>JBAIAC010000088.1:0-735164 GCA_037349315.1 Chelydra serpentina | reverse complement strand
CCAGGGGCCCCAGATCCCCCCCAGAGCCCAGCCCCAGCCAGGGGCCCCAGACCCCCCCCAGAGCCCAGCCCCCAGCCAGGGGCCCCAGACACCCCCAGAGCCCAGCCCCCCAGCCAGGGGCCCCAGTCCCCCAGCCAGGGGTCCCAGACACCCCCAGAGCCCAGCCCCCAGCCAGGGGCCCCAGACCCCCCCCCAGAGCCCAGCTCCTAGTCAGGGGCCCCAGACCCCCCCTAGAGCCCAGGCCCTAGCCAGGGGCCCCAGACCCCCCCAGAACCCAGACCCCCAGGCAGGGGCCCCAGACCCCCCCGAGCCCAAACCCCCAGCCAGGGGCCCCAGCCCCCCCCAGAGCCCAGCCCCCAGCCAGGGCCCCAGACGCACAGCCAGGGCCCCGGACCCCCCCCCCCCAGAGCCCAGCCCCCAGCCAGGAGCCCCAGACCCCCCCAGAGCCCAGACCCCCAACCAGGGGCCCAGGACCTCCCCAGAGCCCAGACCCCCAGCCAGGGGCCCCAGACCCCCCCCCAGAGCCCAGACAGGGCCCCAGACCCCCCCAGAGCCCAGACCCCCAGCCAGGGGCCCCAGAGCCCCCAGAGCCCAGCCCCCAGCCAGGGGCCCCAGACCCCCCCCAGAGCCCAGACAGGGCCCCAGACCCCCCCAGAGCCCAGACCCCCAACCAGGGGCCCCAGCCCCCCCCAGAGCCCAGCCCCCGGCTAGGGGCCCCAGATACCCAGCCAGGGGCCCCAGACCCACCCAGAGCCCAGACCCCCAGCCGGGGGCCCCAGACCCCCAGCCGGGGGCCCCAGACCCCCCCCAGAGCCCAGCCCCCAGCCAGGGGGCCCAGACCCCCACCCAGAGCCCAGCCCCCAGCCAGGGGCCCCAGCCCCCCAGCCAGGGACCCAGACGCCCCCCAGAGCCCAGACCCCCAGCCCCAGACCCCCAACAGGCCCCCAGCCAGGGGCACCAGCCCCCCGCCAGACCCCCAGCCAGGGGCCCCAGCCCCAGCCAGGGGCCCAGACACCCCCAGAGCCCAGCCCCCAGCCAGGGGCCCCATACCCCCCCAGAGCCCAACCCCTAGCCAGGGGCCCCAGACACCCCCAGAGCCCAGCCCCCAGCCAGGGGCCCCAGACCCCCAGCCAGGGGTCCCAGAGACCCCCAGAGCCCAGCCCCCAGCCAGGGGCACCAGACCCCCCCAGAGCCCAGACCCCCAGCCAGGGCCCCAGACCCCCCCCAGAGCCCAGACCCCCAGCCAGGGCCCCAGACCCCCCAGAGCCCAGCCCCCAGCCAGGGGCCCCAGACGCCCAGCCAGGGGCCCCGGACCCCCCCCAGAGCCCAGACCCCCAGCCAGGGGCCCCAGACCCCAGTCAGGGGCCCCAGACCCCCCCAGAGCCCAGCTCCCAGCGAGGGGCCCCAGACCCCCCAGCTCCCAGCCAGGGGCCGCAGACCCCCCCAGAGCCCAGACACCAGCCAGGGGCCCCAGACCCCCCCCCAGAGCCCAGACCCCCAGCCAGGGGCCCAGAGCCCTCCAGAGCCCAGCCCCCAGCCAGGGGCCCCAGACCCCCCCAGAGCCCAGACCCCAGCCAGGGGCCCCAGACCCCCCCAGAGCCCAGACCCCGAGCCAGGGGCCCCAGACCCCCCCGAGCCCAGACCCCCAGCCAGGGGCCCCAGACCCCCCCGAGCCCAGACCCCAGCCAGGGCCCCAGACCCCCCCCGAGCCCAGACCCCAGCCAGGGGCCCCAGACCCCCCCAGAGCCCAGAACCCCAGCCAGGGGTCCCAGACCCCCCCCCCAGAGCCCAGAACCCCCCAGCCAGGGGTCCCAGACCCCCCCCCAGAGCCCAGACCCCAGCCAGGGGCCCCAGACCCCACCCCCCCAGAGCTCAGACCCAGCCAGGGGCCCCAGACCCACCCAGAGCCCAGACACCCAGCCAGAGGCCCCAGACCCGCCCCAGAGCCCAGACCCCGGGCCAGGGGCACCAGACCTCCCCAGAGCTCAGACCCCCAGCCAGGGGCCCCAGACCCCCCCCAGAGCCCAGACTGGGCCCCAGACGCCCCCTGAGCCCAGACCCCCAACCAGGGGCCCCAGACCCCCCCAGAGCCCAGCCCCCGGCCAGGGGTCCCAGACCCCCAGCCAGGGGCCCCAGACCCGCCCAGAACCCAGACCCCCAGCCAGGGACCCCAGACCCCCCCAGAGCCCAGCCAGGGGCCCCAGCCCCGCCCAGAGCCCAAACCCCTAGCCAGGGCCCCCAGACCCCCCCAGAGCACAGCCAGGGGCCCCAGACCCCCCAGAGCCCAGCCCCAGCCAGGGGCCCCAGACCCACCCAGAGCCCAGACCCCCAGCCAGGGGCCCCAGACCCGCCCAGAGCCCAGCCCCCAGCCAGGGGCCCCCAGCCAGGGGCCCCAGACCCGCCCAGAGCCCAGACCCCCAGCCAGGGGCCCCAGACCCGCCCAGAGCCCAGCCCCCAGCCAGGGGCCTCAGACGCCCAGCCAGGGACCCCGGACCCCCCCAGAGCCCAGACCCCCAGCCAGGGGCCCCAGACCCTAGTCAGGGCCCCAGACCCCGCCAGAGCCCAGCTCCCAGCCAGGGGCCCCAGACCCCCACAGCTACCAGCGAGGGGCCCCAGACCCCCCCAGAGCCCAGACCCCAGCCAGGGGTCCCAGACCACCCCCCAGAGCCCAGCCAGGGACCCCAGACCCCCCCCCCCGAGCCCAAACCCCCAGCCAGGGGCCGCAGACCCCCCCCCAGAGCCCAGACCCCCAGCCAGGGGCCCAGAGCCCCCCAGAGCCCAGCCCCCAGCCAGGGGCCCAAGCCCCCCAGAGCCCAACCCCTAGCCAGAGGCCCCAGACACCCCCCCGAGCCCAGACCCCGAGCCAGGGGCCCCAGACCCCCCCCGAGCCCAGACCCCCAGCCAGGGGCCCCAGACCCCCCAGAGCCCAGCCCCCAGCCAGGGGCCCCAGACGCCCAGCCAGGGGCCCCGGACCCCCCCCCCAGAGCCCAGACCCCCAGCCAGCGGCCCCAGACCCCAGTCAGGGGCCCCAGACCCCCCCAGAGCCCAGACCCCAGCCAGGGGCCCCAGACCCCCCCAGAGCCCAGACCACCAGCCAGGGTCCCAGACCCCCCCCCCAGAGCCCAGACCCCCAGCCAAGGGCCCCAGACCCCCCCCCAGAGCCCAGACCCAGCTAGGGGCCCCCAGACCCACCCAGAGCCCAGACACCCAGCCAGGGGCCCCAGACCCGCCCCAGAGCCCAGACCCCGGGCCAGGGGCACCAGACCTCCCCAGAGCTCAGACACCCAGCCAGGGGCCCCAGACCCCCCCCCAGAGCCCAGACTGGGCCCCAGACGCCCCCTGAGCCCAGACCCCCAACCAGGGGCCCCAGACCCCCCAGAGCCCAGCCCCCGGCCAGGGGCCCCAGACCCCCAGCCAGGGGCCCCAGACCCGCCCAGAACCCAGACCCCCAGCCAGGGACCCCAGACCCCCCCAGAGCCCAGCCAGGGGCCCCAGCCCCGCCCAGAGCCCAAACCCCTAGCCAGGGGCCCCAGACCCCCCCAGAGCACAGCCAGGGGCCCCAGACCCCCCCAGAGCCCAGACCCCAGCCAGGGGCCCCAGACCCACCCAGAGCCCAGCCCCCCAGCCAGGGGCCCCAGACCCGCCCAGAGCCCAGCCCCCAGCCAGGGGCCCCAGACCCGCCCAGACCCCCAGCCCCCAGCCCCCAGCCAGGGGCCTCAGACGCCCAGCCAGGGACCCCGGACCCCCCCCAGAGCCCAGACCCCAGCCAGGGGCCCCAGACCCCAGTCAGGGGCCCCAGACCCCGCCAGAGCCCAGCTCCCAGCCAGGGGCCCCAGACCCCCCCAGAGCCCAGACCCCAGCCAGGGGCCCCAGACCCCCACAGCTACCAGCGAGGGGCCCCAGACCCCCCCAGAGCCCAGACCGCAGCCAGGGTCCCAGACCACCCCCCTGAGCCCAGCCAGGACCCCAGACCCCCCCCCGAGCCCAAACCCCCAGCCAGGGCCCCAGACCCCCCCCAGAGCCCAGACCCCCAGCCAGGGGCCCAGAGCCCCCCAGCCAGGGACCCCAGACGCCCCCCAGAGCCCAGACCCCCAGCCCCAGACCCCCGCCAGACCCCCAGCCAGGAGCCCCAGCCCCAGACCCCCGCCAGACCCCCAGCCAGGGGCCCCAGACCCCAGCCAGGGGCCCCCGACACCCCCAGAGCCCAGCCCCAGCCAGGGGCCCCATACCCCCCCAGAGCCGAACCCCTAGCCAGGGGCCCAGACACCCCCAGAGCCCAGCCCCGAGCCAGGGGCCCCAGTCCCCCAGCCAGGGGTCCCAGACACCCCCAGAGCCCAGACCCCCAGCCAGGGGCCCCAGAGCCCCCCAGAGCCCAGCCCCCAGCCAGGGGCCCCAGACCCCCAGCCGGGGCCCCAGACCCCCCCAGAGCCCAGACCCCCAGCCAGGGACCACAGACCCCAGCCAGGGACCCCAGAGCCCCCCAGAGCCCAGCCCCCAGCCAGGGGCCCCAGACCCCCCCAGAGCCCAGCCTCAGCCAGGGGCCCCAGACCCCCCCAGAGCCCAGCCCCCAGCCAGGGGCCCCAGACCCCCCCCAGAGCCCAGCCCCCAGCCAGGGGCCCCAGACCCCCCCAGAGCCCAGCCCCCAGCCAGGGGCCCCAGACCCCCCCCAGAGCCCAGCCCCCAGCCAGGGGCCCCAGACCCCCCCAGAGCGGTAAATCCGAGCGGGGGTCTCAGCCCCCCGCTCCCTTCTCTCCCCCCCTCGGGGGTCACCCCCTCCCGATCTGCGCATGCCCAGAGCCGCGAGACACAAAACTCTTCAACGGCGCGTACATTACGTCACTTCCGGTCCCTTCTGGAGCGCCACGAACTACATCTCCCAGCCTGCCCCGGGAGCCGCTTCCGCCCTCTTCAGCGCAGCTCAGGGAGCGTGTTAACAGCTGTTACTGCGCATGCTCAGTGCTGGTGCCAGGGAGCCGGGAGAACAAAGCCCAGAGCCGGGGGCGGGGCAGCTCCTGGGGGCGGGGCTCTGTCACAGCCCGGGGGCGGGGCAGCGCCTGGGGGCGGGGCTCTGGCCCCATTGGGAGCCGGGGGTGGGCAGCTGCTGGGGGCGGGGCTCTGTCACAGCCCGGGGGCGGGGCAGTCCCTGGGGGCGGGGCTCTGTCACAGCCTGGGGGCGGGGCAGCGCCTGGGGGCGGGGGTCAGGCACAGCCCGGGGGCGGGGCAGCTTCTGGGGGCGGGGCTCTGGCACAGCCCGGGGGCGGGGCAGCGCCTGGGGGCGGGGCTCTGGCCCCATTGGGAGCCGGAGGCGGGGCAGCTCCTGGGGGCGGGGCTCTGTCACAGCCCGGGGGCGGGGCAGCCCCTGGGGGCGGGGCTCTTGCCCCTTTGGTTGCCGGGGGCGGGGCTGAGCAGCGGCTCCCGGGGGTCCCGTGTTTGCCGGCAGCGCTGGAGCCGCCTGGGCGATCGCGGAGCTGCTGGGCTCAGCTGCAGCCGGGCTCGGCCCCGGCCCCGCCGGGACCCGGGGTGTGGACAGAGCCTGGGGCCGGGGGGTTCCCCTGTGTGGGGCCGGGGGCGGCGGGGGGACGAGCCGGAGCTGCGGACGGGGGAAGGACAGTGGGACACGTGGGGGGTGGAGCGTCCCCTGGGAGCCAGGAAAGTCCGGGGGAGAAAAAAAGTGTCTGTGTGTGTGTGTGTGTCTGACTGTGTGTGTGTTACTGTGTGTGTGTGTCTGACTGTGTGTGTGTGTCTGTGTGTGTGTGTGTGTCTGACTGTGTGTGTGTTACTGTGTGTGTGTGTCTGACTGTGTGTGTGTGTCTGTGTGTGTGTGTGTGTCTGACTGTGTGTGTGTGTTACTGTGTGTGTGTTACTGTGTGTGTGTCAGTGTGTGTGTGTGAGTCGGTGTGTGTGTGTCATTGTGTATCTGTCAGTGTGTGTGTGTTACTGTGTGTGTGTGTGTCAGTGTGTGTGTGTCCGTGTGTGTGAGTCGGTGTGTGTGTGTCATTGTGTATCTGTCAGTGTGTGTGTCATTGTGTGTGTGTGTCTGTGTGTCTGCGCTCTATTTGCACCCTTGTGCCACGTCCCTCTCACACACTGATCACAATTCTCTCTCCGCTTCTTCCCCTTTGCTCTCCCCTCACCACATGTGGCTACAAAAATCCCACAATGACGGACTCTCCCGTCTCTTCTTTTGCCCCATTTCCTCCATCAGTCTCCAACGGCCATTTACATTCTCCCCAGATTTGGGATGTTTCCCCCCCCCAGTTTATCTGCAGCCCTTTGTCCTCGTTCGGGTGGGGAATTGCTGCCCCGAGTCACTCTCCAAAGGGGGTCGGGGTTGGGGGGGCTTTTTGGGGAGCCCCGAGACGTGGCTGCCTCAGGGGTGGTGATGGGGCGTCTGTTCTCTGCCAGCAACAGGGCTTGGCCGGGGCCCAGGAGGGAACAGGGGGAGCCCGTGTCCCCTATGGAGCCTGCCCAGCCCCTTTGCTTCTGCTCCTTTCTAGCGTTTCCTTCACAGACTTTATTACTGGGGAGGCTGGAAAATGTCTCTGGGCTCAGCCCCGGCAGGAGGGGCCAGGTCCCCACTGTAGTAAAGAGATGACGCGTTTCCCCAGCATGGCAGAATGTCGGGTGTGTGTCTGCAGGGAAAGGGCCTGGGGGGATCGTGACGTGAAATTAACTAAACCCTGTTCTGCAACCTCCACAACTTTCTCTTCTCGCCCTGCCAGGCTGCAGTGTGACGTCCATGTTTCGCTCCAGCTCATCCCAGCCTCCCATGGGACAGGGTAGAGACATGGCTGCAGAGGAGTCAGTTCAGGTAGGTATCATCGAGGGGTTGCTGGTGGGTTCCTGCAGGAGGAAGAGGGACAGAAATACACCGGAGATGGGAAGATTTGCACAGTTTGGTTTGAAGGTTGGAGCGTGGCAGGAAAGTCACTGGGTGGAGAATGGGAGGAGCCCAGGGTGAGGGAAACCTGCTGGAACAAGCAACACTGACACCGGGTGGCCACGTGGGGTAATGCACACAGCGTCTCTCTCAGAGAGCGACAGTGATACCTGGTGGCCACGTGGGCCTCTCTGAGAGGGGGCGTGGGAGTCCCAGGGGGGCTGTCACGGGTGGGGGTGTGGCTAGGGGCCAGGGCAGTCATGGGACATGGGGTTTGAATAGTTGGAGGGGTTCCAGGGGTGATTAGGAAGCGGGGGGGGTCTCTGGAGGGGGCGGTCAGGGAACAAGGTACGGGGGGGTTGGATGGGTTAAGGGTTCAGGGCGGGGGGTTGTCAGGGGCGGGGATGTGGAGAGGGGTCGGGGCCGTCAGGGGACAGGGTCCTAGGGAGGCACTTACAGTGGGGGCGTTTCAGGAGGGGGCAGTCAGGGGACAAGGAGCAGGGAGGTTTAGATAGGGGGTGGGGTCCTGGGGGGCAGTTAGGGGCAGGGTCCCAGGAGGGAGCAGTCAGGGGACAATGAGCACGGAGGGTTGGGGGTTTTGAGGGGGGGAGGGAGTGGATGGGGGCGGGGCTAGGGCAGGTCTCCCTGGGTGCACACCCTAGTGAAATGTGCTGCGCACGCCTATGCTTGGCGAGTTTCTCTTCTGCACCAAACTTACTCTTTCCGTATGTGAGCCCGGCGAGCTCAGTTGGTCGAGCGTCAGTCTGTTAATCTGAGGGTCCAGGGTTCCAGTCCCTGGTCAAGTGTAGGGAAGATCATTTCCCCCTGCGGTGTCCCCTGAGAGCGTCAGGAGTCAGCTCTTCAGTCCCCTCCTTGACGTTACTCTTTTCTTTTCAGGACTTGGGCTTTCCTAGGAAGGGCCATTTACTGCCTGGGACGTCCTCACACGCCCACTGGCCTGACAGTCTGGAGGAAGAAAGGCTTCTGGGTCTACAGCAAACCCAGAAGGCTCCAAGAGGTGACTGGCCAAGATCCTGCAGTTTCCCCTGGCTCATGCTCAGGCGCTTTCTCAGCTCATTTCCCCACCCTCTGTCCTGCAGGGGTTGGGGTTATCCCAGGGACAGGCCAGTGGCAGATGGAGAAGTGCCTTGCTGGACAGCTAGGGAAAAGGAAACCATCATGTTCCTGCCTGCTGTCGAACCAGGGGCCTTTTGCGTGTGAGGCAAACGTGATAACCACAACACCACAGAAACTCTGCAACAGGACTCTGCCCCTTCCCTTCAAACTCCATCCGCCTGGCCGGCGCTCGCCCTGGCACACACCGCTGGGCGAAGCTGGAGAAAGTGGTGGCAGCTCTTCGGTGGGTCGGCTGGTAGAACAAAGAACTGGAGCCGGCTCCCAGGAAGTCATCCTTACCTCGCCCTTGTGACTCCAGCTTGAAGGAGAGCTTCTTTCCTTCCCCTCGCTGAGAAAGAGCAAGGGAAGAACAAAAGCCCACATCCATAGGGGGGCAGAGGCTTCAGGAGCCCACAGCGTTTGCCCATCTGGGGCATTGTGGCTGAGATCTCTGCTGGCCAGCGCCAGCGCTCGCAAGGCGCTAGTGTGGATGCTGGAGGCTGGGTGCTGGATGCTGGAAACAGAGACCCAGCAGAGTGTCCCAGCGGCAGCGTGCTGGGCCCGTAACCCAGAGGTTGATGGATCGAAACCATCCTCTGCTAGGCAGGTGCTTTTTTCTTTTTGCTCTGGGCCTCCAAGCAAGGGGGCGACCAGCAGAGCGCCAGGAGCCGAGGCCGTGAGGCAAGAGGTGGCTGAGGGGTCGGACTGCCAGGGAGCTCCCCGGCCCCTCTGGCTGCCTGGGCTGAAGGCGAGAGCCAGGCCTGTGCGTGAGGTCTGAGTGCCGGTGGCTCCCCCACTCCTCGGGAGGGTCTGTCCCAAGGCAGCGGCCCAGCCCCCCTCCAAGGGGGGTGCGTCCCACCAGCATTTCTTGCCCCGTTTGGGGAGGTTCAGCCTCCCCGAGCCCCTTGTAGCCGCCGCCCACGCGCAGTGTCACTGGTAGATACGGGCAGAGGAGACTCGGGGGCCTGGGCTGGGAAATCCCTGGGTGAAACTGGCTGCCTGAGCCCAGCCCCTCTGCACTCAGGGGAGCGGTGAGAGGGGGAGGGGCTCAGGGAGTAAATCCTCAGAAACCTCCCCCCTGGGTTTGTAATGTCAGAGCCCAGCGAACAAGTCCCTGCGTGTGTGACGGGAGGGGCTGTGAGAGGGAGGGTCCATGGGGGTGTCAGTGTGAGGGGGAGGGGCTGTGAGGGGGAGGGCTACGGGGTGTCTGTGAGGGGAGGGGCTGTGAGGGGGAGGTCAATGGGGGTGCAGTGTGAGGCGGAGGGGCTGTGAGGGGGAGGGTCCATTGGGGAGTCAGTGTGAGGGGGATGGGCTGTGAGGGGGAGGTTCCATGGGGGTGTCAGTGTGAGGGGAGGGGCTGTGATGGGGAGGGTCCATGGAGGTGTCAGTGTGAGGGGAGGGGCTGTGAGGGGGAGGGTCTGTGGAGGTGTCAGTGTGAGGGGGAGGGGCTGTGAGGGGAGGGCTATGGGGTGTCTATGAGGGGAGGGGCTGTGAGGAGGAGGGGCTGTGAGGGGGAGGGCTATGGAGTGTCTCTGTGAAGGGAGGGGCTGTGAGGGGGAGGGTCCATGGGGGAGTCAGTGTGAGGGGGAGGGGCTGTGAGGGGGAGGGTCCATGGGGGTGTCAGTGTGAGGGGGAGGGGCTGTGAGGGGGAGGGCTACGGGGTGTCTGTGAGGGGAGGGGCTGTGAGGGGGAGGTCAATGGGGGTGCAGTGTGAGGCGGAGGGGCTGTGAGGGGGAGGGTCCACGGGGGAGTCAGTGTGAGGGGGATGGGCTGTGAGGGGGAGGGTCCATGGGGGTGTCAGTGTGAAGGGGAGGGGCTGTGAGGGGGAGGGTCCATGGGGGTGTCAGTGTGAAGAGGAGGGGCTATGAGGGGAGGGCTATGAGGTGTCTATGAGGGGAGGGGCTGTGAGGGGGAGGGGCTGTGAGGGGGAGGGGCTGTGAGGGGGAGGGCTATGGAGTGTCTCTGTGAAGGGAGGGGCTGTAAGGGGGAGGGTCCATGGGGGAGTCAGTGTGAGGGGGAGGGGCTGTGAGGGGGAGGGTCCATGGGGGTGTCAGTATGAGGGGGAGGGTCCATGGGGGAGTCAGTGTGAGGGGGAGGGCTATGGAGTGTCTCTGTGAAGGGAGGGGCTGTGAGGGGGAGGGTCCATGGGGGAGTCAGTGTGAGGGGGAGGGGCTGTGAGCATCTGGTCATCTCCAGGCAGCAGGAGTCCCCTGACATGGGAGTTGAACTGCCCCCTCCCCCCAGGTGCTTTGGGGGGGCCCTAGAGCCCAGCATGGAGCTGCTGTCCCTGCAGGGCCCCTGGGAGTCACAGATGGGTGATGTGCGGTTACTGCCCCGTCTGTCCTGGGCTGGGGGACTGGAGCCCCCGGAACAGCCCTGTGGGGACTCAGCCCTGTGGGGATTCACTGTGTGTGGAAAAGCCCGTCTAGGAATGGGGGTTCCCAGCTGCGTTACAGCGGCGTGACGGAGAGGAAAGAGTTAATGCTTTAGGACAGTCTGGGGGCGCTGGATGGGAAGGAGGGTGCCCGGCTCTCAGGCTGCAGAACGACCAACCCCAAACGTTCAGAACCCTGAGCCAGGCTCACCGAAAATCACGAGATGGGCTTTGAAATCATGAGATTGTGTAAAATTAATAGATTTAGGAATTTTTTATTTGCCTTCTGCTTGATGAGCCTTTAGGGCGCACGGGGGAGACATTTGGAATCTATTTCCAAGGTCACAAGGGCTAGAAACGTCCTGTGTCTTTAAGAGCGAAGGCTGAAATCATCACGTCTCCCCCTGACTCCAGGAGCTGGGGCTTTAAGGAAAACAACAATTCTCATCAGACTCAAGGCAAAATCAGGAGCGTTGGCAGCACCGAGTGGGACGGAGTCTTTATTCTCCGGGATCCCCTGGAGCCGGGTTCCCAGCCTTGTTCTTTCTGTGGCCCCCGCCCAACATGGTATAAAAACTCCACAGCCCACCCGTGCCACAACGACTGTCTAACGCCGGCCCTGCTGGCTGGTTTATTTTGGCAAATCCCCCCCTGAAACCTGCTCACTGCCCCCCCCCGGGGGGGCTCTGGACCCCTGGCTGAGAACCACGGCCTGGGAGCTCTGTTTAGAAGGGGGGAGCAAAGCTGCTGCCTTTCCCCATGGCTGAACTCAGGCCCTTAGCGTGGGATATTCCTGCCCTGCCAGCGACCCCAGGAAAGCTCACTGAGCCACTGCCTGGCCTCAGGGACAGTCTCAGCCCGCAGGGCCCCCGGGGGCAATGAAGCAGCTGGGTCAGGCTGGGAACCCTCATTCCCAGAGAAGTGCCCTGGCTCCCTGCTCAGCAGCTGAGAAGTCAATTCCCCCCACGCCCGATGAACCAGCCTGGAGCTCAGTGCAGCGCTGGGGGTTTCTCCTTTCACGCCACTGAAGGCTGCTATCAGATCTCCCAAAACCAGCGCTCCAGATGAGGCTGGAACTCACAATCACTCCATGCATCACTGCCCTATAAGTACTGCGCATTAACCCTTTGTGCCACTGGAAACCACAGTGGATAGACCATATTGACTAGATCTTGACCAACAATTCTGGACCTTGACACAAAACAATGGCTTCCCCCTAAGAATGGGGTTGTGTGACCTTCCTTATGTCCTGGCGCCCTCTTGTGGCCATTTCCTTTCCCTCCTTTCGGTGAAAAGCTTTGGGATTTTGTGTACAAACTTTATTTCCTCGGGAGATACCCAGGAGCGGGGGCTGCCTGCGTCTACCCAGCACCCACTAGATTAGAAGGTGACCGACAAACACCCTTAAGACGAGGCAGCCCTCAAAAAAATCATCTCCCTTCTTCCCTTGAGTGACAGCCTGAATCCTTCCTTGTCCGGGCAGAGCCCAAGGACTGGAATCAGCAGCAGCAACAAACCCTCAGTGCGTAGCAGGAACAACCCAAACTGTGCGTTCAAAGGAGCTGTCTCCTTCCTTCGGGGGTCACGTTTGCCATGAGGGGCAGGTTTTCTTTGGGACACTGAGCTTTGCCAGGGGGTTGGTGGCTCCTTTCTTTCCTCACCCTGGAGTAAACTCAGCTTTTTATTCCATCCTTGATGTTTCACGGAATAACAACAGCAGCATGAAGAAAGAGCAGAGCGAATATCTCACTGTCAGGGCTGAAGGTCCCACGTCCCCTTGTCTGACCATTGTCACCACAGGAGAGAAGGTTTCAATGGAATCGAATGCCCTGGCTCAGACAAGAGACACAGAAAGATTTTAAGTGTAGTAGCCGTGTTAGTCTGTGTCAGCAAAACGAAAATAAGAAAGAAAAACTTGTAGCACCTTAGAGACTAACAAATTTATTTCAGCATAAGCTTTCGTGGGTTAATACCCACTTCATCGGATGCATGGAATGAAATACACAGTAGACAGATATATATACAGTCAGAGAAACATGATAAGGTCGAGGTGCATAGACCAATCTTAAGAGGCTAATTAGTTGAGAGGAACCATAACAGCAGGGGAAGAAAAACCTTTGAAGTGATAAACAAGATGGTCACACAGGTGTGAATGAGGATCGTTAACTTAAGGGAAATAGATTCAATTAACGTAATGGCCGAGCCATTCCAAATCTCGATTTAATCCGGAGGCAACGCAATCTAGTTTGCATATCAATTCGAGTTCAATAGTTTCTCTTTGAAGTCTGCTTTTGGAGTTAATCTGCTGTAGGAAAAGCCAGGGTGGGCTTGTGCACCCAGTTGGCCCATCTGGGCTTTCTGTCTTCTCTTGCTCTTTCTCAGCAAGGGGAAGGAAAAGAAGCTCTCCTTCAAGCTGGAGTCACAAGGGCGATGTAAGGATGACTTCCTGAGCGCGGGCTCCAGACCTTTGCTCTACCAGCCGACCCATCAAAGAGCTGCCATCACTTTCTCCAGCTTCGCCAACCGGTATGAGAGGTGAGCCACCCAGTGTCACTGTCGCTCTCTGAGAGAGATGCTGCGTGCATTACCCCATGTCGCAACTCGGTGTCACTGTTGCTCTCTGAGATGCTGTGTGCATTACCCCACGTGGCAACTCGGTGTCACTGTTGCTCTCTGAGATGCTGTGTGCATTACCCCACGTGGCAACTCGGTGTCACTGTCGCTCTCTGAGAGAGATGCTGCGTGCATTACCCCATGTGGCAACTCGGTGTCACTGTTGCTCTCTGAGATGCTGTGTGCATTACCCCACGTGGCAACTCGGTGTCACTGTTGCTCTCTGAGATGCTGTGTGCATTACCCCACGTGGCCACCCAGTGTCACTGTTGCTCTCTGAGAGATGCTGTGTGCATTACCCCACGTGGCCACCCAGTGTCACTGTCGCTCTCCGAGAGAGACGCTGTGTGCATTACCCCACGTGGCCACCCAGTGTCACTGTTGCTCTCTGAGAGAGATGCTGTGTGCATTACCCCATGTGGCAACTCGGTGTCACTGTTGCTCTCTGAGATGCTGTGTGCATTACCCCACGTGGCAACTCGGTGTCACTGTTGCTCTCTGAGATGCTGTGTGCATTACCCCACGTGGCCACCCGGTGTCACTGTTGCTCTCTGAGAGAGATGCTGTGTGCATTACCCCACGTGGCCACCCGGTGTCACTGTTGCTCTCTGAGAGAGACGCTGTGTGCGTTACCCCACGTGGCCACCCGGTGTCACTGTTGCTCTCTGAGAGAGATGCTGTGTGCATTACCCCACGTGGCCACCCGGTGTCACTGTTGCTCTCTGAGAGAGATGCTGTGTGCATTACCCCATGTGGCAACTCGGTGTCACTGTTGCTCTCTGAGATGCTGTGTGCATTACCCCACGTGGCAACTCGGTGTCACTGTTGCTCTCTGAGATGCTGTGTGCATTACCCCACGTGGCACCCGGTGTCACTGTTGCTCTCTGAGAGAGACGCTGTGTGCATTAGCCCACGTGGCCACCCAGTGTCACTGTCGCTCTCTGAGAGAGACGCTGTGTGCATTACCCCACGTGGCCACCCGGTGTCACTGTTGCTCTCTGAGAGAGACGCTGTGTGCATTACCCCACGTGGCCACCCGGTGTCACTGTTGCTCTCTGAGAGAGACGCTGTGTGCATTACCCCACGTGGCCACCCGGTGTCACTGTTGCTCTCTGAGAGAGATGCTGTGTGCATTACTCCACGTGGCCACCCGGTGTCACTGTTGCTCTCTGAGAGAGACGCTGTGTGCATTACCCAACGTGGCCACCCGGTGTCACTGTTGCTCTCTGGGAGAGACGCTGTGTGCATTACCCAACGTGGACACCCGGTGTCACTGTTGCTCTCTGAGAGAGATGCTGTGTGCATTACCCCACGTGGCCACCCGGTGTCACAGTTGCTCTCTGAGAGAGACGCTGTGTGCGTTACCCCACGTGGCCACCCGGTGTCACTGTTGCTCTCTGAGAGAGACGCTGTGTGCGTTACCCCACCTGGCCACCCGGTGTCACTGTTGCTCTCTGGGAGAGACGCTGTGTGCATTACCCAACGTGGACACCCGGTGTCACTGTTGCTCTCTGAGAGAGATGCTGTGTGCATTACCCCACGTGGCCACCCGGTGTCACAGTTGCTCTCTGAGAGAGACGCTGTGTGCGTTACCCCACGTGGCCACCCGGTGTCACTGTTGCTCTCTGAGAGAGACGCTGTGTGCGTTACCCCACCTGGCCACCCGGTGTCACTGTTGCTCTCTGAGAGAGATGCTGTGTGCATTACCTCACGTGGCCACCCGGTGTCACTGGGGGTCCCTCAGCACCATGTGCTCTGTGGGGTGTTGGAAAGTTCCAAAGGGCCCATTGTACCCCTGGGGAGGGGGAAGCACCAGGGGCCCGCTGCCACTCTGGCCACTGCAGGGGAAGCCTGGGGGGCCTGTGGGACTGGGCTCTGCTGGGTTTTTTTCCTTCCTGTCATCGCTGTGGAAGTGTAAACAGAGAGAATTTGCTCCTCTTTTCTATGTGGAACAAAAGAAGGCGGCTGAATCATTTCCGGGGCTGTAAGTAATAAAACAGAAACTAGCAGAGGATGGTTTCGATCCATCGACCTCTGGGTTATGGGCCCAGCACGCTTCCGCTGCGCCACTCTGCTTTGTGTGTCTGTGTGGGTGTTTGTGTGTCTGTGTGTAATATTTTAAAATAATGCAAAATTTATTTGTCAATAAATAAATGTGGAGCCTCCATAGGGTGACCAGATGTCCCTATTTTATACGGACAGTCCTGATTTTGGGGTCTTTTTTTCATATAGGCTCCTATTACCCCCCACCCCCTGTCGCGATTTTTCACACGTGCTGTCTGGTCACCCTAAGCCTCCAGCATGGCAGTGGGGAGCACAGCTTACCGGACGCACAGAGATGGGAGATCACCCTGCAGCCCCCTCCCCCGGGACACAGACCCAGTGGTGAGACGTCACATTTCTGCAATGACATGCCTGCGCTGTTGGGGAGGGACGCATGACCACGCTTGTGGCTTCCCTTTGCTTCCCCATAAGAAAGTCATTTTTTTGCAGGGGAACAAAAAAATCTGCGGGGCGGGGGCGGGGGCAGGGTGACAGGGGATGGGAGTTAAGAGGAGCCTATATACAAAAAAGACCCAAAAATTGGGACTGTCCCTATAAAATCAGCACATCTGGTCACCCTATGCTGGCTCCACATTTATTTATTGACAAATAAAAATATTGTGCACAGATTTTTATTTTATTTTATTTTATTTTATTTTATTTTATTTTTTGGGCAGAATCCCTTCAGGAGTAAAACCTACCCGGCCAAACTCAGCTGCCCTGTGAAGAGATGCTGCAGACACATTCCACACAGAGCAGAGTGGCGCAGCGGAAACGTGCTGGGCCCATAACCCGGAGGTCAATGGATTGAAACCAGCCTCTGCTAGTTTCTGTTATATTACTTACAGCCCTGGAAATAATTCAGCCGCCTTTATTTGTTCCACATAGAAAAGAGGAGCAAATTCTCTCTGTTTACACTTCCACAGCGATGACAGGAAGGAATAAACAGCCAGCAGAGCCTGGCCCTACAGGCCCCCTGGGGCTTCCCCTGCAGTGGCCAGAGTGGGAGCGGGCCCCTAGGGCTTCCCCCTCCCCAGTGGTACAATGGGCGCTTTGGGGCTTTCCACCACCCCACACAGTAGATGGTGCTGAGGGGCCCCCGGGCTCCCAAGATTCAGGGGCCGTGATTCTTGGAGGGAGGGATAGCTCAGTGGTTTGAGCATTGGCCTGCTAAACTCAGCGTTGTGAGTTCAATCCTTGAGGGGTCCATTTGGGGCAAAAATCTGTCAGGGGGCAGTACTTGGTCCTGCTAGTGAAAGCAGGGCTCAAAGTCCTTCCAGCTCTATGAGAGAGGCATATCTCCACGTGGGGTAATGCAGCGTCTCTCTCCGAGAGCAACAGTGACACTATGTGACTTGCCTCTCATAGCGGGTGGGGAAAGTGGTGGCAGCTCTTCATGGGTTCAGCTGGTAAAGCAAAGGTCTGGAACCAGCACTCAGGAAGTCAACCTTCTCTTGCCCTTGTGACTGCAGCTTGAAGGAGAGCTTCTTTTCCTTCCCCTTGCTGAGAAAGAGCAAGAGAAGACGGAAAGCCCAGGTGGGCACAAGCCCCCGTCTTTTTCTGCTTGGGATCCTGACAGGAGGGACTCGTGGTGGGTAAAGGTACCCCTGCGCTCAAGAAAATAGCCCACCCGTGCACACAAAGCACATGCCAAAGCCTGGAATTGAACCTGGGACTTCTGGAGCTTCAGTCTAACACTCTCCCCACTAAGCTACTTCTGCACCTTTTCGATCTGCTGCTTCTCTGTCCGGGATATGTTTGTCAGCCATGGCACACAAAAAGGAAGTCATTGTGAGCGGCCCATGGAGGGAAGATGAATTTTTTTTCCTGCCTTGCTCAGCTTGACTTGCTTCCTCACCCCATTCCTGCCTTAATTCCTGGGTTACCTGGACAGGGTAAAAACCTGTGGTGCTCACGGCCCACCACATGCATTGACGTCCCCTCAGGCAGAGACGTTATAGGCCCTGGGTCACCTGCCCCCTATAGCCTGGATCTGACACACCCAGGCCCAACTGGGTAGCTGCTCTTGCAATCCCTCTATGGGAGAATTGGGAGCCATACTCTCCCAGTGGCAATATTTCAGAGGTGGGTACAGACTTTGTGACAGAAAGCCTGGGGCTTGTCTCTGCACCTCCCCTATCCGGAAGAACAGAGGCTGAGGGGGCACAAGGGCGGAAGGTGACAAACAGGCCCGAGCAGGAGAGATTTTCTTTGTGTTACAATTCATCAAAATCTCACCCCTGAAAAGCTCGGAAGGGGTGTAGCTCAGCCCCCCAACCACTCAGCGCGCTGCCGTAGATAATCCTGCCACAGAGACTGCTGGCTCCCTGCTCCTCTCCCTCCCCGATGGGGATTTTCACATGTAGAAAGGAGGGTTTGGGGAGCAAAGATTGAGAGGGTGTCGGGGGGGGGGGGGGGCTCAAAGGATGGGCAGCGCTCTCTGCTCTGCTTGAGAGATCCTGGCATAGGGGCCGGTGAGGGAGGAAGGATTGTAGATTTGTGGTGTCTGAGCTGCACTCTGCAGAGGAGGTGATAAGTGAAGGGGCATTTTTGATTCCTCCCACCTCAGTGTCCCCTGGGATGGAATTCTAGGTTGCAAAGGGCCAAAGAAGTGGGCAAAGCCATCGGGTTAATGAAAACCAGTGCTCCAGGTGAGGCTCGAACTCACAACCTCAGCATGTCTCCATTCAGCACTGTCATATAAGTACTGTGCGCTAACCCACTGCACCACTGGAGCCCTTGCTCAGGACTGTTCTCCCAGTCCCCCAGGCTGATAGAGGCAAGGATTGACTCCAAACAATGCTAAGTGGAGTTGAGAGAGGGGAGAGCCAAGTGCTGGTACTTGATGGGCTGGGCTCTTCTTAAGGGGCCCAGGCACCATTTGACCCTTTTGGTCTTCGCTGTGTAACAACCGAGCTGATTGCGACTCAATTTCGAGTCTTGCTGCAGACCCACAGATCTGAGATCACTGCTCACCAGGTCTCAGCATTAGTCCTGCTTGGGGACAGTGTCTCTGATGTAATAAACTGCCAGTAGGTGAAGCCGGGAGAACAGGGTGGGGCGGCAAGTGGCGGCAGGACTCTTGCTGCCGGGGTCTAGCTGCCCAAATTCCTCCCCGTGCCGCTGGGCCCCAGTCGCCTTCAGCCACCAGGTAACCCAGGATCTAAGGCAGGAATGGGGTGAGGGAGCAAATCAAGCTGAGCAAGGCAGGGAAAAAAATTCATCTTGCCTCCATGGGCCGCTCGCAATAACGTCCTTTTTGTGTGCCATGGCTGACAAAAACATCCCAGACAGAGAAGCAGCAAGGATGGGCACCCACGGACCCACAGCCGCTCATCCTGCCCTGTGCAGCTCCCCCCGGATGAGGTGGATCGCTGCCAGCCCGGGGGAGAGACGCTCCCCAGCGAGGGTGACCAGATGTCCTGATTTTAAAGGGCCAGTCCCGACATTTGCGGCTTTGTCTTATATAGGCACCAATTACCCCCGCACCTAGGGTGACCAGACAGCAAGGGTGAAAAATCGGGATGGGGGGTGGGGGAGGAGAGTATTAGGGTTTACGTACGTGAGCGCCAGGAGGAACCTCTTTGGAGTTTTCTCCTTTCCTTTTACGGACTTTCCTAGAAAACAGACGTCCCTGGTTAGAAGGTACGAGCCTCCGAGAGGTTTGGAACCTGTTCAGTCTGATCCATCTGGTGCCAGCTGAATTCTAGGCATGGAAAACAGTCGCTTCAGGTGGCAGAATTTTATTCCCCACTTGGGATTTTGTCCCTCAGAATCACTGGGGACATTAGGGTTTGTCCTTTTTGTTTGACCTTTTCCTCCATCCCTCCCTCCTTTCTCTTCACCTCTTACTTCTTTTGTCCTTTCCCCTGTTCCCCTCCCAGCACCAGGAGAGGTGTAGGGGTGTGTGTGTCTGGTGGGGGTGCTCTGCAGCTCCCATTGTGTGTGGTCTACCCAAAAATGTGGGGCTGAAATAGTGCTCGGACAGTGACCCCACCGGTGACCTGGGCCGTCCTTTGGGCTCTCTGGTGAGAACCCTCAGCCTCCCACCGCTCAGTCTCTACCCTGACTGGCTGAGCAGGGAGTTATTGACAGGGAGGAGACTCGGGTCCTTGTTGTTCTCTTTTAAGACCAAGTAAATAAGTCACAACCAGTCACATGTGTGACGAATTTTGCTGCTTCTCTGCATTAGTTGTAGAGATTGATGGATGTTAAGGTAAGAAAGGACCATTATGTGCATCCAGTCGCACCTCCTGTATAAGCCAGGCCCTAGCATGTCACCAAGTGGTTCCTGTAGCCAACCATAGCATGGGACTGAGCCAGAGCTCGGCTTTTGGAACGACATCCACATGCCTTAGAGCCAGCCAGCGAACAGGAAATCTTTTTTCTGCAGGGACGTGGGGTTAAGGGACAGGGAGGAAAAGACATGGAGGCTGTGACTAAAGTTAGAGCAGCGAGGCCAGGATAACCGGAGCTAGGTCCCAGGACTGGCTATCAGAAGACCTGCTGGTTTCTATTCCTGGCTTTGGGACCATGAGCGAGTCGCTTCACCATCCCTGGGTGCCTCGGTTTCCCCAACTATCAAATAGAGCTAATCAAGGTTTTGTTTGTTCTCCCCATTTTACAGGGTGGGAAACTGAGACACTGTTGGGACCTGTCTACGCGACAGGTCTGTCGTACATTTGTAAGCTGCTGACCCCCACATGTTGTTCAGAGCCTGTGGACAACACAGCTCCTAAAGGCATGTTTGTTCTGTGCTTATCCCCTATGGACCAGCAAGGCTGGACGGCCTTTTCTCACGGTGGTGTGGGAGCAGGTCCTGGGGACTAAGGGTCTGAAGAAGCTCTCAAGGACTAATTTTTTTAACTAATTTTTTATCAGTGAATTGGGAGAAAACATCCAATCACTGCTGATAAGATTGGTGGGTGACAAAATACCGGCAGAGTGGTAATTACTGATGAGGAGAGGGCAGTGAAACAGAGCGATCTGGCTCATTCGGCAAGCTGGGACCATTCAAAGGAAACAAGTTTGACCAGAGGCAAATGCAAAGTCCGATACCTAGCAAGGCCTTTCTGGAATGTGTTTGCCTATTGTGGTTCACAGGAGGCCTGTGAGATGCAGGGGGTCAGATTAGATGATCTAATGGTCTCTTCTGACCATAAAGTCTAAAGCAGGCCTGCACAACTCATAAAGCGGCGAGGGCCGTATTACTCCAAAGAAAACAGCTGAGGGCCGAAACCCCCTGGCCTCGTGGAAACACCCCCCCACCCCTGTGCCGCCTGCTCCGCGGAAACAACCCCTCCTTCCCCACCGCTGGGGTCTGGAAGCCTGTAGAGGGGGAAAGAAACAGCGCGCATAGGGTGACCAGATCACAGCAGTAAAATAGGACCTGCCCCCTCCCCGCTCGGCCCCACCATAACACCCCTCTTCACCCATCCCCCAGGGGTCACTATATTACTGCACACAACAGTCAATCAATGCAGTTGTAGATAAATCTCTGCATTATGCATTTTTGTATAACTTTTATATGACTTTGTATTGAACCTTGGTAATATGTTATAGTGGGCCCCTAAGGTAGTATAATTAAGGTTAAAGAAAAATGTCTTTTTGCTAGAAGTAGAATAAGATCTTCCCCCCAAAATCGGGACAGGGGGTGGGCGGTAATAGGAACCTATATAAGAAAAAGACGTAAAAATCAGGACTGTCCCTATAAAATGGGGACATCTGGTCACCCTACCCCCAGCCCAGAGACAAGCAGCAAAAAGGACCAATGGACACTGTCCCAGATTTTGGGCTGCACAGTGAGCCCTCCTACTCACACCCCCTGCGGGCCGCACAGTGAGCCCATCCAGGCCGCATGTTGTGCCGGCCTGCTGTAGACAAAGAGCCAGTAGAGAGGAGTTTTGTTCATTGACTTGTCGGCTTAAACACTCCCCTTCACTCTATTCTCAGACAAACACTAGTATTAACTGTTTGCTACTGATGGGTTTAGAAAGCATTTGTCGAGTGGAAGATGACATTTCTGGGGGATTGTTCCCAAGACCCAGTACTTTGTGTTCAACCATCTCCCAGCTTCCTTGATGAAAATAAGACCAAGGTTTCTTTGCAATGTACAGGAAGAAAGATGTTTTTTACCCCAGATGGAACTTGAACCCACAATCTCTGGCTTCGGAAGCCAATGCCTTATCCATTAGGCCACTGGGGTCCTGAAGTACAACTGATGGAGGAATGGAAATTCCCTCTCATAATTGCACATTCCTCACATTCGCTAGGAAGCCAAATACACCCTTTATGCACCTTACAGAATCATAGAATCATAGAATATCAGGGTTGGAAGGGACCTTAGTAGGTCATCTAGTCCAACCCCCTGCTCAAAGCAGGACCAATCCCCAATTTTTGTCCCAGATCCCCAAATGGCCCCCTCAAGGATTGAACTCACAACCCTGGGTTTAGAAGGCCAATGCTCAAACCACTGAGCTATCCCTCCCCGAAATGTCGGCATCCCCTGTCAGCGAGGCAACTGGGCAGGTCCCTGACAGAGCTGAGCCCCACCTTTCTGCAGCCATCTTTAGAGAAGAACCCCATCCCAGAGTCACCCCTCCCTCCGTCAGCACCTCCACGGCTGTGGCTCTGAGTGGCAGTAGGATGATTAGGGGGTGAATCTAGGGCTGGAAGGGGGGTCAGGTCAGCCTGTGAGGAGTAACCAGGTGGGGCAGACCCAGGGTGAGGCTGTGGGCTGCTGGTCGGTTGCTGGGATCAGAGCTCTAGATCAAAGCTGCACAGCGACCTGACACCCAGGGTTACAAGGCCGACATAGTGACCCCTGTCACGGCATGGGGTTTTCCTTGTTGCCTATGGGGGTTTTTCTTGGTTCCCTAGGGTTTGCATGCAGAGGGGGTGGGACTCAGTTTCCCTGGGTGTTACGGGTGTAACGAGGTGATGGGAGAGGGAGTTTGTTGTTACAGGGGACTGGCGAGGGGACTGGGGACCCCAGCCACGGACGTGGTGACAGGTGACCCGGAAGCCAGCTCAGGAGTCCGCAGCCGGTCCTGGCCAGTGGGAGAACAATAGTCTGCGAAGAGAGGAGCCCTGGGGGCCTAACCAGCCGGTTCCAGCCAGAGGGGGCCAGAGATGAGAAGAGGCCCAGACGCCCCTGTTTGCAGGGCTGTTTACCTGGAGAGAAGAGAATGGACAGAGGCGGGGCTTGGGGCCAGTGATATCCCCCACCCAGTGGATATCCCCTAGGGAATGCACCGATGTATTGCGCCTCCTTTGTAGCCAGTTCCATGGAGACCGCAATAGCAACAGCCTTGTGTAAGGTAAGCTGAGCCTCTGTCAATAGGCGCTTCCGTATATCGTCACTGTGCAGGCCACACACGAACCTGTCATGCAGGGCGTCATTTAACATCTCCTTACATTCACAGTGTTCCGCAAGCCTTGTTAAAGTTGCTACAAATTGTACAACTGGTTCATCTTCTTTTTGGTCTCTTTTGTGGAACCCACTATATCTTTCAGCAGTTACCAGTGGTTTGGGGGGGAAATGGGACCCCAGGATTCCCACAATGTCACTGTAAGATTTGGTCTCAGGCTTAACAGGGTGTAGTGAGCTGCGTCGCAGGGAGTAGGTTTTAGCCCCCACAACACTTAAGAATGTTGACACCTTCTTCTCTTCTGTAATGTCATTGGCAATCACAAAAAGCTCCAAACGCTCAGTACACACGTGCCATTGCACTATGTTCTCCTCAAAGGGTTCCAGGGGCCCTGTAAGTGTAGCCGTGGGTTTAGTTTCAGGTTTCACAGTCAGTGCCGAACAAGCCAGTTCTCACCCCCTTCCAATGGCTAAATGATTTTGATAGGGGGTTTTTTCTTTCTTTTTACCTTGACTTCTACTTCCCTCTGTTGCTGGGGCAGCACAGGGATCCCGTCCTCGTCACCACTTTGTTGTATCCTTGGGGCAGCAGGTTTAGGAAGAAATCATTTAACACACAGAGAGCTGAGAGCCATGGAAGCAGCCATTTATTTTCACACACTGAGCTGACCAAACCAACCAAAACTGGCTGGGCTGTCCCCTAATAATCTAACTCAGTTGCATAGCAACAACAAGATGCTATTACCACGACAACCAAATACACAACAGGCAGCCTTGGAGAGGCTGAGCAGAACCCAGCCAATCAGGAAAGTGTATTGGGCGAGCCAATCAGGAGAAGGCTTGCTTGGAGCAGCTCACATATAATGAGCTGCTCAGCAAAGCAAGAGTCAGTCACTCCTTGGAGTTTGGGGAGGGAGGATTGGCTGGCTTGAAGGAGGGAGAAGAGAGGGAACCATGATAAGAGCAAAAGACAGGCTCCCACGTCATTGGAGAGAGCAAGATGAAGCCTTGCAACACCCAGTAGTGTTGGGTGACAAAAGAGCTGCCCCAAGGTCCTGCCGAAATTTGAACTCGGATTGCAGGATTCAAAGCCCTGAGTGCTGCCCTTACACCATGAGATTGGTGGTGATAATTTTGGGGTCTTCTGACTTCTAGTGTCGAAGAGCCTGGGCAGACAATTTTTTGCCTCCCTTGCTCAAGACCTCTCTGGCCAGCCCTGCATTTGCTCAACAAGTCATCACGCAGCGGTTTGCTGTAGACCCAGAAGCCTTTCTTCCTCCAGACTGTGAGGCCAGTCGGCGTGTGAGGAAGTTGCCCCTTCAGTCCCATGCAGAGAATGGCCTTTCCTAGGAAAGCCCAAGTCCTGAAAAGAAAAAAGATAATGTTGAGTACAGTACTGAAGAGCTGCTTCTTGAAGTTCTTGGGGGGATATGATGCTTTCTACACCCGACCAAGGACTTGAACCCTGGACCCTCAGCATAAGAGTCTGGGGCTCTAACAACTGAGCTAGCCAGGCTCACATGAGAAATGGGCAAGGCTGGTGCAAAATAGAAACTAGTCAAGAAAAAGAGGGCGGGAAACAATACAGAAAACTTCCTACTCTGGCTTCCTTAGCAGCCCTAGCCCCAGCCTGCTCCTCCATCTGGTGCCCAGAGAGCACCCAGAGACGAGGGAGTGGGCTTTTGGGGCACCTGGTATTGGCTAATGTCAGAAGAGAAGATACAGAGCTAGATGGGCCTTTGGTCTAGCCCAGTGTGGCTGTTTTTATGGTTTAAATTACACTCCCAGGCACTGATAACAGAGTTACTGAAAGTTTGGGTGTTAAGAGCCGATAGGTCCGTGGTCCAGTCCCCTCCCAGACGACCCCTCCCTCTGGGACAGGGGCAGGTCTGACTCTCACACCAAATGGCTCCTTTTGGCTGCCAGAATCTGTGGGCGGCTCATTTAGTTTACGCCGAGGGTGGAGTCCTGCTTTGTGCACCGTGTCTGAGACTGAAAATCCTAAACCACCCTTTGAAATAACGAATGCAGCAGGATGTGTTATGGTCCCTGCCCCAAAGCAGACAGACCAATGGAGAGCTGAGTCCAGGGTAATACTTCACAGGGCTGAGTAAGGCCGGCAAGAATTCATCTGGCCCTCCTGGGCCTCTCGCAATGACGTCCTTCTTGTGTGCCAGGACTGACAAAAATATTCCAGACATAAGCTGCAGGCCAAAAAAAATCCCTTCTAGGTGCTGAAGAAGCTCGGTCAGGAGACCATTAGACTGAAGATGTAAAGGTCTTTAGTTCAACCCCCAGGCTTTAGCCTGCTCTTTGGGCGCAGGGCTGGGCTGTTTTCTGGAAGCGCAGCAGTGGCTTTACCTGCCACGAGTCCCTTATTTCACGCTCCCCAGCAGGGAAAAGCAGCGTGGGCTGGTGTACCCAGTTGGCCCATGTGAGCTTTATTCCTTCTCTTGCTCTTTCTCAGCAAGGGGAAGGAAAGAAGCTCTCCTTCAAGCTGGAGTCACAAGGGTGACGTAAGGATCACTTCCTGAGCGCCGGCTCCAGACCTTTGCTCTACCAGCCGACCCATCGAAGGGCTGACACCACTTTCTCCAGCTTCGCCCATTGGGGTGTGACAGGGCGAGCGCCAGCCAAGCGGATGGAATTTGAGGGGAGGGGCAAAGCCCTGTGACAGAGTTTCTGCCGTGTAGTGGTTATCACATTTGCCTGACACGCCAAAAGCTCCTGGATTGAAACCAGGCAGAAACATGAAGGCTTCCTTTTCTCAGGTCCCTTAGCTGTCCAGCAAGGTGCTCCTATTTTTGCCACTGGGATAACCCACAACCCCTGCAGCACAGAGGGTGGTGAAATGAGCTGAGAATGCGTGCTGGAGAAAGCAGTTGTTTCCGGCCTTCTTTTTCTTGGTTAGTTTCTCTTCTGCACCAAACTTGCCAGTGTTTCATGTGAGCCTGGCTAGCTCAGTTGGTAGAGCATCAGACTTTTAATCTGAGGGTCCAGGGTTCAAGTCCCTGGTCAGGTGCAGGAGTGATCATTTCCCCCAAGAACTTCAGGCTTGGCCTGTTCAGTTCCCTCTTTCATGTAACTCTTTCCTTTTCAGGACTTGGGCTTTCCGAGGAAGGGCTATTTACTGCCTGGGACTGAAGGGGCAACTTCTTCAGACACCCAGTGTCCTCACAGTCTGGAGGAAGAAACGCTTCACGGTCTACAGCAAACTGCTGCGTGTCGACTTGTTGAGCAAATGCAGGGCTGGCCAGAGAGGCCTTAGATGCCTTGAGGAAGGAAGGCAAATTATTGGCCGCCCAGGCTCTTCTACACTGGAAGTCAGACAAACACGGGGTGTTCTCCCATGGTGTAAGGGCCGGCGCTCATGACTTTGAATCCTGCTATCCAAGTTCAAATCTTGGTGGGATCTTAGGGCATCTCTTTTGCCACCTAACACTCAGTAGCTTAGCCAGGTGGGGAGCGGAGATAGCGGCTGCTCCGTCTCTGAGCAGAAGCGGCACCTTAAAAAAATTTTTTTAAGGGGGAACAGAGCTAAAAAAAAAGCGCCTCCCCTTGCACTCACCCGGCGGCGCTGTTCAGCAGCACTTCCATTTCCTCTGAGTCCTGAAGCTGGGCTGCAGCCTGGCCTAGGAGGCAGCCCGATGGGTTGACCTACTGCCCAACCTTCTGCTGATGAACCTCAGCCCCCACCCGTGCAGGGTTTGATGCATCACTTAAATTCCAGGACGCTGAGGGATTTCAGCTCCCTTTGTCCAGAGGGAAGCTTCCCCCCACTTCCAGCCAGATTCTTGTCCATGGGATCACTGTAGGGGGGCTGGGTCCCTCTTTGTCTTTTCTCTGTCTTGGTCAGGCCAGGGTGCCTATAACTAGGGCATCTGAGCACTGAAGACCTTCTGTGGAGCTGCCATTTCCCCTCCCCTTCTAGGGTCTCACCTGTCAACTGACGCTTCCTCAGCTCATTTCACCACCCTCTGTCCTGCAGGAGTTGGGGTTATCCCAAGGACAGGCCAGTGGCAGAAGGAGGAGTGCCTTGCTGGACAGCTAGGGAAAAAGTTAACTGTCATGTTTCTGCTTGGGTTTGAACCAGGGACCTTTTGCATATTAGGCAAACATGATAACCACTACACTATAGAAACGTCCTTCAAATGCCCACCACTTGGCTGGTGCTCACGCTGGCGCACACCGATGGGCAAACCTGGAGAAAGTGGCCTCAGCCCTTCAAGAGATCAACTGGTAGAGCAAAGGACTGGAGCCGGAGCTCAGGAAGTCAACCTTCTCTTGCCCTTGTGACGCCAGCTTGAAGGAGAGCTGCTTTTCCTTCCCCTTGCTGAGAAAGAGCAAGAGAAGAAGAAAAGCCCAGGTGGGCACAAGCTCCCACTGTCTTTTCCTGCTGGGGAGCCTGAAATGAGGGACTCGTGGTGGGTAGAGGTACCATTGCGCTTCGAGAAAACAGCCCACCCCTGCACACAAAGAGCATGCCAAAGCCTGGGATTGAACCAGGGACCTCTAGATCTTCAATCTAACACTCTCCCCACTGAGCTACTGTGGTATCTCCAAGGTGCATTTTTGGCCTGCTGCTTCTCTGTCCGGGTAGTTAAGCTCTGGAATAGGCTCCCAAGGGTATCTGTGGAGTCTCTGTCCTCGGAGGTTTTTAAGAGCAGGTTTGACAAACACCTGTCAGGGATGGTCTAGATTATACTTATGAGTGCAGGAGCCTGGACTAGATGACCTCTCAAGGTCCCTTACAGTCCTATGATTCCTACCCTTCCCCACTTTCTCTAGCAGCACTTTTAAGAACAGGCCAGGGAAACATGTAAATACTTTGAACCAAATTCCGGAAGCTGCTGAGCTTGCACAAGTTAAAATGAAACCAAGGTTCCGCCTCTCCAAGGACCTGGCCCCTAGTGCAAAATTATAGACACTCCCCAGAAATATGAAACGGCAACTTCATAACTGAGAGAATGTTATCTCTGTCACAGATAATCTACATATTCTTGGTCCTGCCTCGGCAGAGAGAGCTGGACTTGATGACATCTTGAGGTCCTATCCAGCCCTACATTTCTATGATGCTATGCAATATAGACCTATAGAAACATAACATACAGAAAAATCCCCACCACAAAATAATGTGAGGCAATTCAGGGAAAAAAAAACAAAACAAAAAGCCCACACTCCAAAGCATAAAATGACAATACAAATGAAAAAAAAAAGCAAAACAATGCAAACGAACACACCCTATGACAAAATTACACAATGGAAAAGAGCTCAGCTCAAACCAACACAGCACAAGCACCAAACAAGTTGAGGCAAAACAATGTGCCATAAAACTATGCAACACAACATGGTGCATCAGAGTTCCAAACAGCTCAGCATGGAACAGGACACAGCACAAAAGAGAATTATTTCCATGTAGGCATGGAAGGGATCTTGAGAGGTCGTCTGCTCAAGCCTCCTGTGATGAGGCAGGACAAGTATCCCTAGACATTCCCAGACCGGTGTACCTCTAACCTGGTCTTAAAAACCTCCAATGAAGGAAATTCCACAGCCTCCCTTGGAAGCCAATGCAACGCAAACACAGACCAAAACAACACTGTACACGCACAGGCTGGGCTTCGGGTTGAGGGGAGAGGCAAGAATTCAAACTATCTGGGTTCAGTTCCCAGTTTTGCCCCAAATTCTCCATGCAAACTTGAGCAAATTACTTCTGCTCTCTGAGCTTCAGTTTCCCCATCTGTAAAATGGAGAGTAGCCTCCCACCATTTCCCTATTTATCTTTGAGGTTTTTGTGGCAAGGACTCTGTCACTGTGGGCATGTCTACACTGCAGTGAGACGCCGGCGGCTGGCCCGTGCCCGCTGACTTGGGCTCACACGGCTCAGGCTGTGGGGCTGTTTCATTGTGGTGTAGATGTTCCCGCTTGGGCTGCAGCCCAAGGTCTGGTACCCTCCCACCTCGCAGGGTCCTCCAGCCTGGCTCCAGCCCGATCCCAGACAGTGACACTGCAATTAAACAGCCCCTTGGCCTGAGCCCTGCGAGCCTGAGTCAGCCGGCACGGGCCAGCTGTGGGTTGTTAATGGCAGGGTAGAGACACCCTTGGTGTCTGTTCAGCACCTGTCACAATGGCAATCCTGATCTTGGTCAGTGTCTGTGCAGAGCCCTGCACAACAGGGGGCCTGACCTCAGCCGGGGGCTCTGCAACTCCCGGCATTACAGGATCCCTGAATTGATTTGGGGTCCCTGCAGCATCCGGCAAAATGTGGGGGCAGGATCTCTGTCAGGGGCAGTGCAGGGCCAGGCCCAACGGGGACACAGATCTCAGTCGAGGTCTCTGAAGTGCCCAGCACAATGGAGGCAGGAAACCGGGGAGCAGTCGTGCGCTGCCTGGCACAAGGGGGGCCGTGATCTCAGTCTAGGTCTCGGTTTTACCTGGCACAATGGGGGGCAGATCTCAGTTGCGGTCTCCACAGCGCCTGTCACAACAGTGGGGTCTGAGCTCTGTTGGGGTCTCTGCAGCGCCTGGCAGAACGGGGCCCAGATCTCAGTTGGGGTCTCTGCAGCTCCAGGAAGAACAAGGTCCCTGATTTTGTTGGTTGTCTCTGCAGCACCTGGCAGAATGGGAGCCTGATTTCACTCGGTGTCTTTGCAGGGCCTGGCACAACAGGGGCCCGGAGCTCAGTCGGGGTCACTGTCGCCCCCGGCACAACATGCTCCCTGCTCTCTGTAGGGGTCTCTGCAGCTCCTGTCACCAGCGGCCCAAGCCTGGTCAGGGTTTGTGCAGTGCCCGGCACACGGGGGGACCTGATCTCAGGCAAGGCCCGAGCCACGCTCAGAACGAGAGCCCTGATCTCAGCCACACACCTGGGGAGAAAAGCGGGAAGATTTTCAAGGATTTGGTATCAGTATTTCAGAAGTGAGGAGAAAATGGGGCTCAGCGTAAATATTTGCCAAGAAACGAGAGAAGCACCAACGTCGGGGGAGATTTGATGTCACCGTCGAACAGCGCGAGAGAGAAGAGGGGAAATTGGAGGGGATTATACAGCGATATTCAATCAGCAACAGGGCGGGATGGATTCTTCTCCCCTCACATTCCCGTGGCCGGCCGGGAGCCTGGGCGATGTGGCTTTCCCGGGGGGGGGGGGGGGGGGGGGCGCTGGGGTCAGAAGGTCGCTGGCTGTGGGGAGGGGCTGGCAGTGGGGGTTGGGGGGGGGGCTGCTGGGCTGGGCCGGGCGGGGGAGGGGAAGTAGCTGGGACTGGGGAACCCGGGGCGGGGCCGTCTCCATGGGGAGCGCTGGCTCCCCCAGGCCCTGTTCCCAGCAGAGGGCCCCCCCCGGCCCAGCTCAGGCATCGCTCAGGGGATCGATCCCCCGGAACAGGACAAATCCCGGCCGGGGACAATGGGGGGAAACCCCCGAACCCCGAGATCCGAACCGGCCATTGGGGGAGGGGGAGACACTGGGGTGCGGTGGGGGAGGGGCAGAGACCTGCTCAGGGGTGGGGGGGGAGGGGGGCACCCTGGGTGCGGCTCGTGGCTCTCTAGGGAGGAAGGGGGCGGGGCGGGGGGTCCCCAGGGCAGGGGGGCCCCAGCGGTAAATCCGAGGGGGTCTCAGCCCCCCCCCCGGGGTCACCTGCTCCTCTCCCCCCGCCCCCGATCTGCGCATGCCCAGAGCCGGGAGACACAAACCGCCCCAACGGCTCCCCGAGAGGCTCCAACGGCCGCGCACGAGCCAGGCAGAGCCGCAGCGCCCCGCGCGCGTTCGGAGCCCGGCTCGTCCACCCACTGCCCGACGTCACTTCCGGTCCCGGGGGAGTCAGGAACTACATCTCCCAGCCTGCCCCGGGGCCGCTGCTGCGCTCTCCCGCCCAGGCGAGGGAGGGTTTCAGCAGCTTGCCCCACCCCCCGCCAACGTCACTTCCGCTGCTGGCTCCATTGTGACCCCGTGCCCGGCCGGGGAGTGACAGACCCCGGGGGGGGGGCGGGAAAGTGACTCTCCGCCCCCCCCCCACCCCAGGAACCGGGGAGACTGGGGCCGGCGGGGGGGTCCCGGGCGGGGACGGGGGGAGCACGTGCCCCCCATGGGCACTGCCCGGACCCCGGTGTCCCCAGCCCATCCCCCACTGCTGCCCCCTCCCCTGGGCCAGGGTCCCTCCAGCCCCCCCCCCTCTGAGAGCAGCTCCCCAAAGGGCTCCCCGCTGCCCTGTGAATGGGGGGGGGCGGCACTTTGTGTTCATGTGTTGGACAGTCCCGTAAAATCCAGTCACAGCCCCCCCCTTTCCTCTAGTTATTTAATAGCAACATGAAACCCCCCCCCCCCCGATCTTGGTATTTCTCTCTCGTGTTATCAATTGCGTAGTTTGTGTCACATTTTCTCATATCTCAAAGATCGATATAAAATACCCTAAACACTTGCCCCACTTCTCTCTACTTGGCTATTTCTAAGTGAATATGCCCTGAGATTTTTCCCTTTCTCTCTAATTATAATATACTAAAAAATCTCCTATTTACACCTTTTCTCAGATTCTTGAATATGGATATAAAAAGTTTGCAAATGTTGCCCATTTCCTCTCTATTCATTTATCAATTATTGATGTGAAACACTCAGATTTTACTTCATATCAACAACTGATATAAAATCCCTCTGATTTTCCACTTTCCTCTCTATAATTTGCAACAATGGATCCAAAATCCCTCAGATTTCCAGCCTCTCTTTCATTTCTGAACAATGATCTCAAATCTCAGGTGTTGTCTCTTTCTATCTCATTATTGTAGCACCCCGACTCCACCCGGTTACCTTCTTGAATGCCAATCTGCTGACAGGTTTGGATGGACAGGTCTGGGTTCTTCTGGATCCTGCCACCCACTTAGCAGGGTGCATCTTCCTTCTTTTTTCCTGTGAATTTATTTGTCAGTCCCTCCAGCTCCCTCGCTCCTTCCTGGCAGCGTAACCAGGGCAGGTTGGGAGGAAAATTCGAACTACACGGTAATCCCCACTTACTTGCCTGATAGTTGGAGACTACCAAGATTCAATCAGGGGTATTTACGGTACAGGTCGGGGGCCATGATTTTGTGTTTCTTGCCCATGAGCTGTCCATGACTTTTTCTTAAAATACCCGTGATTAAATTGTAGTCTTAGCTATGACTCCAGTCACATGGTTTCTTCTGCGGCAGGGTCTTTTTTCCTGGAAGAGCAGTGTGGTATTTCCTGGACAGACGCAGCCTGATTCATACTCTGCAGCCATCTGCAAGAATCAGACTTTATTCCTGGGGGAATTCTGCTCCACTGCGCACACGCAGAATTCATGTCCCCTGCAGATTTCTTTGCTTCCCTGGAGAAAAAAGACTTTCTCATGGGGAAGCAAAGGGAAGCCACAACAGTGGTCGTGTGCCCCTCCGCAGAAGTTCTGGGGAGTCGTTTTGGGCATGTGGAGTAGGCGGCAGAGAAGTGCAGCCTCACCACCGAGTCTGTTTCCCAGGAGGGGAGGGGGGCTGCAGGGTGATCTCCCACCTCCGTGCTTCCATTAGACTGTGCTCCCCATTACAATACTGGAACCTCTGCATTTATTTATTGACAAATAAAATTTTCAGAATTTTAAAATACTGTGCACAGAATTGTAATTGTTTTGGTTCAGAATCTCCTGAGGAGTGAAACCTACTCAGGGAACCTCCTTGCAGTGTCACTGCTCGGTGACCCACTCAGCCTCACACCAGTGCACAGAGAGGGCGTGGCTACACTTGCGCGTGATAGCGCAATAAAGCCGCCAAGAGCGCTCTACCTTACTACGCGTCCACTTCAAAACCACAGACGCCTCCCAGCAGCTGTTTGCCAGGGCCCCTGCCCAGCCCCCTGCACCGCTCCCTGCCCGTGCCAGAGCTCGCAAGGCCCCAGCCTGCAGCCAGGGCCGCTGGGTGCTGCTTACGAAAAGCCAGCAGAGGGACACAGGGGAACTGTGCTGCGCCCATAACACAGAGGTGGATTAATCAAACCCTCTTCTGCGAGCACCGGGCCTCCCGCTTCCTACCCTGGGCCTGCAAGCGACAGGGCGGTTTGCACAGCGCCAAGAGTCTCACCTGTGAGGCAGGAGGCGGCTGACGCCCGCAGCCTGCTGGGGAGCTCCCAGAAGTGATTAAGGGACAGAGATTCCTAAGTGCCCAGAGTAACTAGGGTTTGGGGTTCACGAGGCCGGTAAGGGGGTCGCTATGTCGGCCTTGTAACCCTGGGTGTCAGGTCGCTGTGCAGCTTTGATCTGGAGCTCTGATCCCAACGACCGACCAGCAGCCCACAGCCTCCCCCTGGGTCTGCCCCACCTGGTTACTCCTCACAGGCTGACCTGACCCCGCTTCCAGCCCTGGATTCGCCCCCAAATCACCCTACTGCCACTCAGAGCCACAGCCGTGGAGGTGCTGACGGAGGGAGGGGTGACTCTGGGATGGGGTTCTTCTCTAAAGATGGCTGCAGAAAGGTGGGGCTCAGCTCTGTCAGCGACCTGCCCAGTTGCCTCGCTGACAGGGGATGCCGACATTTCTGTAGGGCGCCCTGACAGCCGGGGGGATGTGGCTGCTGCCGCAGGCTTCGCTTTAACGCCTGATGCTTACTCACCTGCTTGGCTGTCTGGGGCATTCGGTCCCTCCCAGCTGTGGGAGAAGCGGGCTGGTGGCTCAAAGGGTTTTGCTGGGGCTGTCGGTGAGGGGCAATCGCTGGATGAGGATGGCTCCGTGGAAGAGCCGAGCTTTGCATGTCGTTCCGGCCTGTGGTCTCCTCTGTCATGTGGCAGTGAGTTTCACAGCTCCGGGGGGAGCTCTGCCTCCTGTACGGAAAAGCCTCCCTGTCTGGGTGAACTGGTGGGACGTGGCTGTCAGGAGAAGTCGTGGTGGCAGGAGAAGGGACGATCTCCCTGGTGGAGACGGTTTGGACAGCGGCTGGAGCCTGGCCCTGGGCTCTGTGATAGGAGCCGGAGCAGGGAGCGGGTGCTGGGGTGACCTGTGGGGCAGAGCAGGGAGCGGGCGCTGGGGTGACCTGTGGGGCAGAGCAGGGAGCGGGTGCTGGGGTGACCTGTGGGGCAGAGCAGGGAGCGGGTACTGGGGTGACCTGTGGGGCAGAGCAGGGAGCGGGTGCTGGGGTGACCTGTGGGGCAGAGCAGGGAGCGGGTGCTGGGGTGACCTGTGGGGCAGAGTGAACCAGCTGGAGCTGCTCAGGGCATGTCGGTCCATCCCCAGCTGCAGGAAGGAGCCGTAGATCTCGCAGAGAGGTGGGGGCAGGGCCGTCCTTAGCCATGGGCAGAACAGACGGGCACGTAGGGCACCGCTCTGCCTGGGGCACCAGACACTCTGCCGGGAGCCGGGAGGGACGGGAAGCCGTGGGGCAGGTAAGAGCAGCGCTGGGTCCTAGAGAGAGCCCAATGCGCTGCCTGCAGCACAGTCTGGGGAGGGGATTGGCTGCTGGGGTCTCTGGGAAGCGGGGGAGGAGCTCACCTGTGAGTGTGACTCTCCCCCGGCGTGAGGGGAGGCAGGCTGGGCGGCTCTGGCAGTAGCCTTTGTTGCCCCCCATAACGTCCATTCTTCTCCCCCCCTAAAGAGCACCCCCCCTTTCCCCTCCCCCCCACGGAGCACCCCTCTCTCCCCCCTCCCCTCCGGCAGGGCTGGGTTGGGTGAGGTGCAGGGGGCGGGGGGCCTGCGTGCTGAGGAAGTAAAAATGAAAGTAAGTCACTTCCTCGGCAGCCAGCCCAAGCAACAGGGGCCGGCTGGAATGACCACCCCCAGCTGGCTGGGCTGGGGACAGGGTGACCAGAGAGCATGTGTGAAAAACCAGGACAGGGGGTGGGTGGGGTGACCAGATGTCCCACTTGTATAGGGACAGTTCCAGTCTTAGGGTCTTTTTTTTTATATAGGCTCCTATTACCCCCCATCCCCGTTCCGATTTTCCACCCTTGCTGTCTGGTCACCCTAGGTTGGGGGTAATAGGACAAAGCCCCAAATAGCGGAAGTGGCCCTAGAAAATCTGTGTCTGGCCAGTGGCAGGACATTAGCACTGCAGGGGAGGGGTGGGTGTGGCAGTGACATCACAAAGGCCTTTTGCAGGACCTCGGCCTATTGGTCAAAGGTGGTGGGGAGGCGATGACCTCACAGAGAGATGCTGACATCAGCCAGGCCAGGCCAGGGGGAGGGGCCAGGGAAACCTCGGAGACCCCCGTGGCTTTGCTTCAGCAAGTCTCCTTGTCGAGGTCTCTCTCGGAGGACTGAGAGAGTATTAGGGTTCACGGACGTGAGCGCCAGGAGGAACCTCTTTCGAGTTTTCTCCTTTCCTTTCATGCACTTTCCTAGAAAACAGACGTCCCTGGTTAGAAGGTACGAGCCTCCGAGAGGTTTGGAACCTGTTCAGTCTGATCCATCTAGTGCCAGCTGAATTCTAGGCATGGAAAACAGTCGCTTCAGGTGGCAGAATTTTATTCCCCACTTGGGATTTTGTCCCTCAGAATCACTGGGGACATTAGGGTTTGTCCTTTTTGTTTGACCTTTTCCTCCATCCCTCCCTCCTTTCTCTTCATCTCTTACTTCTTTTGTCATTTCCCCTGTTCCCCTCCCAACACCAGGAGAGGTGTAGGGGTGTGTGTGTGTGTGTGTGTGTGTGTGTGTGTGTGTGTGTGTGTGTGTGACAGTGTACCCCATAATGATTTATGGGGAGATGCTTATAAATCTATATATGATATATATACCCGGTGTCACTGAGGCACTGTGTGCATTACCCCACGTGGCCACCCAGTGTCACTGTTGCTCTCTGAGAGAGACGCTGTGTGCATTACCCCACGTGGCCCACTCTAGTGGCAGAAGATGTGGGGCTGAAGCCCTGACCCCACTCTGTGTGGAGCTGGTATCTCCATTTCCCCCACCACCGCACAGCCATGAATGGATTTAGCCTAGGAGGCAGGGTCCGATTGGCCCCATTTGGCAGGTGGGATCTAGGGCACACAGAGGTGAAGTGACTCTCCCAAGGCTAAGCAGGGAGTCTGTGGCAGAGCAGAGACTCAAACCCAGAACACCTGAACCCTGTGCCTTAACCACTAGGCAACCTTCCCACCCCAGGAGGGGGAACTTCCTCTGCCACTTTGAATGTGTGGGTGGGACCAGCCACTAGACAGAGCTGCCAGGAGGTGGGGAGCAGAGAGAGATGGGAAAAGGGACATGGGTGGGTGTAGCGGGGTGGTTACCTGCTCCTGCCCGGGAGGGGTTAAAACAGCCCTACAGAGGGAGCAGTCAAGGGACGGGCAGTCAGGGGACATGGAATGGGGGGCGCTGGATAGGGTGTGGGAGTCCCAGGGGGCCTGTCAGGGGTGGGGGTGTGGCTAGGGGCCGGGGCAGTCAGGGGACAGGGGCTGGATAGTTGGAGGGGTCCCGGGGGGTGATTAGGGGGTGGGGGGGTCTCTGGAGGGGACGGTCAGGGAACAAGGAGCGGGGGGGGTTGGATGGGTGAAGGGTTCGGGGGGGGGGCCTGTCAGGGGTGGGGGTGTGGCTAGGTGCCGGGGCAGTCAGGGGACAGGGGGATTGGATAGTTGGAGGCGTCCCTGGGGGTGATTACGGGGTGGGGGGGTCTCTGGAGGGGACGGTCAGGGAACAAGGAGCGGGGGGGGGTTGGATGGGTGAAGGGTTTGGGGGGGGCCTGTCAGGGGCGGGGGTGTGGAGAGGGGTCAGGGCAGTCAGGGGACATGGAATGGGGGCGCTGGATAGGGCGTGGGAGTCCCAGGGGGGCTGTCAGGGGCGGGGGTGTGGAGAGGGGTCGGGGCAGTCAGGGGACAGGTAGGGGGTAGGGTCCTAGGGAGGCAGTTACAGTGGGGGGGGTCTCTGGAGGGGGTGGTCAGGGGAAAAGGAGCAGGGAGGCTTAGATAGGGGGTAGGGTCCTCGGGGGCAGTTGGGGCAGGGTCCCAGGAGGGAGCAGTCAGGGGACAAGGAGCACGGGGGGTTGGGGGTTTTGAGGGGGGCTGGAAGTGGGAGGGAGTGGATGGGGGCAGGGCTAGGGCAGGGCTCCCTGGGTGCACACCCTAGTGAAATGTGCTGCGCACGCCTATGGCTGCTACAGTTATTTCATGGACTGTCTGGGACGGGGGAAAAGCTGAGTTCACTCCAGGTGGAGGGAAAAAAAGGACCCTGGAAATCTCAGGGCCTCAGGGAAAACCCAACCGCTGCTACCAGGGTCGCTGAGGTGCTGGGGATCTGCACGGGACAGGGACTGTGTGAACTGTCCAGGTGGGGAATGAATAACAATCTACAGCCAGATCCACCCCATTAACCACCGACACAGGCTAATCACGCTGCAGAGAGACGGGAAACCGGGAGCGATTCTTTGCTGTTCAGCCATAGACACAGTGACCCAATTGCACCGCAGTGAATGTGCTGGGGAAAGCCGGACTTTACAGGCCGGTGGAAATAGCAGATCCTAGAAACACCTGGAGCTCCACACCCCACTTCTGCCACCGGGTCAGGGATTGAGCTGTCCACAGAGCCCCTCCCCCCACACACACACACCATGGCAGCACCCCCCCAATACAGGGCAGAGGCTGAGTGTATCTCTGCACCCTGAGTCCAGGGCACGACTCTCTCTGCCCCACACATAGAATCTGGCCCTGGTGCAAAGTGACCCCTATGATCCAGCAACCTCCACGAGAGCATGATCGGGGGGTGGGGCGGGGGGGAGGCTGCTGTGGAATGAGGCAGGCTCTGAGTATGAACAGCCAGGGAAACAGGTCTGTTTGGGGATGTAGCTCAGTGGTAGAGTGCGTGCTTTATGTGTATGAGGTCCTGGGTTCAATCCCCAGCATCTCCAGGTTTGCTTTTCACCCGGCTGCTTTGCTCACACCCAGCTGGGATGTGGCTGGCCTGTCTCCCTGCACAAGTTTCAATCTGAGCAGTGAGGGCAAAGTGCCAACGGCAGGAGAGCTCTGGGGGGGTTTCACCAAAGCTCCATCCAGCCCAGTGTCCTGTCTCCTGACTGGCCAATGCCAGGTGCCCCAGAAGAGGGAATCATCAAGTGATCCATCCCCTGTTGCCTATACCCAGCTCCTGGCAAACAGAGGCTAGAGATGCCATCCCTGCCCACCTTGGCTAATAGCCATTGCTGGCCCTGTCCTCCATGAACGTATCTAGTTCTGTTTTGAGCCCTGTTCTAGTCTTGGCCTCCACAACATCCTCTGGGAGAAAGCTCCACAGGTTGACTGTTGTCGTGTGACCCCCCCTCCCCCTTCCTCTCCCCCTCTCCCTCTAAGGCAGCGGGTTTCAAACTTTTTTTCTGGTGACCCAGTTGAAGAAAATTGTTGATGCCCACGACCCAACGGAGCTGGGTATGAGGGGTTTGGGAGGGGCTCAGGGCTGGGGCAGGGGATTGGGGTGCAGGGGTGAAGGCTGCAGGGTGGGGCAGAGAATGAGGGGTTCAGGGTGTGAGGTGCGCTCTAGGCTGGAGCAGAGGGTTGGGGTGCAGGGTGAAGGCTGCAGGGTGGGGCAGAGAATGAGGGGTTCAGGGTGTGAGGGGGGCTCTAGGCTGGGGCAGGGGGTTGGGGTGTGGGAGGGGTCAGGGCTCTCGGCTGGGGTTTCAGGCTCTGGGGTGGGGCCAGGGATGAGGGGTTTGGGGTACAGGAGGGGCTCGGAGTTTGAGGGGGGCTCCAGGCTGGGGCAGGGGGTTGGGGTGCAAAAGGGGGTCAGGGCTCTGGTGTGGGAGTGCTGGCTCTGGTGTGGGGCCAGGTATGAGGGTCTTGGGGTACAGGAGGGGACTCCTGCTTTGGGGGGAGGCTCAAGTCTCCAGCAGGGGATTGGGGCACATGGTTGGGGTGTGGGGTTACCTCGCACAGCTCCTGGTCAGTGGAACAATAGGGTGGGGGCATTGGCAGGGAGTCAGGTGTGGGCAGATACCCTGCCTTAGCCAGAGCCGGGCACCATGGCTTAGCTGGTTAAAGCCCCTGTCTTGAAAACAGGAGATCCTGGGTTTGACTCCCAGTGGTGCCTTGGTGAGTGGCTTCTGGGGCACCTGGTATTGGCTAATGTCAGAAAACAAGATACAGAACTGTATAGACCTTTGGCCTAGCCCAGTCTGGCTGTTCCTATGGTTTCAATTACACTCCCAGGCACTGATAACAGAGTTATTGGAACTATCAAAAGGGGAGCCGTGTTTGTCTGGATCTGCCGTGTTAATTCTGGATTTGGGGCTCACCAACAGGTCCTGTAGTCACTGGGTCAGTGATCTGCCCCCCTCCCCCATAGGGGTGTTTCCTTGCCTGGGTGAATGAGACCCCAGACTGTTGTCCCCATCCCCTGGGGTCCCATCACTCCCCTACCCAAAGACAGCTCAGTCCCCACAAGTGCTGTCAAGGCAGGGTGAGCGGCTCCTGGCGCTCCACTCCCCAGCTCCACCAATTCTGCTCTCTCCTCCCCCGGTCTCCTGAGACTTCAGGCCTCAGCGCTGGGCTGGACCCAAGCCTGGCAGGGACTGGCAACACCCAGATACCTTCTGCCCAGGAGAGGATCCCCACAGAGCCCACCTCGCGCTGCTGTAGGAGGGAGCCCGTGTGACGAACTAGGACTGTAGTTAAGGTTTCCCTGAGTACTGTGTGGGTGCCTCAGTTTCCCCTATGCGGTGCTTGAGTATTTAGGTGGTGGGACAACGGTGCATGATTGTTACAAAGCCCTAGAAGGCAGAGGCCTGGACACAGAGAATGGCCCTGTCTGCTGGCAACAGATGGCCCGGCCCCTCCCCCGGCAAAGGTGAGAGCTGAAGGTGTGAGAACAAAGGGATCACGTGACCTCCTGGCCCGGGAAGCAGACAAAGGCGGAGGAGGGGCTAGAGAGTGGGAGTTTGAAATCTGGCCGGGGAAGAGGCGAGCGAGGCAGACAGGGTCTGGCCTCCCTGCCCCGGTTGGAGTTGTGGGGCGAAATGCAGGGAGCCCCAGGCTGGGGTCTAAGCTCCCTGCCCCCCAGAAGGACCCGACTGAGGGGCTGGGGTCTAAGCTCCCTGCCCCCCAGAAGGACCCGACTGAGGGGTCCTGGATGTACTGACAAGCTCTGGTTGGGCTGTGTTCCTGGCATCTCTAATAAACCTTCTGTTCTACTGGCTGGCTGAGACTCCCAGTGAATCCGGGGAAGAGGGGTGCAGGGCCGGACTCCCCTATACTCCGTAACAGCCCGCAATCAGAAGCCAAAGCTCCAAACATTCCTCCCATCCTGCATCAGACAGGGCAGCCGGATCAGCACCTTCACGGGAAGGCAGCAACAGAGGCAAGGAGACCGAGCTTCCACCTCCACCAGGTGAGAACGCAGCCATCTGGGAGGAACCTGCTATCTGCCCAGAGGCCTTTATTCCTCCAGCCTGCGGGGACAGAGGGGAGGTCAGGAAGTTGCCCCTTCAATCCCCCACACAAAAAGGCCCTTCTTAGGAAAGGCAAAATCCTGAAGGGAAAAAGTAACATCAAAGAGGACTCCCAAGAGTCACATTTTTTAAGATGCTAGTGAACAGCTAATCACCTGACCAGGGACTTGAACCCTGGACCCTCAGATTAAAAGTCTGATGCTCTACCAGATGTGGGATTGACTCCATGTACACAAATTTGCAGAGGGAAAATAGAGTTGAGGTCTGTTATTTCTCACTTCCATATATTTTTGCTGTTAACAAGCATGTTACTTCTGGAGACACAAATCCACAGTTTGAGAACTGCACAACTAAGAATCTCTGATGGTATCATCTAGACTGAGCACTGAGTCCCTTTGGGTAGATAGAAAGATTAACCTAAATAATCTATACCGAAGCCTGTGGAACTCCATAAGATTGGGTCCCTAATCCATGAACTATTAGAACTCCTTTACAAAACTTTTCTTAAACATTACATGAATATACTGTCTCATACTATACAATTAGAATGTATAATCCCTATTCCACAATGAGATATAACGTATCTTAATTCAAATGATCTTTAGATAGGTTTTTTTCCACAGCAAGCCAATTTAAATAAAAAAATTCATTGATTTTTATCCACCCTGACAGCGGGGCATGGTGTGGGGGAAGGGTTGGTCCCCAACTGGAGCGAGGCAGGGGCCAGAGACAAGAGCAGAGCTGGAGCGAGGTAAAGTGCCGGAGATCTCACGCTGGTCCCTTCTCACCTTAAAGGCTCTGAGTCTAACAGGGAGAGGGAAGTAAAGAGAGAATTTTTAAAAAAACAACCAAACATTGTAACACGAGGGTGAATCGAACAGCTCACTGGATAGTCCCGCCCCTTTCTTCCCCCACGGGGTGTTTAATGACCTGCTGGGAGTTGGGACATTAATTGTCTCATTCCATTGATAAACTGATACAATGTGACTGAAATTAAACCAATTCCCAGCCAGGAAAACCTCACACCCCTGCATTGGCTGGGAATCAAACCCAGGTCAACTGCTTGGAGGACAGCTCTGCTCACCACTACACCACCAACGCACCTGGCAAAAGTGTCTCTCCTGTGTGCCACTGATGCTTGACAAATGACTCACCCCACAGCGCTCAGGAGCTGGCTGGAGAGGCTGGGGGCAGCCTGTCAGCTGTGAGCAGAGACAGGTCCCCAGAGTGACTGACAGGTGGGGACCTGGGCTCCACATCCCAGCCTGAGGTGGCTCCAGCCCCATCTCTGCCCTCAGAGAAGGGAAATGAAAATCAGTGACCCTCATGGCAAACGTTACCCCCAAAGGAAGGAGACAGCTCCTTCGAACGCACAGTTTGGGTTGTTCCTGCTACGTACTGAGGGTTTGTTGCTGCTGCTGATTCCAGTCCTTGGGCTCTGCCCGGACAAGGAACGATTCAGGCTGTCACTCAAGGGAAGAGGGGAGATGATTTTTTTGACGGCTGCCTCGTCTTAAGGGTGTTTGTCAGCCACCTTCTAATCTAGTGGGTGCTGGGTGGACGCAGGCAGCCCCCGCTCCTGGGTCTCTCCCGAGGAAATAAACTTTCTAAACAAAACCCCAAAGCTTTTCACCGAAAGGAGGGAAAGGAAATGGCCACAAGATGGCGCCAGGACATAAGGAAGGTCACACAACCCCATTCTTAGGGGGAGCCATTGTTTTGTGTCAATGTCCAGAATTGTTGGTTAAGATTAGTACAGTACTTATAAAGCAGTGCTGTCTGAAGTGATGCTGAGGTTGTGAGTTCAAGCCTCATCTGCAGCACCAGTTTTGGGGATTTGATAGCAGCCTTCAACTACCTGAAGGCAGGTTTCTAAGAGAATGGAGCTCGGCTGTTCTCAGTCCTGGCACATGACAGAACAAGGAGCAATGTTCTCAAGTTGCAGTGAGGTCTAGGTTGCATATTAGGAAACACTATTTCACTAGGAGGGTGGTGAAGCACTGAGCCCCTCCCCCTCTCACCGCTCCCCTGAGTGCAGAGGGGCTGGGCTCAGGCAGCCAGTTTCACCCAGGGATTTCCCAGCCCAGGCCCCCGAGTCTCCCGTGCCCGTATCTACCAGTGACACTGCGCGTGGGCGGCGGCTACAAGGGGCTCGGGGAGCCTGAACCTCCCCAAACGGGGCAAGAAATGCTGGTGTGACGCACCCCCCTTGGAGGGGGGCTGGGCCGCTGCCTTGGGACAGACCCTCCCGAGGAGTGGGGGAGCCACCGGCACTCAGACCTCACGCACAGGCCTGGCTCTCGCCTTCAGCCCAGGCAGCCAGAGGGGCCGGGGAGCTCCCTGGCAGTCCCACACCTCAGCCACCTCCTGCCTCACGGCCTCGGCTCCTGGCGCTCTGCTGGTCCCCCCCTCGCTTGCAGGCCCAGAGCAAAAAGAAACAGGCACCTGCCTAGCAGAGGATGGTTTCGATCCATCGACCTCTGGGTTATGGGCCCAGCACGCTTCCGCTGCGCCACTCTTCTGGGTCTCTGCTTCCAGCACCCAGCACCCAGCCTCCAGCATCCACACTAGCGCCTTGCGAGCGCTGGCGCTGGCCAGCAGAGATCTCAGCCACAATGCCCCAGATGGGCAAACGCTGTGGGCTCCTGAAGCCTCTGCCCCCCTATGGATCTGGGCTTTCCTTCTTCTCTTGCTCTTTCTCAGCAAGGGGAAGGAAAGAAGCTCTCCTTCAAGCTGGAGTCACAAGGGCGAGGTAAGGGTGACTTCCTGGGAGCCGGCTCCAGTTCTTTGCTCTACCAGCCGTCCCATCGACGAGCTGCCACCACTTTCTCCAGGTTCGCCCAGCGGTGTGTGCCAGGGCGAGCGCCGGCCAAGTGGATGGAATTAGAAGGGAAGGGGCAGAGCGCAGCGAGAGAGTTTCTGTGGTGTTGTGGTTATTACATTTGCCTAACATGCAAAAGGCCACTGGTTTGAAACCAGGCAGAAACATGAGGGCTTCCTTTTCCCTAGCTGTCCAGCAAGGCACTCCTCCATCTGCCACTGGCCTGTTGGGGAATGTTGCATGGACTGTATCATACACGCCCCACCCTGCTTCTCAGAGCCCACAGGAGAGAATCCAGAGACGAGTGAGAAATTTCCCAGCTGCGCTCTCAGGAGAAGCCAGTAACTGTCCTTGACCAGACACCCAGGAGAGGCACCACGGTAGTTCTGCAGACACATCTGGCTGCCAGGGGATCCAGCTAGGAGAGGAGCTGGGGGATCTGCAGGTTTTGCAGTGGGGAGGAGGCCAGACCAGTGGGGCTGTCTCAGGAGTCCCAGGGGGCTTTGCCAGTGGGGAGGCTCTAGGTCACATGTTGGGGGCAGGGTGGGTCAGTAGCAACTACAGGATGTGAGGCTGGTTAACATGGAACTGCACAAAAACCTCCCCCTTTGCTCCAGCTAAAGGCCCTACTCCAGCCTGTCCCCGTTTCATGAAAATCTCCGTCTCTCCCCCGGCTCTCAGACACCCCCTCTCCCCCAGGGGTATTGTCACCATTTCTTCCTTTTTTCATGGGCTCGTACAAATAGTTTTGCCATGGAAATGATCCAGTACATTTAAAAGGAGAAAACCAATCACACAACACGTGTGTATCTCCTCCCCCAGACAGAGTGTGGGTCTGAATCTTTCTACTGACCAGTCTGGGCAGGCAGAGTCACCCCCACATTCACTGCACGTCGGGCCCAGGACTTGCGCCCAGCAGTTCTTGGGGCTGTGGGGAGAACCGAGCGTCACTGTCATCCCTTCCCTGTCCCCCTTCAAGCCCCTTCCCCAAAGTCCCCACCCCAACTCCGCCCTCTCCCCGCCCCTATTACAACCCCTTTCCCAAATCCCTGCCTCTTCTCCCCCCACCTTGTGCACACGGCTTCCCGCTCCTCCCCCCTTCCTCCTAGAAACCACGAAGCCGCCAGACAGCTGTTCTGGTGGCGGGACCTGCCTGGGGGTAAAAAAACCAAAAAAACAAAATTGGGGCGGGGGGGGGGGGGGCAGGGAGCCCCGTGGGCTGCAGGGAAGAGCTCCGCGGGCCGCGTGTTTGAGACCCCTGGACTAGATACCCCCTGAGGTCTCTTCCAACCCTAATCTTCTATGATTCTAAGTAGCTGCAAGTGGGCCCCAAATGTTTCTTTGTGTTCACATCTGTACAGACACTGGGAATGGGCGACAGGGGATGGATCACTTCATGATTCCCTGTTCTGTTCATTTCTCTCTAAAGCATCTGGCATTGAGCACTCTTGCAAGACAGGACACTGGGCTAGATGGGCCATTGGTCTGACCCAGTCTGGCCGTTCTTACGTTTTATGTACAGGAGTGAGGCACTTACAGAGCAGAAATGGAGGAGGGGCTCTACATTTAATCAGTGTTAAAGAGAAATGTGTTCACACACCGTGAGACTCGATGTACGGAAGAAATAACAAGGGATCCCCAGCTCCTTCCTCCAAGTCTTAATGGGGATTAGCTGCCAACAGCTGCGGCTGTGGTCTGAGGGGAGCGGTATCAGGTCTCTGCCTGTGGGTGCAGCCCACCCGCTGGTTCTCCTGGGGCAGAGGGTGAGTGGCCGGGCAGGGCTGCACCGGCTGGGGGCTGAAATATGAACAGGGGTCTAAGGACTCTGCACCGGTCTCCAGAGGGGGTCGAGGATGCTGAGGCAGGGGAATCTCGACATCACAGTCAGCAAGATTCAAAGCTGCTTGGGGGTGGAGAGGAGGGCGATGGCTCTGCTGGATTTTTAGTGCATCCCTTTAACTACTCGCTCACGACAACCTGGCAGCCCCCAGCTTTGCCGTTGCTCTGCGGTTGTGTTCTCTGTGGGAAGGGGCTTCTAGGAACTGGTATTTCCAGCTGCATTATAGAGTCATAAAAGAGAAAAGAGTTAATCTCTTAATAAAGTGTGTGTGTGTGTGTGTGTGTGTGTGTGTTAGGTGGGTGGGAGGGTGTCCAGCAATCAGTCTGTTCCAGTCTCTTTTCTCTGGGATTTCCTTTAGAAAAAGCTGAAGCAGGGAGCAAACCATCTGCTCTCTCTGAGCTTTGAAAACTGGACATTCAGATTATGAAACTAACACACTAGCAACTGCGCTAAGAAGGCTTTTGGCTAAGTGCGTGTAGGTCTCTCCTACAGAAATGACTGGGGCAGGAAAGGAGCCATGGGTGTGCTGGGAGAAGCAGGGAGATCTGGGGCCCAGAGACCTTTCCTCGCGGCTTTCTCAGCACCAAACAAACCAACTCCCTCTGCCACTGAACAATCCATCTGGGACGAATAGGAGCACTGGGGGCTTTCTCTTTGCCACTTTTTCTGGGGTGAGCAGGCATCCTGGAGGCCTTTCTAGAAGAGAATTGGGAACGGAGTTCAAAAAACCAATTTGAAAACCGGAAGCTCAGATTTAGACTCATTTATCATTCGAGTCTAGTGTCACAATCAATACAATTGCTTCAGCCTGATAGTTTCCCAAAGGGAAAACTTCACTTCTCTCCAAAGGGAGTTGAGAGAAAACACTTTTCAGAGTCCAAAAGAGACAAGGCGGGTGAGGGTAAGAGCTTGTAGAGGACCAACCTCTGTTGGTGAAAGAGACACGCTTTGGCGCTAACCCAGAACACTTCTTCAGTTCTGTGTAGCCCGAAAGGTTGTTTCTTCCATAAACAGCAGTTAGAACATAAGACCAGCCAGACTGAGACCAGTTCATCTAGCCCACTACCCTGCCTTCCGAAAGTGGCCAATGTCCGGCACCCCAGAGGGAATGAACAGAACAGGTAATCATCAAGTGATCCCTCCACTGTTGTCCATTCCCAGCTTCTGGCAAACAATGGCTATGGGCACAATTCCTGGCTAATAGCCATTGATGGACCTGTCCTCCATGCACTTCTCTAGTTCTTTTTTGAACCCTGTTCTAGTCTTGGCCTTCGCAACACCCTCTGGCAAAGAGTTCCCCAGGTTAACTGGGCAGCAATGGTGTCCCTAGCCTCCGTTTGCCAGAAGCTGGGATTGGGTGAGAGGGCATGGATCACTTCATGATAACCGGTCTGTTCATTCCCTTTGGGGTACCTGCCTTTGGCCACTGTCGGAGGACAGGATACTGGGCTTCATGGATCTTTGATATGGCCCTGTTCTTATGTTGTGTGAAGAAATATTTCTTTTTGTTCATTTTAAACCTGCAGCCTATTCATTTCATTTCATTTCGTGACCGCTCTTAGTTCTTGTGTTATGAGAAGGAGTAAATAACACTCCCACCTTGGTCCCTTAAAAGATATTATGTGACTCCCTCCCCCTTGTCTCTCATGTCCTGGGACCAACACGAATACCACACCACTGCAAACAAGGTTCAAAGTCAATGCACATGGAAGAAGCATCTTGTGTTTTTGATTCCTTATGTCCTGGTCCCAACCTGTGGCCATTTCCTTTTCCTCCTTTCTGTTACAAGCTTTGGTGTTTTGCACAGAAACATTATTTCCCCAGGAGCGACGGCTGCATTCCTGTACCAAACCGTCACTAGAAGGGGGCAGACAAAGGCCTTTAGGACAAGGCAACTGTCACTGTCAAAAAATCATCTCCCTCCTGCAGGTCACTGGCAGCCTGAGTTTGTTCCTTATCCTCCCGGAGTCTGGGGGCTGGACTCAACACTATCCAGCCCCTCTGTGTGTAGCAGGAACAAACACAAACCTTGTCTTTAAAACAAGCTGTTCCCGTCCTTCTCAGGGAAGATTTTCTGTGATTGAAGTTGAGCTTCAGTTCCCCTCTCCTAGGGGCGGGTTGGGTGTGGGGCCAGCTCCCAATGAGATCTGTTGTCACCTTTGCCCCCTTTCAGTCACTCTGGGATGGTAACTCTGCTCCCATCTGTCAGGCAGCCTCCAGCCCATCCGCCCTGCTTAGAGCTCCATGGTCAGGTGTCACCGCCTTTGCTAGCACCTATAACATGCAGGAAAGATCCCCCCACCAGGTGCATTGGTGGTATAGTGGTGAGCATAGCTGCCTTCTAAGCAGTTGACCTGGGTTTGATTCCCAGCCAATGCAGTGATAGTGTTTCTCTTTTGTGGGTTCCTTGTCTGGAAGTGGTTTAATTTCATTCACATTGTTTTATAATTACATTATCAATAGAATGAGACAATAAATGTCTCAAAGGCCATCAGGTCACACAGGATGTAGACATACAAGAGGCTGGGATGTGTCATCGGAGAAAGACAGAACGTTTGGAAACCTGCATCTCCCGTCCCCTTCCCTTCACTGTTATGATTCCAGCTGTGTGCGATGTTTGCATGATGTTCCTGCGTGATGGAGAAATAAAGTTTTGGGTCAGTTTTTGCTCCTGCAGATTCCTTTGCTGTTACAATTATAATGACATAAACTAAAGGGAGGCAAAATAAAAATAAACCCAAAATTGCACTAGAGGTACGGAAAGAGAAGATCATGCTTAAGCCAAACACGTCAAAATACAAATGAATACTAAAGAGGGGGAGGGGAGAAGAGATCAGGAATGTCAAAATCCCTTTGATATTTGAACTCACGTTGCTAGAATCAAAGTTCAGACTTGACACTGTGGGAAACATACTACTGCCCGTCTCTCTGCACACCTGTGGTGAGCAACATCGAGTTGGGACACCTGTTCTGCTTCAATCATTTATTGTCTCACAGTGTTATCTTTCTCTTCCTTCTCCCCCCATTTCTCTTCTCCAGTGGCTCTGTCTTTCTCCTCTTGCTCCCTCTCCCCCTGCCCTGTCCCAGGGACTCTCACTGTACAGCGTTTAGGACAAGCCAGAGCTTCCATGTTCTGCACGTGATCCTGTGTCAGGACGTGTGACCCAGGTCAGAACCAGTCACCAGAACAAATTGACCCTTTATGGGAAACTCCTCTGCCCACCCCCCAAATTACGCCCCCCCCCCACCACTATCGGGGGTGGGGTACAGCTCTGACTGAGAGGCCCCACAGGAAAAATTTCAGCACAAAGACAAATTTGTGGGAAATGTTGAGAAGTGACGAGCCCCCTTCCCCACCCCCCATCCCCAGAACTCTAGTGTCACCCCCATGGCAGCAGCCCAGGGGACCCAGTGGGATGGGGTTACAGAACACAAGGGGGAGGCAGCAGGGGAGAGAGGGGACAGGGAGTCTCTCTTTTTCCTTCTCTCCACTTTCTCTTCTTCTCTTTCCTTCCAGGAACGGCAGTCACAGCAGGGAGGGGTTTGTCTCATTGTAAGGGATCCGTGTCTGTCATGGGGGTTGTCATAAATATGAAGGGAAGGGGGAGAGGGTCTGATGCAGTGCTATAAAATCCTCTTTCCAGTAAAGGGTTAAGAAATGCAGGTAGCCAGACTGACACCTGACCTGGCTGGGCTCTGACCAATAAGGGGACAAGATACTTTCAAACTTTGGGAGGGGGGAAGGTTTTAGTGGGTGTCTTTGTCTGAGGGAGAGTGATCTTGGAAGACAGAAGGAACCTACAGAAAATCAAACCTCCCTTTTCTGAAGTAAGTTTAGATAGCATAGCGTATAGATTTCTGTTTATTTTGCTTGGTGTATCCCCTGTGTTAGAAAGGGCAAGGAGCGGGGGAGGTATTCATGGTTTTCTGTAACGTTAAGGTTTTGTCCAGAGGGGGAAATCTCTCTGAGTTTGGAAATATAGTGCCCTGTGAAATAGTTACCATCCTCATTTTACAGAGATGATTTTACCTTCTTTATTTTTAATAAAATCCTTCTTTTAAGAAGTTGACTGTTTTCTATAGTGTTAAAACCCAGGGGGTGGGTTTTTAGATCACTGTGTAACCAATTGGTTGGGAGATTGTTCTCAAGCTTCCCCAGGAAAGGGGGTGTACGGCTTGAGGGGGCATTTTGGGGGGGAGGGAAGTTCAAGTGATTCCTTTCCTGGATTCCTGTTAGACATTTGATGGTGGCAGCAAGAAGCATTTCTCGGGGTGCAGGGAATTTTGTACCTTGGGGGGGTTTACCCTAAGCTGGTAAAAATAGGCTTAGGGGCTCTGAATGCGGGTCCCCACGTCTTTACCCTAGAGTTTAGAGTGGGGAGGGAACCCTGACAACCCCCCACCAGACACACACACCCCCCTACACATCCCCTGGTGGTGGGAGGGGAACAGGGGAAAGGACAAAAGAAGTAAGAGGTGAAGAGAAAGGAGAGAGGGATGGAGGAAAAGGTCAAACAAAAAGGACAAACCCTAATGTCCCCAGTGATTCTGAGGGACAAAATCCCAAGTGGGGAATACAATTCTGCCACCTGAAGCTACTGTTTTCCATGCCTAGTATTCAGCTGGCACCAGATGGATCAGACTGAACAGGTTCCAAACCTCTCGGAGGCTCGTACCTTCTAACCAGGGACGTCTGTTTTCTAGGAAAGTCCGTAAAAGGAAAGGAGAAAACTCCAAAGAGATTCCTCCTCGCGCTCACGTCTGTGAACCCTAATACTCTCTCAGTCCTCCGAGAGAGACCTCGACAAGGAGACTTGCTGAAGCAAAGCCACGGGGGTCTCCGAGGTTTCCCTGGCCCTGCGCCCCTGGCCTGGCCTGGCTGATGTCAGCATCTCTCTGTGAGGTCATCGCCTCCCCACCACCTTTGACCAATAGGCCGAGGTCCTGCAAACGGCCTTTGTGATGTCACTGCCACACCCACCCCTGCCCTGCAGGGCTAATGTCCTGCCGCTGGCCTGGCAACAGCAGCAGCAAACCCTCAGGTCCGATTACAGGCCACTGGGCACCACCGCCAGCCCCACGGACCATGGGGAAGTTAGCCCAGCATCTGATCTCAGGGACGGGCACCCACGGACCCACAGCAGCTCATCCTGCCCTGTGCAGCTCCCCCCGGATGAGGTGGATCACTGCCAGCCCGGGGGAGAGATGCTCCCCAGCGAGGGTGACCAGATGTCCTGACTTTAAAGGGCCAGTCCCGACATCTGGGGCTTTGTCTTATATAGGCACCAATTACCCCCCACCTAGGGTGACCAGACAGCAAGGGTGGAAAATCGGGACGGGGGGTGGGGGAGGAGCCTATATAAGAAAACAACCCCAAAATTGGGACTGTCCCTATACAAGCGGGACATCTGGTCACCCTACCCCAACCGCCTGTCCTGGTTTTTCACACATGCTCTCTGGTCACCCTGTCCCCAGCCCAGCCAGCTGGGGGTGACCATTCCAATCCTGGCTGGCTGCCGAGGAAGTGAGATACTTTCACGTTCATTCCTCAGCATGCAGACAGCCCCCCCTTCCCCTAGCACCTCACCCAACCCGGCCCTGCCGGAGGGGAGGGGGGAGAGAGGGGTGCTCTGTGGGGGGGGAGGGGAGGTGGGGTGCTGAGTGGCGGGGAGAAGAATGGACATTATGGGGAGCAACAAAGGATACTGCCAGTACAGGTGAGTTCCTTCCCCCACCCTTAGCCCCCTCCCCTTCCCAGAGACCCCAGCAGACAATCCCCTCCCTCAGACTGTGCTTCAGGCATTCGGCTCTCTCTAGGACCGTCCCTCCCAGCAGAGTGTCTGGTGCCCCCAGACTCCATGTTGCCCTAGGCGGCTGCCTGTTCTGCCTATGGCTAAGGATGGCCCTGTAGGTGCCCTGAAGGCACCACTTCTGAAGATGTTTGAATTCCTTCCAACATCTCTCATACAAATGCTAAGCAGTTGGTGGTGTCATCTTACAGGCGAGGTTGAAATGAGGCTATTTCTTCAGGTGGAAGACAATGATTGTGTCAGGAGTGGGATGTGACTGCACACCTCCATATGGAGCCCAGAACAACATATGATGAAAATTCAGAGCCTTGAGTCTGATGCGCTAGATCATTCGGCCAGACTAACACTGTTAGTCAAGCGATTTACCAATCTTAGTTTTCTTTAACTTGTTATGAACTCTTCAGGGCGGCGGAGATGGCACATCTCTTTCAACTTCGAGAGACCTTCGAAAGCACAGCTGATTGTTATATGTAGTGTCCCGGATCACTTTTTAAGTGACTAAAAGATGGTTGCTACCATCCTGAGAAAGTAATGTTGAACCTCAGACTCCTGCAGGGTGGGCCGGACGGACAAGCAACGAGCACCCACAACTTCTACCACTTTTTTTTTTTTTTAAATAGCTCAGCCCTCAATGTGTTCAGCCTTTCTGAAAACCTGGACAACATTTTTGGTGCCTATATAGGAGCTGAGTTCTTCTGAAAATCTGGCTCTAGGGGTGGGTGTGAGACCTTCTGACAATTCTGGTCCATGTGTCTGAAGCTCTAAGAACCTTCAGAAATTTTATCCTGTGCAAGAACCTGATAAGAAAACCTTCCCTCTGTAGAACACAACAGAGACTTTCTCATTGACTTACAATCACAATGTTTCATCTTGATCCCAGGTTTAAGTACCAACAAAATGCATTTATTGTATTTTTATATGCAATGTGAAACAAACACCCCTAGCTGGGCAGAGGGATAGAAGCCGGGCTGCCACTATACTATATTGCCTTTCATCAGAAGCTACCTGAGCAAGGTAAGAACCAGGGGCCAACAGGGGACGGGCCCATCGTCCATGCTTAGAACACTTCAGCAGCTAGACCGCAGGAATGGAAGAGGCTAATGTTCAATTTCTCTGGGACGGTTACTTCCAAAGACTGGTATATAGAGTGGGATGAAAGTTTTTTGGAGGAATATTTGATTTGCTGAGATATTTTGGTTGAGCCAAAATGATTTTTGGGTTATGTTTCAGCAAGAAAATTGGGAAAAATATTGATCTTGGGTCAACCTGAATGTCTATTATTGTTATTATAATGTTGGTTAGGCTAGCTAGCAAGGGGAAAAAACAATTTGCACGTCTATTTATGTAAAAGGGCATGCGGCCTGGACTTCGAGGTGCACAGTGGAAACATGCCGACATTCTGTTACTAGTCAGTGGGAAGCTTTGATTTTTATATGGTCTCCAAAGCCCTTCCCCACACCATGTCGAAGATGGGGAAATCAGGAAAAAACAGGGATTTGTTTAAATTGCAAGTGAAGACTAATTGAAGGTTTTTTGACATAAAGTCACTTTTCCCTGACTGGGAATTGAACCCAGGCCGTGGCAGTGAGAGTGCCAAATCCTAACCACTAGACCACCAGGGACTTGTTAATGGTGCTGGTTTTTCTCACTTATACTGCACTTTCTCAGGTTACTTTCTATCCAGTTTCTGAAGTTGTTCTTTTGTCCAGTCCCTGAGGGGCTGAGAGCAGAGAGTGCAGGAACCCCTGTGTTCAGGGTCACAACCTGAGCCCAACCCAAGGGACTGAAACAAGCTCAACTGATGCTTTCTCCAGCAGGGTCACAGAGCAACTCAAAGAAAACCCGCGAGGAACAATCCTCCTCTGAATTCATTTAGCCCATCGCAACCCTCTCAGCAGCCGACCGGGAGGACACTGAGCTGATAGGAGCTCTGGCCGAGAGACCAAGGGACGGGCGTTGCTCCCCCTCGGTGTGAGCTGGTCACATTCTGACTCCATGGAACGGGGCTCGGAGCTTTGCCATCTGGTGAGTTCTGTGTCCTCAACAAGCCACCACAGAGCTGAACCCCCCGGACCCTTCTGCTGGGAGCACGGTGATTGCACAACAGCTGCAAGCCCTTTGCCCCTCTCCTCGGCCTCCCCGGACCTTCCCACACATGGTTTCATCAGACGCGGGAGGGATCCGACGACCTGCAGGTCTCACTCACCCAGCTTTCAAAGCAAACAGCGATTCCCTTCTCTGACATGCCTGAAGCCGGGCTTCTTTTGAGTTTTTCCCAAAGGGGGACCTGATTCCCTTTGAAAATGTGTGTGTGGCATGCGGGGAACCGGCTTGTCTGCCCCCCTCTGGGAGCTGAGAAGCTTTTTCAGACTCTCCCCCACTAGATGAGTCCAGCAGCACCTGCCCATGGTGGGAGACTCCTAAATTCCACCCTCCCTCCCTGGTTTCTCTGACCAGCTGATGCGACAGCGTTCTCAGCCAACCCCAGCTCTCTGGTCTAGAAAGCAGCATCTAACCAGCCTTGGAACAGCTCCAGTTTGCTCGCTGGAGATATAATAAACCAGGAAAGAAGGTAAATGTCAGAAATGGAACCTCAGCTCGCAAATAAACACCCTCAGGGATCCTTCTACACTCAGGGTATGTCTATGTTATGAAATAATGTCGAATTTATAGAAGTCGATCTTTAGAACTTGATTTTATAGAGTCGATTGTTTGTGTCCCCACTAAGCGGGAGGATTTAGAGTTAATGGGGTCCTGTGCACGGCTTCATTTTCAGGGGCCACCCCTTGGGACCCATCCAAGAAAAAGAACATTCTCTCCTATCTCCCCCCATTGTTCTTTTTTCTTCTTCACCCTCCTCCTACATTATAGGTAATGGGAAGTGAAGGAACATCAAGTGAGGTACCTTGATTGGGGCAGGGGGTTGGGGTGTAGGAGGGGTGGTGGGGTCAGGTTTTGGGAAGGAGTTTGGGTGGTTGGATGAGGGCTCTGGGCTGGGGAAGGGGGTGGGGGGTGGTGAGGGCTCTGGGAGGAAGTTTGGGTGTGGTATGCGGGCTATGGGCGAGCGCAGGGGGTTGGGGTGGAGGAAGAGGTCATGGGGGTGGCACTTATCTCAGGCGGCGCGGCTCCCAAAGCGACCAGCACACACACCCCTTCGGCAGCGATTCCTAGGTCAGGGGGAGCAGGGAGTCTCCATGCTCCACTGCCTGCAGGCTCTGCCCACACAGCTCCCATTGGCTGCAGTTCCCAGCCAATGGGAGCTGCAGAGTTGGCGCTAGGGATGGGGGCAGCGCGTGGAGACGCACCCCCAGGGGACGCAGGGACATGCCGGCCACTTCTGGGAGCGGCGCAGCATGGAGGGAGGGAGGCAGAGTGGGCAGGGAGCCACCTTAGCACTGCTGGGACGTCTCTGCACACCCGCTTGGGGGGAGGGGAATTAACTATTTTGACCGTTGAGCAGCAGAAACTGTCTCTGAAACTCTAAGTCCTGGTGTTAAGGGCCTGGCTACTGAAGGAACAGCACAGCAGTGACAATGTGCATGGCGCGGCTAAACCTTTCAACCAACCACAAGTAAAAATGAATAAACTAATTTCAGGAGACGATATGAAGGCAAGGAAAAAACCATTTTGTAAAGAAATTATTTGTCCTGCTTAGCAGAGTTACATAGAAACTACCATAGCAATTCACGAGAGAACATTCAAAAACAAAGAGAGAGAACGTTGCCTAAACTTATTAGTAATAAATATCTAATGGGCATTTCCCTCAGAGAATAATATAACAATAGCGAAGTGGCAATGTGTCCAATTGCTAAAACAAATTCCCTGTTAGGACCAGTCCCAATCCGGGGTCAGTGACTCTGCATCCGAACTGAGGTACATGTTATTCAAAACAGTCTTGTTCACTGGCCAGTTACCCCTATTGAATGCAGACACAGCCATATTCGATGCATTGGTTACTCTCCATTCAGGAGGTTATTTCCTACTTATTCATAACTACTGAAGCTGCTCTAAGCGGATGGGAGAGAGCTGTCCCATTTGTGTAGTTAACCCACCTCCCCGAGAGGTGGGAGCTATGTCAGTGGGAGAAGCTATGTCGGTGGGTGTGCAAGCTGTTCTGTTTACACTTATATATAATGTTTAATCAACTACACACAACACGGGGGTATAACTCAGTGGTAGAGTGTTTAACTGCAGATCAGATGGTCCTTGGTTCCCATCCAAGTGCACCCTTTGAAACCTGATCCTTCAACAAAAAATGTTGCATATCCATTTCCATTCTGTTCAGGATTCCCCTGAATGGGGATGCCTTAAATGGATGGAAACACTCAACGTTTTCCTGTGCAAATGCATAAAAACCGAGCAAACACATCCCTCAGTGCATCTATACTGTGATAACAGCCCTGCGGCCCGGCTGGCCTGGATCGTCTGACTTGGACGTCTCGGTCTCAGGTTGTGGGGTTAAAAGCTGCAGTGTGGACATTTGGCTCAGGCTGGAGCCTGGCCTCGGAGACCCTCACCCCTCGTGGGATCTCAGAGGCTGGGCTCAAGCCCAAGCGTCTACACTGTAATTTTATAGCCCTGCAGCACAAGCCCCACAAGCCTGGATCAGCTGAGCCAGGGTTTGAGAACAGTGACTTGGGTGCGTTAATGGCAGTGTAGACGTAACGCTAGGCTATGTCCACACTGCAATGAACACCCAGGGCTGTCCCGTGCCAGCTCAGGCTCCCAGGGCTGGGCTGTGGGGTGGTAAATTTGCAGTGTAGACATCTCGGCTCAGGCTCAGTACCGGGCTCTGGGACCCCACGAGGTTGGGAGGGAGTTTAGCAAGCGACAAAGGGAAATCGGCCGTGGAGTATTACCCTGGGCTCACTGGCAGTTCCCCATTGGTCTGTCTGCTTTGGGGCAGGGACCATAACACGTCCTGCTGCATTCGTTATTTTAAAATGTGGTTTAGGATTTTCAGTCTCAGACACGGTGCACAAAGCAGGACTCAACCCTGGACGTAACTCAAATGAGCTGCCCACAGATTCTGGCAGCGACAACGAGGCATTTGGTGTGAGAGTCAGACCTGCCCCTGTCCCAGAGGGAGGGGTCGTCTGGGAGGGGACTGGAACACGGACCTGTCGGCTCTTAACTCCCAAACTTTCAGTAACTCTCTTATCAGTGCCTGGGAGTGTAATTTAAACCATAAAAACAGCCGCACTGGGCTAGACCAAAGGCCATCTAGCTCTGAATCTTGTCTTCTGACAGTAGCCAATAGCAGGTACCCCAAAAGCCACTCAACAAGGCACCACTAGGAGTTGAACCCAGGATCTCCTGTTTACAAAACAGGTGCATTAACCAGTTAAGCCATGGTGCCAGCCTGTTGCTAAAGTTTGGGTGTCTTCCCACACTTGACTCTCTGCCAGACCCACCTGGGCCTTTGCTTGTATTTGGAGTCTGCAAAGCAGAGGAGCAGGGGAAGTTTTCCTTGCAAGCTGTGTGTGTGTGAATCCTTGGCCAGGTCTGCACTACAACGTTATTTCAGCATCATTATATTGCTCAGGCGTGTGAAAAACACACGACGTTCCCTCGGTCACCAGCCTGGTGACAAAACTGCCTTCTATGTGCGACAAAATAAACCCACCTCGACGAGAGGCCTGGAGCTTTTGGCAGCAAACGGAGAGTGACAGTGTCGGTGTAGACGCTGCTGGTCATTATATCACCAGAACTGGCCTCCGCCAGTATCCCACAATGCCCGCCGGGAACTCCCTGCCCTGCGTTCCTGCTCCAGAGGCTGGGCCCCTCCCCTCTCATCGCTCCGGGAAGTTCTGACGGCTGAGCCTGCTGCTCTGCTCCGGCAGCAAGGAGCAAATCACTGCCGGGGGATGCTGCTCCCCCGCACGGCGAACACGGAGCTGGGGGGCAGAAGCTCCTTACAGTGGGGGGGCCACCGGCATCCGAACTGTGCTGCCCCAATGACGCCCCTTTCCCCCAAGTACCTGCACTCACGCCTCCCCTTCTCCCTGAGACCCCAACCCTACACAGCCCCATCTCCCTGAGGCTCCATCCCACACTTCCCCCGAGGCCACAAACACAGAATGCCTCTTCTCATCAGGCCTCCGTCCTGTTCCCCCCTCCACTGTTCGTCCTTACGGCTGGTAACCCCCCTGTTCCACCCCCCCTGACACAGAGCCAGGCAGGCAGCAGCGTGTGTGTGTGTGTGTGAGAGAGGGAGAGACACTGCTGTGCTGTGCTGAGCTGAACCAGTGAGGGAAGCAGGGGCTGATGTCAGGGGTGTCCCCCTCCCCCTGCCTCAGGACTGGGGTGTCCCCCTTCCCCTGCCTGAGGACTGGTTGGTTCCAGCAGCTGTCTGAGCTTAGACACAGTGTGCCAGCACACTCTCTCTTCCCCAACGCACACACTGGCTCTCCACACACACACACACACACACAGAGACACACACTCTCTGCCGTGCCACACACACACACACACACTCTCTGCCCTGCCACACACACTTCAGTGGAGAAGCAGCTGGCAATCTAGTAGGCTGCCCATGGAACAATGGGACAGAGAAACCTGCATCATGTGATGCTGCACCAGCCCATGAGCCATTGCAAACCCCTCCCACAGCCCCCTGCGGCCAGTTGCACACTGCGATAGCTACCCACAGTGCACTGCTCTTTGGGGCGTTGCAAGGGCTGCTGGTGTGGATGCGCTCTGGTGACACAAGCAGCATAGTGTGGACATGCAACAGCAGTTTAATTATAATGGTTTAACTAAAGTGGCATAACTCTGTAGTGTAGACCCAGCCTGAGAGTGAGACGAGAGAAGACCACCTAGCCTCTCACTGGCACCAAGGATGCTCAGGGACTGAAACTAAAGAACCACAAGTTCCTCCGTAGTTGACAGGATTCGAACTTGTGCAGGGAAACCCCAATGGATTTCTAGTCCATCGCCTTAACCACTCGGCCACAACTACTTAACTGACACAGAGATCTCATGCCACATCTACCTCTGCTCTCATTGAGTGATCATTTCCCATTGTTTGCTCACAACAGCTTCGACAACACACTGCTGTGCGGTTGTGTAAATGTGTCCGTGACTGAATAGCAGGAATTCCTGCTCATTCCCCTTCCGGCTGGAGCATGATGAGAGTGTGTTTGTGGTTAATGACGCTGCTGTAGATTGTTGTTCATTTCCTGCCTCGACAATTCAGACAGTCCCTTTCCCGTCATATCCCCAGGACATCAGTGATTGCAATAGCAGGGGGCAGGTTTTCTCTGGGGCACTGAGCTTTGCCAGGGGGTTGGTGGCTCCTTTCTTTCCTCACCCTGGAGTGAACTCAGCTTTTTATTCCATGCTTAACCTTGCCCCCACCACAAGCGCCGGCTCCGCACTCCCATTGGCCAGTTCCCAGCCAATGGGAGCTGGGATGGGCTTTGCCCGTGGGCGAGAGCTGCGTGGAGCCACTTGTGTGCCTCCGCCTAGGAACCGGGCTGCCACCGAAGACCAGAAGCGAGTGAAGGACCCGCCACCGAAGTGCCGCCGAGCAGCTGGGGCACCGGCAGGCGGGGACTTTTTTTAGCTCCGCTCTCACAGTAGCGCCGGAGCAAAAGGCGCCGGGAGCTAAAAAAAGGCGCCGCTTCTGCTCAGTGGGGGAGCGGCTGCTCCCCCCACAGCTCCCCTCTGGCTACGCTACTGCTGACCTTGATACGTTTCTGGATGGGGATGGGGGGATGGGACAGCCTACAATGGCGTGTGGCCAATCTGGGATTGCCAGCAGCAAATATCTCCAGGGGCTGGACATGGGACAATAGGTGGGGAGGGCTCCGAGTTACTGCAGAGAATTCTTTCCCTGGTGTCTGCCCGGTGCCTCTTGTCCGCATGCTCAGGGTCTAACTGGTCACCACATTTGGGGTTGGGAAGGAGTTTCCCCCAAGGTTAGATTGGCAGAGACCCTGAGGTGTTTTCACCTTCCTGTGCAGCATGGGGCATGGGCCACTTGCAGGTTTAAACTGGTGTAAATGGTGGATTCTCTGTAACTTGACATCTTTAACCCATGATTTGAGGCCGTCAGTAACTCACGCAGAGAGTGGGTGGGATCTTTTGGCCTGCAAGGTGCAGGAGGTCAGACCAGATGATCACACCTTAAAAGCTCTGAATCTAACAGGGAGAGGGAAGTAAAGGAAATTTTTTTTAATAAACCAAACATTGTAATACGGTAACTCCCCACGTCACGTCCTCTCGCTTCACGTTGTTTCGCTCTTACGTCCCTGCTCCATTTAAAGTTGCGCAATGCTTCACTATAACGTCGTTTGGCTGCCTGCTTTGTCCACAGCTCGCAGCCTCCCCCACCAGTGCCTCCCACCCGCCAGCAGACCCCACAGATCAGCGACTTCCCCCTTCTCCCCCCACCTCCTGCCCGTGGAAATCAGCTGGCTTGTGACGTTCAGGAGGCAGGGGGGAGGACGCGGCCCGCAGGCTCCCCTCCCTCCTGCTCACCACAAACCAGCTGATTGCCCTGGACAGGAGGCGGGGGGGACGGGGAGGAGCGAGGATGCGGCATACGGAGTAAAGGGGGAAGAGTGGGGGGGGGCGGAGGAGGGCAGGTTAAGGGTGGGGACTTGGGGGGAGGGGGCGGGCCGAGGGTCGAGCCCCCCACCCCTGGTGTTTGCAGAGTAGGGGAAGCTGCCGCTGCTGCGGCACAAGGTGCTTCTCCTCGCGCACATCACCTTCAGCCTCCTTGCCCGCCCCATTGTGTGCAGCGCCCGGGGGCTGGGCCTGTGTGAGGTGAGGCAGGGGAACCTCCCCACTCTCGTACTGTCCTGCCTGGCGAGAAACCATTTCCCTGGAAAACCGCCCCCCCCCCACCGCCATCTTATGGGGAAATTGGATTCGCTTGAGATCGTTTCACTTAAAGTCGCAATTTTCAGGAACAGAAACACAACGTTAAGGGAGGAGTCACCGTACAAGGGTGACTCCAACAGCTCACTGGATAGCCCCGCCCCTTTCTTCTTCCCCGGGCTGTGTAGTGACCTGCTGGGAGTTGGGACATTAATTCTCTCATTCCATTGATAAACTGATCCAAAGTGACTGGCGTGTCTAAAGAAATTGCTTGTGTGATTTCTGGTTAGCCAGGGGGTAAAACCAAAGTCCTCTCTCTTTGGCTGCTTTGCTGAGCCTTTAGAATAAAGGAAACCCAGCCTGGCGCTGTAACTGCCCGGCTCTAAGCAATTTGTCCTGAACTGACACTCTCAGAAGTGTCCCAACAAAGGCAGCATCGTTACAGCTGCGCAAAGCTCTTGGCTGCCTCATGCCTCCTCAGGGGAGCGCGGCCATGCTGCCCACGCCCGAGTCACGTCCGCAGCCTGGCCCGCCCCGGCTGACGGCGCCCAGAGCCACGCGAGTCAATGGCAGGTGGAGTCGGGAGCCTCGGCTCTGTCCCCCGACAGCCCCACGGAGCTGCCGAGCATCCCGAGAGCCTCCCGCGTGTTCTCCCGCAGCAGCCGCCTGCCGGTGTGGGTGGGAAAAGGGGACGAGGACGCGCTGCTGCCTCAGGCCGGGACGGGAGCCCTCACCACGCACAGGCCTGCAGGTTTTGCAGTGGGGAGTAGGGCCAGGCCAGTGGGGCTGTCTCAGGAGTCCCAGGGGGCTTTGCCAGTGGGGAGGCTCTAGGTCACACGTTGGGGGCAGGTTGGGGCATTAGGGATACAGGATGTGAGGCTGGTTAACATGAAACCGCACAAAAAACCTCCCCCTTTGTTCCAGCTAAAGGCCCTGCTTTGGCCTGTCCCCGTTTCATGAAAATCTCCATCTCTCCCCCGGCTCTCAGACACCCCCTCTCCCCCAGGGGTATTTTCATGGGTTCTTCTTTTTTTCATGGGCTCGTACAAATAGTTTTGCCATGGAAATGATCCAGTACATTTAAAAGGAGAAAACCAATCCCACAACACGTGTGTATCTCCTCCCCCAGACAGAGTGTGGGTCTGAATCTTTCTACTGACCAGTCTGGGCAGGCAGAGTCACCCCCACATTCACTGCACGTCGGGCCCAGGACTTGCGCCCAGCAGTTCTTGGGGCTGTGGGGAGAACCGAGCGTCACAGGCAGCAGCGAGGGAGGGCGGCTGGGACTGAGCTGTCTGGGGAATAGTTTAACCCGTAGCTGTTTTTCGGAGCATTAAATCAATGCGGCTTCTACTGCTCCGTCTCTCCCCAGGAAACAACGGTTCTGGGCGAGGTGCCCAAACCTGCTAACAGTAAGAAGTGAAATGAAATGGCCACACGATGGCGGCAGAACCTAAGACATGAGAAGCCAGGTTCTTGGGCAATGTGCTTTGAAGCTGACAAAGGAGATGTTTCCTCTTTGACCCTTCGGCCCCCCCCTCACTCTAATCCACTAGACCCCCCTTTCCTCCCACAGCCAGGAGTAGAACCCAGGAGAGAGAGAGAGAGAGATTAGCTAGTGGTTCTAGATCTAATTGTTAAACGTTTAATCGTGTTTTGTCGCCTGAAACAATCCTGTGTAGTTTTGTCTGTATAACATCTGCCGGTGCCCCTCACTCCCGACCCGCAGCCCCTTCTATCCCAGCCCTGAGCTCCCCAGTCACGGCTCTGCCGGTGCCCCTCACTCCCGACCCGCAGCCCCTTCTATCCCAGACCTGAGCTCCCCAGTCACTGCTCTGCCGGTGCCCCTCACTCCCGACCCGCAGCCCCTCCTATCCCAGCCCTGAGCTCCCCAGTCACGGCTCTGCCGGTGCCCCTCACTCCCGACCCGCAGCCCCTTCTATCCCAGCCCTGAGCCCCCCAGTCACCGCTCTGCTGGTGCCCCTCACTCCCGACCCGCAGCCCCTTCTATCCCAGACCTGAGCTCCCCAGTCACTGCTCTGCCGGTGCCCCTCACTCCCGACCCGCAGCCCCTCCTATCCCAGCCCTGAGATCCCCAGTCACCGCTCTGCCAGTGCCCCTCACTCCCGACCCGCAGCCCCTCCTATCCCAGCCCTGAGCTCCCCAGTCACCGCTCTCCGGTGCCCCTCACTCCCGACCCGCAGCCCCTCCTATCCCAGCCCTGAGCTCCCCAGTCACCGCTCTGCCAGTGCCCCTCACTCCCGCCTGAATCTTTCTACTGACCAGTCTGGGCAGGCAGAGTCACCCCCACATTCACTGCACGTCGGGCCCAGGACTTGTGCCCAGCAGTTCTTGGGGCTGTGGGGAGAACCGAGCGTCACGGGCAGCAGCGAGGGAGGGCGGCTGGGACTGAGCTGTCTGGGGAATAGTTTAATCCGTAGCTGTTTATTGGAGGATTAAATCAATGCGGCTTTTACTGCTCCATCTCTCCCCAGGAAATAACGGTTCTGTGCGAGGTGCCCAAACCTGCTAACAATACGAAGTGAAATGAAATGGCCACACGATGGCGACAGAACCTAAGACACGAGAAGCCAGGTTCTTGGGCAATGTGCTTTGAAGCTGACAAAGGAGATGTTTCCTCTTTGACTCCTCGCCCCGCTCACTCTAATCCACCAGACCCCCGTCTCCTCCCACAGCCAGGAGTAGAACCCAGGAGAGAGAGAGAGAGAGAGATTAGCTAGTGGTTCTAGATCAAATTATTAAACGTGTTTTGTCCCCTGAAACAATCCTGTGTAGTTTTGTCTGTATAACATCTGCCGGTGCCCCTCACTCCCGACCCGCAGCCCCTCCTATCCCAGCCCTGAGCTCCCCAGTTACCGCTCTGCCGGTGCCCCTCACTCCCGACCCGCAGCCCCTTCTATCCCAGCCCTGAGCTCCCCAGTCACCGCTCTGCCGGTGCCCCTCACTCCCGACCCGCAGCCCCTTCTATCCCAGCCCTGAGCTCCCCAGTCACTGCTCTGCCGGTGCCCCTCACTCCCGACCCGCAGCCCCTTCTATCCCAACCCTGAGCTCCCCAGTCACCGCTCTGCCGGTGCCCCTCACTCCCGACCCGCAGCCCCTTCTATCCCAACCCTGAGCTCCCCAGTCACCGCTCTGCCAGTGCCCCTCACTCCCGACCCGCAGCCCTTTCTATCCCAGCCCTGAGCTCTCCAGTCACCGCTCTGCCGGTGCCCCTCACTCCCGACCCGCAGCCCCTTCTATCCCAACCCTGAGCTCCCCAGTCACCGCTCTGCCGGTGCCCCTCACTCCCGACCCGCAGCCCCTCCTATCCCAGCCCTTAGCTCCCCAGTCACCGCTCTGCCGGTGCCCCTCACTCCCGACCCGCAGCCCCTCCTATCCCAGCCCTGAGATCCCCAGTCACCGCTCTGCCAGTGCCCCTCACTCCTGCCTGAATCTTTCTACTGACCAGTCTGGGCAGGCAGAGTCACCCCCACATTCACTGCACGTCGGGCCCAGGACTTGCGCCCAGCAGTTCTTGGGGCTGTGGGGAGAACCGAGCGTCACGGGCAGCAGCGAGGGAGGGTGGCTGGGACTGAGCTGTCTGGGGAATAGGTTAGACTACAAATACAATCAAAGTACCTCACTTTCTTTTCATTTACTTCCTATTCCTTATAGGAGGAAGATGAAGAAAAAAAGAATGAAAAATGGGGGCAGCGGGGAGATAAGAGAGAATGTTCTTTTTCTTAGATGGCTCGCAAGGAAGGGCCCCAAAAATGAAGCTGAGCTCAGGGCCCCACTAACGCTATATCTGCCACTGAGCTTCCTTCTCTGGATATCCCCAGCCAGCATTCAAGGACACTGAGTATCTGATAAGTAACCCTGGCCCAGCAGCTCTGACTCCAGCAGCCTGCTTGTCACACCCCAAGCACATTCTGGTCCGGGAGGAGCAGGCTCACGGTTTGAGAGAAGGTCGGGGTAGGAAGCTTCTGTTGGTGACGCTGCACCTAACCCTCAGTTTTACTTGTGCAAACAGAAGATATGTGACACTGTGCGATACGGCGCCTGTGCTCTGTTCCCAAAAGTGTTCTGCAGCGGGGGAGGGTCTCTGGTAGTGTGTGGGTCACTGGCATGTTGGGGTGATGCTGAAAGAGGACATAGGTGAGGTGGTATTGTGGGGCTGGCGTAAACCTTCTCTCTTCTTTTCCCCTTCCAAGAACCGAGGGGACAGTAACCCTTACCCAGCGAGGTCACATTCGCATAGTTCTCCTGCATGACGTCTCTGTAGAGGGCTCTCTGAGCGGGGTCCAGCAGAGCCCACTCTTCCCTGGTGAAATACACAGCCACCTCCTCGAAGGTCACCAGTCCCTGAAAGAGCAAGAGTCCAACACTCAGTACCTGCTGCCCCACTCACAGCCCCGCTATTCGTGGGAGAGAGGAGTCAATCAAAGGGAAGCTCTGGTGGTTTGCAGCCAACACAGTCCCACCCCCACCCCGCTCAGAGCATCCAGGTAACACCAGCGTGAAGGGACGAAGAGAGAGCTGCTCCTCTCTCCCAGCAGATCAATCACACGCCTACTAGCCACAGACTGATACAGGAGATGGAGCCCCTAGCAAGGTCCAAGGCGAGCTCTCTGGTAGGAAGCCCAACACCCTCCTCATTGTGAGGAGCTGGATATGAAGGGAGGGGCAGCTCCACTAAACCTGACTGGTGAGTGCCCAATTCATATCTCACAGCAGCCGCTGGTTAGTCAGATCAGGTTTCAGCACTAAGAGTCTGGACAGTTTTCCTAGCCCCATGTAGCTGGGTTATTTTTTCTTCAACAAAATAGGGTATTTCCACCGCCAAACGTCATGGGTCTGTTCCTAGAATCTAGGCCACTTATTAAATAACTCCCAGAAGGTTTGCTACACCCTGTTCTCCTCCCTTCCTCCACCCTGTGCATTTCCTGCCCGGTCCAACCTCCAAACCAGACTGTGCAAACCTTCCCATCTCCGGTGTATTTGCTGTCCCTCTTCCTCCTGAAGGAACCCACCAGCAACCCCCTGATAATCCCTACCTGAACTGGCTCCTCTGCAGCCATGTCTCTACCCTGTCCCATGGGAGGACGGGATGAACTGGAGCAAAACATGAACATTATTCTGCAGCCTGGCAGGGTGAGAAGGGCAGTTGTGGAGGTTTCAGAAAAGGCTTTAGTTAATTTCACAGCACGATTCCCCCAGCCTTTTCCCCTGCAGACAGACACCCTAGAGTCTGCCATGCTGAGAAAAGGCTCGATCTCTTCATTACCGTTTTCAGAGTAGCAGCCGTGTTAATCTGTGTCAGCAAAAAGAACAGGAGCACTTGTGGCACCTTAGAGACAAACAAATGTATTTCAGCATAAGCTTTCGTGGACTACAGTCCACTTCTTCGGATGCATAGAATGGAACATCCAGTAAGAAGATATTTAGACATTCAGAGAAAGATGAAAAGGTGGAAGTACCCATCCCGACTGTAAGAGGCCAATTAATTAAGAGAAACTATTATCAGCAGGGTTATTATCAGCTGGAGACAGTCATCACCTGGGCCGGGCAGAGAAGAAGGTTTAATTAAGGTCACTTCCCAGCACAGACCCCGCTGGGGGAGCAGCAGCTGCTAAGCCTGGTCGGCCAGATCACGATGGAGGCTGCAGCGTCTGACCCAGGAAGCTGAACCCCAATATCCTGAGCAGAGAGGGACAGGGCGTTGGAGCAGCCTTCCCTCCTTGAGTTCTCTGGGGGGAGCAGCTAATGAGAGCCCCTCCTCACAGGGAGAATTGCTGATCTCATTTGCCCCACTGTCGATCTGGAGTCACTCCTCGTCTGTCCAGGCAGTGACTCTGGATTAACAGTGGTGTCCGTGACACCAGGTTTCAGGAAGAACGAGTCCAGAGCGCTGTGGGAGAGACCATTGTGGGGCAGAGCGAACCCCCTTCCCCCCTCCCGCACCCCCAGATCTAGGACAAGGACTCGGGGGATGAATGGAACCGGACGTTTCCACAGTTTTCCAGAGAGGAGAAAAGCAGAATCAGTGATGTCACATTCCCAGACCCCCCCAGAGCCCAGACCCCCAGCCAGAGGCCCCAGACCCCCCCTCCAGAGCCCAGACCCCCAGCCAGGAGCCCCAGACCCCCCCCAGAGCCCAGCCCCCATCCAGGGGCCCCCCAGAGATTCCCTGGGACCGAGTCCCCAGAGTCCCTGGCCAGTGACCCCAGAGCCCCCCCCGAGACCCCTCCACAGTGAGAGCCGCCCATGGGGGGAGGGGGAGACAATGGGGTGCGGTGGGGGAGGGGCAGAGACCTGCTCAGGGATGGGGGGAGGGGGGGCACCCTGGGTGCGGCTCGTGGCTCTCTGGGGAGAGAGGGGGCGGGGCGGGGGGTCCCCAGGGCCGGGGGCAGCAGTAAATCCGAGGGGGTCTCAGCCCCCCCCTTTCTCTTCTCCCCCCACCCTGATCTGCGCATGCCCAGAGCCGGGAGACTCAGAAGTCTTCAATGGCTCCGGGAGAGGCGCCAACGCCGCGCATGAGCCACACAGAGCCCCGCGCGCGTTGGAAACGTCACTTCTGCTCCCTTCAGGAGCGCCAGGAACTACATCTCCCAGCCTGTCCCGGGAGCCGCTTCCGCCCTCTTCAGCCCAGCTCAGGGAGCCTGTTAACAGCTGTTACCGCGCATGCTCAGTGAGACCCCCAGGGAGCCGGGAGAACAAAGCCCAGAGTCTGGGGGCGGGGCAGCTCCTGGGGGCGGGGCTCTGGCACAGAGCAGGGGTGGGGCAGCTCCTGGGGGCGGGGCTCTGGCTCCACTGTGAGCCGGGGGGCAGGGCAGCTCCTGGGGGCGGGGCTCTGGCACAGGCTGGGGGCGGGGCAGCTCCTGGGGGCGGGGCACTGCCTCCATTCTGAGCCGGGGGGCGGAGCAGCTCCTGGGGGTGGGGCTCTGGCACAGGCCAGGGGCGGAGCAGCTCCTGAGGGCGGGGCTCTGGCACAGCATGGGGGTGGGGCAGCTCCTGGGGGCGGGGCTCTGTCACAGCCCTGGGGCGGGGCAGCTCCTGGGGGCGGGGCTCTGTCAGAGCCCGGGGGCGTCGCAGCTCCTGGGGGCGGGGCTCTGCCTCCATTGTGAGCCTGGGGGTGGGGCAGCTCCTGGGGGTGGGGCTCTGGCACAGCCCAGGGGCGGGGCAGCTTCTGGGGGCGGGGCTCTGGAACAGAGCGGGGGCGGGGCAGCTCCTGGGGGCGGGGCTCTGGCACAGCCCGGGGGTGGGGCAGCTCCTAGGGGCGGGGCTCTGTTACAGCCCGGGGGCGGGGCTGTTCCTGGGGGCGGGGCTCTGCCTCCATTGTGAGCCGGGGGGCGGGGCAGCTCCTGGGGGCGGGGCTCTGGCACAGGTAGGGGGCAGGGTAGCTTCTGGGGGCGGGGCTCTGGCACAGAGCGGGTGCGGGGCAGCTCCTGGGGGCGGGGCTCTGTTACAGCCCGGGGCCGTCGCAGCTCCTGGGGGCGGGGCTCTGACTCCATTGTGAGCTGGGGGCGGGGCAGCTCCTGGGGGCGGGGCTCTGGCAGAGGCTGGGGGCGGGGTAGCTTCTGGGGGCGTGGCTCTGGGACAGAGCGGGGGCGGGGCAGCTCCTGGGGGCGGGGCTCTGGCACAGCCTGGAGGCGGGGCTGCTCCTGGGGGCGGGGCTATGGCACAGCCCGGGGGCGGGGCAGCTCCGGGGGGCGTGGCTCTGGCTCAATTGTGAGCCAGGGACGGCGCAGCTCCTGGGGGCGGGGCTCTGGCACAGGCCGGGTGCGGGGCAGCGCCTGGGGGCGGGTCTCTGGCACAGGCCGGGGGCGGGGCAGCGCCTGGGGCGGGGCTCTAGCACAGCCCGGGGGCGGGGCAGCGCCTGGGGCGGGGCTCTAGCACAGCCCGGGGGCGGGGCAGCTCCTGGGGGCGGGGCTCTGGCTCCATTGGGAGCCAGGGGCGGAGCAGCTCCTGGGGACGGGGCTCTGGCACACCCCGGGGGCGGGGCAGCGCCTGGGGCGGGGCTCGGGCTCCATTGGGAGCCGGGGGCTGAGCAGCGGCTCCCTGGGGGGGTCCCGTGTTTCCCGCAGCGCTGGAGCCGCCGGGGCGATAGGGGCCTGGGGCCGGGGGGTTCCCCTGTGTGGGGCCGGGGGCGGCGGGGGGACGAGCCGGAGCTGCGGGCGGGGGAAGGACAGTGGGACACGTGGGGGGTGGAGCGTCCCCTGGGAGCCAGGAAAGTCCGGGGGGGAAGAAAGTGTCTGTGTGTGTCAGTGTGTGTGTGTTACTGTGTGTGTGTGTCAGTGTGTGTGTCTTTGTGTGACTCTGTGTGTGTGTGTCATTGTCTGTGTCAGTGTGTGTGTGTTACTCTGTGTGTGTGTCAGTGTGTATGTGTGTGAGTGTTTGTGTGACTGTGTGTGTTACTCTGTGTGTGTGTGTGTCAGTGTATGTGTGTGTGTTGCTATTTGCATCCTTGTGCCACGTCCCTCTCACACACTGATCACAATTCTCTCTCCGCTTCTTCCCCTTTGCTCTCCCCTCACCACATGTGGCTACAAAAATCCCACAATGACGGATTCTCCCGTCTCTTCTTTTGCCCCATTTTCTCCATCAGTCTCCAACGGCCATTTAAATTCTCCCCAGATTTGGGATGATCCCTCCCCCCAGTTTATCTGCAGCCCTTTGTCCTCGTTTCCGGTGGGAAATTGCTGCCCTGAGTCAATCCCCAAAGGGGGTTGGGGTTGGGGGGCTGTTTGGGGAGCCCCGAGATGTGGCTGCCTCAGGGGTGGCGATGGGGCGGCTGTTCTCTGCCAGCAACAGGGCTTGGCTGGGGCCCAGGAGGGAACAGGAGGAGCCCGTGTCCCCTATGGAGCCTGCCCAGCCCCTTTGCTTCTGCTCCTTTCTAGCGTTTCCTTCACAGACTTTATTACTGGGGAGGCTGGAAAATGTCTCTGGGCTCAGCCCCGGCAGGAGGGGCCAGGTCCCCACTGCAGTAAAGAGATGAAGCGTTTCCCCAGCATGGCAGAATGTCGGGTGTGTGTCTGCAGGGAAAGGGCCTGGGGGGATCCTGACGTGAAATTAACTAAACCCTGTTCTGCAACCTCCACAACTTTCTCCTCTCGCCCCGCCCCCAACGAACAAGCGACAGTGACACCGGGTGGCCACATGGGGTAATGCACACAGCATCTCTCTCAGAGAGCAACAGTGACACTGGGTGGCCACGTGGGGTAACGCACACAGCGTCTCTCTCAGAGAGCAACAGTGACACCGGGTGGCCACGTGGGGTAACGCACACAGCGTCTCTCTCAGAGAGCAACAGTGACACCGGGTGGCCACGTGGGGTAATGCACACAGCATCTCTCTCAGAGAGCAACAGTGACACCGGGTGGCCATGTGGGGTAATGCACACAGCGTCTCTCTCAGAGAGCAACAGTGACACCGGGTGGCCATGTGGGGTAATGCACACAGCGTCTCTCTCAGAGAGCAACAGTGACACCGGGTGGCCATGTGGGGTAATGCACACAGCGTCTCTCTCAGAGAGCAACAGTGACACTGGGTGGCCACGTGGGGTAATGCACACAGCGTCTCTCTCAGAGAGCAACAGCGACACCGGGTGGCCACGTGGGGTAATGCACACAGCGTCTCTCTCAGAGAGCAACAGTGACACCGGGTGGCCACGTGGGGTAACGCACACAGCGTCTCTCTCAGAGAGCAACAGTGACACTGGGTGGCCACGTGGGGTAATGCACACAGCGTCTCTCTCAGAGAGCAACAGTGACACAGGGTGGCCACGTGGGGTAATGCACACAGCGTCTCTCTCAGAGAGCAACAGTGACACCGGGTAGGGGCTCCGCACCCACCGGCAGCTCCCCGCCAACCCCGGGGCCCGCCGCCATCTTACCTTAGCACCGGGAGACGTTGCGGGGCCCCGCCCCTGATGCTGGGCGACGTTGTGTCGGGGGCGGGGCCCCGCAACATCACCCGGCGTCGGGGGCGGGGCCCGGCATCGGGGGCGGGGCGCCGCAACGTCACCCCGGCGTTGGGGGCTGGGCCCGGTATCGGGAGCGGGGCCCTGCCCCCGACGCTGGGCAACATTGTGTCGCGGGCGGGGCCCCGCAACGTCACCCGGCGTCGGGGGCAGGTCCCGGCGTCGGGAGCGGGGCCCCACCCCCGACGCTGGGCGTGAGCTCCCACCGGCGCCAGAGAAAGTTGGCGCCTGTGCGACTAGATGCCTTTCTGGAATGTGTTTGCCCAAAAAGTAGCTCTTGTGGTTCACAGGAGGCCTGTGAGATGCAGGGGGTCAGATTAGATGCTCTAATGGTCTTTTCTGGCCATAAAGTCTACAATTTCTGAAAAACTGAGTGCAGCATTGGGAGCAGCCCCTGAGGTTTTCCTGTCTAGCCGGCTTGCTTCCTAGATTGAACACTCATTGAGTGGGGTGATCCCCAGGGAGCAGCTCAAACCTCCCAAGTGTCTGGCCAGCGGCAGGACATTAGCACGGCAGGGGAGGGGTGGGTGTGGCAGTGACATCACAAAGGCCTTTTGCAGGACCTCGGCCTATTGGTCAAAGGTGGTGGGGAGGCGGTGACCTCACAGAGAGATGCTGACATCAGCCAGGCCAGGCCAGGGGCGCAGGGCCAGGGAAACCTCGGAGACCCCCGTGGCTTTGCTTCAGCAAGTCTCCTTGTCCTTCTTGCCACTGGGATCACCCCAACCCCTGCAGGACAGAGGGTGGGGAAATGAGCTGAGAAAGCTTCTGTTTCCTGCCCTCTTTTTCTTGGCTAGTTTCTCTTCTGCACCAGACTTACTCTTTTACTCCCTGAGCCTGGCTAGCTCAGTTGGTCAAGCATCAGTCATTTAATCTGAGAATCCAGGGTTCGAGTCCCTGGTGAAGTGTGTGAAAAATCATTTCCCCCTGCGGTGTCCCCTGAGAGCGTCAGGAGTCAGCTCTTCAGTCCCCTCCTTCACGTTACTCTTTTCTTTTCAGGACTCGGGCTTTCCTAGGAAGGGCCATTTACTGCCTGGGACGTCCTCACACGCCCACTGGCCTCCCAGTCTGGAGGAAGAAAGGCTTCTGGGTCTACAGCAAACCGCTGCGAGCCGACTTGCTGAGCAAATGCAGGGCTGGCCAGAGAGGCCAGAGAGACCTTGAGCAAGGAAGGCAAATTATTGTCCGCCCAGGCGCTTCTACACTGGAAGTCAGAAGAGCGCAGGGTGCTCCCCACTGGTCCCATGGTGTAAGGACACCACTCGGGGCTCTGAATCCTGCAATCCCAGTTCAAGTCTCGGTGGGACCTTGGGGCAGCTCTTTTGCCACCTAACACTACTGGCTGTTCCAAGGCTTCGTCTTGCTCTCTCCAATGACGTGGGAGCCTGTCTTTTGCCTGCTCGCTGCTGTGACTTGAGCGCCAGAGGGGATGTTGGATCCAGAAGGCTGGTTGTGCCTGGAGTCCTGTAGGTAGGGGTGCGAGCTCCATTTCCTCTGAGTCCTGAAGCTGGGCTGCAGCCTGGCCTAGGAGGCAGCCCGATGGGTTGACCTACTGCCCAAGCTTCTGCTGATGAACCTCAGCCCCCACCCGCACAGGGTTTGATGCATCACTTAAATTCCAGGACGCTGAGGGATTTCAGCTCCCTTTGTCCAGAGGGAACCTTCATCCCACTCCCAACCAGATTCTTGTCCATCGGATCACTGTAGGGGGGCTGGGTCCCTCTTTGTCTTCTCTCTCTCTAGGTCAGGCCAGGATGCCTATAACTGGGGCATCTGAGCAGCCGGGACCTTCTGTGGAGCTGCCATTTCCCTTCCCCTTCTATGCTCTCATCTGTCACTGACTCCAGCCTTTTTTCTATCCATCGTCAGCACCATCCCAACCCAGCTGCACTCGCCTCGAAAAGACAGTGTCCCCAGGGGGGTGTAAATCACTGACCTCTCTCCCCTCTGAGCACTGACTGCCCCTCCGTTTCCTGGCCTCTCAGTCTGTGCAAATGGGACCTTCCCCTCCCATTCCCTTCTCCTTCCTCATCCGCCATCGTCCCAAGCAGCTCAGCGGGTGGGAATCTTAAAAGTACTTGGAGATGCTGGGGATTGAACCCAGGGCCTCATACATGCAAAGCACGCGCTCCACCACTGAGCTACATCCCCAGATGGGCTGTATTTGCTCTGGATTATACTCAGAGCTCTCCTCTCCCCAGAGCATCCAGTGGCCTCACAGCAGCATGGGGGACACAGTCCCTGCTCTGAGGCCGATCCTGCTGTCCTGGAGGCTGCTGGTTCTTTGGGGTCACTTTGCAGCACAGTAGCAGCAGTTGGGTTTCCCCTGAGGCCCTGAGATATTCAAGGTCCTTTTTTCCCTCCACCTGGAGTGAACTCAGCTTTTCCCCCGTCCCAGACACTCCATGAAATAACAACAGCAGCACTAAGGAGAAGGGGAGGGAACATCTCACTGGCATGGCTGGATGGGCCCAGAGCCCCCTGCTCGTCCATTGGTTCCATTGCAGAAGAGGACGGGTCCATGGAATTTGCCCCCCTGCTTTGCACAAGGGACAGAGACAGATCTCGCTGTTCCTGGGTCTGTGCAGAGAAAATTGTGCTTCTGTCTGAAAGAGAGGCGGGAAATGGCCCCATGGTGGGACAATATCCTCAGGATTAAGAGCAAAGGACTCAGGCTGAGAACCGATTTAACTCCACTCATCTGGGATTTAACAAATTGTCTTCCATGGAGACACTGGGACCTTGTGACATTGATCCAGACTCGGGGGGGTTGGGCTGATTTAACTCCCTGGCCGGCCGCCGCCTCAGCCACCTCTTGCCTCATGGCCTCGGCTCTCGGCCCTCTGCTGATTGCTCCTTGCTGGATTGCCCAGAGCAAAAAGGAAGACGTGCAGGTCTAGCACACAATGGTTTTGCTCCATCAGCCACTTGGTTTTGGGCCCAGCCAACTTCTGCTGCGCCCCCCTGCTGGGTCTTCAGCCCCAGCTCCAGCGTCCGGCCTAGTGCCTTGTGAGCTCTAGCGCTGGCAGGGAGATGCGCCGGCTGCTCGGAGCAGCCTTGGTAACAGCAGTTTTGTTTCTGTGTGTCTCTGTGGCGCAATGGGTCAGCGCATTTGGCTGTTAACCGAAAGGCTGGTGGTTCGAGCCCACCCAGGGACGATGGTGACCCCATGATACTTCCTCAGGGGCATGTTTTGCTGCCTCAAAGACGCCTCCCAGCAGCTGGTTTGCCAGGGCCCCTGCCCAGCCCCCTGCACCGCTCCCTGCCAGGGCCAGAGCTCGCAAGGCACCAGCCTGGAGCCTGGGCCGCTGGGTGCTGCTTACGAAAAGCCAGCAGAGGGACACAGGGGAACTGTGCTGTGCCCATAACACAGAGGTGGATTAATCAAACCCTCTTCTGCGAGCACCGGGCCTCCCGCTTCCTACCCTGGGCCTGCAAGCGAGGGGGCGGCTTGCACAGCGCCAAGAGTCTCACCTGTGAGGCAGGAGGCGGCTGACGCCCGCAGCCTGCTGGGGAGCTCCCAGAAGTGATTAAGGGACAGAGACTCCTAAGTGCGCAGAGTAACTAGGGTTTGGGGTTCACGAGGCCGGTAAGGGGGTCGCTATTTCGGCCTTGTAACCCTGGGAGTCAGGTCGCTGTGCAGCTTTGATCTAGAGCTCTGATCCCAACAACCGACCAGCAGCCCACAGCCTCACCCTGGGTCTGCCCCACCTGGTTACTCCTCACAGGCTGACCTGACCCCGCTTCCAGCCCTGGATTCACCCCCCAATCACCCTACTGCCACTCAGAGCCACAGCCGTGGAGGTGCTGACGGAGGGTGGGGTGACTCTGGGATGGGGTTCTTCTCTAAAGATGGCTGCAGAAAGGTGGGGCTCAGCTCTGTCAGCGACCTGCCCAGTTGCCTCGCTGACAGGGGATGTGACATTTCTATAAGGCGCATAAAAGCGGTATTTGGCTTCCTAGCGAATATGAGGAATGTGCAATTATGAGAGGAAATTTCCATCCCTCCATCATTTGTCCTTCAGGACCCCAGTGGCCTAATGGATAAGGCATTGGCTTCCGAAGTCAGAGATTGTGGGTTCAAGTCCCATCTGGGGTTAAAAGCCACTTTGTCCTCTATATTGCAAAGAAACTGTGGTCTTATTTTCGCCAAGGAAGCTGGGAGATGTTTGAACACAAAGTACTGGGTCTTGGGAACAATCCCCCAGAAATGGCATCTTCCACTCGACAAATGCTTTCTAGACCCATCAGTAGCAAACACTTAATACTAGTGTGTGTCTGAGAATAAAGTGAAGGGGAGTGTTTACTCCGACACGTCAATGAACGAAACGCCACTCTGCTAGCTCTTTGCTTACAGCACCCAGTCTCCAGCATCCACACTTGCTGGCGCTGGCAGGCAGAGGCGCAGGCTGCTAGGCAGCAGCCTTGGCAGTAAAGTTGTGTCTCTGTGGCGCAATGGGTCAGCGCGTTTGGCTGTTAACCGGAAGGCTGGTGGTTCGAGCCCACCCAGGGACGGCGATAACCCTGTGTTCCTCAAGACCTGCCGAGAACCCGATAGGCCCCCCTTTTGCAATCTCAAAAGCGTCCCCCTTGGCCTCAGTGGTTTCAGCAGAGGCCCGAAGCGTGCGCCTGCCTATAAAGTCCGGCTTTCCCCAGCACATTCACTGCGGTGCAATTGGGTCCCTGTGTCTATGGCTGAACGGCAAAGATTCGCTCCCGGTTTCCCGTCTATCTGCAGCGTGATTAGCCTGTGTCGGTGGTTAATGAGGTGGATCTAACTGTAGATTGTTATTCATTCCCCACCTGGACAGTTCACACAGTCCCGTTCCCATGCAGATCTCCAGCACCGCAGCGACCCTGGTAGCAGTGGTTGGGTTTTCCCTTAGGGCCTGAGATTTTTAGGGTCCTTTTTTCCCTCCACCTGGACTCAGAGATGCAGCAGGCCCGAAAGCTGTCCTGTCTGCGCTGAAGCAGTTCAGTCGGGAACGCGTTAGACTGAAGCTCTAGAGGTCTCTGGTTCAATCCCAGGCTTTGGCATGCTCTCTGTGTGCAGCAGTGGGCTGTTTTCTAGAAGCGCAGTGGTACCTCTACCCACCACGAGTCCCTCATTTCAGGCTCTCCAGCAGGAAAACACAGTGGGGGCTTGTGCACATCTGGGGTTTCCTTCTTCTCTTGCTCTTTCTCAGCAAGGGGAAGGAAAAGACGCTCTCCTTCAAGCTGCAGTCACAAGGGCAAGAGAAGGTTGACTTCCTGAGCTCCGGCTCCAGTCCTTTGCTCTACCAGCTGATCTCTCGAAGGGCTGCCACCACTTTCTCCAGGTTCGCCCATCGGTGTGTGGCAGCGTGAACAGCATCCAACTGGAGGAGGGGGGGGGGGGGGCAGGGGGTGTTATGTGAAGGAAGTTTCTGTAGTGTAGTGGTTATCACGTTTGTCTAACATGCAAAAGGCTCCTGGTTCAAAACCAGGCAGAAACATAATGGCTTACTTCTTCTAGCTCCCCTAGCTGTCCAGCAAGACACTCCTCCTTCTGCCACTGGCCTGTCCTTGGGATAACCCCAACCCCGGAGGGACAGAGGGTGGTGAAATGAGCTGAGGAAGCGTCAGTTGACAGGTGAGACCATAGAAGGTGAGGGGAAATGGCAGCTCCACAGAAGGTCTTGGGTGCTCAGATGCCCCAGTTATAGGCACCCTGGCCTGACCTAGAGAGAGAAAAGACAAAGAGGCACCCAGCCCCCCTACAGTGATCCCATGGACAAGAATCTGGCTGGGAGTGGGGGGGAAGGTTCCCTCTGGACAAAGGGAGCTGAAATCCCTCAGCATCCTGGAATTTAAGTGATGCATCAAACCCTGCCCGGGTGGGGGCTGAGGTTCATCAGCAGAAGGTTGGGCAGTAGGTCAACCAATCCGGCTGCCTCCTAGGCCAGGCTGCAGCCCAGCTTCAGGACTCAGAGGAAATGGAGCTCGCACCCCTACCTACGGGACTCCAGGCATGGCCAGACATCTGGATCCAATGTCGCCCTGGCGCTCAAGTCACAACAGCGAGTGGGCAAAAGACAGGCTCCCACGTCATTGGAGAGAGCAAGATGAAACCCTGGAATACCCAGTTATGTTAACAGTGGTGTAGCCAGGTGCAAAGCACAGGGGGAGCGGAGCTAAAATATAGGCGCCTCCCCTTGTACTCACCCAGCGGCGCTCCAGCCGTTCGGCGGCACTTCGACGACAGGTCCCGTCCCTTCACTCGCTCCGGGTCTTCGGTAGCTCTGTTCCCCCTTAAAATATTTTTTTATGGCCCCATTTCTTTTTAATGCGCCGCTTCTGCTCAACGCAGGAGCAGCCGCTATCTCCGCTCCCCACCTGGCTAAGCTACTGAGTGTTGGGTGGCAAAAGAGCTGCCCCAAGGTCCCACCAAGACTTGAACTTGGATAGCAGGATACAAAGCCTTGAGTGCTGCCCTTACACCATGGGATTGGTGGTGATAACTTTGGGGTCTTCTAACTTCTGACTTCCAGTGTAGAAGCGCCAGGGAGGACAATTTTTTTCCTCCCTCCCTCAAGGCCTCTCTTGCCAGCCCTGCATTTGCTCAACAAGTCGGCACGCAGCGGTTTGCTGTAGACCCAGAAGCCTTTCTTCCTCCAGACTGTGAGGCCAGTGGGCGTGTGAGGAAGTCGCCCCTTCAGTCCCAGGCAGTAAATGGCCCTTCCTAGGAAAGCCCAAGTTCTCAAAAGGAGGAAAACTGATGTCAAGGAGGGCCACTGGAGAGCTGCTTCTGGAAGATACCCGAGGGGGAAATGATTTTCTCGACACCTGACCAGGGACTTGAACCCCAGATTAAAAGTCTGATGCTCGACCAACTGAGCTAGCCAGGCTCACCTCAGGAAACGGCACATTTGGTGCAGAATCAAAACTACTCAAGAAAAAGAGGGCATCTACTCTGGCTCCCTTAGCAGACGTAGCCCCAGCCTGCTTCTCCATCTGGCACCCTGAGGCCTTTTTCTTTTTCTAGTTAAATCTCAGATCCAGGAGAAAACACCGTTCTACAAAGAAAAACAAAACCACAGACAGAAATGCCATTGGAAATACAAATAAAGGACAATGCAATCCCCATCCCAGTCTGGTATCCAGGGCTGGGTTAGTTTTTGTGGGCCCGGCGCCAAACATATTTCTGGGCCCCCCTGTGGAATGAAGGTGCCGGGGTAAGAGCACAATGGGGCACTGGGGGGGGAAGGATTGGTCCCCAGCTGGAGCGAGGCAGGGGCCAGGGGCCAGATGAGCACAGTGGGACATGCGGGGAGGGTTAGTCTCTGCTGACTGGAGCAAGGCAGGGGCTGGGTCAATAGCACAGCGGGGCGGGAGCTAGGGTTGGTCCCTGGAGCAAGGGAGGGGCCGGGGGTAAACTGCAAGCACAGAAGGGCTGGGGAGGGATAAATAGTATCCCCCACCCCTGCCCACATAGAGCGGGTACCTACCTTCTCCCTGGTTCTAGCCCCTTCTCTGCGTCTCTCTCTGCACTGAGCTGAGGGTGGGGGTGCACTGAGCACAGGGCTGGGGATGCAGGGTCCGGGAGGGAGTTAGGGTGCAGGAGCAGGCTGGGGGTTGGGGTGCAGGGTCTGGCCAGGAGCCAGGGGGAGGGAGGGGGCTCAGGGTTGGGGCAGGGGGTTGGGTTGTGGAGCTGACCTGGGGCAGCTCCCGTTTGGTGCAAGCCCAACACAGAAAAACATCTTGCCAGAAAGGAGCCCACTGGGACTCCCCATGGCTACTTTTCCTCCCACCCAGAACCCCGCTGCTTCTCCTGGGCTGCAAGTAGCCACCCCTGGGAAGCCGAGGGGCAGGCACAGGATTCTACCTCCCAGCAGCCAACAGCACCTCCCCAGACCTTGGCAGAACGAACGGTGGCGCTCGACTAACCCCACTGAGCCGCTTAGCTCCTGCCCTGCCTTCCTCAGCACAACCTTCCTCTTTTGCCCCATTCCCGCCTCACTTCCTCCTTTGGCAAGTGGGAAGAGCTGGGCTCTGTAGGCCAACCTCCAAGGGCAGAGGAGGCCAAGCCACAGGGCTCCAAGAGGTGACTGGCCGAGATCCTCCAGCTTTCCCTGGCTGATGCCAAGGTGCTTTCTCAGCTCATTTCACCACCCTCTGTCCTGCAGGGTTGGGGTTATCCCAAGGACAGGCCAGTGGCAGAGGGAGGAGTGTCTTGCTGGACAGCTAGGGAAAAGGAAGCCATCATGTCTCTGCCTGGTTTCGAACCAGGGCCCTTTTGCGTGTTAGGCAAACGTGATAACCACAACACCACAGAAACTATCTCACTGTATTTTGCCCCTTCCCTTCTAATTCCATCCGCTTGGCCGGCGCTCGCCCTGGCACACACCGCTGGGCAAACCTGGAGAAAGTGGTGGCAGCTCGTCGATGGGTCGGCTGGTAGAGCAAAGAACTGGAGCCGGCTCCCAGGAAGTCATCCTTACCTCGCCCTTGTGACTCCAGCTTGAAGGAGAGCTTCTCTCCTTCCCCTGGCTGAGAAAGAGCAAGGGAAGAAGGAAACCCCACATCCATAGCGGGGCAGAGGCTTCAGCAGCCCACAGCGTTTGCCCATCTGGGGCATTGTGGCTGAGATCTCTGCTGGCCAGCGCCAGCGCTCGCAAGGCGCTAGTGTGGATGCTGGAGGCTGGGGGCTGGATGCTGTAGGCAGAGACCCAGCAGAGTGGCGCAGCGGCAGCGTGCTGGGCCCATAACCCAGAGCTCGATGGATCGAAACCATCCTCTGCTAGGCAGATGCTTGTTTCTTTTTGCTCTGGGCCTCCAAGCGAGGGGGCGACCAGCAGAGCACCAGGAGCCGAGGCCGTGAGGCAAGAGGTGGCTGAGGTGTGGGACTGCCAGGGAGCTCCCCGGCCCCTCTGGCTGCCTGGGCTGAAGGCGAGAGCCAGGCCTGTGCGTGAGGTCTGAGTGCCGGTGGCTCCCCCACTCCTCGGGAGGGTTTGTCCCAAGGCAGCGGCCCAGCCCCCCTCCAAGGGGGGTGCGTCACACCAGCATTTCTTGCCCCGTTTGGGGAGGTTCAGCCTCCCCGAGCCCCTTGTAGCCGCCGCCCACGCGCAGTGTCACTGGTAGATACGGGCAGAGGAGACTCGGGGGCCTGGGCTGGGAAATCCCTGGGTGAAACTGGCTGCCTGAGCCCAGCCCCTCTGCACTCAGGGGAGCGGTGAGAGGGGGAGGGGCTCAGGGAGTAAATCCTCAGAAACCTCCCCTCTGGGTTTGTAATGTCAGAGCCCAGCGAACAAGTCCCTGTGTGTGTGAAGGGAGGGGCTGTGAGGGGGAGGGTCCATGGGGGTGTCAGTGTGAGGGGGAGGGGCTGTGAGGGGGAGGGTCCATGGGGGTTTCAGTGTGAGGGGGAGGGGCTGTGAGGGGAGGGTCCATGGGGGTGTCAGTGTGAAGGGGAGCGGCTGTGAGGGGGAGGGTCCATGGGGGAGTCAGTGTGAGGGGGAGGGGCTGTGAGGGGGAGGGGCTGTGAGGGGGAGGGCTATGGAGTGTCTCTGTGAGGGGAGGGGCTGTGAGGGGGAGGGTCCATGGGGGTGTCAGTGTGAAGGGGAGGGGCTGTGAGGGGGAGGGTCCATGGGGGAGTCAGTGTGAGGGGGAGGGGCTGTGAGGGGGAGGGGCTGTGAGGGGGAGGGCTATGGAGTGTCTGTGAGGGGAGGGGCTGTGAGGGGGAGGGTCCATGGGTGTGCAGTGTGAGGGGGAGGGGCTGTGAGGGGGAGGGCTATGGAGTGTCTCTGTGAGGGGAGGGGCTGTGAGGGGGAGGGTCCATTGGGGTGTCAGTGTGAAGGGGAGGGGCTGTGAGGGGGAGGGTCCATGGGGGAGTCAGTGGGAGGGGGAGGGGCTGGGGCTGTGAGGGGGAGGGCTATGGAGTGTCTCTGTGAGGGGAGGGGCTGTGGGGAGGGAGGGCTATGGGGTGTCTATGAGGGGAGGGGCTGTGAGGGGGAGGGCTGTGGAGTGTCTCTGCGAGGGGGAGGGGCTGTGAGGGGGAGGGTCCATGGGGGAGTCAGTGGGAGGGGGAGGGGCTGGGGCTGTGAGGGGGAGGGCTATGGAGTGTCTCTGTGAGGGGAGGGGCTGTGGGGAGGGAGGGCTATGGGGTGTCTATGAGGGGAGGGGCTGTGAGGGGGAGGGCTGTGGAGTGTCTCTGCGAGGGGGAGGGGCTGTGAGGGGGAGGGTCCATGGGGGAGTCAGTGTGAGGGGGAGGGGCTGTTGGACTCTGGTCACCTCCAGGCAGCAGGAGCCCCTGACATGGGAGTTGAACCGCCCCCTCCCCCCAGGTGCTTTGCGGGGGCCTAGAGCCCAGCATGGAGCTGCTGTCCCTGCAAGGCCCCTGGGAGTCACAGAGGGGTGATGTGCGGTTACTGCCCCATCTGTCCTGGGCTGGGGGACTGGAGCCCCCGGAACAGGCCTGTGGGGACTCAGCCCTGTGGGGGATTCACTGTGTGTGGAAAAGCCCGTCTAGGAATGGGGATTCCCAGCTGCGTTACAGCGGCGTGACGGAGAGGAAAGAGTTAATGCTTTAGGACAGTCTGGGGGCGCTGGATGGGAAGGAGGGTGCCCAGCTCTCCGGCTGCAGAACGGCCAACCCCAAACGTTCAAAACCCTGAGCCAGGCTCACCGAAAATCACGAGATGGGCTTTGAAATCATGAGATTGTGTAAAAATAAAAGATTTGGGATCTTTTTATTTGCCTTCTGCTTGATGAGCCTTTAGGGCGCAGTGGGGAGACAACGTCCTGTGTCTTTAAGAGCGAAGGCTGAAATCATCACGTCTCCCCCTGACTCCAGGAGCTGGGGCTTTAAGGAAAACAACAATTCTAATGAGCCTCAAGGCAAAATCAGGAGCGTTGGCAGCAGCGAGTGGGACGGAGTCTTTATTCCCCGGGATCCCCTGGAGCCGGGTTCCCAGCCTTGTTCTTTCTGTGGCCCCCGCCCAACATGGTATAAAAACTCCACAGCCCACCCGTGCCACAACGACTGTCTAACACCGGCCCTGCTTGCTGGTTTACTTTGGCAAATCCCCCCCTGAAACCTGCTCACTGCCCCCCCCCCCGGGGGCTCTGGACCCCTGGCTGAGAACCACGGCCTGGGAGCTCTGTTTAGAAGGGGGGAGCAAAGCTGCTGCCTTTCCCGATGGCTGAACTCAGGCCCTTAGCGTGGGATATTCCTGCCCTGCCAGCGACCCCAGGAAAGCTCACTGAGCCGCTGCCTGGCCTCAGGGACAGTCTCAGCCGGCAGGGCCCCAGGGGGCAATGAAGCAGCTGGGTCAGGCTGGGAACCCTCATTCCCAGAGAAGTGCCCTGGCTCCCTGCTCAGCAGCTGAGAAGTCAATTCCCCCCATGAACCAGCCTGGAGCTCAGTGCAGGGCTGGGGGTTTCTCCTTTCACTCCCACTGGGGAGTGCGGGGATCCCAGGGGCATTTCTAGAACACAACAGAAAGCTCAAATTCACATTACATCTTTATTTACACTTTTGTATAATGTGATATAATCCTCCAATCCTAGTGTCACCATCGATAACGTGGCTTGTTCAGCATGGGAGTTTACCAGTCTGGACCTTAGAATCATAGAATCGCAGTTTTAGAAGAGACCTCGGGAGGTCATCTAGTCCAACCCCCTGCTCAAAGCAGGACCAACCCCAACTAGATCATCCCAGCCAGGACTTTGTCAAGCTGGGCCCTAAAAACTGTTAAGGAAGGAGATCCCACCACCTCCCTAGGGAACCCATTCCAGGGCTTCACCACCCTACTAGTGACATAGTGTTTCCTAATATCCAACCTAAACCTCCCCCTCTGCAACTTGAGAACATTGCTCCTTGTTCTGTCATCTGCCACCACTGAGAACAGCCGAGCACCATCCTCTTGGAAACCTGCCTTCCGGTAGTTGAAGGCTGCTATCAAATCCCCAAAACTGGTGCTCCAGATGAGGCTTGAACTCACAAGCTCAGCATCACTTCATGCAGCACGGCGTTATGAGTACTGTGCGCTAACCCAGTGCGCTAACCCAGTGCGCCACTGGAGTCCGAAATGCCCAAACTTTGACCAACAATTTTGGACCTTGACACAACACAATGGCTCCCCCTAAGAATGCGGTTGTATGACCTTCCTTATGACTTCCAGAAGAGGAAAGAGTATGAGACAAGTCCATGTACAAGAAACGCATATTCAGATGAGCAACCGTTTTCATGTTCTCTCCACAGCCACTAGTGCAGAGAGTGGAGTGAATGATGCATCTGAGGGAACAGAGCAGAAGGAGACTCCACTGATTGGAAGGCATGAGATGCACAGTCCTAGGGATGGGGGTTCCACGACCACCACTCCCAAGAGGAGGAGGAAGGTGGTTGTGGTCGGGGACTCTCTCCTCAGGGGGACTGAGTCATCTATCTGCCGCCCTGACCGGGAAAACCGAGAGGTGTGCTGCTTGCCAGGGGCTAGGATTCGTGATGTGACGGAGAGACTGCCGAGACTCATCAAGCCCTCAGATCGCTACCCCTTCCTGCTTCTCCACGTGGGCACCAATGATACTGCCAAGAATGACCTTGAGCGTATTACTGCAGACTACGTGGCTCTGGGAAGAAGGATAAAGGAGTTTGAGGCGCAAGTGGTGTTCTCGTCCATTCTCCCTGTGGCAGGAAAAGGCCGGGGTAGAGACCGTCGAATCGTGGAAGTCAACGAATGGCTACGCAGATGGTGTCGGAGAGAAGGGTTTGGATTCTTTGACCATGGGATGGTGTTCCAAGAAGAAGGAGTGCTAGGCAGAGACGGGCTCCACCTGACGAAGAGAGGGAAGAGCATCTTTGGAAGCAGGCTGGCCAACCTAGTGAGGAGGGCTTTAAACTAGGTTCACCGGGGGAAGGAGACCAAAGCCCCGAGGTAAGTGGGGAAGTGGGATACCGGGAGGAATCACAAGTAGGTGAGTGCAAGAGGGGAGGGCTCCTGCCCCATACTGGGACAGCAGGACAATCGGTGAGTTATCTTAAATGCCTATACACAAATGCAAGAAGCCTGGGGAACAAGCAGGGAGAACTGGAAGTCCTGGCACAGTCAAGGAATTATGACGTAATTGGAATAACAGAGACTTGGTGGGATAACTCACACGATTGGAGTACTGTCATGGATGGATATAAACTGTTCAGGAAGGATAGGCAGGGCAGAAAAGGTGGGGGAGTTGCGTTGTATGTAAGAGAGCAGTATGACTGCTCAGAGCTCCAGTATGAAACTGCAGAAAAACCTGAGAGTCTCTGGATCAAATTGAGAAGTGTGAGCAACAAGGGTAATGTCGTGGTGGGAGTCTGCTACAGACCACCAGACCAGGCGGATGAGGTGGACGAGGCTTTCTTCCAGCAACTAACAGAAGTTACTAGATCACAGGCCCTGGTTCTCATGGGTGACTTTAATCACCCCGACATCTGCTGGGAGAGCAATACAGCGGTCCACAGACAATCCAGGAAGTTTTTGGAAAGTGTAGGGGACAATTTCCTGGTGCAAGTGCTGGAGGAACCAACTAGGGGAAAAGCTTTTCTTGACCTGCTGCTCACAAACAGGGAAGAAATAGTAGAGGAAGCAATAGTGGATGGGAACCTGGGAGGCAGTGACCATGAGATGGTCGAGTTCAGGATCCTGACACAAGGAAGAAAGGAGAACAGTAGAATACAGAGCCTGGACTTCAGAAAAGCAGACTTTGACTCCCTCAGGGAACTGATGGGCAAGGTCCCCTGGGAGAATAACATGAGGGGGAAAGGAGTCGAGGAAAGCTGGCTGTATTTTAAAGAAACCTTATTGAGGTTGCAGGAACAAACCATCCCGATGTGTAGAAAGAAAAGTAAATATGGCAGGCGACCAGCTTGGCTTAACAGTGAAATCCTTGCTCGTCTTAAACACAAAAAAGCAGCTTACAAGAAGTGGAAGATTGGACAAATGACCAGGGAGGAGTATAAAAATATTGTTCAGGCATGCAGGAGTGAAATTAGGAAGGCCAAATCACACTTGGAGTTGCAGCTAGCTGGAGATGTTAGGAGTAACAAGAAGGGTTTCTTCAGGTATGTTAGCAACAAGAAGAAAGTCAAGGAATGTGTGGGCCCCTTGCTGAATGAGGGAGGGAACCTTGTGACAGAGGATGCGGAGAAAGCTAGTGTACTCAATGCTTTTTTTGCCTCTGTCTTCACAGACAAGGGCAGCTCCCAGATGGCTGCACTCCGCAGCACGGTATGGGGAGGAGGTGACCAGCCCTCTGTGGAGAAAGAAGTAGTTCGGGACTATTTAGAAAAGCTGGACGAACACAAGTCCATGGGGCCGGATGCACTGCATCCGAGGGTGCTAAAGGAGTTGGCCGATGTGATTACAGAGCCATTGGCCATTATCTTTGACAAATCATGGCAATCGGGGGAGGTCCCGGATGACTGGAAAAAAGCTAATGTAGTGCCCATCTTTAAAAAAGGGAAGAAGGAAGATCCGGGGAACTACAGGCCAGTCAGTCTCACCTCAATCCCTGGAAAAATCATGGAACAGGTCCTCAAGGAATCAATTTTGAACCACTTAAAGGAGGGGAAAGTGATCAGGAACAGTCAGCATGGATTCACCAAGGGCAAGTCATGCCTGACTAACCTAATTGCCTTCTATGATGAGATAACTGGCTCTGTGGATGAGGGGAAAGCAGTGGATGTGCTATTTCTTGACTTTAGCAAAGCTTTTGATACAGTCTCGCACAGCGTTCTTGCCAGCAAGTTAAAGAAGTATGGGCTGGATGAATGGACGGTAAGGTGGATAGAAAACTGGCTGGATGGTCGTGCTCAACGGGTAGTGATCAATGGCTCCATGTCTAGTTGGCAGCCGGTATCAAGTGGAGTGCCCCAAGGGTCGGTGCTGGGGCCGGTTTTGTTCAATATCTTCATCAACGACCTGGAAGATGGTGTGGACTGCACCCTTAGCAAGTTTGCAGATGACACTAAACTGGGAGGAGTGGTTGATACGCTGGAGGGTAGGGATAGGATACAGAGGGACCTAGACAAATTAGAGGATTGGGCCAAAAGAAATCTGATGAGGTTCAACAAGGACAAGTGCAGAGTCCTGCACTTAGGACGGAAGAATCCCATGCACTGCTACAGACTAGGGACCGAATGGCTGGGCAGCAGTTCTGCAGAAAAGGACCTAGGGGTTACAGTGGACGAAAAGCTGAATATGAGTCAACAGTGTGCCCTTGTTGCCAAGAAGGCTAACGGCATTTTGGGCTGTATAAGTAGGGGCATTTCCAGCAGATCGAGGGATGTGATTATTCCCCTCTATTCGGCACTGGTGAGGCCTCATTTGGAGTACTGTGTCCAGTTTTGGGCCCCACACTACAAGAAGGATGTGGATAAATTGGAAAGAGTCCAACGGAGGGCAACAAAAATGATTAGGGGGCTGGAGCACATGACTTATGAGGAGAGGCTGAGGGAACTGAGATTGTTTAGCCTGCAGAAGAGAAGAGTGAGGGGGGATTTGATAGCTGCTTTCAACTACCTAAAAGGGGGTTCCAAAGAGGATGGATCTAGACTGTTCTCAGTGGTAGAAGATGACAGAACAAGGAGTAATGGTCTCAAGTTGCAGAGGGGGAGGTTTAGGTTGGATATTAGGAAAAACTTTTTCACTGGTAGGGTGGTGAAGCACTGGAATGGGTTACCTAGGGAGGTGGTGGAATCTCCTTCCTTAGAGGTTTTTAAGGTCAGGCTTGACAAAGCCCTGGCTGGGATGATCTAGTTGGGGTTGGTCCTGCTTTGAGCAGGGGGTTGGACTAGATGACCTCCTGAGGTCCCTTCCAACCCTGAGATTCTATGATTCTATGATTCTATGATTCTATGTCCTGGCACCATCTTGTGGCCATTTCCTTTCCCTCCTTTCGGTGAAAAGCTTTGGGGTTTTGTGTACAAACTGTATTTACTCGGGAGAGACCCAGGAGCGGGGGCTGCCTGCGTCTACCCAGCACCCACTAGATTAGAAGGTGGCTGACAAACACCCTTAAGACGAGACAGCCGTCAAAAAAATCATCTCCCTGCTTCCCTTGAGCGACAGCCTGAATCGTTCCTTGTCCGGGCAGAGCCCAAGGACTGGAATCAGCAGCAACAAACCCTCAGTACGTAGCAGGAACAACCCAAACTGTGCGTTCAGAGGAGCTGTCTCCTTCCTTCGGGGGTCACGTTTGCCATTAGGGTCATTGATTTTCATTTCCCTTCTCTGAGGACAGAGATGGGGTTGGAGCCACCTCAGGCTGGGATGTGGAGCCCAGGTCCCCACCTGTCAGTCACTCTGGGGACCTGTCTCTGCTCACAGCTGACAGGCTGCCTCCAGCCTCTCCAGCCAGCTCCTGAGCGCTGTGGGGGTGAGTCATTTGTCAAGCATCAGTGGCACACAGGAGAGGCACTTTTACATGATGCATTGGTGGTGTAGTGCTGCTCTCCAAGCAGTTGACCTGGGTTTGATTCCCAGCCAATGCAGGGGTGTGAGGTTTTCCTGCCTGGGAATTGGTTTAATTGCAGGGATGTTGTATCAGTTTATCAATGGAATGAGAGAATTAATGTCCCAAATCCCAGCAGGTCGTTAAACACCCAGTGGGGGAAGAAAGGGACGGGACTATGCAGTGAGCTGTTGGAGTCACCCTCGTGTTACCATGTTTCGTTAATTTTTTTTTTTACTTTTTCCTTTACTTCTCTCTCCCATTTAGACTCAGAGCCTTTAAGGTCAGAAGGGACCAGTGTGATCATCTAGTGCGACCTATTGCACCTTGCAGACCAAAAGACCCCACCCACCCCAAGGGGAGTAAGGTCACGCTTCAGAGAGAACGTACTAGAGAAATGGTGGGTTCGGGGGGGGAGATAGAAAAGGAAAGCCCCTTTTCTCAGAAGAGCAGACTCGGCTCCCTCCCGGATCTGTCCCCAGTGGATTTAGCTCACAATAAGGGTGTCCCTCCCTCCCTGTGTGATGTAATTAAAATGAAGGAAAGACAAGGTGAGATGGTGCCACAGGTAAGTATATTAAGGGTAAAGGTACGGAGAACTGGAAGAAACTCAAACTTAACCCTACAGTGATTCAGTGACTGGCTTTAGAAGCGTGAAGCTCAGACCCACAAAACCTCCCTTGGTATTCAGAGAAACAGTAAATAAAACCCCAACACAGAAACCTTTCCCTGCGATTTAGGCGCAGTGGACACAGCACACGGAGGCGAAGCCCAGGACCTTCTACACTCCGGTTGATTTGGAGCCTTCGAGGAGGACTACGGGGGAGTCCCGACGACTGCTGGATTTTGTTGCAGGCAGGGAGACCCTCCGGGCTGATGGACACCAGGAGAGCAGGACCCTCCAGAGGTCAAATGGATTCGGTTTGCTGTGGCGGGGATAGTGAGGACAGGCCTCTCCTTCCTTAACCTCGCTGCAGGAGAGATGGTGTCTTCTCTCTAGCTCTGGGGCGCTAGGGAGACCCGACCGTGCACGTGCTGCCGCTGGAATGGACAGCCCCGCCCAGGTGCTGAGCAAGTCCTTATATAGCCCTTTTGGTGGGAAAAACTGGTCCAGTCCGGTTTGAGCCAGGGAAATCCAGTGTCTTTAAGAGTAAGCTAGCCTGCTTACAGAGATGGAGTCCGAGAGTCACAGATGATATACTCCATATTGGATTTCATTCAAACCAGTGATCAAAAATTCGAGTCATACACAGCATTCCAATCCTGTTCTTAAAAGAGGTACATTTTATTAAAATTGAAAAAGAAAACAATACATCCGGAAATTAGGCTTTTTGTAAACATCCAAAATAGTTTTCTTGGGGGTTTAGCTTAAAGCTTGCAAGCAAACAAAAGCATCTGGGCTAGCACAGAGGAGATCCAAAAGCCAAAATAAAAAATAAACCTGATTGTGTCTGTCTAAAAATTCCCTAGTCTATAAGGTGCCACAGGATTCTCACTATTATTGAGTTCTTTATTTTGATAGCCTCTCTAATCTCCCTTAGCATTTCATCCTCACTATCACTGTCTTTGACAGGTGGTCGATAATAGATTGCTATTGTTATATTCTCATTAGAGCATGGAATTACTATCCATAGAGATTCTATGGAACATGCGGTTTCATTTCAGATTTTTACTTCATTTAAGTCTACATTTTCTTTAACATACAGTGCCACCACCCCCCGCCCCCCCACCAGCTGCTCTGTCCTTCCGATATATTTTGAACCCTGGAATGATTGTGTCCCATTGATCGTCCTCACTCCACCAGGTTTATGTGATGCTTATTATATCAATATCCTCTTTTAACACAAGGCACACACCCATCTTATTATTTAGACTTCTAGCATTTGTGTACAAGCACTTTAAAAACTTATCTCTGTTTATTTGTCTGCCCTTTTCTGATGCGTCAGATTCTTTTGTGTGTGAACGCTTCTCGTCTGATCTGGCCCCTACTTTATCCTCTTCCAGCCTCTCCTCCTGACTAAAAACTAGAAAATCTCTATCACTAGACTCTCCTCTAAGAGAAGTCTCTGTCCAATCCACATGCTCCTCTGCAGCCATCGGCTTTCCCCCATCTCTTAGTTTAAAATCTGCTCTGCAACCTTTTTAATGGTAAGTGCCAGCAGTCTGGTTCCACTTTGGTTTAGGTGGAGCCCATCCTTCCTGTATAGGCTCCTCCTATCCCAAAAGTTTCCCCACTTCCTAATAAATCTAAACCCTGCTCTCTACACCATCGTCTCATCCACACATTGAGACTCTGAAGCTCTGCCTGCCTACCTGGCCCTGCGCGTGGAACTGGACGCATTTCTGAGAATGCCACCATAGAGGTCCTGGATTTCAGTCTCTTTCCTAGCGACCTAAATTTGGCCTCCAGGACATCTCTCCTACCCTTCCCTATGTCATTGGTACCTACATATACCACGACCACTGGCTCCTCCCCAGCACTACATACAACTCTCTCTAGATGCCTCGAGAGATCCGCAACCTTCGCACCAGGCAGGCAAGTCACCATACGGTTCTCCCGGTCAACACAAACCCAGCTATCCTTGTTTCTAATGATCGAATCTCCCATTACTAACACCTGCCTTTTCTTAATGACTGGAGTTCCCTCCCCCAGCGAGGTAACCTCGGTGCAAGAGGTTGCAGATCCCAACACCATCGGGAAGGAGGGTCTCAACTACGGGAAGGTTTCCCTCTGCTCCCGTTGACTGCTCTCCTTCCCTGGGCCTTTCATCCTCCTCAACAGCGCGGGGGCTGTCTGTCCAGAGGTGCGACACATCTACAGTGTCCCGGAAAGCCTCATCACCATACCTCTCTGCCTCCCTTAGCTCCTCCAGTTCTGCTACCCTGGCCTCCAAAGCCTGCACGCGGTCTCTGAGGGCCAGGAGCTCCTTGCACCGAATGCACACATACGCCACCCGCCCACAGGGCAGGTAATCAGACATGCTACATTGAGTGCAATAAACAGGATAGCCCCCACTCTGCTGCTGGGCTTCTGCCTGCATTCTCTCCTACAGCTACCTACGTTAACAATAGGCTTTATGTTTAAATCAAGTAGTTTGTATTATAGCTTAAATGTTTTAAAGAATGGCAAGAGTACCTCGCCCCCTTCCCACTCCCCTTCCATCTCCCTCACGAAACTCCCTGTTAGTAGCCCTGTTCGCAAAGCTCCCTGGTGGCTTGCTCACTGCTTTATAAAGCACTCCCCGATCACATCCCCCCACCCCCAGCCCCTGCTGTGAGCCACTCAGGGCAGGGGGCTGGGAGCACCCCCAAGACCCCAGCCCACACCCCCAGCCCTGACTCCTGCACCCCCCCACACCCTCAGCCCCCAGCCCTCTCTTACTCCTGTGCCCCCACACACATATCTGGAAAGATCATTAAGTGGTCCGTCGAGACCCGTGGTGATTTTCAAGTGGTCTGTGGAAAAATAAGTTTCACTACAAAAACAATCAAGGTACCTCACTTTCTTTTCAGTTACTTCCTATTACTTATAGGAGGAGGATGAATAAAAAAAGAATGAAAAATGCTGGTGGGGGGAGATAAGAGAGAATGTTCTTTTTCTTGGCTGGGTCCCAAGGAGGGGCCCCCAAAATGAAGCTGAGCTCAGGGCCCCACTAATGCTAAATCCACCACTGAGCTTCCTTCTCTGGATACCCCCAGCCAGCATTCAAGGACGCACTGAGTGTCTATGTGATAAGTAACCCTGGCCCAGTGGCCTGCTCGTTACACCCCAAGCACATTCTGGTTTCGGTGGAGTAGGCTCAGTGTCTGAGAGGTCAGGGGTAGGAACCTTCTGTTGGTTATGCCGCACCTAACCCTGTTTTACTTGAGCAAACAGGAGATATCTGACACTGTGCGATACGGCGCCTGTGCTCTGTTCCCAAAAGTGTTCTGCAGCAGGGGAGGGTCTCTGGTAGTGTGTGTGTCACTGGCATATGGGGGTGATGCTGAAACAGGACAGAGTAGAGGTGGCATTTTGGGGCTGGCGTGAACCTTCTCTCTGGAGTTGTTTAATAAGTGTCCTAGATTCTAGGAACAGACCCATAAGGTTCGGAGGTGGAAATGCCCTAATTTCTTGAACAGAAATAACCTACCTACATGGGCTAAGAATACTGACCAGACTCCCAGTGCTGAAACCTGATCTGACTAACCAGCGGCTGCTGTGAGATATGAAGGGGGCTCCTACCAGTCAGGCTTAGGGGAGATTCCCCTCCCTTCATATCCAGCTCCTCACAATGGGGAGGGTGTTGGGCTTCCTACCAGAGATCTCGCCCTGGACCCTGCTAGGGGCAGCAGGCACTGAATGTTGGACTCTTGCTCTTTCAGGGGCCGGTGACCTTCGAGGAGGTGGCTGTGTATTTCACCAGGGAAGAGTGGGCTCTGCTGGACCCCGCTCAGAGAGCCCTCTACAGAGATGTCATGCAGGAGAACTATGAGAATGTGACCTCGCTGGGTAAGGGTTACTGTCCCCTCGGTTATTAGAAGGGGAAATGAAGAGATACGGTTCATGCCACCCCCACAATGCCATCTGTACTCTGTCCTGTTTCAGCATCACTCCAATCTGTCAGCGACACACACATGGCCAGAGACCCTCCGCTGCTACAGAACACTTTGGGGGCATAGCTCAGTGGTAGAGTGTTTGACTACAGCTCCAGTGGTCCTTGGTTCAAATCCAAGTGCCCCCTTGCAAGCCTGTTCCTTTAACAAAAATAATTACAAATCTATTTACATTCTGTTCAGGAGTTCCGCTGAATAGGGATGAGTGAAAACACTCAACATTTCCCTGTGCAAATGCATAAAAACCTAGCAAACACGTCCCTCAGCTGAAATCAGTTCTAATCCTCCAAGTGTCTAGTTTATGTTTTCATCGATTAAACAAAGCTATAATATGAAATCACATTTGCAGGTCCTTGGTCTCCATGGGCGACAATGTGCAGAAGAACAAGAACCCCGTCCAGTTGGGAGGAACGGACTCACATCTTGCTGGGAACTCGGCTCCTTGTGCCCAGAGTGTCTCTGGCCCCTCCGTAGATGACCCGAGAAACACAGTGTCCGTCTTCTCTAAAGAAGTGCTTGGAGAGACTTTCCCCATATGACCGCGTGGCCTAATGGATCAGGCGTCTGACTTCGGCTCAGAAAATTGAGGGATCAAGTCCCTTTGCGGTTGTGCTTTGTGCACTTTGTACTGAACGTCTGGCTTTTTTCAGGGCTGGAGCCTCTTCTTGGCTGCTCTTGCTTCAGCTACAGGCTGAGGAAGGAGGTTGTCAGGGGTTCCCTCCCCATTCTGAACTCTGGGGTACAGTCATGGGCACCTGCATGAAAGACCCCCAAAGCTTATTTTTACCAGTTTAGGATAAAAACTTCCTCAAAGCACAAATACCTTTTGTCCTTGAACGTTACGCTGCCACCACCAAGTGATTTAAACAAACATTCAGGGAGGGTGTAACGAAGTGGGACTGTTCCTAATGTTTCCTCTGAATACTGAGTGGGTGCCTCAGTTTCCCCTATGCCTCAGTTTCCCCTCTGCATTTCTTAAGTCTCTAGGTGGTGGGATAAGGGGTGTGATTGTTGAAAAGTCCTAGAGGGCCAGTGTGATGACAGAGAATGGCCGACACCCTGTCTCCTGGCAACTGCTGGCCTGGGCCCCTCCCCTGCAAAGGTGCCGGCTGAAGGGGTTGGGGAACAAAGGGATCAGTGATCTCCTGGCCCAGGAAGGAGACAAAGGCAGAGGAGGGGCTGGAGAGTTTGGAGCTGGCTGGGCACGTGGAGGGAGGTCCAGATGGGCCTCTGGCCTCCCCACCCCCCAAGATGGACCTGACTGAGGGGTCCTGTTCTCTGTACCTACAAGCTCTGGTTTAGACCCTGTTCCTGTTGTGTAATAAACCTTCTGTTTCACTGGCTGGCTGACAGTCACGTCTGACTGCGGAGTTGGGGGGCAGGGCCCTCTGGCTTCCCCAGGAGCCCCGCTGGGTGGACTCGCTGCGGTGAAGAAGGGGATGCTGAACGCTCCGGGGTCAGACCCAGGAAGGTGGAAGCTGGGGAAGCTTCTTGCCCTGGAGACAGTCGGCTCAGCGAGGAGGCTCCTCCAGAGTCCTGACTGGCTTCGTAGGGAGCAGTTCCAGAGCATCGCCCGACAGGGGCATCGACAGAGCAGTGACTGGGGAGCCCAGCCCCTCACAGCCCCTCCCCCTCACACTGACACCCCCATGGACCCTCCCCCTCGCAGCCCCTCCCCCTCACACTGACACCTCCATGGACCCTCCCGCTCACAGCCCCTCCCCCTCACACTGACACCCCCATGGACCCTCCCCCTCACAGCCCCTCCCTTCACACTGACACCCCCATGGACCCTCCCCCTCACAGCCCCTCCCCTCACACTGACACCCCCATGGACCCTCCCCTCAGAGCCCCTTCCCCTCACTCTGACACCCCCATGGACCCTCCCCTCAGAGCCCCTCCCCCTCACACCGACACCCCCATGGACCCTCCCAATCACAGCCCCTCCCCCTCACACTGACACCCCCATGGACCCTCCTCCTCACAGCCCCTCCCCCTCACACTGACACCCCCATGGACCCTCCCCCTCACAGCCCCTCCCCCTCACACTGACACCCCCATGGACCCTCCCCCTCACAGCCCGTCCCCTTCACACTGAGACCCCCATGGACCCTCCCCATCACAGCCCGTCCCCCTCACACTGACACCCCCATGGACCCTCCCCCTCACAGCCCCTCCCCCTCACACTGACACCCCCATGGACCCTCCCCCTCACAGCACCTCCCCCTCACACTGACACCCCCATGGACCCTCCCCTCAGAGCCCCTCCCCCTCACACCGACACCCCCATGGACCCTCCCCCTCACAGCCCCTCCCCCTCACACTGACACCCCCATGGACCCTCCCCCTCACAGCCCGTCCCCTTCACACTGAGACCCCCATGGACCCTCCCCATCACAGCCCGTCCCCCTCACACTGACACCCCCATGGACCCTCCCCCTCACAGCCCCTCCCCCTCACACTGACACCCCCATGGACCCTCCCCCTCACAGCACCTCCCCCTCACACTGACACCCCCATGGACCCTCCCCTCAGAGCCCCTCCCCCTCACACCGACACCCCCATGGACCCTCCCAATCACAGCCCCTCCCCCTCACACTGACACCCCCATGGACCCTCCTCCTCACAGCCCCTCCCCCTCACACTGACACCCCCATGGACCCTCCCCCTCACAGCCCCTCCCCCTCACACTGACACCCCCATGGACCCTCCCCCTCACAGCCCGTCCCCTTCACACTGAGACCCCCATGGACCCTCCCCCTCACAGCCCCTCCCTTCACACACGCAGGGACTTGTTCGCTGGGCTCTGACATTACAAACCTAGGGGGGAGGTTTCTGAGGATTTACTCCCTGAGCCCCTCCCCCTCTCACCGCTCCCCTGAGTGCAGAGGGGCTGGGCTCAGGCAGCCAGTTTCACCCAGGGATTTCCCAGCCCAGGCCCCCGAGTCTCCTCTGCCCGGATCTACCAGTGACACTGCGCGTGGGCGGCGGCTACAAGGGGCTGGGGGAGGCTGAACCTCCCCAAACGGGGCAAGAAATGCTGGTGGGACGCACCCCCCTTGGAGGGGGGCTGGGCCGCTGCCTTGGGACAGACCCTCCCGAGGAGTGGGGGAGCCACCGGCACTCAGACCTCACGCACAGGCCTGGCTCTCGCCTTCAGCCCAGGCAGCCAGAGGGGCCGGGGAGCTCCCTGGCAGTCCCACACCTCAGCCACCTCCTGCCTCACGGCCTCGGCTCTCGGCGCTCTGCTGGTCGCCCCCTCGCTTGCAGGCCCAGAGCAAAAGGAAACAAGCACCTGCCTAGCAGAGGATGGTTTCGATCCATCGACCTCTGGGTTATGGGCCCAGCACGCTGCCGCTGCGCCACTCTGCTGGGTCTCTGCCTCCAGCATCCAGCACCCAGCCTCCAGCATCCACACTAGCGCCTTGCGAGCGCTGGCGCTGGACAGCAGAGATCTCAGCCACAATGCCCCAGATGGGCAAACGCTGTGGGCTCCTGAAGCCTCTGCCCCCCTATGGATCTGGGCTTTCCTTCTTCTCTTGCTCTTTCTCAGCAAGGGGAAGGAAAGAAGCTCTCCTTCAAGCTGGAGTCACAAGGGCGAGGTAAGGATGACTTCCTGGGAGCTGGCTCCAGTTCTTTGCTCTACCAGCCGACCCATCGACGGGCTGCCACCACTTTCTCCAGGTTCGCCCAGCGGTGTGTGCCAGGGCGAGCGCCAGCCAAGTGGATGGAATTAGAAGGGAAGGGGCAGAGTCCTGTTGCAGAGTTTCTGTGGTGTTGTGGTTATCACGTTTGCCTAGCATGCAAAAGGCCACTGGTTTGAAACCAGGCAGAAACATGAGGTCTTCCTTTTCCCTAACTGTCCAGCAAGGCACTCCTCCATCTGCCACTGGCCTGTTGGGGAATGTTGCATGGACTGTATCATACACGCCCCACCCTGCTTCTCAGAGCCCACAGGAGAGAATCCAGAGACGAGTGAGTCATTTCTCAGCTGCGCTCTCAGGAGAAGCCAGGAGCTGTCCTTGACCAGACACCCAGGAGAGGAACCACGGCAGTTCTGCAGACACATCTGGCTGCCAGGGGATCCAGCTAGGAGAGGAGCTGGGGGATCTGCAGGTTTTGCAGTGGGGAGGAGGCCAGACCAGTGGGGCTGTCTCAGGAGTCCCAGGGGGCTTTGCCAGTGGGGAGGCTCTAGGTCACATGTTGGGGGCAGGGTGGGTCAGTAGCAACTACAGGATGTGAGGCTGGTTAACATGGAACTGCACAAAAACCTCCCCCTTTGCTCCAGCTAAAGGCCCTGCTTTGGCCTGTCCCCGTTTCATGAAAATCTCCATCTCTCCCCCGGCTCTGACACCCCCTCTCTCCCGGGGGTATTTTCACCATTTCTTCCTTTTTTCATGGGCTCGTACAAATAGTTTTGCCATGGAAATGATCCAGTACATTTAAAAGGAGAAAACCAATCCCACAACACGTGTGTATCTCCTCCCCCAGACAGAGTGTGGGTCTGAATCTTTCTACTGACCAGTCTGGGCAGGCAGAGTCACCCCCACATTCACTGCACGTCGGGCCCAGGACTTGCGCCCAGCAGTTCTTGGGGCTGTGGGGAGAACCGAGCGTCACTGTCATCCCTTCCCTGTCCCCCTTCAAGCCCCTTCCCCAAAGTCCCCACCCCAACTCCGCCCTCTCCCCGCCCCTATTACAACCCCTTTCCCAAATCCCTGCCTCTTCTCCCCCCACCTTGTGCGCACGGCTTCCCGCTCCTCCCCCCTTCCTCCTAGAAACCACGAAGCCGCCAGACAGCTGTTCTGGCGGCGGGACCTGCCTGGGGGTAAAAAAACCAAAAAAACAAAATTGGGGCGGGGGGGGCAGGGAGCCTGGTGGGCTGCAGGGAAGAGCTCCGCGGGCCGCGTGTTTGAGACCCCTGGACTAGATACCCCCTGAGGTCTCTTCCAGCCCTAATCTTCTATGATTGTAAGTAGCTGCAAGTGGGCCCCAAATGTTTCTTTGTGTTCACATCTGTACAGACACTGGGAATGGGCGACAGGGGATGGATCACTTCATGATTCCCTGTTCTGTTCATTTCTCTCTAAAGCATCTGGCATTGAGCACTCTTGGAAGACAGGACACTGGGCTAGATGGGCCATTGGTCTGACCCAGTCTGGCCGTTCTTACGTTTTATGTACAGGAGTGAGGCACTTACAGAGCAGAAATGGGGGAGGGGCTCTACATTTAATCAGTGTTAAAGAGAAATGTGTTCACACACCGTGAGACTCGATGTACGGAAGAAATAACAAGGGATCCCCAGCTCCTTCCGCCAAGTCTTAATGGGGATTAGCTGCCAACAGCTGCGGCTGTGGTCTGAGGAGAGCGGTATCAGGTCTCTGCCTGTGGGTGCAGCCCACCCGCTGGTTCTCCTGGGGCAGAGGGTGAGTGGCTGGGCCGGGCTGCACCGGCTGGGGGCTGAACTCTGAACAGGGATCTAAGGGGACTCTACACCGGTCTCCAGAGGGGGTCGAGGATGCTGAGGCAGGGGAATCTCGACATCACAGTCAGCAAGATTAAAAGCTGCTTGGGGGTGGAGAGGAGGGCGATGGCTCTGCTGGATTTTTAGTGCATCCCTTTAACTACTCGCTCATGACAACCTGGCAGCCCCCAGCTTTGCCGTTGCTCTGTGGTTGTGTTCTCTGTGGGAAGGGGCTTCTAGGAACTGGTATTTCCAGCTGCATTATAGAGTCATAAAAGAGAAAAGAGTTAATCTCTTAATAAAGTGTGTGTGTGTGTGTGTGTGTGTGTGTTAGATGGGTGGGAGGGTGTCCAGCAATCAGTCTGTTCCAGTCTCTTTTCTCTGGGATTTCCTTTAGAAAAAGCTGCAGCCGGGAGCAAACCATCTGCTCTCTCTGAGCTTTGAAAACTGGACATTCAGATTATGAAACTAACACACTAGCAACTGCGCTAAGAAGGCTTTTGGCTAAGTGCGTGTAGGTCTCTCCTACGGAAATGACTGGGGCAGGAAAGGAGCCAAGGGTGTGCTGGGAGAAGCAGGGAGATCTGGGGCCCAGAGACCTTTCCTGGCGGCTTTCTCAGCACCAAACAAACCAACTCCCTCTGCCACTGAACAGTCCACCTGGGACGAATAGGAGCACTGGGGGCTTTCTCTTTGCCACTTTTTCTGGGGTGAGCAGGCATCCTGGAGGCCTTTCTAGAAGAGAATTGGGAACGGAGTTCAAAAAACCAATTTGGAAACCGGAAGCTCAGATTTAGACTCATTTATCATTCGAGTCTAGTGTCACAATCAATACAATTGCTTCAGCCTGATAGTTTCCCAAAGGGAAAACTTCACTTCTCTCCAAAGGGAGTTGAGAGAAAACACTTTTCAGAGTCCAAAAGAGACAAGGCGGGTGAGGGTCAGAGCTTGTAGAGGACCAACCTCTGTTGGTGAAAGAGACACGCTTTGGAGCTAACCCAGAACACTTCTTCAGTTCTGTGTAGCCCGAAAGGTTGTTTCTTCCATAAACAGCAGTTAGAACATAAGACCAGCCAGACTGAGACCAGTTCATCTAGCCCACTACCCTGCCTTCCGAAAGTGGCCAATGTCCGGCACCCCAGAGGGAATGAACAGAACAGGTAATCATCAAGTGATCCCTCCACTGTTGTCCATTCCCAGCTTCTGGCAAACAATGGCTATGGGCACAATTCCTGGCTAATAGCCATTGATGGACCTGTCCTCCATGCACTTCTCTAGTTCTTTTTTGAACCCTGTTCTAGTCTTGGCCTTCGCAACACCCTCTGGCAAAGAGTTCCCCAGGTTAACTGGGCAGCAATGGTGTCCCTAGCCTCCGTTTGCCAGAAGCTGGGATTGGGTGAGAGGGCATGGATCACTTCATGATAACCGGTCTGTTCATTCCCTTTGGGGTACCTGCCTTTGGCCACTGTCGGAGGACAGGATACTGGGCTTCATGGTGGATCTTTGATATGGCCCTGTTCTTATGTTGTGTGAAGAAATATTTCTTTTTGGTCATTTTAAACCTGCAGCCTATTCATTTCATTTCATTTCGTGACCGCTCCTAGTTCTTGTGTTATGAGAAGGAGTAAATAACACTCCCACCTTGGTCCCTTAAAAGATATTATGTGACTCCCTCCCCCTTCTCTCTCATGTCCTGGGACCAACACGAATACCACACCACTGCAAACAAGGTTCAAAGTCAATGCACATGGAAGAAGCATCTTGTGTTTTTGATTCCTTATGTCCTGGTCCCAACCTGTGGCCATTTCCTTTTCCTCCTTTCTGTTACAAGCTTTGGTGTTTTGCACAGAAACATTATTTCCCCAGGAGCGACGGCTGCATTCCTGTACCAAACCGTCACTAGAAGGGGGCAGACAAAGGCCTTTAGGACAAGGCAACTGTCACTGTCAAAAAATCATCTCCCTCCTGCAGGTCACTGGCAGCCTGAGTTTGTTCCTTATCCTCCCGGAGTCTGGGGGCTGGACTCAGCACTATCCAGCCCCTCTGTGTGTAGCAGGAACAAACACAAACCTTGTCTTTGAAACAAGCTGTTCCCGTCCTTCTCAGGGAAGATTTTCTGTGATTGAAGTTGAGCTTCAGTTCCCCTCTCCTAGGGGCGGGTTGGGTGTGGGGCCAGCTCCCAATGAGATCTGTTGTCACCTTTGCCCCCTTTCAGTCACTCTGGGATGGTAACTCTGCTCCCAGTTGTCAGGCAGCCTCCAGCCCATCCGCCCTGCTTATGAGCTCCATGGTCAAGTGTCACCACCTTTGCTAGCACCTATAACATGCAGGAAAGATCCCCCCACCAGATGCATTGGTGGTATAGTGGTGAGCATAGCTGCCTTCCAAGCAGTTGACCTGGGTTTGATTCCCAGCCAATGCAGTGATAGTGTTTCTCTTTTGTGGGTTCCTTGTTTGGAAGTGGTTTAATTTCATTCACATTGTTTTATAATTACATTATTGTCACGGAGTATAGGGGAGTCCGGCCCTGCACCCCTCTTCCCCGGATTCACTGGGAGTCTCAGCCAGCCGGTAGAACAGAAGGTTTATTAGAGATGCCAGGAACACAGTCCAACCAGAGCTTGTCAGTACATCCAGGACCCCTCAGTCGGGTCCTTCCGGGGGGCAGGGAGCTTAGACCCCAGCCTGGGGCTCCCTGCATTTCGCCCCACAGCTCCAACCGGGGCAGGGAGGCCAGACCCTGTCTGCCTCTCTCCCCTCTTCTCCGGCCAGCTTCAAACTGAAAATCTCCAGCCCCTCCTCCCTCTTTGTCTGTTTCCCGGGCCAGGAGGTCACCTGATCCCTTTGTTCGAACACCTTCAGCTCATACCTTTGCAGGGCAGAGCCCGGGGCCATCGGTTGCTAGACCGAGTGTCAGCCATTCTCTGTGTCCAGGCCCCTCTGTAACAATCATGCATCCTTGTTCCACCACCTAGAAACTCAAGCACTGCATAGGGGAAACCGAGGCACCCACACAGTACTCAGGGAAACCTTAACAACAGTCCTAGTTCATCACAATTATCAATAGAATGAGACAATAAATGTCTCAAAGCCCATCAGGTCACACAGGATGTAGACATACAAGAGGCTGGGATGTGTCATCGGAGAAAGACAGAACGTTTGGAAACCTGCATCTCCCGTCCCCTTCCCTTCACTGTTATGATTCCAGCTGTGTGCGATGTTTGCATGATGTCCCTGCGTGATGGAGAAATAAAGTTTTGGGTCAGTTTTTGCTCCTGCAGATTCCTTTGCTGTTACAATTACAATGACATGAACTAAAGGGAGGCAAAATAAAAATAAACCCAAAATTGCACTAGAGGTACGGAAAGAGAAGATCATGCTTAAGCCAAACACGTCAAAATACAAATGAATACTAAAGAGGGGGAGGGGAGAAGAGATCAGGAATGTCAAAATCCCTTTGATATTTGAACTCACGTTGCTAGAATCAAAGTTCAGACTTGACACTGTGGGAAACATACTACTGCCCGTCTCTCTGCACACCTGTGGTGAGCAACATCGAGTTGGGACACCTGTTCTGCTTCAATCATTTATTGTCTCACAGTGTTATCTTTCTCTTCCTTCTCCCTCCATTTCTCTTCTCCAGTGGCTCTGTCTTTCTCCTCTTGCTCCCTCTCCCCCTGCCCTGTCCCAGGGACTCTCACTCTACAGCGTTTAGGACAAGCCAGAGCTTCCATGTTCTGCACGTGATCCTGTGTCAGGACGTGCGACCCAGGTCAGAACCAGTCACCAGAACAAATTGACCCTTTATGGGAAACTCCTCTGCCTACCCCCCAAATTACGCCCCCCCACCACCACTAACGGGGGTGGGGTACAGCTCTGACTGAGAGGCCCCACAGGAGAAATTTCAGCACAAAGACAAATTTGTGGGAAATGTTGAGAAGTGACGAGCCCCCTTCCCCCCCCCCATCCCCAGAACTCTAGTGTCACCCCCATGGCAGCAGCCCAGGGGACCCAGTGGGATGGGGTTACAGAACACAAGGGGGGGAGGCAGCAGGGGAGAGAGGGGACAGGGAGTCTCTCTTTTTCCTTCTCTCCACTTTCTCTTCTTCTCTTTCCTTCCAGGAAGGGCAGTCACAGCAGGGAGGGTTTGTCTCATTGTAAGGGACCCGTGTCTGTCATGGGGGTCGTGGACGTGATGGATTCTGTGACTTGCTGCGACCTCCGTGACTTCTGCAGCAGCCGCTGTGGCTGACTCCAGGGCCGCCCAAGCAGCTGGCCCTGGGGACCACCCAAGCAGTGACCAATGGGGCTGGCCCTGGGGACCCCTTGACCAGAGCCCCCCCGGCAGCACTCCTGGGGTGGCCGGAGCAGCAGCTGCCCCCTGGGGCTCCCCATTCCCCAGCAGCAGCCGGAGTAGCACCGGGCCCTCGGGGCTGCTCCCCCGGTAGCTGGTCTCATTAGCCATCAAATACATCGAAACGCTTCCACCTGCAAGTGGATTTAGCCCAGGACCTTCAGAGTCAGCAGCTGTTACACCCCCCTCCCCCGAAGACTCTGCCTTTCCCCCCATCCATCCTTCGTCCTTACGGCTGGTAAAAAGTGCTGGGGCCACGGCCCTCTAAGCCCCCCCCCCGACACAGATCCAGGCAGGCAGCAGCATGTGTGTGTGTGTGTGTGTGTGAGAGAGAGAGAGAGAGAGAGAGAGACTGGTGTGCTGAGCTGAGCCAGTGAGGGCTAAATTTGGGGATGTGCCCCTCCCCCTCTCTCATTACTGGGGTGTCCCCCTCCCCCTGCCTCAGGACTGGTTGCTTCGAGCAGCTGTCTGAGCTTAGAGACAGCGTGCGACACACTCACTCTTCCCCAACACACACACACACACACACACACTCTCTGCCCTGCCACACACACTGCACTGGAGAAGCAGCTGGCAATCTAGTAGGCTGCCCATGGAACAATGGGACAGAGAAACCTGCATCATGTGATGCTGCACCGGCCCATGAGCCATTGCAAACCCCTCCCAAAGCCCCCTGCGGCCAGTTGCACAGTGCAATAGCTACCCACAATGCACTGCTCTTTGGGGCGACGCAAGAGTTGCTAGAGTGGATGCGCTCTGGTGACACAAGGAGCAGAGTGTTTAATTGAAACCCTTCAACTAAAGCAGCATAACTCTGTAGTGTGGACACAGCCTGAGAGTGAGACAAGACCGAGCTCCCCTTGACACCAAGGATGCTCAGGGACTGAAACCAAAGAACCACAAGTTCCTCCGTAGTTGACAGGATTCGAACCTGTGTAGGGAAAGCCCGATGGATTTCTAGTCCATCGCCTTCACCACTCGGCCACAACTACTTGCTGTGTGCAGTTTTCTCACTACACTCTAGTTCTGTTCTCACTGAGTGATCGTTTCCTCGGACAAGCTTCCACAACACACTCACTGCCGTGCCATTGTGTAAGTGTGTCCATGGCTGAACAGCAAGAATTCCTGCTCATTTCCCTGCTGGCTGGAGAATGATGACAGTGTGTTTGTGGTTAATGATGTTGCTGTAGATGGTTCATTCCCTACCTAGACAATTCAGACAGTCCCTTTCCCCATCCTATCCCCAGCAGATCAGTGATGCCGAGAGCAGGGGCAGGTTTCCTTTGGAGCACTGAGCTTTGCTAGGGGGTTGGTGGCTCCTTTCTTTCCTCACCCTGGAGTAAACTCAGCTTTTTTTCCCCATCCCTGATGATTCATGGGATAACAACAGCAGCATGAAGAACGAGGAGATGGAATATCTCACTGCCGGGGGAAAGGTGGCACGTCCCTTCTAGGGTGACCAGATGTCCCGATTTTATAGGGACAGTCCCGATTTTGGGGTCTTTTTGTTATATAGGCTCCTATTACCCCCCACCCTCCGTCCTGATTTCTCACATTTGCTGTCTGGTCACCCTACTCCCTTCTGTCTGACCATTGTCACTGCAGGAGAGAAGGTTTGTAAGGAATCGAATGCCCTGGCTCAGACAAGAGACACAGGAAGATTTTGCTGTTCATGTATCCGTGCAAAGGAACTTGTGTCTGTGTGAAAACGAGGAGGGAATTGAAACACTCACACGGTGGTGCCGAAGGCAGCAGGGAACCCCATAGGATGAGAATAGGTGATGTTCTCACGCAGCATGTTTCTTACTTTGCCCATCTGTCAGTTTGATTACAATCGATGGAAATATTTTGCCATTGGTTTGTGTGTTTACACAGAGATTGACATTAACCAATGAATACGTCCTTCTTCCCAGCCTGCCTAGTCTGCGGTGGGTGAGTTTAGAGGGACACGTTCGCTCTCCCCAGTCCCCGTGCCAGGCCTGTGCTCTCCATGCTGCCCACTTCCCACAGTGCTGGGATCCTTCTCTGATCTCCCCGCAGACCTCTGCCCCCCACCCCCACTTCTGGGAGCCCCTCCCAGCACTGTCCATCTCCCCTGCTGGCAGGATCCTGCCACCTTCCTTTCATTTCCTGCCTCCCCCTGAGCAAAAGCTCAGCACTATTCCCACCCTGGGAATGGAGCCTAGGCCACTAGGGTGAAAACCAGGACTCCTGCCCACTAGACCACATGGGACTGGGATCGCTCTGGGGGTCTAAGAGCCGCTCCTAAGAGCAGCAGCGCTGTCCAGCGGGGCCAGCACCCAGCGCTGGATTAACCCTTCCCGTGCTGAGCTTCTCTCTCTCCATTCCCAGCGCCTGTGATCAGGAACCAGAGATCGGGGCTCCCAGGTTCTCCACAGCCCAGGACTGAGATTGGGACCCCCCCCCCATTGTGCGAGGTGCTGTACAAACCCTGGCCAACACCGGGACCACCAGGGGGGTCCCCTCAATGTCCCAGAGCCTCTGCTGCCCAAGTTCTCCTGACGCCCCCGGGATCCACCCCTCCCCCTCCTGTAAAACACCCACCTTTCCCCACAGCCCTTCTTTCCCTGCCCCCGCACTTTGCTGGCTCACCCTGGGCCCAGCTCCTTCCCCCTCCCCCAGGTGAAGCACAGATGGAGGCAACATCAGCCCCTGGAGACAGCCCCAGTGAGCGCTGCAGACCCCCCGGGGGGATTTGCAGACACAGGAAGGGAGCAGCTGGGAGCCGTGGGGGCTGGGAAGGAGGGAGGAGCCGGAGCAGCTCCTGGGGGCGGGGCTCTGGCACAGCTCGGGGGCGGGGCAGCTCCTGGGGGCGGGGCTCTGTCACTGCCCGGGGGCGGGGCAGCTCCTGGGGGCGGGGCTCTGGCACAGCTCGGGGGCGGGGCAGCTCCTGGGGGCAGGGCTCTGGCACAGCTCGGGGGCGGGGCAGCTTCTGGGGGCGGGGCTCTGGCGCCATTGTGAGCCGGGGGCGGGGGCAGCTCCTGGGGGCGGGGCTCTGGCATAGCCCGGGGACGGGGCAGCTCCTGGGGGCGGGGCTCTGGCACAGCTCGGGGGCGGGGCAGCTCCTGGGGGCGGGGCTCTGTCTCCATTGTGAGCTGTGGGCGGGGCAGCTCCTGGGGGCGGGGCTCTGGCACAGCCCGGGGGCGGGGCAGCACCTGGGGGCGGGGCTCTGGCTCCATTGTGAACTGGGGCAGGGCTCTGGCCCCATTGTGAGTCGGGGGCGGGGGCAGCTCCTGGGGGCGGGGCTCTGGCGCCATTGTGAACCGGGGGCGGGGCTCTGGCCCCATTGTGAGCCGGGGGCGGGGGCAGCTCCTGGGGGCGGGGCTCTGGCATAGCCCGGGGGCGGGGCAGCTCCTGGGGGCGGGGCTCTGGCACAGCTCGGGGGCGGGGCAGCTCCTGGGGGCGGGGCTCTGGCTCCATTGGGAGCCGGGGGCGGGGCTGAGCAGCGGCTCCCTGGGGGGTCCTGTGTTTGCCGGCAGCGCTGGAGCCGCCCGGGTGATCGCGGAGCTGCTGGGCTCAGCTGCAGCCGGGCTCGGCCCCGGCCCCGCCGGGACCGGGGGGTTCCCCTGTGTCGGGCCGGGGGCGGCAGGGGGACGAACCGGAGCTGCGGGCGGGGGAAGGACAGTGGGACACGTGGGGGGTGGAGCGTCCCCTGGGAGCCAGGAAAGTCCGGAGGAGAAGAAAGTGTCTGTGTGTGTGTGTCAGAGTGTGTGTGTGTCAGAGAGTGTGTGTGTCAGTGTCTGTGTGTGGCGCTGTTTGCATCCTTGTGCCACGTCCCTCTCACACACTGATCACAATTCTCTCTCCGCTTCTTCCCCTTTGCTCTCCCCTCACCACATGTGGCTACAAAAATCCCACAATGACGGACTCTCCCGTCTCCTCTTTTGCCCCATTTTCTCCATCAGTGTGTGTGTGTGTCAGTGTGTGTGTGTCACTGTGTGTGTGTGTGTGTGTTACCGTGTGTTTTCTCCATCAGTCTTCAACGGCCATTTAAATTCTCCCCAGATTTGGGATGTTTCCCCCCCCCCAGTTTATCTGCAGCCCTTTGTCCTCGTTCGGGCGGGAAATTGCTGCCCCGAGTCACTCCCCAAAGGGGGTCGGGGTTGGTGGGGGCTGTTTGGGGAGCCCCGAGACGTGGCTGCCTCAGGGGTGGCGATGGGGCGGCTGTTCTCTGCCAGCAACAGGGCTTGGCCGGGGCCCAGGAGGGAAGAGGAGGAGCCCGTGTCCCCTATGGAGCCTGCCCAGCCCCTTTGCTTCTGCTCCTTTCTAGCGTTTCCTTCACAGACTGTATTACTGGGGAGGCTGGAAAATGTCTCTGGGCTCAGCCCCGGCAGGAGGGGCCAGGTCCCCACTGTAGTAACGAGATGACGCGTTTCCCCAGCATGGCAGAATGTCGGGTGTGTGTCTGCAGGGAAAGGGCCTGGGGGGATCGTGACGTGAAATTAACTAAACCCTGTTCTGCAACCTGCACAACTTTCTCCTCTCGCCCCGCCCCCAACGAACAAGCGACAGTGACACCGAGTGGCCACGTGGGGTAATGCACACAGCGTCTCTCAGAGAGCAACAGTGACACCGGGTGGCCACGTGGGGTAACGCACACAGCGTCTCTCTCAGAGAGCAACAGTGACACCGGGTGGCCACGTGGGGTAATGCACACAGCATCTCTCTCAGAGAGCAACAGTGACACCGGGTGGCCACGTGGGGTAACGCACACAGCGTCTCTCTCAGAGAGCAACAGTGACACCAGGTGGTTTACCTCCCATACCGGGTGGAGAAGCTGGAGAAAGTGGTGGCAGGTCTTCGATGGGTCAGCTGGTAGCAGGGCCGGCTCCATGCACCAGCAAAACAAGCTGGTGCTTGGGGCGGCAAGTTTCTAGGGGCGGCATTCTGGCGCCAGCCATGCCGCCCCTAAAAATGTGCCCCGGCTGCCCTAGCTCACCTCCGCTGCCGCCGCTGGCTCACGCACCACGGCATGTGAAACAGCTGATTCGCACGCCTGCTAGAGGGGGAGATCCCGAGCGGCCGCGGCGCGCGAAACAGCTGATTCGCGTACCGCTGCTCCCCCTCCCTTCTAGGCTTGAGAGCCTCGGGGGAGGAGGCAGGGCTGGGGATTTGGGGAAGGGGCGGAGTTGAAGTGGGGGTGGCATAAGAAAAAAACAGGGGGGGCGGCCAAATTTGTTTTTGCTTGGGGCGGCAAAAATCCTAGAGCCGGCCCTGGCTGGTAGAGCAAAGACCTGGAACCAGCTCCCAGGAAGTCATCCTTACGTCACCCTTGTGACTCCAGCTTGAAGGAGAGCTTCTTTCCTTCCCCTCGCTGAGAAAGAGCAAGAGAAGAAAGATCACCCGCATGGGCCCACTGGGTTCAAAAGCCCACGCTGCTTTTCTGTGCTGGGGAGCGTGAAATGAGGGACTCGTGGCAGGTAATGCCACTCCTGCATTTCCAGAATACAAGCCCAAAGATCATGCTAAAGCCTGGGGTTCAACTATCCATCCATCCCAGTATCCTGTCCACCGACAGTGGCCAATGCCAGGTGACCCGGAGTGAGTGGACCTAACAGGTAGTGATCAAGTGATCTCTCTCCTGCAATCCATCACCCCCGCCTCTGACAAACAGAGGCTAAGGACACCATTTCTTACCCATTCTGGCTAATAGCCATTAATGGATTTAACCTCCATGAATTTATCCAGTTCTCTTTTAAACCCTGTTATAGTCCTAGCCTTCAGAGCCTCTTCAAGCAAGGAGTTCCACAGGTTGACTGTGCGCTGTGTGAAGAGAAACTTCTTTTTATTTGTTTTAAACCTGCTGCTCACTAATTTCATTGGGTGGCCCCTAGTTCTTTTATTATGAGAACAAGTAAATAACTTTTCCTTATTCACTTCCTCCACACCACCCATAATTTTATAGACCTCTATCATACCCCCCTTAGTCTCCTCTTTTCCAAGCTAAAAAGTCCTAGCCTCTTTAATCTCTCCTCATATGGGACCCGTTCCAGACCCTAATCATTTTAGTTGCCCTTCTCTTAACCTTTTCTAATGCCAGTATATCCTTTTTGAGATGAGACCACATCTGTACGCCGTATTCAAGATGTGGGCGCACTATGGATTTGTATAGGGGCAGTAAGATATTCTCCATCTTATTCTCTATCCCTTTTTAATGATTCCTAACATCCCGTTTGCTTTTTTGACTGCCGCTGCACACTGCATGGACATCTTTAGAGAACTATCCACGATGACTCCAAGATCTTTTTCCTGATTAGTTGTAGCCAAATTAGCCCCCATCATATTGTATGTATAGTTGGGGTTATTTTTCCAATGTGCATTACTTTACATTTATCCACATTAAATTTAATTTGCCATTTTATTGCCCAATCATTTAGTTTTGTGAGATCTTTTTGTAGTTCTTCACAGTCTGCTTTGATCTTAACTATCTTGAGCAGCTTGGTATCATCTGCAAACTTTGCCACCTCACTGTGTACCCCTTCTTCCAAATCATTTATGAATAAGTCGAATAGGATTGGTCCTAGGACTGACCCTTGGGGAACACCACTAGTTACCCCTCTCCATTGTGAAAATTTACCATTTATTCCTATCCTTTGGTCTCTCATTGTACCAAAAGGGGAGATGGTTGCTTCTAAAGGAAGGAGAAGATTAAATGCATCCGATGAGGATGGGATTTGAACGCATGCGTGCAAAGCACAGTGGATTAGCAGTCCATCACCGTAACCACTCGGCCACCTCATCTGAGCTCTCAAAAAAAGGACAGGAGCAGAAATCACAGGCCAGCAGAGATAGGGATAATCAGGAGTTTTTAAATACTAATTGTAAGCAGGGTCTGGATGAGCTCCCCCCTCACATCGAGTGATGAGCTGGGGAAAGACTTCAGGACCAGGCCATGTGTGCACAGACACCCCTACTCGGCCTAGGTATGCAGCATGCTGGGGCCGCTTTGCCAAAGGGACCAGTTTTGGCTGGTGTTGGGTTACAAATCACTGTAGCATCGAGTGGAATGAAATGTTATTCTCCTTCCTGCCCGAGTGAAGGGCGGCAGAACATACCGAGTCCGTCCTGATGGAGGGGCGAGGTGGGTGAGAAATACCTTTTATTGCACTGCATAGAAGCGATTGAGGACGTCACCCTAATCCAGTGGTCCCCAAACTTTTCACATTGTGCCCTCTTGTCCGTGTCTGCGGCCCCTCGGAAGCCGCGGTCGAGAAACGGGGCTGGGAGCGGCGCTGTGGCTTCCTAGGGAGAGGGGAGTGGACAGGGGTAAGGGGAACGAGGCTGGGCCAGGAGCCAGGGGCCCAGGCTCAGGGAAGGGTTGGGGAAGAGCTGGGGCAGACGAGGGCTGAGTGCGGCTCCCTCCGTGCCCTCAATGTGGGATCAGAACCCCGACATGGGGGCCGAAGCTGGGAGGAAGGGTCCCGCCATCTAGAGCCTGAGGGCATGGGGCCACCGCCAGAGCAAGTGTCCGACCGGTGGCATCCCTGCACCCCAGCCAGGGCCTGGGGCATGTGTGGGGGAGACTGTGAACATCCCGTCTGTCCCAGAGATGCTGTTTGCGATATCCCTGAGCCACAGAACGAGGTGACGTGTTTCCCTTGAACCGTTCCCATTTTCCTTATGGTTTAAATCGATTGCTCTTTAATCCATTGGATTTGCTTGAAGCACATGCAACGATCCGTGGGTCAGGGAAGCATCCAGAGCGGAGAGAGAACCCCAGAGTGGGGACACCCCAGCCCCTGTACTAAGTGACCACAACACGACTGGGGGTCGAGCCCCCCAGGAATCCTGGGCCCAGCCTTGTCGGGGTCACGAGGACTCTGCCACACACGAGAGTAGACAGAGAGTCCTCGAGGTCAGGCTGCCTCTGGGTGAGGGAGTGGGAGTGGGGGCTCAGGGCCTTTCTCTAGCCCATTCCACCGGGGTCGTGGATAAGCCAGGAAAGTTTGCTACACTAGCAGGACCATAAGCCCCTTTACACTGGCACTCTGTCCTCATCGCTTCTCTCCCTCTCTCCCCTCGGGTCTCTCAGCACCTGGCCCCCCAGCGCTTCCTGCCAGCCCCAGACTGCGCTGTCTGGGCCTTCTCCTGTGGGTGTGAGCCTCCCTCCTGACTCCTAAGGACTCAGCGGGAGAAAGGGGCCTGTCCAGGAAATGGCCAGGGCTTCTGGGAATCTGGGTGTGGCTCTGGACACCACCAGGGATCATTTGGCTCCCGGCACACAAGGGAACATAAAAGTTAAGTGCCCAGAAATGGGGCTCGAACCCCAGACTAAGAGCTTGATGCTCTACTGACTGAGCTAGCCCAGTTTAGGGAGTGTAGCGACCCCCCTTCCACCACAAGAGCAGGCCCAGTGTGATGACACGGAATGGCCGACACCCTGTCTCCTGGCAACTGCTGGCCTGGGCCCCTTCCCTGCAAAGGTGCCGGCTGAAGGGTTTGGGGAACAAAGGGATCAGTGATCTCCTGGCCCGGGAAGGAGACAAAGGCAGAGGAGGGGCTGGAGACTTCGGAGCTGGCTGGGCACATGGAGGGAGGTCCAGATGGGCTCTGGCCTCCCCACCCCCAAGATGGACCTGACTGAGGGATCCTGTTCTCTGTACCTACAAGCTCTGGTTTAGACCCTGTTCCTGTCGTCTAATAAACCTTCTGTTTCACTGGCCGGCTGAGAGTCACGTCTGACTGCGGAGTTGGGGGGCAGGGCCCTCTGGCTTCCCCACGAGCCCCGCTGGGTGAAGAAGGGGATGCTGAACGCTCCAGGGTCAGACCCAGGAAGGTGGAAGCTGGGGAAGCTTCTTGCTCTGGAGACAGTCGGCTCAGCGAGGAGGCTCCTCCAGAGTCCTGACTGGCTTCGTAGGGAGCAGTTCCAGAGCATCGCCCGACAGGGGCATCGACAGAGCGGTGACTGGGGAGCCCAGCCCCTCACAGCCCCTCCCCCTCACACTGACACCCCCATGGACCCTCCCCTCACAGCCCCTCCCCTTCACACTGACACCCCCATGGACCCTCCCCCTCACAGCCCCTCCCGCTCACACTGACACCCCCATGGACCCTCCCCCTCACAGCCCCTCCCCCTCACACTGACACCCCCATGGACCCTCCCCCTCACAGCCCCTCCCCCTCACACTGACACCCCCATGGACCCGCCCCCTCACAGCCCCTCCCCCTCACACTGACACCCCCATGGACCCTCCCCCTCACAGCCCCTCCCCCTCACACTGACACCCCCATGAACCCTCCCCCTCACAGCCCCTCCCCCTCACACTGACACCTCCATGGACGCTCCCCCTCACACTGACACCCCCATGGACCCTCCCGTTCACAGCCCCTCCCCCTCACACTGACACCTCCATGGACCCTCCCCCTCACAGCCCCTCCCCCTCACACTGACAACCCCATGGACCCTCCCCCTCACAGCCCCTCCCCTCACAGAGACACCCCCTTGGACCCTCCCCCTCACAGCCCCTCCCCCTCACACTGACTCCCCCATGGACCCTCCCCCTCACAGCCCCTCCCCTCACACACGCAGGGACTTGTTCGCTGGGCTCTGACATTACAAACCCAGGGGGGAGGTTTCTGAGGATTTACTCCCTGAGCCCCTCCCCCTCTCACCGCTCCCCTGAGTGCAGAGGGGCTGGGCTCAGGCAGCCAGTTTCACCCAGGGATTTCCCAGCCCAGGCCCCCGAGTCTCCTCTGCCCGTATCTACCAGTGACACTGCGCGTGGGCGGCGGCTACAAGGGGCTCGGGGAGGCTGAACCTCCCCAAACGGGGCAAGAAATGCTGGTGGGACGCACCCCCCTTGGAGGGGGGCTGGGCCGCTGCCTTGGGACAGACCCTCCCGAGGAGTGGGGCAGCCACCGGCACTCAGACCTCACGCACAGGCCTGGCTCTCGCCTTCAGCCCAGGCAGCCAGAGGGGCCGGGGAGCTCCCTGGCAGTCCCACACCTCAGCCACCTCCTGCCTCACGGCCTCGGCTCCTGGCGCTCTGCTGGTCGCCCCCTCGCTTGAAGGCCCAGAGCAAAAAGAAACAAACACCTGCCTAGCAGAGGATGGTTTCGATCCATCGACCTCTGGGTTATGGGCCCAGCACGCTGCCGCTGCGCCACTCTGCTGGGTCTCTGCCTCCAGCATCCAGCACCCAGCCTCCAGCATCCACACTAGCGCCTTGCGAGCGCTGGCGCTGGCCAGCAGAGATCTCAGCCACAATGCCCCAGATGGGCAAACGCTGTGGGCTCCTGAAGCCTCTGCCCCCCTATGGATCTGGGCTTTCCTTCTTCTCTTGCTCTTTCTCAGCAAGGGGAAGGAAAGAAGCTCTCCTTCAAGCTGGAGTCACAAGGGCGAGGTAAGGATGACTTCCTGGGAGCCGGCTCCAGTTCTTTGCTCTACCAGCCGACCCATCGATGAGCTGCCACCACTTTCTCCAGGTTCGCCCAGCGGTGTGTGCCAGGGCGAGCGCCGGCCAAGTGGATGGAATTAGAAGGGAAGGGGCAGAGCCCAGTGAGAGAGTTTCTGTGGTGTTGTGGTTAGCACGTTTGCCTAACATGCAAAAGGCCACTGGTTTGAAACCAGGCAGAAACATGATGGCTTCCTTTTCCCTAGCTGTCCAGCAAGACACTCCTCCATCTGCCACTGGCCTGTTGGGGAATGTTGCATGGACTGTATCATACACGCCCCACCCTGCTTCTCAGAGCCCACAGGAGAGAATCCAGAGACGAGTGAGTCATTTCTCAGCTGCGCTCTCAGGAGAAGCCAGGAGCTGTCCTTGACCAGACACCCAGGCGAGGCACCACGGCAGTTCTGCAGAGACATCTGGCTGCCAGGGGATCCAGCTAGGAGAGGAGCTGGGGGATCTGCAGGTTTTGCAGTGAGGAGGAGGCCAGGCCAGTGGGGCTGTCTCAGGAGTCCCAGGGGGCTTGGCCAGTGGGGAGGCTCTAGGTCACATGTTGGGGGCAGGGTGGGTCAGTAGCAACTACAGGATGTGAGGCTGGTTAACATGGAACTGCACAAAAACCTCCCCCTTTGCTCCAGCTAAAGGCCCTGCTTTGGCCTGTCCCCGTTTCATGAAAATCTCCATCTCTCCCCCGGCTCTGACACCCCCTCTCTCCCAGGGGTATTTTCACCATTTCTTCCTTTTTTCATGGTCTCATACAAATAGTTTTGCCATGGAAATGATCCAGTACATTTAAAAGGAGAAAACCAATCACACAACACGTGTGTATCTCCTCCCCCAGACAGAGTGTGGGTCTGAATCTTTCTACTGACCAGTCTGGGCAGGCAGAGTCACCCCCACATTCACTGCACGTCGGGCCCAGGACTTGCGCCCAGCAGTTCTTGGGGCTGTGGGGAGGACCGAGCGTCACTGTCATCCCTTCCCTGTCCCCCTTCAAGCCCCTTCCCCAAAGTCCCCACCCCAACTCCGCCCTCTCCCCGCCCCTATTACAACCCCTTTCCCAAATCCCTCTTCTCCCCCCACCTTGTGCGCACGGATTCCCGCTCCTCCCCCCTTCCTCCTAGAAACCACGAAGCCGCCAGACAGCTGTTCTGGCGGCGGGACCTGCCTGGGGGTAAAAAAACCAAAAAAACAAAATTGGGGCGGGGGGGGCAGGGAGCCCGGTGGGCTGCAGGGAAGAGCTCCGCGGGCCGCGTGTTTGAGACCCCTGGACTAGATACCCCCTGAGGTCTCTTCCAACCCTAATCTTCTATGATTCTAAGTAGCTGCAAGTGGGCCCCAAATGTTTCTTTGTGTTCACATCTGTACAGACACTGGGAATGGGCGACAGGGGATGGATCACTTCATGATTCCCTGTTCTGTTCATTTCTCTCTAAAGCATCTGGCATTGAGCACTCTTGCAAGACAGGACACTGGGCTAGATGGGCCATTGGTCTGACCCAGTCTGGCCGTTCTTACGTTTTATGCACAGGAGTGAGGCACTTACAGAGCAGAAATGGGGGAGGGGCTCTACATTTAATCAGTGTTAAAGAGAAATGTGTTCACACACCGTGAGACTCGATGTACGGAAGAAATAACAAGGGATCCCCAGCTCCTTCCTCCAAGTCTTAATGGGGATTAGCTGCCAACAGCTGCGGCTGTGGTCTGAGGGGAGCGGTATCAGGTCTCTGCCTGTGGGTGCAGCCCACCCGCTGGTTCTCCTGGGGCAGAGGGTGAGTGGCCGGGCAGGGCTGCACCGGCTGGGGGCTGAAATATGAACAGGGGTCTAAGGACTCTGCACCGGTCTCCAGAGGGGGTCGAGGATGCTGAGGCAGTGGAATCTCGACATCACAGTCAGCAAGATTCAAAGCTGCTTGGGAGTGGAGAGGAGGGCGATGGCTCTGCTGGATTTTTAGTGCATCCCTTTAACTACTCGCTCATGACAACCTGGCAGCCCCCAGCTTTGCCGTTGCTCTGTGGTTGTGTTCTCTGTGGGAAGGGGCTTCTAGGAACTGGTATTCCAGCTGCATTATAGAGTCATAAAAGAGAAAAGAGTTAATCTCTTAATAAAGTGTGTGTGTCTGTGTGTGTGTGTGTGTGTGTGTGTGTGTGTGTGTGTTAGATGGGTGGGAGGGTGTCCAGCAATCAGTCTGTTCCAGTCTCTTTTCTCTGGGATTTCCTTTAGAAAAAGCTGCAGCCGGGAGCAAACCATCTGCTCTCTCTGAGCTTTGAAAACTGGACATTCAGATTATGAAACTAACACACTAGCAACTGCGCTAAGAAGGCTTTTGGCTAAGTGCGTGTAGGTCTCTCCTATGGAAATGACTGGGGCAGGAAAGGAGCCAAGGGTGTGCTGGGAGAAGCAGGGAGATCTGGGGCCCAGAGACCTTTCCTCGCGGCTTTCTCAGCACCAAACAAACCAACTCCCTCTGCCACTGAACAGTCCACCTGGGACGAATAGGAGCACTGGGGGCTTTCTCTTTGCCACTTTTTCTGGGGTGAGCAGGCATCCTGGAGGCCTTTCTAGAAGAGAATTGGGAACGGAGTTCAAAAAACCAATTTGGAAACCGGAAGCTCAGATTTAGACTCATTTATCATTCGAGTCTAGTGTCACAATCAATACAATTGCTTCAGCCTGATAGTTTCCCAAAGGGAAAACTTCATTTCTCTCCAAAGGGAGTTGAGAGAAAACACTTTTCAGAGTCCAAAAGAGACAAGGCGGGTGAGGGTAAGAGCTTGTAGAGGACCAACCTCTGTTGGTGGTAGAGACACGCTTTGGAGCTAACCCAGAACACTTCTTCAGTTCTGTGTAGCCCGAAAGGTTGTTTCTTCCATAAACAGCAGTTAGAACATAAGACCAGCCAGACTGAGACCAGTTCATCTAGCCCACTACCCTGCCTTCCGAAAGTGGCCAATGTCCGGCACCCCAGAGGGAATGAACAGAACAGGTAATCATCAAGTGATCCCTCCACTGTTGTCCATTCCCAGCTTCTGGCAAACAATGGCTATGGGCACAATTCCTGGCTAATAGCCATTGATGGACCTGTCCTCCATGCACTTCTCTAGTTCTTTTTTGAACCCTGTTCTAGTCTTGGCCTTCGCAACACCCTCTGGCAAAGAGTTCCCCAAGTTAACTGGGCAGCAATGGTGTCCCTAGCCTCCGTTTGCCAGAAGCTGGGATTGGGTGAGAGGGCATGGATCACTTCATGATAACCGGTCTGTTCATTCCCTTTGGGGTACCTGCCTTTGGCCACTGTCGGAGGACAGGATACTGGGCTTCATGGATCTTTGATATGGCCCTGTTCTTATGTTGTGTGAAGAAATATTTCTTTTTGTTCATTTTAAACCTGCAGCCTATTCATTTCATTTCATTTCGTGACCGCTCTTAGTTCTTGTGTTATGAGAAGGAGTAAATAACACTCCCACCTTGATCCCTTAAAAGATATTATGTGACTCCCTCCCCCTTGTCTCTCATGTCCTGGGACCAACACGAATACCACACCACTGCAAACAAGGTTCAAAGTCAATGCACATGGAAGAAGCATCTTGTGTTTTTGATTCCTTATGTCCTGGTCCCAACCTGTGGCCATTTCCTTTTCCTCCTTTCTGTTACAAGCTTTGGTGTTTTGCACAGAAACATTATTTCCCCAGGAGCGACGGCTGCATTCCTGTACCAAACCGTCACTAGAAGGGGGCAGACAAAGGCCTTTAGGACAAGGCAACTGTCGCTGTCAAAAAATCATCTCCCTCCTGCAGGTCACTGGCAGCCTGAGTTTGTTCCTTATCCTCCCGGAGTCTGGGGGCTGGACTCAACACTATCCAGCCCCTCTGTGTGTAGCAGGAACAAACACAAACCTTGTCTTTAAAACAAGCTGTTCCCGTCCTTCTCAGGGAAGATTTTCTGTGATTGAAGTTGAGCTTCAGTTCCCCTCTCCTAGGGGCGGGTTGGGTGTGGGGCCAGCTCCCAATGGGATCTGTTGTCACCTTTGCCCCCTTTCAGTCACTCTGGGATGGTAACTCTGCTCCCAGCTGTCAGGCAGCCTCCAGCCCATCCGCCCTGCTTAGAGCTCCATGGTCAGGTGTCACCACCTTTGCTAGCACCCATAGTATGCAGGAAAGATCATCCCACCAGGTGCAGTGGTGGTATAGTGGTGAGCATAGCTGCCTTCCAAGCAGTTGACCTGGGTTCAATTCCCAGCCAATGCAATAGTTGCTTTTCTCTTTTGTTAGTACCTTGTCTGGAAGTGGTTTAATTTCAGTCACATTGTGTTATAATTACATTATCAATAGAATGAGACACTAAATGTTTCAAAGCCGAGCCGGTCACGCAGGATGGAGACATACAAGGGGCTGGGATGTGTCATTGGAGGAAGACAGAACGCTTGGAAACCTGCATCTCCCATCCCCTTCCCTTCCGTATTATGATTCCAGCTGTGTGCGATGTTTGCATGATGTTCCTGCGTGATGGGGAAACAAAGTTTTGGGTCAGTTTTTGCTCCTGCAGATTCCTTTGCTGTTACAATTACAATGACATGAACTAAAGGGAGGCAAAATAAAAATAAACCCAAAATTGCAATACAGGTAGGGAAAGAGAAGATCACAGTTAAGCCAAACACTTCAAAATAAAAATTAATACTAAAAAGGGAGGGGGTGCGGGGAAAGAGATCAGGTAATTGGAGATCCCCTTGATATTTGAACTCTCATTCCAAAAATCAAAGTTCAGACTTGACACTGTGGAAAACCTGCTGCTGCCCGTCTCTCTGAACACCTGTGATGAGCAAGATCGGGTTGGGACACTTGTTTTGCTTCAATAATTTATTGTCTCTCTGTGTTCTCTGTCTCTTTCTTCTCCCCCCCATTTCTCTTCTCCACTGTCGCTGCCTTTCTCCTCTTGCTCCCCCTGCCCTGTCCCAGGGACTCTCACTCTACAGCGTTTAGGACAAGCCAGAGCTTCCATGTTCTGCACATGATCCTGTGTCAGGACGTGTGACCCAGGTCAGAACCAGTCACCAGAACAAATTGACCCTTTATGGGAAACTCCTCTGCCTACCCCCCAAATTATGCCCCCACCACCACTAACGGGGGTGGGGTACAGCTCTGACTGAGAGGCCCCACCGGAGAAATTTCAGCACAAAGACAAATTTGTGGGAAATGTTGAGAAGTGACGAGCCCCCTTCCCCACCCCCCATCCCCAGAACTCTAGTGTCACCCCCATGGCAGCAGCCCAGGGGACCCAGTGGGATGGGGTTACAGAACACAAGGGGGGAGGGAGCAGGGGAGAGAGGGGACAGGGAGTCTCTCTTTTTCCTTCTCTCCACTTTCTCTTCTTCTCTTTCCTTCCAGGAAGGGCAGTCACAGCAGGGAGGGGTTTGTCTCATTGTAAGGGACCCGTGTCTGTCACGGAGGTTCTGGACGTGACTGATTCTGTGACTTGCTGTGACCTCCGTGACTTCTGCAGCAGCCGCTGTGGCTGACTCCAGGTCCACCCAAGCAGCTGACTCTGGGGACCACCCGAGCAGTGACCAATGGGGCTGGCCCTGGGGACCCCTTGACCAGTGCCCCCCGGCAGCACTCCTGGGGTGGCCGGAGCAGCAGCTGCCCCCTGGGGCTCCCCATTCCCCACAGCAGCCGGAGTAGCACCGGGCCCTCGGGGCTGCTCCCCCGGTAGCTGGTCTCATTAGCCATCAAATACATCGAAACGCTTCCACCTGCAAGTGGATTTAGCCCAGGACCTTCAGAGTCAGCAGCTGTTACACCCCCCCCCCCCCCGCGAAGACTCTGCCTTTCCCACCCATCCATCCTTCATCCTTACGGCTGGTAAAAAGTGGTGGGGTCATGGCCCTCTAAGCACCCCTGACACAGAGCCTGGCAGGCAGCAGCATGTGTGTGTGTGTGTGTGTGAGAGAGAGAGAGAGAGAGAGAGAGAGAGACTGGTGTGCTGAGCTGAGCCAGTGAGGGCTAAATTCAGGGATGTTCCCCTCCCCCTATCTCACTACTGGTTGCTTCCAGCAGCTGTCTGAGCTTAGAGACAGCGTGCGACACACTCACTCTTCCCCAACACACACACACACTCTCTGCCCTGCCACACACACTTCAGTGGAGAAGCAGCTGCCCATGGAACAATGGGACAGAGAAACCTGCATCATGTGATGCTGCACCGGCCCATGAGCCATTGCAAACCCCTCCCAAAGCCCCCTGAGGCCAGTAGCACAGTGCGATAGCTACCCACAATGCACTGCTCTTTGGGGCGACGCAAGAGTTGCTGCGCTCTGGTGACACAAGGAGCAGAGTGTTTCATTAAAACACTTCAACTAAAGCAGCATAACTCTGTAGTGTGGACACAGCCTGAGAGTGAGACAAGACCGAGCTCCCCTTGACACCAAGGATACTCAGGGACTGAAACTAAAGAACCACAAGTTCCTCCGTATTTGACAGGATTCGAACCTGTGCAGGGAAACCCCAATGGATTTCTAGTCCATCGCTTTAACCACTCGGCCACAACTCCTGGCTTTGTGCAGTTTTCTCACTACACTCTAGTTCTGTTCTCACGTGATCGTTTCCAATTGTTTCCTCAGACCAGCTTCCACAACACACTCACTGCCGTGCCATTGTGTAAGTGTGTCCCCAGGACATCAGTGATTGCAATCGCAGGGGGCAGCATAGGCATCGACTCCGTGGGTACTCTGGGGCTGGAGCACCCACGGGGAAAAATTGGTGTGTGCTCTGCACCCACCGGCAGCTCCCCACCGCCCTGCCCAGCTCACCTCCGCCTCCGCTCCGCCTGCTCCCCTGAGTGCGCTGTGTGGCCGCTTTCCCCCCTAGCTCCCAGCGCCTGCTCCGCAAGCCTGGGAGGGTGGGGGAATGCAGCGTTCCTGGGGGAGGGGGTGGGGATTTGGGGAAGGGGTGGAATGGGGGCGGGGCCAGGGGTGGAGTTTGGGTGGGGCCGGGTGTGCGAGCACCCACCGGCGCAGATTGAAGTCAGCGCCTATGCTACCTGGGCCAGATCTACCCGTTATTTAAACCGTAAATTATGAAGCAACGTGAGTTCCGGTGCCTGTGATTTTAAATGTTTATTACTGGGAAATGGGTACAATGTCATCACTCTGTAACGGCAACTGTACCTTTCATATCAGGAACACGCATGGAACCTAATGACTGGGGAAAAGACTATTCCAGAGTCTGGTATCTCTCAAACTAGGACACTCCAACATTGAAAAGGAATGATGGGTTTCATTTCAAGATTATCTGAATCTGGAGTATCTATTTGGAGCATAGATATAAAACAAAACATTCACTACATCGACCACTGGGCAGTAGAAACTGTCTCTGAAACTATAATGCATGGTATTAAAGGGGTTGGCTATTGCAGAAACAATACACCATTTCACATGTGCATGGCATTGCTAAACTTTTTAACCAAACACAAATAAAAGTTAATAAACTAATTTCAGGAAACAATATGAAGGCAAAATGTCCTAAATAAATTTGTTGTACTGCTCAGCAGAGTTATACAGCAATTGCCATAACAACTCATTAGAAAACATTAAAAAACAGAGAGAAAGTTGCCTAAACTTATTCGTAATAAAGAGCTCATTGGCATTCCCCTTAGAGTATAACCAAGCAGGAGTGAATTGGCAACGTGTGAAATTGCTAAAACAAATTCCCTGTTAGGACCAGTCCCAATCCGGGGTCAGTGACACTGCATCCGAACTGAGGTACATGTTATTCAAAACAGTCTTGTTCACTGGCCAGTTGCCCCTATTGAATGCAGACACAGCAATATTAGATAAATCCGTTACTGTCCATTCAGTAGGATATTTCCAACTAATTCATAACTAATGAAGCTGCTCTAAGCGGATGGGAGGGAGCTGTCCCGTCAGTGTAGTTCATCCACCTCCCCGAGAGGCGGGAGCTATGTCAGTGGGAGAAGCTATGTCGGTGGGTGTGCAAGCTGTGGTGTCTACATGTTTATATAAAGTTTAATCCAACCCCATTTTTAAAACCACTGTGGTCTGTGAATGGAAAAGGAGCTCGCTGAGGCAGGGCCTGTCCTTCAAGATCAGTAAGATCACTGACATCCCTCCAACTCACATGGGGGTATAGCTCAGTGGTAAAGTGTTTGACTGCAGCTCAAGTGGTCCTTGGTTCAAATCCAAGTGCCCCCTTGCAAGCCTGTTCCTTTAACAAAAATAATTACAAATCTATTTCCATTCTGTTCAGGAGTTCCGCTGAATAGGGATGAGTGAAAACACTCAACATTTCCCTGTGCAAATGCATAAAAACCTAGCAAACACGTCCCTCAGCTGAAATCAGTTCTAATCCTCCAAGTGTCTAGTTTCTGTTTTCATCAATTAAACAAAGCTATAATATGAAATCACATTTGCAGGTCCTTGGTCTCCATGGGCGACAATGTGCAGAAGAACAAGAACCCGTCCACTTGGGAGGAACGGACTCACATCTTGCTGGGAACTCGGCTCCTTGTGCCCAGAGTGTCTCTGGCCCCTCCGTAGATGACCCGAGAAACACAGTGTCCGTCTTCTCTAAAGAAGTGCTTGGAGAGACTTTCCCCATATGACCGCGTGGCCTAATGGATCAGGCGTCTGACTTCGGATCAGAAAATTGAGGGTTCAAGTCCCTTTGCGGTTGTGCTTTGTGCACTTTCCCCTTTGTACTGAATGTCCAGCTTTTTTCAGGGCTGGAGCCTCTTCTTGGCTGCTCTGGCTTCAGCTACAGCCCGAGGAAGGAGGTTGTCAGGGGTTCCCTCCCCATTCTGAACTCTGGGGTACAGTCATGGGTACCTGCATGAAAGGCCCCCAAAGCTTATTTTTACCAGTTTAGGATAAAAACTTCCTCAAAGCACAAATCGCTTTTGTCCTTGAACGGTACGCTGCCACCACCAAGTGATTTAAACAAACATTCAGGGAGGGTGTAACGAAGTGGGACTGTTCCTAATGTTTCCTCTGAATACTGAGTGGGTGCCTCAGTTTCCCCTATGCCTCAGTTTCCCCTCTGCAATTCTTAAGTCTCTAGGTGGTGGGATAAGGGTGTGTGATTGTTGCAAAGCCCTAGAGGGCCAGTGTGATGACAGAGAATGGCCGACACCCTGTCTCCTGGCAACTGCTGGCCTGGGCCCCTCCCCTGCAAAGGTGCCGGCTGAAGGGGTTGGGGAACAAAGGGATCAGTGATCTCCTGGCCCGGGAAGGAGACAAAGGCAGAGGTGGGGCTGGAGAGTTTGGAGCTGGCTGGGAACATGGAGGGAGGTCCAGATGGGCTCTGGCCTCCCCACCCCCCAAGATGGACCTGACTGAGGGGTCCTGTTCTCTGTACCTACAAGCTCTGGTTTAGACCCTGTTCCTGTCGTCTAATAAACCTTCTGTTTTACTGGCTGGCTGAGAGTCACGTCTGACGGCGGAGTTGGGGGGCAGGGCCCTCTGGCTTCCCCACGAGCCCCGCTGGGTGAAGAAGGGGATGCTGAATGCTCCGGGTCAGACCCAGGAAGGTGGAAGCTGGGGAAGCTTCTTGCCCTGGAGACAGTCGGCTCAGCGAGGAGGCTCCTCCAGAGTCCTGACTGGCTTCGTAGGGAGCAGTTCCAGAGCATCGCCCGACAGGGGCATCGACAGAGCAGAGACTGGGGAGCCCAGCCCCTCACAGCCCCTCCCCCTCACACTGACACCCCCATGGACCCTCCCCTCACAGCCCCTCCCCCTCACACTGACACCCCCATGGACCCTCCCCTCACATCCCCTCCCCCTCACACTGACACCCCCATGGACCCTCCCCCTCACAGCCCCTCCCCCTCTCACTGACACCCCCATGGACCCTCCCCCTCACAGCCCCTCCCCCTCACACTGACACCCCCATGGACCCTCCCCTCACAGCCCCTCCCCCTCACACTGACACCTCCATGGACCCTCCCCTCACAGCCCCTCCCCCTCACACTGACACCCCCATGGACCCTCCCCTCACAGCCCCTCCCCCTCACACTGACACCTCCATGGACCCTCCACTCACAGCCCCTCCCCCTCACACTGACACCTCCACGGACCCTCCCCTCACAGCCCCTCCCCCTCACACTGACACCCCCATGGACCCTTCCCTCACAGCCCCTCCCCCTCACACTGACACCCCCATGGACTCTCCCCCTCACAGCCCCTCCCCCTCACACTGACACCTCCATGGACCCTCCCCTCACAGCCACTCCCCCTCACACTGACACCTCCACGGACCCTCCCCTCACAGCCCCTCCCCCTCACACTGACACCCCCATGGACCCTCCCCTCACAGCCCCTCCCCCTCACACTGACACCCCCATGGACCCTCCCCCTCACAGCCCCTCCCTTCACAATGACACCCCCATGGACCCTCCCCTCACAGCCCCTCCCCCTCACACTGACACCCCCATGGACCCTCCCCCTCACACTGACACCCCCATGGAGCCTCCCCCTCACAGCCCCTCCCCTCACACTGACACCCCCATGGACCCTCCCCCTCACAGCCCCTCCCCTCACACTGACACCCCCATGGACCCTCCCCCTCACAGCCCCTCCCTTCACACACGGAGGGACTTGTTCGCTGGGGTCTGACATTACAAACCCAGGGGGGAGGTTTCTGAGGATTTACTCCCTGAGCCCCTCCCCCTCTCACCGCTCCCCTGAGTGCAGAGGGGCTGGGCTCAGGCAGCCAGTTTCACCCAGGGATTTCCCCCCCCCCCGGGCCCCCGAGTCTCCTCTGCCCGTATCTACCAGTGACACTGCGCGTGGGCGGCGGCTACAAGGGGCTCGGGGAGGCTGAACCTCCCCAAACGGGGCACGAAATGCTGGTGGGACGCACCCCCCTTGGAGGGGGGCTGGGCCGCTGCCTTGGGACAGACCCTCCCGAAGAGTGGGGGAGCCACCGGCACTCAGACCTCACGCACAGGCCTGGCTCTCGCCTTCAGCCCAGGCAGCCAGAGGGGCCGGGGAGCTCCCTGGCAGTCCCACACCTCAGCCACCTCTTGCCTCACGGCCTCGGCTCCTGGCGCTCTGCTGGTCGCCCCCTCGCTTGCAGGCCCAGAGCAAAAAGGAACAAGCACCTGCCTAGCAGAGGATGGTTTTGATCCATCGAGCTCTGGGTTATGGGCCCAGCACGCTGCCGCTGCCCCACTCTGCTGGGTCTCTGCCTCCAGCATCCAGCACCCAGCCTCCAGCATCCACACTAGCGCCTTGCGAGCGCTGGCGCTGGCCAGCAGAGATCTCAGCCACAATGCCCCAGATGGGCAAACGCTGTGGGCTCCTGAACCCTCTGCTACGCTATGGATGTGGGCTTTTGTTCTTCCCTTGCTCTTTCTCAGCGAGGGGAAGGAAAGAAGCTCTCCTTCAAGCTGGAGTCACAAGGGCGAGGTAAGGATGCCTTCCTGGGAGCCGGCTCCAGTTCTTTGCTCTACCAGCCGACCCACCGAAGAGCTGCCACCACTTTCTCCAGGTTCGCCCAGCGGTGTGTGCCCGGGCGAGCGTCAGCCAAGCGATGGAATTTGAAGGGAAAGACCAATTCTGTGAAGGAGAGTTTCTGTGGTGTTGTGGTTATCACGTTTGCCTAACATGCAAAAGGCCCCTGGTTCGAAACCAGACAGAAACATGCTGGCTTCCTTTTCCCTAGCTGTCCAGCAAGACACTCCTCCATCTGCCACTGGCCTGTCTTTGGGAAAACCCCAACCCCTGCAGGACAGAGGGTGGGGAAATGAGCTGAGAAAGCCCCTTGGCATCAGCCAGGGAAAGCTGCAGGATCTCGGCCAGTCACCTCTTGGAGCCTTGTGGCTTGGCCTCCTCTGCCCTTGGAGGTTGGCCTACAGAGCCCAGCTCTTCCCACTTGCCAAAGGAGGAAGTGAGGGGGGAATGGGGCAAAAGAGGAAGGTCGTGCTGAGGAAGGCAGGGCAGAAGCTAAGCGGCTCAGTGGGGTTAGTAGAGCGCCACCGTTCGTTCTGCCAAGGCCTGGGGAGGTGCTGTTGGCTGCTGGGAGGTAGAATCCTGTGCCTGCCCCTCGGCTTCCCAGGGGTGGCTACTTGCAGCCCAGGAGAAGCAGTGGGGTTCTGGGTGGAAGGAAAAGTAGCAATGGGGAGTCCCATTGGGCTCCTTTCTGGCAAGATGTTTTTCTGTGTTGGGCTTGCACCAAAAGGGAGCTGCCCCAGGTCAGCGCTCCACAACCCAACCCCGTGCCCCAACCCTGAGTGCCCTCCCTCACCCTGGCTCCTGGCTAGACCCTGCACCCCAACCCCCAGCCTGCTCCTGCACCCTAACTCCCTCCCCGACCCTGCACCCCCAGCCCTGTGCTCAGTGCCCCCTGACCCCCAGCTCAGTGCAGAGAGACGGAGAGAATGGGCTAGAACCAGGGAGAAGGTAGGTACCCGCTCTATGTGGTCAGTGGTGGGGGATCCTGTTTATCCCTCCCCAGCCCTTCTGCACTTGCAGTTTACCCCCGGCCCCTCCCTTGCTCCAGGGACCAACCCTAGCTCCTGTCCCGCTGTGCTATTGACCCAGCCCCTGCCTTTCTCCAGTCAGCAGAGACTAACCCTCCCCACATGTCCCACGGTGCTCATCTGGCCCCTGCCTCGCTCCACCTGGGGACCAATCCTTCCCCCCCCGGTGCCCCCCAGTGCTCTTGCCCCTGGCCCCTTCATTCCACAGGGGGGCCCAGAAATATGTTTGGCGCCGGGCCCACAAAAACTAATCCAACCCTGGATACCAGACTGTGATGGGGATTGCATTGTCCCTTATTTGTATTTCCAATGGCATTTCTGTCTGTGGTTTTGTTTTTCTTTGTCGAACGGTTTTTTCTCCTGGGTCTGAGATTTAACTAGAAAAAGAAAAAGGCCTCAGGGCGCCAGATGGAGGAGCAGGCTGGGGCTACGGCTGTTAAGGGAGCCAGAGTAGCAGCCCTCTTTTTCTTGAGTAGTTTCGATTCTGCACCAAATGTGCCATTTCCTGAGGTGAGCCTGGCTAGCTCAGTTGGTCGAGCATCAGACTTTTAATCTGGGGGTCCAGGGTTCAAGTTCCTGGTCAGATGTTAAAAAAATCATTTCTGTCTCTGGTATCTTCAAGAAGCAGCTCTTCAATAGCCCTCCTTGACTTTGCTTTTCCTCCTTTTGAGAACTTGGGCTTTCCTAGGAAGGGCCATTTACTGCCTGGGACTGAAGGGGCGACTTCCTCACACGCCCACTGGCCTCACAGTCTGGAGGAAGAAAGGCTTCTGGGTCTACAGCAAACCGCTGCGTGCCGACTTGTTGAGCAAATGCAGGGCCGGCCAGAGAGGCCTTGAGTGAGGGAGGAAAAAAATTGTCCACCCAGGCGCTTCTACACCACAAGTTAGAAGATCCCAAAGTTAGCACCACCAATCCCATGGTGTAAGGGCAGCACTCAGGGCTTTGAATCCTGAGTTCGAGTCTCAGTGGGACCTTGGGGCAGCTCTTTTGCCACCTAACACTACTGGGTGTTCCAAGGCTTCGTCTTGCTCTCGCCAATGACGTGGGAGCCTGTCTTTTGCCTGCTCGCTGTTGTGACTTGAGCGCCAGAGGGGACGTTTGATCCAGAAGGCTGGTCATGCCTGGAGTGCTGTAGTTAGGGGTGCGAGCTCCATTTCTTCTGAGTCCTGAAGCTGGGCTGCAGCCTGGCCTAGTCACTTGGGAGTTGTTGGTGTTCCCCAGGAATGCTGACGGGCTGGCCTAAGGGAGGGAGGCTTCATACTCCTCCCTATCAGTCAGGGAGGAAGATGAGGGCTGCAAGAGTGGGCAGGTTGATGAGCTGGGCCTTCTAGCGTTCGGTCGGTGACGAGGTGGGGAACATGACCTGGGAGAGGCAGCTTCTGGCCTGTCAGGAACGGCTCAGAGGTGGAGTTAGGGATCTTGTCATTAGCCCAGAAGGGTGTCATGTTCAAGATCTATCTTTTGGCTGCAGGTAATTTCCTCAGCCATGTAGTGCCCACTGCTCCACACGTGGTGCTGAGACCGAACACGATGGCCTTCCCCTTCTCGTGGGGCACTAGGACGTCCCTACCCAGTCAGGAGAAGTGTGGCTTTTCTGCCGGTATTGGAATGGGGGTGGGGCACGGTGGGCTTTGGAGCCTTTTATGGCTCTACTATTGTGTTATTCAGTTTTCAGCCCGGGCACAAAGAACACAACTGGAAGGCAGGTCAGGCCTGAGGGGAACGGCGGGGCAACCACAAAGAACGCAACCGACTCTTCCGATCTGGCCGTATTTATCTTGAGCCCACTGGGTGCAGCACCGGGTTTGCGTTGGCTGATGCTGGTGGAAGGGGGAGGAGATTAGGAGGCCCCCAGCTCTCTCTAGTGTTCATCCTCTCCCACCTTATGTCCTCCGGGATTGTCAGGGGGTGACCAGGTGGAAGGTGCTTGCATCCAAGTGCTTGGCTGGAGGTGCAGAAAGTGGGGGCTGGGATGGAGCTGCATGGGCAGCAGCACCACAGAAGGCAGGCTGGGATCGAGGGGCCTGGGGAATATCTCAGTCCCTTTTCTGTAGGTACGATGAATGCAGCCCCCGTGCCTGGGTCTTCAGGGACAGGATATTTCTTTGCAAAATAAAGCTTTTAATCAAAAGGAGTAAAACGAAATGGGCACCCGATGGTGCCAGAGACTAAGGAATGAGAAGCCCCAGGATTCCTGAGTCCCCATTGACTCTGAAAAGGGATTTATTTAAACTCCCTTTATTTCTATGGCTGGTAAAATATAAGGACCAAGCGATTTCAGTGGCTCTGACGCAGGGGTTGCGGATGCTCTAACCGTACCTCAAATGGAATAATGATTGTATTCCTGAGTCATTAAAGGCAGGCAGGTTCCCAAAGGCAATTCCAATTGGTTCCCTAAAATTGGTGATGCAGGGGAGCAGGGGAATCTCTCTGGGTCCCACTGTCAGTTCTCCTCTGTTTTCCATCACTCCGGGTGCTTCTGACTCCTGGGTGAGGTTTTCCTTGCAAAGTCTGTATGTGACTCCTTGTGTGTAGGAAGTAAAGAGTGTGGGGCTCTCACTGAACTGAAGGAGGAAAACAGGTTGGTTGAGATACCTGGGGGAAGAATAAAAGAGGCCCAGAAGCACGGGTGCTGGAATGGGGAGGCAGGGGGCCCTGGCCCCCAACTTTTGAAGGTAGGGGGAATATGCCCTCCAACTCTTTCCCGGTCCTAAGGGGGAGCAACAGTGGGAGAGGGTGGAGAGGAGCAACTGGTGGGTGGCATCTTGTGGAGATGGGGCAGTGTGGGGTTGGGTCTTGGGGTGGGGGTTCAGGGGAAATGGGTGGGACCTCGGGGCAGGGCCATGGTTTGGGTAGCTGTGGACCCCACACTTTTAGGGGCTTCCACTGCTCCTGCCCACAAGGATGACAAAATATTAGCAGGCTATTGTTTTAACTACTTGGCCAGTTTGTCTAATGGGCTCATCCCTCTATTGGCCAGAAACCAAACCTAGACCTCCCGCTGTAGCTATGACTTCTGCTACTGAACCACCAATGCGCTAACTCCTCTTGTGAGACATTTCCTTTGGCACAATACTGCTGCTATTCCAGTTATTGACTCCAGGAGACATTTTTCTTAGCCTGGTTTTGTGCGTCACTTGTGTCTCTAGCAAAGGTCAGTACCTGGCCCTGTGGTCCAGACATCGTCATTCAAATCAAGCTTCAAGTGTGCAATTCTTTCCCATTCCCACTCTGTGGGAGGGGAGACTTTTCAAAGCCCTCTCTGTGCTACTGCACATGGCTAAGCAAAGAGAACAAACCACAAATCCCCCCTGTGTGTTGGGAGCCGGGTTTGCTGTTTGATTTCTGTATTTCAGGTGACTTCAAGCCCAGGCACTGGGATTATCTACCAGTTTCTCTGGCATTGGCACATTACTGTGCTCGCAGCTGTGATGGCCGAGTGGTTAAGGCGTTGGAGTCGAAACCCAATAGGGTTCCCTTGTGCAGGTTTGAATCCTGCTCACAGCGAGGCCTGTGTTTTAGCCACATTTTCTAACCAGGGCAATACATCCTGCCCAGTTGCCTCGCTGACAGGGGATGTGACATTTCTGTAAGGCGCACTGGCAGCGGGCGGGATGTGGCTGCTGCCGCAGGCCTGGCTTTAACGCCTGGTGCTTCCTCACCTGCTTGGCTGTCTGGGGCCTTTGGTGCCGCCCTGCCGGCCGTTCCTCCCAGCTGTGAGAGAAGCGGGCTGGTGGCTCAAAGGGTTTTGCTGGGGCTGTCGGTGAGGGGGAATCGCTGGCTGAGGATGGCTCCGTGGAAGAGCTGAGCTTTGCATGTCGTTCCGGCCTGTGGTCTCCTCTGTCATGTGGCAGTGAGTTCCACAGCTCTGGGGGGAGCTCAGCCTCCTGTACGCCTCCCTGTCTGGGTGAGCTGGTGGGATGCGGCTGTCAGGAGAAGTCGTGGTGGCAGGAGAAGGGACGATCTCCCTGGTGGAGACGGTTTGGACAGAAGCTGGAGCCTGGCCCTGGGCTCTCTGAGAGGAGCCGGAGCAGGGAGCGGTGCTGGGGTGACCTGTGGGGCAGAGCAGGGAGCGGGTGCTGGGGTGACCTGTGGGGCAGAGCAGGGAGCGGGTGCTGGGGTGACCTGTGGGGCAGAGCAGGGAGCGGGTGCTGGGGTGACCTGTGGGGCAGAGCAGGGAGCGGGTACTGGGGTGACCTGTGGGGCAGAGCAGGGAGCGGGTGCTGGGGTGACCTGTGGGGCAGAGCAGGGAGCGGGTGCTGGGGTGACCTGTGGGGCAGAGCAGGGAGCGGGTGCTGGGGTGACCTGTGGGGCAGAGCAGGGAGCGGGTGCTGGGGTGACCTGTGGGGCAGAGCAGGGAGTGGGTGCTGGGGTGACCTGTGGGGCAGATTGAACCAGCTGGAGCTGCTCAGGGCGTGTCGGTCCATCCCCAGCTGCAGGAAGGAGCCGTAGATCTCGCAGAGAGGTGGGGGCAGGGCCGTCCTTAGCCATGGGCATAACAGACGGGCACGTAGGGCACCGCTATGCCTGGGGCACCAGACACTCTGCCGGGAGCCGGGAGGGACGGGAAGCCGTGGGGCAGGTCAGAGCAGCGCTGGGTCCTAGAGAGAGCCCAATGCGCTGCCTGCAGCACAGTCTGGGGAGGGGATTGGCTGCTGGGGTCTCTGGGAAGGGGGGAGGAGCTCACCTGTGAGTGTGACTCTCCCCCAGCGTGAGGGGAGGCAGGCTGGGCGGCTCTGGCAGAGTCCTTTGTTGCCCCCCATAACATCCATTCTTCTACCCCCTCCCCCATGGAGCACCCCCCTTTCCCCTCCCCCCCACGGAGCACCCCTCTCTCCCCCCTCCCCTCCGGCAGGGCTGGGTTGGGTGAGGTGCTGGGACGGGGGGTGGGGGGGGCTGCGTGCTGAGGAAGTAAAAATGAAAGTAAGTCACTTCCTCGGCAGCCAGCCCAAGCAACAGGGGCCGGCTGGAATTACCACCCACAGCTGGCTGGGCTGGGGACAGGGTGACCAGAGAGCATGTGTGAAAAACCAGGACAGGGGGTTGGTAGGGTGACCAGATGTCCCACTTGTATAGGGACAGTCCCAATTTTGGGATCTATTTTGCTGTTTTTCTGCATTAATTGTAGAGATTGATCGATGTTAAGGTAAGAAAGGACCATTATGTGCATCCAGTCACATCTCCTGTATAAGCCAGGCCCTAGACCAGGCCTGCACAACATGCGGCCCTAAGGACTCAGCAGGAGCAAGGGGCCTGTCCAGGAAATGGCCAGGGCTTCTGGGAACCCGGGGGTGGCTCTGGACACCACCAGGGATCATTTGGCTCCTGGCACACAGGGGAACTTAAAAAGCTGAGTGCCCAGACATGGGGCTTGGACCCCAGACTAGAAGCTTGATGCTCTACTGACGGGGATAGCCCAGTTTAGGGAGTGTAGTGACCCCCCTTCCACCACAAGTGCAGGCAGCTAAAACAGAGGCAAAAAAAAGGGACAGAAGCCCTTCCTCTTTTTCTCCATGGCCACAGCCCATCAGCAGGATTCCTCCTGCTCCTCCCTCCTGTGCCCCAGTGCCACTAAATCTCCGCACCTAGACAGCTGGTCCGGCCTCTGCCCCCCAATCCCCCATGCTTAAGCCTCCCGACCAAATCCTGCCCCTGGCTCCATAGAACTGAGTCTCACATCTCGCTGGGAACTCGACTCCTTGTGCCCAGAGTGTCTCTGCCCCCTCCGTAGATGACCCGACAAACACAGTGTCCGTCTTTTCCAAAGAAGTGCTTGGAGAGATTTTCCCCATGTGACTGTGTGGCCTAATGGATCAGGCGTCTGATTTCGGATCAGACGATTGAGGGTTCGAGTCCCTTCGTGGTTGTGCTTTGTTCACTTTCCCCTTTGTGCTAAAAGTCCTGCTCCCTTCAGGGCTGGAGCCTCTTCTTGGCCGCTCTGGCCAATGCTCTGGGTTCAGCTAGAGCCCTGGGAAGGAGGTTGTCAGGGTTCACTCTGAACTCTAGTGTACAGATGTGGGGACATGAATGAAAGACCTCCCCTAAGCTTATTTTTACCAGTTTAGGATAAAAACGTCCCCAAGGCACGTTTTTGTCCTTGAACGGCACGCTGCCACCACCAAGTGATTTAAACAAACATTCAGGGTGGGTGTAATGAAGTGGGACTGTTCCTAATGTTTCCTCTGAATACTGAGTGGGTGCCTCAGTTTCCCCTGTGCCTCAGTTTCCCCTATGCATTTCTTAAGTCTCTAGGTGGTGGAATAAGGGGTGTGACTGTTGCAAAGCCCTAGAGGGCCAGTGTGATGACACAGCATGGCCGACACCCTGTCTCCTGGCAACTGCTGGCCTGGGCCCCTTCCCTGCAAAGGTGCCGGCTGAAGGGTTTGGAGAACAAAGGGATCAGGTGATCTCCTGGCCCGGGAAGAAGACAAAGGCAGAGGAGGGGCTGGAGAGTTTGGAGCTGGCTGGGCACATGGTGGGAGCTCCAGATGGGCTCTGGCCTCCCCACCCCCCAAGATGGACCTGACTGAGGGGTCCTGTTCTCTGTACCTACAAGCTCTGGTTTAGACCCTGTTCCTGTTGTGTAATAAACCTTCTGTTTCACTGGCTGGCTGAGAGTCACGTCTGACTGTGGAGTTGGGGGCAGGGCCCTCTGGCTTCCCCACGAGCCCCGCTGGGTGAAGAAGGGGATGCTGAATGCTCCGGGTCAGACCCAGGAAGGTGGAAGCTGGGGAAGCTTCTTGCACTGGAGACAGTAGGCTCAGAGAGGAGGCTCCGGCAGAGCAGTGACTGGGGAGCCCAGCCCCCCACAGCCCCTCCCCCTCACACTGACACCCCCATGGACCCTCCCCCTCACAGCCCCTCCCCGGCGGCGGCTACAAGGGGCTCGGGGAGGCTGAACCTCCCCAAACGGGGCAAGAAATGCTGGTGGGACGCACCCCCCTTGGAGGGGGGCTGGGCCGCTGCCTTGGGACAGACCCTCCCGAGGAGTGGGGGAGCCATCGGCACTCAGACCTCACGCACAGGCCTGGCTCTCGCCTTCAGCCCAGGCAGCCAGCGGGGCCGGATATTGTGAACCAGCTGTCTTAACCTTCCATTTTGAGATTCCTAAATACAATCCAGCGCACCACTCCTGAAAGACTGCAAGCCCTGGCCGGTGACATGCTCCCTAGAGAGCAAACAGCTGATGAGCCCTTTCGCCGTAAAAAGCGCATTTGACTCTTTGACATTGCTTTATCCGCCCCACCAGAAAATGCTATAGGTAACCAGGTAATTACAGAATATCTTCACTAGGTATAGTTCTACCAGCTATGTGCCAAAATTCAAATGGTTCTCTTTGTTTTATCTTTCATTCAGCTTTGCAATTATTAGATCCCATTTAAAAACTGGAACTGAAATAACCAAAGTAAGTTAAGAAGAGAGTGGCATTGGGCATAGGCCGGGGGGGGGGGGGGGGGGGAGGGGAACCAATAAAGGGAAAGAACTGACTATGCAAAAAGGAACATCCCAAACTATCAGAGCCCCAGACCCCCGTCCAACTGAATCCACCCCAGCCAGGCATGTCAAGCTGGGCCCCTGAAAAATCGCCCATCCCATCTGGCAGGGAATGCTGCGTGTTGCAGACAGAGCTATGCTGTGTGCGTCTGCTCTGCTGACGTGCTGCTTTGGTACGGATGCACCACGGCCACAGGGAGCAGAGACATGAAACAAAATCCCAGATACACCTCCAATGCCGCGTCCCCCTCCCCCCACACTGTCTGCCATCCCCTCTCCCAGCTCCACATGGCCATTCTCAGCCTATTGCTGACAATTCCTTCCAGCCTTCAGCACTGCAAAGAAATAAAACACGGTGTTACAAAAGGTACATCTTGCCAGAGAAACCTGATCTCCTTCTGTGAGAAGGTAACTTATTTTTTGGACAAAGGAAATGCAGTACCTCTAATCTATCTGGATGTCAGTAAGGGATTTGATACAGTTCCACATGGGAAACTATTTGTTAAATTGGAGAAGATGGGGATTAATATGAGAACTGAAAGGTCAATCAAGAATTGGTTAAAGGGGAGTGTGAATTGTCAGGCTGGAGGGAGGTTACTAGTGGAGTTGCTCAGAGATCAATCTTGGGACCAATCTTATTCAACATTTTTATTAAAGACCTTGGCACAAAAAGTGGGAGTGACAGACAAAGCTAGGAGGGATTGCCAATATGGAGGAGGACAGGAAAACCATACAAGAAGATCTGCATGACCTTGAAAGCTGGAGTAATAGAAATAGGATGAAAATTAATATTGCAAACTTATGCACTTAGGGACTAACGACAAGAATGTTTGCAATAAGCTGGGGATTTATCAGTTGGAAGTGACAGAGAAGGAGAAAGACCTAGGTGTATTGGTAGATCACAGGATAATTATGAGCTGCCAATGTGATGTGGCCGTGAAATAGGTTAATGCAGTCCTAGGATGCATCAGGTGAGCTATTTCCAGTAGACAGGGAAGGGTTAGTACTGTTATACAAGGCACTGATGAAACCTCCTCTGAAATACTGTGGGCCATTCTGGTCTCCCATGTTTAAGAAGGATGAATTCAAAGTGGAGCAGGTGCAGAGAAGGGCTACTAGGATGATCCAAGGAATGGAAAATCTGCCTTATGAGTGGAGACTTAAAGAGCTTGGCTTGTTTAGCCTAACCAAAAGAGGGCTGAGGGGAGATACGATCGCTCTCTATAAATACATCAGAAGGATAAATACCAGGGAAGGAGGGGAGTTATTTAGGTTAAGCATCAATGTTGGCACTAGAACAAATGGATATTGGCCATCAATAAGTTTTGGCTTGAAATTAGGCAAAGGTTTCTAACCATCAGAGTGAAGTTTTGGAACAGCCTCCCAAGGGACTGGGGGCAAAAAACTTAAATGGCTTCAAGACTGCGCTCAATACCTTTATGGAAGGACTGGTATGATGGGACTGCCTACAATGGCATGTAGTCGATCTGCAACTTCTAGCAGGAAAAATCTCCAAAGGCCAGTGATGGGACACTAGATGGGGAGGGCTCTCAGTTACCACAGAGAATTCTTTCCCAGGTGTCTGGCTGCTGGGTCTTGCCCACATGCTCAGGGTCTAACTGATTGCCATATTTGGGGATGGGAAGGAATTTAGCCCAGACTCAGATTGGCAGAGACCCTCGGGTTTTCATTATTAATATTATTTGTTTTGCCTTCCTCTGCAGCATGGGGTGGGTCATTTGCAGGTTTAAACTAATGTAAATGGTGGATTTTTTGTAACTTGAAGCCTTTAAATAATGATTTGAGGGCTTCATTAACTCAGCCAGAGGTTAGGGGTCTGTTACAGGAGTGGGTGAGGGAGGTTCTGTGGCCTGCGATGTGCAGGTCAGACTAGATGATCATGATACTCCCTTGTGGCAGTTAAAGTCTGTGAGTCTATACACTGTGCTTTGTGTTGCACAGACACTGATGGACATCAGGGCCCCTTTGTGCTGCTCATGGCAGAGAACCTGTCTGAGATCAGCACCCCCATTGTGCTGGGCACCGCACAGAGAGGGACAGTCTCTGGGACTGGACTCTATTTCCATCTATTGTTCATAGATGCACAGGCCGTCTTGGCAGGGCAGCTCAGCTGCAGTCCCTGCACACAGCTGGGGGTGTGTGTCCTGGGTCAGGAGAAGTCAGTGTCCAGTCCTGTGGGGCTGAGCTCCTGGCTCATACCTCCAGCACTCACTGCTTCTCCTCCATTCCCAGCTGCACTGTTCAGCCAGCCTCAGGCCTCAGTGAGGTCACTGTACCACCCCCACACCTTCAAACTGGGATATGGTGCACCAGTGCCAATCAAAGTGCACTAGTGTAAATTCTGTCTATACGAAGGGTTTGCACCAGTGCCTAAAACACCAGTGTGGCAGAGACCTTCAGTACCCAAAACAGCAGTACGGTGGTACTAGGACTGGGATCTATTTCTAGCTCCGACACGGACAGCCTGGGTGACCTTGGACACGCCAATGTTTCTCCTCCCAACTTTAGTCTATTTATCCAGCTGCCCACTCACTGGGGTCTCCTCTCTCTCCAGAGCCGCTCACCACTAAAATCTGTGTGGGTGTCACCAGAGCTAAGGTAGTTCAGCTCTGGAATAGTCTTACAAGGGTGGCTGTGGAGTCTCTTTCCCTGGAAGTTCTTAAGAACAGGCAGGACAAACCTCTGTCACAGATAATCTACATATACTTGGTCCTGCCTCGGCAGAGAGAGCTGGACTTGATGACATCTTGAGGTCCTATCCAGCCCTACATTTCTATGATGCTATGCAATATAGACCTATAGAAACATAACATACAGAAAAATCCCCACCACAAAATAATGTGAGGCAATTCAGGGAAAAAAAACAAAACAAAAAGCCCACACTCCAAAGCATAAAATGACAATACAAATGAGAAAAAAAAAAAGCAAAACAATGCAAACGAACACACCCTATGACAAAATTACACAATGGAAAAGAGCTCAGCTCAAACCAACACAACACAAGCACCAAACAAGTTGAGGCAAAACAATGTGCCATAAAACTATGCAACACAACATGGTGCATCAGAGTTCCAAACAGCTCAGCGTGGAACAGGACACAGCACAAAAGAGAATTATTTCCATGTAGGCATGGAAAGGATCTTGAGAGGTCGTCTACTCGAGCCTCCTGTGATGAGGCAGGACCAAGTATCCCTAGACATTCCCAGACCGGTGTACCTCTAACCTGGTCTTAAAAACCTCCAATGAAGGAAATTCCACAGCCTCCCTTGGGGGCCAATGCAATGCAAACACAGACCAAAACAACACTGTACACGCACAGGCTGGGCTTCGGGTTGAGGGGAGAGGCAAGAATTCAAACTATCTGGGTTCAGTTCCCAGTTTTGCCCCAAATTCTCCATGCAAACTTGAGCTAATTACTTCAGCTCTCTGAGCTTCAGTTTCCCCATCTGTAAAATGGAGAGTAGCCTCCCACCATTTCCCTATTTATCCTTTGAGGTTTTTGTGGCAAGGACTCTGTCACTGTGGCATGTCTACACTGCAGTGAGACACCGGCGGTTGGCCCGTGCCCGCTGACTTGGGCTCACACGGCTCAGGCTGCGGGGCTGTTTCATTGTGGTGTAGATGTTCCCGCTTGGGCTGCAGCCCAAGGTCTGGTACCCTCCCACTTCGCAGGGTCCTCCAGCCTGGCTCCAGCCTGAGCCCAGACAGCGACACTGCAATTAAACAGCCCCTTGGCCTGAGCCCTGTGAGCCTGAGTCAGCCGGCACGGGCCAGCTGTGGGTTGTTAATGGCAGGGTAGAGACACCCTTGGTGTCTGTTCAGCACTTGTCACAATGGGGACCCTGATCTTGGTCAGTGTCTGTGCAGAGCCCTGCACAACAGGGGCCTGACCTCAGCCGGGGGCTCTGCAACTCCCGGCATTACAGGATCCCTGAATTGATTTGGGATCCCTGCAGCATCCGGCAAAATGTGGGGGCAGGATCTCTGTCAGGGGCAGTGCAGGGCCAGGCCCAACGGGGACACAGATCTCAGTTGAGGTCTCTGAAGTGCCCAACACAATGGAGGCAGCAATCTGGGCAGCAGTCGTGCGCTGCCTGGCACAAGGGGGGCCGTGATCTCGGTCTCGGTTTTACCTGGCACAATGGGGGGCAGATCTCAGTTGCGGTCTCCACAGCGCCTGTCACAACAGTGGGGTCTGAGCTCTGTTGGGGTCTCTGCAGCGCCTGGCAGAACGGGGCCCAGATCTCAGTTGGGGTCTCTGCAGCTCCAGGAAGAACAAGGTCCCTGATTTTGTTGGTTGTCTCTGCAGCACCTGGCAGAACGGGAGCCTGATTTCACTCGGTGTCTTTGCAGGGCCTGGCACAACAGGGGCCCGGAGCTCAGTCGGGGTCACTGTCGCCCCCGGCACAACACGCTCCCTGCTCTCTGTAGGGGTCTCTGCAGCTCCTGTCACCAGCGGCCCAAGCCTGGTCAGGGTTTGTGCCGTGCCCGGCACACGGGGGGACTTGATCTCAGGCAAGGCCCGAGCCACGCTCAGAACGAGAGCCCTGATCTCAGCCACACACCTGGGGAGAAAAGCGGGAAGATTTTCAAGAAGTTGGTATCAGTATTTCAGAAGTGAGGAGAAAATGGGGCTCAGCGTAAATATTTGCCAATAGACGAGAGAAGCACCAACGTCGGGGGAGATTTGATGTCACCGTCGAACAGCGCGAGGGAGAAGGGGGGAAATTGGAGGGGATTATACAGCGATATTCAATCAGCAACAGGGCGGGATGGATTCTTCTCCCCTCACATTCCCGTGGCCGGCCGGGAGCCTGGGCGATGTGGCTTTCCCGGGGGGGGGGGGGGGTCAGAAGGTCGCTGGCTGTGGGGAGGGGCTGGCAGTGGGGTCGGGGGCTGCTGGGTTGGGCCGGGCGGGGGAGGGGAAGTGGCTGGGACTGGGGAACCCGGGGCGGGGCCGTCTCCATGGGGGGCGCTGGCTCCCCCCCCCCCCGGCCCAGCCCAGCGGGGTCCCTGTCTCAGGCTCCCCTGGCCCCGGCCCGGGTCCGGCATCGCTCAGGGGATCGATCCCCCGGAACAGGACAAATCCCGGCCGGGGACAATGGGGGGAAACCCCCGAACCCCGAGATCCGAACCGGCCGTTGGGGGCGGGGGAGACAATGGGGTGCGGGGGGGAGGGGCAGAGACCTGCTCAGGGGGGGGAGGGGGGGCACCCTGGGTGCGGCTCGTGGCTCTCTGGGGAGAAAGGGGGCGGGGCGGGGGGTCCCCAGGGCCGGGGGCAGCGGTAAATCCGAGGGGGTCTCAGCCCCCCCCCCCCCCCGGGTCACCTGCTCTTCTCCTCCCCCCCCCGATCTGCGCATGCCCGGAGCCGGGAGACACAAACCGCCCCAACGGCTCCGCGAGAGGCTCCAACGGCCGCGCACGAGCCAGGCAGAGCCGCAGCGCCCCGCGCGCGTTCGAAGCCCGGCTCGTCCGCCCTCCTGCCCGACGTCACTTCCGCTCCCGGGAGAGTCCGGAACTACATCTCCCAGCCTGCCCCGGGGCCGCTGCTGCGCTCTCCAGCCCAGGCCAGGGAGGGTTTCAGCAGCTCCCCCCCCCCCCCGCCAATGTCACTTCCGCTGCTGGCTCCATTGTGAGCCGAGCCCGGGCTGAGCCGCTGCTGCTCCCCGGCTTCTGGGCGGGGGGCGGGGCCCATCATTAACCCCCCCGTGCCTGGCCGGGCGGGGCGGGGTGTTTCCGGCCGGGCCCCGCCCCCTTTTCTCTGCCAATCTCAAAGCTGGATATAAAACCCAGGGAACATCTGCCCCACGTGGCTCTGGGTGTGTCCGGCCGCGCTGGGACCCCCCGTCTCTCATGGCACCTTCACAAGCCGATCTCAGAGTCACCGACTCCCAGCAGCACCCGCAGCTGCAGCCCCCCCAGCCCGGCCGGAGCCTCCAGCAACCCCCCCGGCCCCTCGGGGGGAGAGTCTCTGCCGCGCCGGGGGCTTGAACCCTGGGCCCCTCGCATTGAGCCCGACGCGCTCCCCTGCAGCTCCCGGCCCCGGCACACGCGGCACTGACAGGGAGGAGTATCAGGGCCGGGCTCCCCTACGGCTCCCGGGCCTGGCACACGTGGCACTGACAGGGAGGAGTATCAGGGCCGGGCTCAGTCAGCTGTAGGCTGGAGGGAGGAAGAGTCTGGCCCAGCTCCTCTCCTCTGGGCACCTAGAGCAGAGGCGGCTGGTGCTGACAACTCCAAGGGAGGCTTAAAAGTCACAGAGCAGCCGAGGGTGGGGAAGAGGAGGGGAGGCCCATGCCTACGCGTGGCCTGAGGACCTCCACAAAGATGCTGTCGGGGACGCTTACCCAGACGTGGCAATATTCGTTCGTTGTCTGACCGGCAACACCAGCAAAAATCCGATAACAAGCCCTTTATTGATAGTGCACCATCAATACGGAGCAGCCCGTCCCCAAAAAGAGCCAGCAGCTCATGCTAACAAAGAGTATGTTTTTATAGACAGGTCCCTCGCATCACAGATTATTCAGGAAGTGGCACACGTCCCTTTGTTCTTAAAAGCTACATACCCATCCCCCTTTTAGTATTTGCCTTAAGCAAGTTGTAACGCTTAGACAACTTTCTTATCAGCATGGTTGCCAGGCACCAGAAATTAGGGAGTGAGGAAAGGAGTGAGAACGGTGGGCCTCCTTATCTAAGCAGACTGTTCCTAGCACATCTGGTCCTGGAATGTAACTCTCCACCCCACCCTTTATCTCACTTTCTGGAGCCTTCAATCCTACCCAGTTTGCTTAGGGACTTTTCAGCAACCTGCTTTGGCATGACTTTGGTTAGGCTGGCATAATGGCCTATGCTCAATTTCTCGCCTAACAGTGCCCAGCCCATCTTCTCCCTGCCACCTGGCACGCCAAACCCCCACCGAAGGCCACCCGCTGACCAGCATGTTCATGTGTTCTGGGGCCAGCGTCACTAGGTGGTAGGAAAGCAGAGCCACCTCACCCACCCCCCGGTGGGGCCTCTTACCATTCCCACTCAAGGGGCTCCTTTTGGTGGTGGGGAAGGAGATTTTCCCCCAAAGAAGCTTTTACCCAGCTGCTGAGACGCACCGAAGCACCTAGGGACTGCTCTTAAATGCCTTCAGACAGCTTGACTAGCTCAGTTAGAGCACCTCTGGCTCTGAAAATTGAGCTTTGATTCCCTCTTGGGATTCCTCTTCAAGAATACAACACAAAATCTGCCTAAGCCCCCTTCCCCCAGTAATCAGGGGGAAATAACCATGGCTGGGTACCTCCAAGAAGAAATATTTTCCCAACTCACAGGCACTGAGTCTAGAAAAGAAAGATTTAATAAAAAGGAGGGAAACAACCTTGTATTAACTTGGGAATAGCCCACAATCCAAATTCATACCGTAGCACTATGAACAAAATACCCACCCCCCAGTACACTGGGGAACATCCTTTTGCCTTGGGTGCTTATATCCAGACACCAAAACCTCTTCGGATGTCCCCTCCCTTCTCTGCACCTCAGTCACGGGTGTTGTCGTGGGTCAGTGAAAACCCAGAGTAGCATCTGCAGGATTCACCTCTCACCATCGGGGGATGGGGGAAGGAAGCCCTTTTCTGGCTCCGCTGTCTGGCCACATTGGCAGTCACTTGCCATCCATCCTATCACCGCTCTGCTGGCCGCCCTCTCTCGGCTGAGATGTCTTGAGGTCCCACCAGGAGTGGCGGAAGCTCGCTAAAAGTGACAGGCCCCGGTGCCCGAACAGTGGCCTCGTCCCACCTCTTCCACTTGAGGCCACACTCTTAATTGCCCCTTCTCCCCAAAGCCCCACTCCTGCCCTGCCTCTTCCCTTCAAAACCCCACCTCCTGCTGGCTGCCCCTCCCCAGCATCACTCGCCCTTACGGTCATTACAAAGGGGGAAGGCAGAGCCCTCCCGCTTTTAAAAGTCACGTGGCCTTGTTCCCCCCTGTTCCGGCATGTCTGGGTACCTCCACTGACACGTCTCTCAGTGATTCCAGCTGTTAGTGCGGGAGCCTCACTGCTAGTGCAGACTAGGCAGTTTCTTACATCAGAGACACTGTCCCCAAGCAGGACTAATGCTGAGACCTGGTGATCAGTGATCTCAGATCTGTTGGTCTGCAGCAAGACTCGAAATTGAGTCTCAATCAGCTCGGTTGTTACACAGCGAAGACCAAAAGGGTCAAATGGTGCCTGGGCCCCTTAAGAAGAGCCCAGCCCATCAAGTACCAGCACTTGGCTCTCCCCTCTCTCAACTCCACTTAGCATTGTTTGGAGTCAATCCTTGCTTCTATCAGCCTGGGGGACGGGGAGAAGACCTACTAAACAAGGGCTCCAGTGGCGCAATGGGTTAGCGCACAGTACTTATACGGCAGTGCTGAGTGGAGACATGCTGAGGTTGTGAGTTCGAGCCTCACCTCGAGCACTGGTTTTCATTAACCCGATGGCTTTGTCCACTTCTTTGGCCCCATGGACCCTAGAATTCCCTCCCAGAGGACACTGAGGGGGGAGGAATCAAAAATGCCCCTTCACTTATCACCTCCTCTGCAGAGTCCAGGTCACACAGCACAAATCTACAATCCTGCCTCCCTCTGCCAGGATCTCTAGAGCAGAGCCCAGAGCGCTGCCCATCCTTTGAGCCCCCCGACACCCTCTCAATCTTTGCTCCCCAAACCGATTTCTACATATGGAAATCCCCATTGGGGAGGGAGAGGAGCAGGGAGCCAGCAGTCTCTGTGGCAGGATTATCTACGGCAGCGCGCTGAGTGGTTGGGGGGCTGAGCTACACCCCTTCGGAGCTTTTCAGGGATGAGATTTTGATGAATTGTAACACAAAGAAAATCTCTCCTGTTCGGGCCTGTTTGTCACCTTTTGCCCTTGTGCCCCCTCAGCCTCTGTTCTTCCGGATAGGGGAGGTGCAGAGACAAGCCCCAGGCTTTCTGTCACAAAGTCTGTACCCACCTCTGAAATATTGCCACTGGGAGAGTATGGCTCCCAATTCTCCCATAGAGGGATTGCAACAGCAGCTACCCAGTTGGGCCTGGGTGTGTCAGATCCAGGCTATAGGGGGCAGGTGACCCAGGGCCTATAACGTCTCTGCCTGAGGGGACGTCAATGCATGTGGTGGGCTGTGAGCACCACAGGTTTTTACCCTGTCTAGGTAACCCAGGAACTAAGGCAGGAATGGGGCGAGGGAGCAAGTCAAGCTGAGCAAGGCAGGAAAAAAAAATCATCTTCCCTCCATGGGCCGCTCGCAATGACGTCCTTTTTGTGTGCCATGGCTGACAAACATATCCCGGACAGAGAAGCGTCAGGTCAAAAAGGTGCAGAAGTAGTTAGTGGGGAAAGTGTTAGATTGAAGATCTAGAGGTCCCAGGTTCAATCCCAGGCTTTGGCATGTGCTTTGTGTTCACGGGCGGGCTGTTTTCTCGAAGCGCAGGGGTACCTTTACCCACCACGAGTCCCTCCTGTCAGGATCCCCAGCAGAAAAAGACAGTGGGGGCTTGTGCCCACCTCAGCTTTCCGTCTTCTCTTGCTCTGTCTCAGCAAGGGGAAGGAAAAGCAGCTCTTCTTCAAGCTGCAGTCACAAGGGCAAGAGAAGGTTGACTTCCTGAGCGTTGGTTCCAGACCTTTGCTCTACCAGCTGAAACCATGAAGAGCTGCCACCACTTTCCCCACCCCCTAGGAGAGGTAAGTCACCTGGTGTCACTGTTGCTCTCTGAGAGAGACGCTGCATTACCCACATGGAGATATTCCTCTCTCATAGAGCTGAAAGGACTTTGAGCTCTGCTTTTACTGGCAGGACCAAGTACTGCCCCCTGATAGATTTTTGCCCCAGATCCCTAAGTGGCCCATGGCCCCTTCAAGGATTGAACTTACAATGCTGAGTTGAGCAGGCCAATGCTCAAACCACTGAGATATTCCTCCCTCCTGACTTATAGTATAAATCATGGCCCCTGACCTATACCATAAATACCCCAGATTGAATCTTGCGGGGCATGGGAGCCTGGGGGTCCCTCAGCACCATTTACTGTGTGGGGTGGTGGGAAGCCCCAAAGGGCCCATTGTACCACTGGGGAGGGGGAAGCCCCAGGGGCCCGCTGCCACTCTGGCCACTGCAGGGGAAGCCCCGGGGGGGGGGGGGCTGTGGGTCCGGGCTCTGCTGGGTGTTTATTCCTTCCTGTCATGGCTGTGGAAGTGTAAACAGAGATAATTTGCTCCTCTTTTCTATGTGGAACAAATAAAGGCGGCTGAATCATTTCCAGGGATGTAAGTAATAAAAGAAAACTGGCAGAGGATGGTTTCGATCCATCGACCTCTGGGTTATGGGCCCAGCACGCTTCCGCTGCGCCACTCTGCTCTGTGTGGGGGTTGCCTGCAGGGTTTAATCACAGGGCACCTGAGTTTGGCCGGGTAGGTTTTACTCCTGAAGGGATTCTGCCCAAAAAATAAAATAAAAATCTGTGCACAATATTTTTATTTGTCAATAAATAAATGTGGAGCCAGCATAGGGTGACCAGATGTCCCGATTTTATAGGGACAGTCCCGATTTTGGGGTCTTTTCCGTATATAGGCTCCTCTTAACTCCCACCCCCTGTCCCCCCGCCCCACAGATTTATTTGTTTCCCTGCAAAAAAATGACTTTCTAATGGGGAAGCAAAGGGAAGCCACAAGCGTGGTCATGCGTCCCTCCCCAACAGCGCAGGCATGTCATTGCCGAAAGGTGACGCCTCACCACTGGGTCTGTGTCCCGGGGGAGGGGGCTGCAGGGTGATCTCCCATCTCTGTGCGTCCGGTAACCTGTGCTCCCCACTGCCATGCTGCAGGCTTAGGGTGACCAGACAGCACATGTGAAAAATCGGGACAGGGGGTGGGGGTTAAGAGGAGCCTATATTAAAAAAAAGACCCAAAAATCTGGACTGTCCGTATAAAATCAGAACATCTGGTTACCCTATGGAAGCTCCACATTTATTTATTGACAAATAAATTTTGCATTATTTTAAAATATTACACACAGACACACAAACACACCCACACATACACAGAGCAGCGTGGCGCAGCGGAAGCGTGTTGGGCCCATAACCCAGAGGTCGATGAATTGAAACCATCCTCTGCTAGTTTCTGTTTTATTACTTACAGCCCTGGAAATGATTCAGCCGCCTTCTTTTGTTCCGCATAGAAAAGAGGAGCAAATTCTCTCTGTTTACACTTCCACAGCGATGACAGGAAGGAATAAAAACCCAGCTGAGCCCGGCCCCACAGGCCCCCCGGGGCTTCCCCTGCAGTGGGCAGAGTGGGAGCGGGCCCCTGGGGCTTCCCCCTCCCGAGGGGTACAATGGGCCCTTTGGAGCTTTCCACCACCCCACACAGCAGATGGTGCTGAGGGACCCCCAGTGACACTGGGTGGCCACATGGGGTTATGCACACAGCATCTCTCTCAGAGAGCGACAGTGACACCGGGTGGCCACGTGGGGTAACGCACACAGCGTCTCTCTCAGAGAGCAACAGTGACACCGGGTGGCCATGTGGGGTAACGCACACAGCGTCTCTCTCAGACAGCAACAGTGACACTGGGTGGCCACGTGGGGTAATGCACACAGCGTCTCTCTCAGAGAGCAACAGTGACACCGGGTGGCCACGTGGGGTAACACACACAGCGTGTCTCTCAGAGAGCAACAATGACACCGGGTGGCCACGTGGGGTAATGCACACAGCATCTCTCTGAGAGAGCAACAGTGACACTGGGTGGCCATGTGGGGTAATGCACACAGCATTTCTCTCAGAGAGCAACAGTGACACCGAGTGACCACGGGTGGGGTAATGCACACAGCGTCTCTCTCAGAGAGCGACAGTGACACCGGGTGGCCATGTGGGGTAATGCACACGGCATCTCTCTCAGAGAGCAACAGTGACACCAGGTGGCCATGTGGGGTAATGCACACAGCGTCTCTCTCAGAGAGCGACAGTGACACCGGGTGGCCACGTGGGGTAATGCACACAGCGTCTCTCAGAGAGCAACAGTGACACCGGGTGGCCACGTGGGGTAACACACACAGCGTCTCTCTCAGAGAGCGGCAGTGACACCGGGTGGCCACGTGGGGTAATGCACACAGCGTCTCTCAGAGAGCAACAGTGACACCGGGTGGCCACGTGGGGTAACACACACAGCGTCTCTCTCAGAGAGCGGCAGTGACACCGGGTGGCCACGTGGGGTAATGCACACAGCATCTCTCTCAGAGAGCAACAGTGACACCGGGGATATATATCATATATACATTTATAAGCATCTCCCCATAAAGCCTTATGGGGTACACTGTCACACACACACCCCCCCCCACACACACCCAGACACACCCCTACACCTCTCCTGGTGGTGGGAGGGGAACAGGGGAAATGACAAAAGAAGAGATGAAGAGAAAGGAGGGAGGGATGGAGGAAAAGGTCAAACAAAAAGGACAAACCCTAATGTCCCCAGTGATTCTGAGGGACAAAATCCTAAGTGGGGAATAAAATTCTGCCACCTGAAGCTACTGTTTTCCATGCCTAGAATTCAGCTGGCACCAGATGGATCAGACTGAACAGGTTCCAAACCTCTCGGAGGCTCTTACCTTCTAACCAGGGACGTCTGTTTTCTAGGAAAGTGCGTGAAAGGAAAGGAGAAAACTCCAAAGAGGTTCCTCCTGGCGCTCACATACGTGAACCCTAATACTCTCTGAGTCCTCCGAGAGAGACGTCGACAAGGAGACTTGCTGAAGCAAAGCCACGGGGGTCTCCGAGGTTTCCCTGGCCCTGAGCCCCTGGCCTGGCCTGACTGATGTTAGCATCTCTCTGTGAGGTCACCGCCTCCCACCACCTTTGACCAATTGGCCGAGGTCCTGCAAAATGCCTTTGTGATGTCACTGCCACACCCCTCCCTTGCTGTGCTAATGTCCTGCCGCTGGCCAGACACTTGGGAGGTTTGAGCTACTCCCTGGGGATCACCCCACTCAATGAGTGTTCATTCTAGGAAGCAAGCCAGCGAGACAGGAAAACATCAGGGGCTGCTCCCAATGCTACACTCAGTTTTTCAGAAATTAGTAGACTTTATGGTCAGAAGAGACCATTAGAACATCTAATCTGACTCCCTGCATCTCACAGGCCTTCTGTGTACCACAAGAGCTACTTTTTGGGCAAACACATTCGAGAAAGGCGTCTAGTCTTCATTAAATGACACCAAGAGATGGAGAATCCACCACTTCCCTTGGTACCTTGTTCCTGTGGTGAATCATCCTCGCTGTTGAATAATCCTCCCTTATTTGTAATTTGTCTCTTTTTACATTCCAGCCATTGGGTCTTGTTATGCCTTTCTCTGCGAGATTAAAGAGCCCTTTAATACCCAATATTTTCTATCCATTAAGGCACTTCAACACTTCAATGAAGTCACCTTTCAATCTTCTTTTGAGAAGCTAAACAGGTGGAGCTCTTTCAATAGCTCACTCGAAGAAATTTTTCTCCAGACCGCAGAACATTTGGTGGCTCTTTGCTGCCCCAGCTCCAATTTCTCAACATTTCTTTCAAATGAGGACAGCAAAACTGGATGCAGTATTCCAATATCAGCCTCTCTGATGCTGTGTCCCCCGCCCCCATCCTACTCACGGCTCTGCTCAAACGTCTCATGATGGCTTTAGCCCTGTTCACCACACTGGGAGCTCATGTTGAGTGACTTCTCCACGATGGCCCCTCAATCCTTTCCACAGTCACTGCTTTCCTGGAAACACTTCCGCATTCTGTAGGTGTGGCCAGCATGCCTTGTTGCTAGGTATCGGACTTTGCATTTGGCTCTGGTCAAACTTGTTTCCTTTGAATGGGCCCAGCTTGCCGAATGAGCCAGATCGCTCTGTATCACTGCCCTCTCCTCATCAGTAATTACCACTCTGCCGGTATTTTGTCACCCACCAATCTTATCAGCAGTGATTGGATGTTTTCTCCCAATTCATTGATAAAAATTATTTTTAAAAATTAGTCCTTGAGAGCTTCTTCAGACCCTTAGTCCCCAGGTCTCTCCGAGATGGCTGAGCGTGTGGTCTCCTCCCGCGCCTGACTAGCCTCTGCCCTGAGAACGATGCATCCAGCTCGCTGTGTGCACAGCCAGGGACATCCTGCTAACCCCGCAGTGTAGACAGGATGATGTTAACACGGCTCTCAGGCCAGCCCTTCCCTCCTGCAGGCTGGACGCGTGGGGCGGGGATGGCGAAAGAGGAAATCTTTAACCAGCAACCCGAACCCATTGCTTACCTGGGGCTGCAGCAGAACCACGGTGACATGAGAGGTATCCATGGGAATAGCAGAGCCCTCCTTTTAAAACTGATGGGGCCATGCCCCCCCATTGCTGTGCCCCCCTAGAATTGCCCCGCCTGCTGGCTAGTCAGGGCAATGTGCTTCCCATAGAAGAGCAGTAACAGGGCTAGAGGAAAGCCAGTCAACATTTTTTGTTTCTGTGATGAAAACTGGCCCAGTCCCTGCCCCAAACCAAACTTGTCACAAATAATTGTCAACGACATTGTGTTCTTGCCCCTGGCCCCTTCATTGCACAGGGGGCTTCAGAAATAGGTTTGGTGCCGGGCCCACAAAAATGTAATCCAGACCTAGATACCATCCTGTGATGGGGATTGCATTGTCCGTTATTTGTATTTCCAATGGCATTTCTGTCTGTGGTTTTGTTTTTCGTTGTAGAACGGTGTTTTCTCCTGGATCTGATATTGAACTAAAAAAAGAAGAACGCCTCAGGGTGCCAGATGGAGGAACAGGTTCAAGTCTCTGGTCAAGTATACAAGGTATCATCAGTTCTTCAGTACTCTCCTTGACGCTAGTAATTTCTTTTCAGGACTTGGGCTTTCCTAGGAAGGGCCATTCACTGCCTGGGATTGAAGGGGCAACTTCCTCACACGCCCACTGGCCTCACAGTCTGGAGGAAGAAAGGCTTCTGGGTCTACAGCAAACCGCTGAGCGCCGACTTGTTGAGAAATGCAGGGCTGGCCAGAGACGCCATAGAGGTCTTGAGGAAGGGAGGCAAAAAATTGTCCGCCCAGGCTCTTCGACACTAGAAGTCAGATGAACACAAGGTGCTTTCCACTGGTCCCATGGTGTAAGGGCAGCACTCAGGGCTTTAAATTCTGCAATGCAAGTTCTAGTCTCGGTGGGACCTTGGGGCAGCTATTTTGCCACCTAACACTACTGGGTGTGCCAAGGTGTGGGACTGCCAGGGAGCTCCCCGGCCCCTCTGGCTGCCTGGGCTGAAGGCGAGAGCCAGGCCTGTGCGTGAGGTCTGAGTGCCGGTGGCTCCCCCACTCCTCGGGAGGGTCTGTCCCAAGGCAGCGGCCCAGCCCCCCTCCAAGCGGGGTGCGTCACACCAGCATTTCTTGCCCCGTTGGGGGAGGTTCAGCCTCCCCGAGCCCCTTGTAGCCGCCGCCCACGCGCAGTGTCACTGGTAGATACGGGCAGACGAGGCTCGGGGGCCTCGGCTGGGAAATCCCTGGGTGAAACAAGAAACTTTTCCTTTGGGACCGTATGGCCTAATGGATCAGGTGTCTGACTTCGCATCAGACGATTGAGGGTTCGAGTCCCTTCGTGGTTGTGCTTTGTTCACTTTCCCCTTTGAAAGTCCTGCTCCCTTCAGGGCTGGAGCCTCTTGGCCACTCTGGCCAATGCTCCGGGTTCAGCTAGAGCCCTGGGAAAGAGGTTGTCAGGGTTCACTCTCAACTCTAGTGTACAGATGTGGGGACATGCATGAAACACCCCCTAAGCTTATTTTTACCAGTTTAGGATAAAAACGTCCCCTGCGCATGTTTGAATCCTGCTCACAGCGAGGGCTGTGTTTTAGCCACAGTTTCTGACCAGGGCAATACGTCTACACAGACCCCTGAGACTCTCTCCCCAGACCAAGTCAATCCGGTTCTGCTCCTTTCCTAGAGATACCTGGGACACTACCTCACGCTGTGTCCCTGGGGGTGTCAGGCAAACTCTCAGCACCATGGAGCATCCTGACATTGATCCTTGTGACCTGTGGGTTGGATTTATTTTAGTGGGACACGGGACATGTGGAGGATAATTTAAACTCTTCATTTCCTTAGGGTTCGCCTTCAATATACTTGCATGCTGGTGTCATTTATCACCATTACAGGTCTAGTGTATTTATTAGAATAGCACAAGTAAGTCACAGAAGTGACATAGTAACCGTAGCGAGTCTATGCTGACATAACTTGAGTTAACATGGGCTTGTAGTGTCGATATGGCCTCAGGTCTATGAAATGTCTGGGAGAGGGAATAGGAAGAGGCTGAGGGGAGACCGAGTTTCATTCAGGATTTAGGCTCCAGCTTTTGTGGAAGTTCTTACGGCACCCTAAAGGCTCGGGATCAAAGAGGCCCATAAGAACCAAATATCCTGTATTGATTAAAATGTCTTGACCTCAGGGTGTGTAACTCATGTGTTTAGAATTCGGGGGGTACAGATGTGTGTTCATTATGTGTTGAAGGCCAAAACTACAAACGGGTTCAAGAAAGAATTCGATCAGTTCCTCAGGATCGGGGCATCAGCTGTTAGCCGAGGGAATCAGGGCTGCTGCATCCCCATGCTCTGCGTGTCCCTAACACTCTGACTGCCAGATGCTGGGAGGGGAGGATGGGACGGTTCACTCAGTGAGTGGCTGTTGTGTTCATTCCCTCAGACGCACCTGGCCCTGGCCGCTGTCAGAAGACAGGATACGAGACCAGATGAACTGTTCCTCTGACCCACTATGGCAGTTCTTATGCTCAGGTTCCTCCTTCCCGCTCCCTGCGCCGCTGCACCCTGAAATCCCTGTCGGCCAGCAAGATGAGCTGGGAGCCCAGAAAGAGGAGGCCCAAGCCCCCTGTGGCACTGCGCCCACCCTGGGCAGCTCAGGGAGACCCGATATGATACACTGACATGTGCCAGCAAGAGTAGAGCAGCTCCCTCACCACACACTGCTCCTGGAAATAGCCAACAAGTGTCTGCAGATCCATGGACTGCTCCTGGCCTGAGACCAAACTCCACATCTGGCACCACTGGGAGTTGAACCCAGGATCTCCTGTGTACTAGACAGGTGCTTTAGCCAGCTAAACCATGGTGCCTGCCTGAAGAAAACACTTGCAACTGCTCCATTTGATGGTCCAAGACAAGACCTGCATATTCCAAAGTACAGACGTTCCCCATTTCCCTCAAGACTTGCAGACCTTGAGGTGTCTGGATCTCTGTGCACAGAAAGCCACAGCTCAGATGACAGGGGGCTTCTAACACGTGCTTCTCCCACCAGCCACTGTGATCATACAGTGCTTCGTGCTCTGCATTTCAGTCGCAGCAACCTCAGCTCAATGCTGAGTCACGGTCACCTTTCCATCCGCTCCACACTTCTCATTTGCCACTTTCCAAGTGCCGTGGGGCAGCTGCCCCACACAGGCAGGAGAAAGGTTAAGGCAGCCTTGGAGAGGCTGCGCCGAACCCAGCCAATCAGGAAAGCGTATTGGGCGAGCCAATCAGGAGAAGGCCTATAAGTCCCCTGCCTGAGGGGAGGCTAATGCGTGTGGTGGGCCATAAGCACCACAGGTTTTAACCCTGTTTGCCTCCTTCCCCACGTCTCTTGCTTAGATGATATGGAAGTGCCCCTATGGCCGGGGATGTGAGTTTGTGGACACAGCATCATGCAGTGAGCTTCCAAGACAGCCTGTAATTCAGCAAGGGGTTTGCAGCTGGGCCTTGGCCTGGAGGCAATTTTCTCTCCGCACAGCAGATGGGGAACACACTGGGACCAGCTCCGGGCTCTTTTTTGTGAGCTGGTTCCCCGTGAGGACACACCAGAGATCACTGCAATCTACGTAGGGGGAAACTACCTGGAAATATTCTCCAGCCACCAGCTGATTTGGAAAGTTAAACACGATATTGCACAACATAGAACTATGGGGCCAGGTCCCATGGAAAACAAAGGGGAGCGGGGAAAGAGAGAGCACAGGAGAGAAGAGAAGGAGAGATGGGATAGAAAAAAGCCTCTAGGGCGGGAGCAGATGGAGCAACCAGGGAGTGCAAGGGACATGGTCAACCAATCGGGCTGCCTCCTAGGCCAGGCTGCAGCCCAGCTTCAGGACTCAGAGGAAATGGAGCTCGCACCCCTACCTACAGGACTCCAGGCATGGCCAGACGTCTGGATCAAACGTCCCCTCTGGCGCTCAAGTCACAACAGCGAGCAGGCAAAAGACAGGCTCCCACGTCATTGGCGAGAGCAAGACGAAGCCTTGCAACACCCAGTAGTGTTAGGTGGCAAAAGAGCTGCCCCAAGGTCCCACCGAGACTCGAACTCAGATTGCAGGATTCAAAGCCCTGAGTGCTGCCCTTACACCATGGGACCCGTGGTGATAACCTCAGGTCTTCTGATATCCAGTGTAGAAGAGCCTGGGTGGACAATTTTTTGTCTCCCTCACTCAAGGCCTCTCTGACCAGCCCTGCATTTCTCAACAAGTCAGCACGCAGCGGTTTGCTCAAGACCCAGAAGCCTTTCTTCCTCCAGACTGTGAGGCCAGTGGGCGTGTGAGGAAGTTGCCCCTTCAGTCCCAGGCAATAAATGGCCCTTCCTAGGAAAGGCCAAATCTGAAAGGAAAAAAGGAATGTCAGGAACAGATGGCTTCTGAAGTTCTTTCAGGACATGACAGGGGAAAAGGTTCTGTCTGCCTAACAAGGGACTTGAACCCTGGACCCTCAGTTTGATGCTCTACCCACTGAGCTAGCCAGGCTCACATGGAAAATGGGCAAGTTTAGTGCAGAAGAGAAACTAGTCAAGAAAAAGAGGGCGGGAAACAATACAGAAAACTTGCTACTCTCTCTCTCTTAGCAGCCCTCGCCCCAGCCTGCTCCTCCATCTGGTGCCCTGAGAACTTCTTCTTTTAGTTAAATAATGGATCCAGGAGAAAACACGGTTATACAAAGCAAAACGAAATCACAGACAAAAATGCCATTGAGGAAGAGGGGGGATTTTTATGAGCTTGCGCTGTGCAGATTTTTCTATACAGTGCAAGAAGGGGGGGGGGGACCCTTCACATCTACAACTCCCCAAAGCTCAACAACATTTAAAAGTCCACAATATTCTCAAAGCTCTGGGGATTCCAAAACCCCAGGAAGCTTTGGGGCCTCAAGAAATCCAGAAAGCTCACCTTCCCTGTCTCCAGATGCACGAGAGATTTTGGTCAGGATGTTTACAAGAGGTTGGGGCTCTAGAACTTGCCACCTTGGCTACCGCTGCCTGCAGTCCTGCGGTTTGACCCAATGGTTGGGATTCTCACTGCTTCGCCTGATGCCCACAAGTCTGGCCCTTGTGTTTGCTGCCACACTTTTCCTCTTGCCCACATGACACTTAAGGAAAGGAGAGCCAGGGCCAGGCTTCACAGTCATAGCTACTCCATACGAAGCCAGTCAGGACTCTGTGGGAGCCTCCTCTCTCTGAGCCGACTGTCTCCAGGGCAAGAAGCTTACACAGCTTCCACCTTCCTGGGTCTGACTTCGGAGAATTCAGCGTCCCCTTCCACACTGTTCACTTCCCGCAGCGAGTCCGCCCGGGCGGAGCTCCTGGGAAAGCCAGAGGGCCCTGCCCTCCAACTCCGCAGTCAGACGTGACTCTCAGCAGCCAGTTAAACAGAAGGTTTATTAGAGGACAGGAACAGAGTCTAAAACAGAGCTTGTAGGTATAGAGACCAGGACCCCTCAGTCAGGTCCATCTAGGGTGACCAGACAGCAAAGGTGAAAAATCGAGTCAGGGGGTGGGGGGTTAATAGGAGCCTATATAAGAAAAATCCCTAAATGTTGGGACTCTCAGTATAAAATCAGGACATCTGGTCACTCTAGGTCCATTTTGGGGTAGGGAACCCAGATCCTGGTTCTGGGCCTCCCTCCATTTCCCCAGCCAGCTCTAAACTGCCTCTCTCTAGCCCCTCCTCTGGCCTTTGTCTCTGTCCCGGGCCAGGAGGCCACCTGATCTCTTTGTTCTCCAACACCTTCAGTGGGCACCTTGCAGGGGAGGGGCCCAGGCCAGCAGTTGCCAGGGGACAGAGCGTCGGCCAGTCTCTGTGCAGAAAGCATCACACTGGCCCTCTAGGGCTCTGCAACAATCACTCCCCCTTATCCCCCCACCTAGAGACTTAAGAAATGCAAAGGGGAAACTGAGGCACCCACGCAGTATTTAGAGACAACATTAAGAACATTCCCATGGCGTCACACACGGCCAGCTGACAACCACAAAGACCCCCGGCCAGCCTGCTCCCGGGCAAGCCAAACCCCCACTGAAGGCAACCTGCAGGCCAGCGTGTGGGGCGGCTGCTGACGCTCTGTGGCCAACATCAGACTGTGGTAGGAAAGCAGGGCCAGCCCCCCTGGTGGGACCTCTGACCGTTCCCCTTTACGGTGCTCACTCTTGTACTGGGCAGGAGATTCTCCCCAAGAGGCTTTTCCCCAGCCGGTGAGAAGCAAGGAAACACCCAGGCTCCCAGGGTGCTATTTAGCAAACCTCCTCGAGCACAGGTGCAGATTGGGAAGAGGGAAACTGCTCTACACACTCGCCCGGGCAGCTGCCCAGTGTCTTTGGTGAGTCCGGAAGGGAAAAGGCTGGACTGGGAGCCCCTGGGGCTCATGCCCTAGCCTGTGTGACCCCCACCTCCTTCCCAGGGCTATTGCTGAACCCAGAGCATTGGCCTGAGCCGCCAAGAAGAGGCTCCAGCCCTGAAGGGAGCAGGACTTTCAGCACAAAGGGAAACTGCACAAGCACAACCGCGAAGGGACTCGAACCCTCAACCGCCTGATCTGAAGTCAGACGCCTGATCCATTAGGCCACACGTGGAGTTCCAGGAAGGGAGAAAGGAAAAGTCTTGAGCTGCCTTTAGTCCCTGGTTGGGGTCTCCTGGGCAGTGGAAACCGTCCCTTGTTTGCTGCTGCCAAGGGGATCGTGGAGAGCTGAGACGTCCCTCGGCTTGGCTCAAAGGGGGAAGTTGGATGGAATTTATCACACAACCCTCCCTGCTCCCCAGAGCCCCCCGGGGAGAATCGAGAGCAGGGGGAGTCATTCCTCACCTGCGCCCCCAGAACAGCTGCTAGGACTCCTCCCTGCCAGCTCCTCACCCCTGGATTCACCCTCAGCTCCTGGGATCTCTCTGCTCCAAAGGCCCCAGAGCCCTGGGGTGGGGAGGGCGTCACGGCACAGCCTGAAATACAGGGGAGGAGTCTGGAACTGAAGGAATGGGGAAAAGAACGGAGAGGAAAGAAGCAGAGAAAATGTCTCTTCTCTCTCCCCTCCCCCTCCCAGCAAGAAATGTTATCACCAAGTGCCCTGGGCGGCTGCCCGGGTGCCCACCCCTAAGGCTGGCCCTGGCCCCAGCACGAACAGCAGAGACCCCAGAGATACTGGCCACCCACTGAGCACTGGTAGCCTGGGCGGAACGTAATCGGGGCTCGGGGAGGCTGAGCCTCCCCACACCTGGTGTCGCCAAGGGGGCAGTGGGGGGTTGCACATGGGCCAATTGGGCCCATGACTAGGGGCCCGGCCAATTTAGGCCTCCTGGAAAAGTCTCTCCCATGTCGGCCCCAGGGCTGGAGGAGTCTCACTGCCCACTACATTCCGGGGGCTGCAGCAGGGGCACAGAGCTCCTCTGGTCTTGGGGCCACCGCGGGGGTGTGTATGGAAAGGAGTGAGCAGGGTGGGGCAGTGGGGGAAGGGGTGGGGCAGAGGTGATGTAGTGGATGGGGCCGTGGGGGGAAGGGGGGAAGAGGGCGGGGCCAGAGGCTGAAGGGGGGCGGGGCCATGGTTCCGGTGCCAGGGCCCCCACACTTGTTCTCCATTTCCCTGGGCTTTGGCATCACTAGCCCCTGCTGAGCGAGTGGGGGTCAGTTTAGGGCAGTGGTCCCCAGAATGTGGGGCATGACTCCTAGGGGGGCAACAGAGGAACGTTCTTGGGGGCACCTCAGGCCCTGAGCCAGCCCCACTGGAGGTAACCCCAGCCCGCCCCATGCCGCCACAGCTCTTCCCCAACCTCACCCTGGGCTCCTAGCCCAGCCTCAGCCCCCTTACCCCTGTCTGCACCCCTCTCCCCATGGCACATTGCGAGAGGCCCATGAGGACCAGATGAATTCTTGCCGGCCTTACTCAGCCCTGTGAAGTATTACCCGGGACTCAGCTCTCCATTGGTCTGTCTGCTTTGGGGCAGGGACCATAACACGTCCTGCTGCATTCGTTATTTCACAGGGTGGTTTAGGATTTTCAGTCTCACACACGGTGCACAAAGCAGGACTCAACCCTGGGTGGAAACTAAATGAGCCGCCCACAGATTCTGGCAGCCAAAAGGAGCCATTTGGTGTGAGAGTCAGACCTGCCCCTGTCCCAGAGGGAGGGGTCGTCTGGGAGGGGCCTGGAACACGGACCTATCAGCTCTTAACTCCCAAACTTTCAGTAACTCTGTTATCAGTGCCTGGGAGTGTAATTTAAACCATAAAAACAGCCACACTGGGCTAGACCAAAGGCCCATCTAGCTCTGTATCTTCTCTTCTGACAGTAGCCAATACCAGGTGCCCCAAAAGCCACTCAACAAGGCACCACTGGGAGTTGAACCCAGGATCTCCTGTTTACAAGACAGGCGCTTTAACCAGCTAAGCCATGGTGCCTGCCTGTGACTAGTGTCTGGTGTCTGCCCACACCTGACTCCCTGCCACACCCCACCTGGGCCTTTGCTTGTGTTTGGATTCTGCAAAGCAGAGGAGCAGGGGACGTTTTCCTTGCAAGCTTCTGTGTGTGTGAATCCTTGGCCAGGTCGGCACTACAAAGTTACTTCAGCATCATTATACTGCTCAGGTGTGTGAAAAACACACAATGTTCCCTCAGTCAGGAGCACACACGGCAATGCCACGTCTGGCAACAAAAGTGCCCTGTTCTGGCGACATAATAAAACCACCTCGACGAGAGGCCTGGAGCTTTTTGCTGCAAATTTAAAGTGACACATACCCAGCCCCCCAGCCCCCAGTCCTGACTCCTGCACCCCCCCACAACCCCAGTCCTGACTCCTGCACCCCCCCACAACCCCAGTCCTGACTCCTGCACCCCCCCACATCCCCACCCCCCGCCACATTCCTACCTGCACCCCTCGCACCAAACGGGAGCTGCCCCAGGTCAGCGCTCCACACCCCAACCTCCTGCCCCAACCCTGAGCCCGCTCCCTCACCCTGGCTTCTGGCCAGACCCTGCACCCCAACCCCCAGCCTGCTCCTGCACCCCAACTCCCTTCCTCCTTTGCCCCATTCCCGCCTCACTTCCTCCTTTGGCAAGTCACACAAGGGAGGCCAGCAGGAAGAAACGGCCTCCCTAGGCCAACCTCCAAGGGCTGAGGAGGCCAAGACACAAGGCTCCAAGAGGTGACTGGCCGAGATCCTCCAGCTTTCCCTGGCTGATGCTAAGGCGCTTTCTCAGCTCATTTCACCACCCTCTGTCCTGCAGGGTTGGGGTCATCCCAAGGACAGGCCAGTGGCAGAAGGAGGAGTGTCTTGCTGGACAGCTAGGGGAGTGGGGAAAAAGTTAACTGTCACGTTTCTGCCTGGTTTCGAACCAGGGACCTTTTGCCTGTTAGGCAAACATGATAACCACTACACTACTGAAACTTCCTTCAAATACCAACCACTTGGCTGGTGCTCACGCTGGCACACACCGATGGGCAAACTTGGAGAAAGTGGGTTACCTGGTGGCTGCAGGCGACGGGGGCCCAGCGGCACGGGGAGGAATTTGGGCAGCTAGACCCCGGCAGCAAGAGTCCTGCCGCCACTTGCCGCCCCACCCTGTTGTCCTGGCTTCACCTACTGGCAGTTTCTTACATCAGAGACACTGTCCCCAAGCAGGACTAATGCTGAGACCTGGTGATCAGTGATCTCAGATCTGTTGGTCTGCAGCAAGACTCGAAATTGAGTCTCAATCAGCTCAGTTGTTACACAGCGAAGACCAAAAGGGTCAAATGGTGCCTGGGCCCCTTAAGAAGAGCCCAACCCATCAAGTACCAGCACTTGGCTCTCCCCTCTCTCAACTCCACTTAGCATTGTTTGGAGTCAATCCTTGCCTCTGTCAGCCTGGGGGACTGGGAGAAGTACCTCACACAAGGGCTCCAGTGGCGCAATGGGTTAGCGCACAGTACTTATACGGCAGTGCTGAGTGGAGACATGCTGAGTTTGAGCCTCAGCTGGAGCACTGGTTTTCATTAACCCAATGGCTTTGCCCACTTCTATGGCCCTTTGGAACCTAGAATTCCCTCCCAGGGGACACTGAGGGGGGAGGAATCAAAAATGCCCCTTCACTTATCACCTCCTCTGCAGAGTGCAGCTCAGACACCACAAACCTACAATCCTTCCTCCCTCACCAGCCCCTATGCCAGGATCTCTCAAGCAGAGCCCAGAGCGCTGCCCATCCTTTGAGCCCCCCCGACACCCTCTCACTCTTTGCTCCCCCAACCCTCCTTTCTACATGTGAAAATCCCCATTGGGGAGGGAGAGGAGCAGGGAGCCAGCAGTCTCTGTGGCTGAATTATCTACGGCAGCGCGCTGAGTGGTTGGGGGCTGAGCTACACCCCTTCGGAGCTTTTCAGGGATGAGATTCTGATGAATTGTAACACAAGGAAATTCTCTCCTGTTCGGGCCTGTTTGTGCCTTGTGCCAGCCTCTGTTCTTCCGGATAGGGGACGTGCAGAGACAAGGCCCAGGCTTTCTGTCACAAAGTCTGTACCCACCTCTGAAATATTGCCACTGGGAGAGTATGGCTCCCAATTCTCCCATAGAGGGATTGCAAGTGCGGCTACCCAGTTGTCCCTTATTTACACAATATGGAAGTGCCCCTATGGCTGGGGATGTGAGTTTGTGGACACAGCATTGTGCAGTGGGCTTCCAACACAAACTGTAATTCAGCAAGGGGTTTGCAGGTGGACCATGGATGGAGGTAATTTTTTCTCCGCACAGCAGATGGGGGATACACTGGGACCAGCTCCTGGCTCTTTTTTGTGAACTGGTTCCCCGTGAGGACACACCAGAGATCACTGTAATCTATGTAGGGGGAAACTACCTGGAAATATTCTCCAGGCCCCAGCTGATTTGGAAAGTTAAACACGATATTGCACAACATAGAACTATGGGGCCAGGCCCCATGGAAAACAAAGGGGAGCAGGGAAAGAGAGAGCACAGAAGAGAAGAGAAGGAGAGATGGGATAGAAAAAAGCCTCTAGGGTGGGAGCAGATGAAGAGAACCAGCGAGTGTTCCATTTGATGGTCGAAGACAAGACCTGCCTATTCCAAAGTACAGACGTTCCCCATTTCCCTCAAAACTTGCAGACCTTAAGGTGTCTGGCTCTCTGCACACAGAAAACCCAGAGCCAGAAGCCTTCCTTCCTCCAGACTGTGAGGCCAGTGGGCGTGTGAGAAAGTTGGCCTGTTAGTCACAGGCAGAAAATGGCCCTTCCTAGGAAAGCCCAAGTCCTGAAAAGGAAAGGACTAGTGTGAAGGAAAGTACTGAACAACTGCCTTTTGGAGGATATGAAGCCTTTTACACCTGACCAGGGACTTGAACCCTGGACCCTCAGATTAAAAGTCTGATGCTCGACCAACTGAGCTAGCCAGGCTCACATGAGAAAATGGCAAATTAGGTGCAGAAGAGAAACTAGTCAAGAAAAAGAGGGCGGGAAACAATACAGAAAACTTGCTACTCTGGCTCCCTTAGCAGCGCTAGCCCCAGCCTGCCCCTTCATCTGGCACCCTGAGGCCTTCTTCTTTTTCTAGTTAAATCTCAGATCCAGTAGTGTTAAGTGGCAAAACAGCTGCCTCAAGGTCCCACCGAGACTTGATCTCAGATTACAGGGGTCAAAGCTCTGTATACTGGTCCTTACACCATGGGACCAGGGGTGATACCTTTGGGGTCTTTTGACTTCCAGTGCAGAAGAGTCCGGGTGGGCAATTTTTTTCCTCCCTTGCTCAAGGCCTCTCTGGCCAGGCCTGCATTTGCTCAACAAGTCGGCACGCAGCGGTTTGCTGTAGACCCAGAAGCCTTTCTGTCTTCAGACTGTGAGGCAAGTGGGCATGTGAGGAAGTTGCCCCTTCAGTCCCAGGCAGTAAATGGCCCTTCCTAGGAAAGCCCAAGTCCTCAAAAGGAAAAAGTAACATCAAGGAAGATACTGAAAAGCTGCTTCTCAAAGGATATGATACTCTGGATACCTGACCAGGGACTTGAACCCTGGACCTGCAGATTAAAAGTCTGATGCTCAACAAACTGAGCTAGCCAGGCTCACACGAGTTAAATGCAAGTTTGGTGCAGAAGAGAGTCAAGAAAAAGAGGGCAGGAAATACAGAAAACCTGCTACTCTTGGTCTCTTAGCATCCCTAGCCCCAGCCTGCTCCTCCATCTGGCACCCTGAGGCCTTCTTCTTTTTCTAGTTAAATCTCAGATCCAGGAGAAAATACTTTGGGATGTGGCTCCACTCCTCCCCCTCCCTCGCACCGGCAAACAGCTGTTCAGCGGCAGGGAGGGGGAGACAGAGGGGGAGGGGCGGGAACGTGGCACGCTGGGGGAAGAGGCTGCGGAGGAGCTTCTGCCTCCACAGGAGAGAGCCGGGGGTGGAGAGAGCAGCCGGGCTGGGCCCCTTCAGAGCATGGACCAGGCACCATGGTCAATCCGGTACTGATGGTATCTGGGCCAATCCTGCATTGAGAGCACCCCCTAACGTCCCTGTGCGCTCACGAGAAACCTGCAGGAACCGATACCAAAGGCTGAACACGAAACACAACTGCTCCCACTTGCCGCAGTAAAACCCTTTCCCTGCCGTCCTTCAGAGACCAGCAGAACGGAATCAAGGCTCATCCAGGTCCCGGATCCCAGCCCCGCCCGGCTCCCTTCTGCTGCTGACTCACGATGTTTTCCCACCATGGCCAGACGTTTAATGGCCACAGAACCCCGGAGAGCCACTGCTGCGGGGACCTGCCTTCGTCGCTGAAGATGCTCCTCACAGCAGCTCTGCCAAAAGGGATACGATGCTGTGGCTTTGATTAGGCGCAGAGTGTCCAGTCATCCGAAGAGTCGGTGTCTTTCTTTGCGGTTGCCCCGCCATTCCACTCGGGCCTGACCTGCCCTCCAGCGCAGCCTCCTGCTGACACTTGAAACATAATAGTAGAGTCATAAAAGGCTTCAACGCCCACCGTGCCCAACCCTCACATCTCAGTCCTGCGATTAAAGGTGCATGGTGGGAACATGCCCACATTTTGCTATTAGCCACTGGACAGAGCTTTGATTTTCACAGTCTCCAAACACCTTCCCAGCATCCTGACATCTAAGCGGGCATCTGACGGAACCACACACCTGCTCAAGGTACTTCTGATGTTCTAGAAGGGAGACAGAGAGGAAAAAAGCTCAATCCACAGTGACACTAATGAGCATGAATAGCCAATGAGCTTTGTATGTAGCTACTTAGTCAATAGTGAACCTTCCCATCATTACCCCTTTGAAATGATGATGATGATGATGATGTACACTTGACTTTCTATCCCAGTGTGCCATGGACTTCTACAGGTTGCATTAGCCAATCCAACCATTCGGCACTCGGAGATGGGTACCTCTGTATTGTGCCTGATTCTTGTACAGCTATAACAGGCTGGTAGATGCAGATACTTTCCCCTCTTCTTAACCAGCAATAATATGAGCCCAGCCCCAGGCTAGGGCTGGGAAGAGAGAGAAAGAGCAGTAGGTTTTCCCTATTGTTTCCTGCTTCCTTTTTCTTGCATAGCTTCTCCTTCATACCAACTTGCTTTATTAGTTTCATGAGCCTGGCTAGCTCAGTTGGTAGAGCATCAGACTTTTAATCTGAGGGTCCAGGGTTCAAGTCCCTGGTCAGGTGATTAACTATTCATTAACATCCTAAAAAATCTGTCTCTTGGGAGTCCTCTTTGATGTTACTTTTTCTCTTCAGGATTTTGCCTTTCCTAAGAAGGGCCTTTTTCTGTGTGGGATTGAAGGGGCAACTTCCTGACATCCCCTCTGTCCCCGCAGGCTGGAGGAATAAAGGCCTCTGGGCATATAGCAGGTTCCTCCCAGATGGCTGCGTTCTCACCTGGTGGAGGTGGAAGCTCGGTCTCCTTGCCTCTGTTGCTGCCTTCCCGTGAAGGTGCTGATCCGGCTGCCCTGTCTGACGCCGGATGGGAGGAATGTTTGGAGCTTTGGCTTCTGATTGCGGGCTCCCTCCTACAGCCGCGCGAGGTGGGCTCTGTGGGGAGCCTCTCCCGGGCAGAAGGTATCTGGGTGTTGCCAGTCCCTGCCAGGCTTGGGTCCAGCCCAGCGCTGAGGCCTGAAGTATCAGGAGACTGGGAGAGGAGAGAGCAGAACTGGTGGAGCTGGGGAGTGGAGCGCCAGGAGCCGCTCACCCCGCCTTGAGAGCACTTGTGGGGACTGAGCTGTCTTTGGGTAGGGGAGTGATGGGACCCCAGGGGATGGGGACAACAGTCTGGGGTCTCATTCACCCAGGCAAGGAAACACCCCTATGGGGGGGGAATCACTGCCCCAGTGACTACGGGACCTGTTGGTGAGCCCCAAATCCTGAATTAACACGGCTACGCAGATCCAGACTAACATGGTTCCCCCTCTGATACTTCCAATAACTCCGTTATCAGCGCCTGGGAGTGTAATTTAAACCATAGGAACAGCCAGACTGGGCTAGACCAAAGGTCCGTCTAGCTCTGTATCTTTTGTTCTCACAGTAGCCACTATCAGGTGCCCAAAAGGGACACACCGAGGCACCACTGGGAGTTGAACCCAGGATCTCCTGTTTACACGACAGGTGCTTTAACCAGCTAAGCCATAGTGCCCGGCTCTGGCTAAGGCCGGGTATCTGTCCACACCTGACTCCCTACCAACCCCCCACCCCACCCCGGGTTCATCCACTGATCAGGAGCCGTGTGAGGTAACCTCACACCCCAACCGTGTGCCCCAATCCCCTGCCTGAGACTTTAGCCCCCCAAACCAGGAGCCCTTTCCTGCACCCCAAGACCCTCATACCTGGCCCCACCCCAGAGCCTGCACCCCCAGCCCAGAGCCCTGACCCCCTTTTCCACCCCAACCCCCTGCTCCAGCTTGGAGCCCCCCAAACTTGGAGCCCCTCCTGCAGCCCAAACCCCTCATCCCTGGCCCCACCCTGCAGCCTTCACCCCTACACCCCAATCTCCTGTCCAAGCCTAGAGCCCCCCTCACACCCTGAACCCCTCATTCTCTGCCCCACCCTGCAGCCTTCACCCCTGCACCCAAATCCCCTGCCCCAGCCCTGAGCCCCTCCCAAACCCCTCATGCCCAGCTCCATTGGGTCGTGGGCATCAACAATTTTCTTCAATTGGGACACCAGAAAAAAAATTGAAACCCGCTGCCTTAGAGAGGGAGGGAAAGGGAAGGAGGTCACACGACAACAGTCAACCTGTGGAGCTTTCTCCCAGAGGATGTTGTGGAGTCCAAGACTAGAACAGGGCTCAAAGCAGAACTAGATACGTTCATGGAGGACAGGGCCAGCAATGGCTATTAGCCAGGCTGGGTAGGGATGGTGTCTCTAGCCTCTGTTGGCCAGGAGCTGGGAATAGGCAACAGGGGATGGATCACTTGATGATTCCCTCTTCTGGGGCACCTGGCATTGGCCAGTCAGGAGACAGGACACTGGGCTGGATGGCACTTTGGTGAAACCCCCCCAGAGATCTCCTGCCATTGGCACTTTGCCCTCACTGCTCAGATTGAAACTTGCACAAGGAGACCCATGGGCCACATCCCAGCTGGGTGTGAGCAAAGCAGCCAGGAGAAAGGCAAACCTGGAGATGCTGGGGACTGAACCCAGGATCTCATACGTGCAAAGCATCCGCTCTACCACTGAGCTACATCCCCAAACAGACCTGATTGCCTGGCTGTTCACACTCAGAGCCTGCCTCCTTCCAAAGCAGCCTCCCCCCCGCCCCACCCCCTGATCATGCTCTCGTGGAGGTTGCTGGCTCATAGGGGTCACTTTGCAGCAGGGCCAGATTCTGTGTGTGGGGCAGAGAGAGTGTGAGCCCTGGACTCAGGTGCAGAGATACACTCAGCCCTCTCCTCTGCATTGGGGGGGTGCTGACACCCACTGCTGGAAGGTCATGGTGATGGGGGGCACTGTGGACAGCTCAATCCCTGCCCCTGGTGGCAGAAGTGGGGTGGGGAGCTCCAGGTGTTTCTAGGATCTGCTATTTCCACCGGCCTGTAAAGTCCGGCTTTCCCCGGCACATTCACTGCGGTGCGATTGGGTCACTGTGTCTATGGCTGAACAGCAAAGAATCGCTCCCGGTTTCCCGTCTCTCTGCAGCGTGATTAGCCTGTGTCGGTGGTTAATGGGGTGGATCTAGCTGTAGATTGTTATTCATTCCCCACCTGGACAGTTCACACAGTCCCTGTCCCGTGCAGATCCCCAGCACCTCAGTGACCCCAGTAGCAGCGGTTGGGTTTTCCCTGAGGACCTGAGATTTTTAGGGTCCTTTTCTCAGCTTTTCCCCCATCCCGGACAGTCCATGAAATAACTGTAGCAGCATAAAGAAAGAGCGGAGGGAACATCTCACTGCCGGGGCTGGATGTGCCCAGGGCCCCCTGCTCGTCCATTGGTTCCATGGAATTTGCCCCCCTGCTTTGCACAAGGGACAGAGACAGATCTCGCTGTTCCTGGGTCTGTGCAGAGAAAATTGTGCTTCTGTCTGTAAGACAGGCGGGAAATGGCCCCATGGTGGGACAATATCCTCAGGATTAAGAGCAAAGGACTCAGGCTGAGAACCGATTTAACTCCACTCATCTGGGATTTAACAAATTGTCTTCCATGGAGACACTGGGACCTTGTGACATTGATCCAGACTCGGGGGGGTTCGGCTGCTTTAACTCTTGGCACAAACATGAACTTGATTCCAAGAAGGGAGAGAGGAGAAGCCTGAAGTTGCCTTGGGTCCAAGGCTGGAGTCTCCTGGATGGTGGGAAACTTCCTTTGCTGCTGCCAGGGGACAGCGGCTACTGGCGACATAGCAGGGCTGGGACGAACGGGGAATGTTGCATGGACTGTATCATACACGCCCCACCCTGCTTCTCAGAGCCCACAGGAGAGAATCCAGAGACGAGTGAGTCATTTCTCAGCTGCGCTCTCAGGAGAAGCCAGTAACTGTCCCTGACCAGACACCCAGGAGAGGAACCACGGCAGTTCTGCAGAGACATCTGGCTGCCAGGGGATCCAGCTAGGAGAGGAGCTGGGGGTCTGCAGGTTTTGCAGTGGGGAGGAGGCCAGGCCAGTGGGGCTGTCTCAGGAGTCCCAGGGCGCTTGGCCAGAGGGGAGGCTCTAGAGCACATGTTGGGGGCAGGGTGGGGCAGTAGGGATACAGGATGTGAGGCGGGTTAACATGGAACTGCACAAAAACCTCCCCCTTTGCTCCAGTTAAAGGCCCTGCTTTGGCCTCTCCCTGATTCATGAAAATCTCCATCTCTCCCCCGGCTCTCAGACACCCCCTCTCCCCCAGGGGTATTTTCATGGGTTCTTCCTTTTTCAACGGTCTCGTACAAATAGTTTTGCCATGGAAATGATCCAGTACATTTAAAAGGAGAAAACCAATCCCACAACACGTGTGTATCTCCTCCCCCAGACAGAGTGTGGGTCTGAATCTTTCTACTGACCAGTCTGGGCAAGCAGAGTCACCCCCACATTCACTGCACGTCGGGCCCAGGACTTGCGCCCAGCAGTTCTTGGGGCTGTGGGGAGAACCGAGCGTCACGGGCAGCAGCGAGGGAGGGCGGCTGGGACTGAGCTGTCTGGGGAATATTTTAATCCGTAGCTGTTTTTCGGAGGATTAAATCAATGCAGCTTCTACTGCTCCATCTCTCCCCAGGAAACAACGGTTCTGGGCGAGGTGCCCAAACCAGCTACCAGTAAGAAGTGAAATGAAATGGCCACACGATGGCGGCAGAAGCTAAGACACGAGAAGCCAGGTTCTTGGGCAATGTGCTTTGAAGGTGCAAAGGGAGATGTTTTCCCTTTGACTCCTCGCCCCCCCCCTCTAATCCACTAGACCCCCCGTTCCTCCCACAGCCAGGAGTAGCACCCAGGAGAGAGAGAGAGAGAGATTAGCTAGTGGTTATAGATTAAATTGTTAAAAGTGGCATCTTGTCTTGTCCCCTGAAACAATCCTGTGTAGTTTTCTCTGTATAACTTCTGTCGGTGCCCCTCAATCCCGACCCGCAGCCCCTTCTATCCCAGCCCTGAGCTCCCCAGTCACTGCTCTGTCGATGCCCCTGTCGGGCGATGCTCTGGAACTGCTCCCTACGAAGCCAGTCAGGACTCTGGAGGAGCCTCCTCGCTGAGCCGACTGTCTCCAGGGCAAGAAGCTTCCCCAGCTTCCACCTTCCTGGGTCTGACCCCGGAGCATTCAGCATCCCCTTCTTCACCCAGCGGGGCTCGTGGGGAAGCCAGAGGGCCCTGCCCCCGACTCCACCGTCAGACGTGACTCTCAGCCAGCCAGTGAAACAGGAGGTTTATTACACAACAGGAACAGGGTCTAAACCAGAGCTTGTAGGTGCAGAGAACAGGACCCCTCGGTCAGGTCCCTCTTGGGGGGTGGGGAGGCCAGACGCCCATCTGGACCTCTCTCCATGTGCCCAGCCAGCTCCAAACTCTCCAGCCCCTCCTCTGCCTTGTCTCCTTCCCGGGCCAGGAGATCACTGATTCCTTTGTTCTCCAACCCCTTCAGCCGGCACCTTTGCAGGGGAGGGGCCCAGGCCAGCAGTTGCCAGGAGACAGGGTGTCGGCCATTCTCTGTCATCACACTGGCCCTCTAGGGCTTTGCAACAATCACACCCCTTATCCCACCACCTAGAGACTTAAGAAATGCAGAGGGGAAACTGAGGCATAGGGGAAACTGAGGCACCCACACAGTATTCAGAGGAAACATTAGGAACAGTCCCACTTTGTTACACCCTCTCTAAATGTTTGTTTAAATCACTTGGTGGTGGCAGCGTAACGTTCAAGGACAAAAGGGATTTGTGCCTTGGGGAAGTTTTTATCCTAACCTTTGGGGGTCTTTCATGCAGCTGCTGACTGTACCCCAGAGATGGGAGGGAACCCTGACAACCTCCTTCCTGGGGCTGTAGCTGAAGCCACAGTGGCCAAGAAGAGACTCCAGCCCTGAAGAAAGCCGGACGTTCAGGACAAAGCGGAAAGTGCACAAAGTACAACCGCGAAGGTACTCGCACCCTCACTTTGTTACTCAGGTCATCTCCGGAGGGGGCAGAGACACTCTGGGCACAAGGAGTCGAGTTCCCAGCGAGATGTGAGACTTAGTTCCATGGAGCCAGGGGCAGGGTTTGGTCGGGAGGCTTAAGCATGGGGGATTGGGGGGCAGAGGACGGACCGGCTGTCTAGGTGCGGAGATTTAGTGGCACTGGGGCACAGGAGGGAGGAGCAGGAGGAATCCTACTGATGGGCTGTGGCCGTGGAGAAAAAGAGGAAGGGCTCCTGGGACTTTTTTTGCGTTTCTTTTACTTGCCTGCTTTTGTGGTTACAGCAGGTAACTACACTCACTGACCTAGACTAGCTCAGTCAGTAGAGCATCAAGCTCCTAGTCTGGGGTCCAAGCCCCATCTCTGGGCACTCAGCTTTTTATGTTCCCTTGTGTGCCAGGAGCCAAATGATCCCTGGTGGTGTCCAGAGCCACCCCCGGGTTCCCAGAAGCCCTGGCCATTTCCTGGACAGGCCCCTTTCTCCTGCTGAGTCCTTAGGAGTCAGGAGGGAGGCTCACACCCACAGGAGAAGGCCCAGACAGCGCAGTCTGGGGCTGGCAGGAAGCGCTGTGGGGCCAGGTGCTGAGAGACCCGAGGGGAGAGAGGGAGAGAAGCGATGAGGACAGAGTGCCAGTGTAAAGGGGGTTATGGTCCTGCTAGTGCAGCAAACTTTCCTGGCTTATCCACGACCCCGGTGGAATGGGCTAGAGAAAGGCCCTGAGTCCCCACTCCCACTCCCTCACCCAGAGGCAGCCTGACCTCGAGGACTCTCTGTCTACTCTCCTGTGTGGCAGAGTCCTCGTGACCCCGACAAGGCTGGGCCCAGGACCCCTGGGGGGCTCGACCCCCAGTCTTGTTGTGGTCACTTAGTACAGGGGCTGGGGTGTCCCCACTCTGGGATTCTCTCTCTGCTCTGGATGCTTCCCTGACCCACTGATCGTTGCATGTGCTTCAAGCAAATCCAATGGATTAAAGAGCAATCGATTTAAACCATAAGGAAAATGGGAATGGTTCAAGGGAAACACGTCACCTCGTTCTGTGGCTCAGGGATATCGCAAACAGCGTCTCTGGGACAGACGGGACGTTCACAGTCTCCCCCTCACATGTCCCAGGCCCTGGCTGTGGTGCAGGGATGCCACCGGTCGGACACGTGCTCTGGCGGTGGCCCCATGCCCTCAGGCTCTAGATGGCAGGACCCTTCCTCCCAGCTTCGGCCCCCATGTCGGGGTTCTGATCCCACATTGAGGGCACAGAGGGAGCCGCACTCAGCCCTCGTCTACCCCAGCTCTTCCCCAACCCTTCCCTGAGCCTGGGCCCCTGGCTCCTGGCCCAGCCTCGTTCCCCTTACCCCTGTCTGCTCCCCTCTCCCTAGAAAGCCATGGCCCTGCTCCCAGCCCCAGTTCTCGACCGCGGCTTCCGAGGGGCCGCAGACACGGACAAGAGGGCACAGTGTGAAAAGTTTGGGGACCACTGGATTAGGGTGACGTCCTCAATCACTTCTATGCAGTGCATTACCCCACCTGGCCACCCAGTGTCACTGGGGGTCCCTCAGCACCATCTGCTCTGTGGGGTGGTGGAAAGCTCCAAAGGGCCCATTGTACCACTGGGGAGGGGGAAGCCCCAGGGGTCCGCTGACACTCTGGCCACTGCAGGGGAAGCCCTGGGGGGCCTGTGGGGCCGGGCTCTGCTGGGTGTTTATTCCTTCCTGTCATCGCTGTGGAAGTGTAAACAGAGAGAATTTGCTCCTCTTTTCTATGCGGAACAAAAGAAGGCGGCTGAATTATTTCCAGGGCTGTAAGTAATAAAAGAGAAACTAACAGAGGATGGTTTCGATCCATCGACCTCTAGGTTATGGGCCCAGCACCCTTCCGCTGCACCACGCTGCTCAGTGTATGTGGGGGGGGGGGGGTGTTTGTGTGTCTGTGTGTAATATTTTAAAATAATGCTGTGACGAACTAGGACTGTTGTTAAGGTTTTCCCTGAGTACTGTGTGGGTGCCTCGGTTTCCCCTATGCAGTGCTTGAGTTTCTAGGTGGTGGAACAAGGATGCATGAGTGTTACAGAGGGGCCTGGACACAGAGAAGGGCTGACACTCGGTCTAGCAACCGATGGCCCCGGGCTCTCCCCTGCAAAGGTATGAGCTAAAGGTGTTCAAACAAAGGGATCAGGTGACCTCCTGGCCCGGGAAGCAGACAAAGGGGGAGGAGGGGCTGGATAGTTTGCAGTTTGGAGCTGGCTTAAAAAGAGGAGGGGAGGGGGGCAGACAGGGTCTGGCCTCCCTGCCCCATTTGGAGCTATGGGGCGAAATGCAGGGAGCCCCCAGGCTGGGGTCTAAGCTCCCTGCCCCCTGGAAGGACCCGACTGCGGGGTCCTGGATGTACTGACAAGCTCTGGTTGGACTGTGTTCCTGGCATCTCTAATAAACCTTCTGTTCTACTGGCTGGCTGAGACTCCCAGTGAATCCGGGGAAGAGGGGTGCAGGGCCGAACTCCCCTATACTCCGTGACAAATGCAAAATTTATTTGTCAATAAATAAATGTGGAGCCTCCATAGGGTGACCAGATGTCCCTATTTTATACGGACAGTCCCGATTTTTTGGTCATTTTTTCATATAGGCTCCTATTACCCCCCACCCCCTGTCCCAATTTTTCACACGTGCTGTCTGGTCACCCTAAGCCTCCAGCATGGCAGTGGGGAGCACAGGCTACCGGATGCACAGAGATGGGAGATCACCCTGCAGCCCCCTCCCCTGGGACACAGACCCAGTGGTGAGGCGTCCCCTTTCTGCAATGACATGCCCGCGCTGTTGGGGAGGGACGCATGACCACGCTTCTGGCTTCCCTTTGCTTCCCCGTAAGAAAGTCATTTCTTTGCAGGGGAACAAATAAATCTGCGGGGCGGGGGCGGGGGGACAGGGGGTGGGAGTTAAGAGGAGCCTATATACAAAAAAGACCCAAAAATCGGGACTGTCCCTATAAAATCGGCACATCTGGTCACCCTGTGCTGGCTCCACATTTATTTATTGACAAATAAAAATATTGTGCACAGATATTTATTTTATTTTATTTTATTTTTTGGGCAGAATCCCTTCAGGAGTAAAACCTACCCGGCCAAACTCAGCTGCCCTGTGACTAGATCCTGCAGGCAACCCCCGCACAGAGCAGAGTGGTGCAGCGGAAGCGTGCTGGGCCCATAACCCAGAGGTCGATGGATCAAAACCATCCTCTGCTAGTTTCTCTTTTATTACTTACAGCCCTGGAAATGATTCAGCCGCCTTCTTTTGTTCCGCATAGAAAAGAGGAGCAAATTCTCTCTGTTTACACTTCCACAGTGATGACAGGAAGGAATAAACACACAGCAGAGCCCGGCCCTACAGGCCTCCTGGGGCTTCCCCTGCAGTGTCCAGAGTGGGAGTGGGTCCCTGGGGCTTCCCCCTCCCCAGGGGTACAATGGGCCCTTTGGGGCTTTCCACCATCCCACACAGTAGATGGTGCTGAGGGGCCCCCAGGCTCCCACGCCCCCAAGATTCAGGGGCCATGATTTATACTCTCAGTCAGGAGGGAGGAATAGCTCAGTGGTTTGAGCATTGGCCTGCTAAACTCAGCATTGTGAGTTCAGTCCTTGAGGGGGCCATTTAGGGTTTTGGGGCAAAAATCTGTCAGGGGGCAGTACTTGGTCCTGCCAGTAAAAGCAGGGCTCAAAGTCCTTTCAGCTCTATGAGAGAGGTATATCTCCACGTGGGTAATGCAGCGTCTCTCTCAGAGAGCAAGAGTGACACCAGATGACTTACCTCTCATAGCGGGTGGGGAAAGTGGTGGCAGCTCTTCATGGGTTCAGCTGGTAGAGCAAAGGTCTGGAACCAGCGCTCAGGAAGTCAACCTTCTCTTGCCCTTGTGACTCCAGCTTGAAGGAGAGCTTCTTTTCCTTCCCCTTGCTGAGAAAGAGCAAGAGAAGAAGGAAAGCCTAGGTGGGCACAAGCCCCCACTGTGTTTTTCTGCTGGGGATCCTGACAGGAGGGACTCGTGGTGGGTAAAGGTACCACTGCGCTTCGAGAAAACAGCCCAACCCTGCACACAAAGCACATGCCAAAGCCTGGGATTGAACCTGGGACCTCTAGATTTTCAGTCTAACACTTTCCCCACTAACTACTTCTGCACCTTTTTGACCTGATGCTTCTCTGTCCGGGATGTTTTTGTCAGCCATGGCACACAAAAAGGACGTCATTGTGAGCGGCCCATGGAGGGAAGATGATTTTTTTTTCCTGCCTTGCTCAGCTTGACTTGCTTCCTCACCCCATTCCTACCTTAGTTCCTGGGTTACCTGGACAGGGTAAAAACCTGTGGTGCTCACAGCCCACCACATGCATTGACGTCCCCTCAGGCAGAGACGTTATAGGCCCTGGGTCACCTGCCCCCTATAGCCTGGATCTCTGACACACCCAGGCCCAACTGGGTAGCCGCTCTTGCAATCCCTCTATGGGAGAATTGGGAGCCATACTCTCCCAGTGGCAATATTTCAGAGGTGGGTACAGACTTTGTGACAGAAAGCCTGGGGCTTGTCTCTGCACCTTCCCTATCCGGAAGAACAGAGGCTGAGGGGGCACAAGGGCAAAAGGTGACAAACAGGCCCGAACAGGAGAGATTTTCTTTCCGTTACAATTCATCAAAATCTCATCCCTGAAAAGCTCCGAAGGGGTGTAGCTCAGCCCCCCAACCACTCAGCGCGCTGCCGTAGATAATTCTGCCACCGAGACTGCTGGCTCCCTGCTCCTCTCCCTCCCCAATGGGGGTTTTCACATGTAGAAAGGAGGGTTGGGGAGCAAAGATTGAGAGGGTGTCGGGGGGCTCAAAGGATGGGCAGCGCTCTAGGCTCTGCTTGAGAGATCGTGGCAGAGGGGCCGGTGAGGGAGGAAGGATTGTAGATTTGTGGTGTCTGACCTGCACTCTGCAGAGGAGGTAATAAGTGAAGGGGCATTTTTTATTCCTCCCCACTCAGTGTCCCCTGGGATGGAATTCTAGGGTCCATAGGGCCAAAGAAGTGGGCAAAGCCATTGGGTTAATGAAAACCAGTGCTCCAGGTGAGGCTCAAACTCACAACCTCAGCATGTCTCCATTCAGCACTGCCGTATAAGTACTGTGCGCTAACCCATTACACCACTGAAGCCCTTGCTCAGAGCATTTCTCCCAGTTCCCCAGGCTGACAGAGGCAAGGACTGACTCCAAACAATGCTAAGTGGAGTTGAGAGAGGGGAGAGCCAAGTGCTGGTACTTGATGGGCTTGGTTCTTCTTAAGGGGCCCAGGCACCATTTGACCCTTTTGGTCTTCGCTGTGTAACAACCGAGCTGATTGAGACTCAATTTCGAGTCTTGCTGCAGACCAACAGATCTGAGATCACTGATCACCAGGTCTCAGCATTAGTCCTGCTTGGGGACGTTGACTCTGATGTAAGAAACTGCCTAGTCTGCACTAGCAGTGAGGCTCCCACACTAACAGCTGGAATCACTGAGAGACATGTCAGTGGAGGTACCAGGACATGCCGGAACAGGGGGGAACAAGGCCACGTGACTTTTAAAAGCGGGAGGGCTCTGCCTTCCCCCTTTGTAATGACCGTAAGGGCGAGTGATGCTGGGGAGGGGCAGCCAGCAGGAGGTGGGGTTTTGGAGGGAAGAGGCAGGGCAGGAGTGGGGCTTTGGGGAGAAGGGGCAATTAAGAGTGTGGCCTCAAGTGGAAGAGGTGGGACGAGGCCACTGTTCAGGCACTGGGGCCTGCCACTTTTAGCGAGCTTCCGCCACTCCTGGTGGGACCTCAAGACATCTCAGCCGAGAGAGGGCGGCCAGCAGAGCGGTGATAGGGTAGATGGCAAGTGACTGCCAATGTGGCCAGACAGCGGAGCCAGAAAGGGCTTCCCCCCACCCATCCCCCAACGGTGAGAGGTGAATCCCGCAGATGCTACTCTGGGTTTTCACTGACCCACGACAACACCCGTGACTGAGGTGCAGAGAAGGGAGGGGACATCCGAAGAGGTTTTGGTGTCTGGATATAAGCACCCAAGGCAAAAGGATGTTCCCCAGTGTACTGGGGGGTGGGTGTTTTGTTCATAGTGCTACGTTATGAATTCGAATTGTGGAGTATTCCCAAGTTAATCCAAGGTTGTTTTCCTCCTTTTTATTAAAGCTTTCTTTTCTAGACTCAGTGCCTGTGAGTTGGGAAAATATTTCTTCTTGGAGGTACCCAGCCATGGTTATTTCCCCCTGATTACTGCGGGAAGGGGGCTTAGGCAGATTTTGTGTTGTATTCTTGAAGAGGAATCCCAAGAGGGAATCAAACCCTCAATATTCAGAGCCAGAGGTGCTCTAAGTGAGCTAGTCAAGCTGTCTGAAGGCATTTAAGAGCAGTCCCTAGGTGCTTCGGTGCGTCTCAGCAGCTGGGTAAAAGCTTCTTGGGGGAAAATCTCCTTCCCCACCACCAAAAGGAGCCCCTTGAGTGGGAATGGTAAGAGGCCCCACCGGGGGGTGGGTGGGGTGGCTCTGCTTTCCTACCACCTAGTGACGCTGGCCCCAGAACACATGAACATGCTGGTCAGCGGGTGGCCTTTGGTGGGGGTTTGGCGTGCCAGGTGGCAGGGAGAAGACGGGCTGGGCATCTTTGTGGAGGTCCTCAGGTCATGCGTAGGCATGGTCCTCCCCTCCTCTTGCCCTACCCTCGGTTGCTCTGTGACTTTTAAGCCGTCCCTTGGGGTTGTCAGCACCAGCCGCTTCTGCTCTAGGTGCACAGAGGAGAAGAGGTGGGCCGGACTCTTCCTCCCTCCAACCTACAGCGGACTACTAAACCTGGCCCTGATACGCCTTCCTTTAAGTGCTATGTCTGTCACGGGAAGCATTCAGTATGTAAACTTGGCTAGCTCAGTTGGTAGAGCGTCAGACTTTTACTCTGAGGGTCAAGGGTTCAAGTTCCTGGTTAGATAAAGGGACACTTTTTCCTTGTGATATCCCCCAAGGACTTCTGAAGGTATTTATTGAGGACCCTTTTTGACTTTGGGCTGGATGCACTGCTGCTGAGGGTGCTAAAAGAGTTGGTGAATGTGATTACAGGGCCATTGGCTATTATCTTGGAAAACTCATGGTGATTGGTTGAGGTCCCAGATAACTGGAAAAAGGCTAATATAGTGCCCATCCTGGAAGAAGGGAGGATGCAGGGAACTACAGGCTGGTAGTTGGCAGCCGGTATCAAGTGGAGTGCCCCAAGGGTCGGTGCTGGGGCCGGTTTTGCTCAATATCTTCATCAACGATCTGGAGGTTGGTGTGGACTGCACCCTTAGCAAGTTTGCAGATGACACTAAACTGGGAGGAGTGGTTGATACACTGGAGGGTAGGGATAGGATACAGAGGGACCTAGACAAATTAGAGGATTGGGCCAAAAGAAATCTGATGAGGTTCAACAAGGACAAGTGCAGAGTCCTGCACTTAGGATGGAAGAATCCCATGTACTGCTACAGACTAGGGCTGGGCAGCAGTTCTGCAGAGAAGGACCTAGGGGTTACAGTGGACGAAAAGCTGAATATGAGTCAACAGTGTGCCCTTGTTGCCAAGAAGGCTAACTGCATTTTGGGTTGTATAAGTAGGGGCATTGCCAGCAGATCAAGGGACGTGATCATTCCCCTCTATTCAGCACCTGTGAGGCCTCATTTGGAGTACTGTGTCCAGTTTTGGGCCCCACACTACAAGAAGGATGTGGATAAATTGGAAAGAGTCCAGCGGAGGGCAACAAAAATGATTAGGGGGCAGGAGCACATGACGTATGAGGAGAGGCTGAGGGAACTGGGATTGTTTAGTCTGCAGAAGAGAAGAATCATAGAATATCAGGGTTGGAAGGGACCTTAGTAGGTCATCTAGTCCAACCCCCTGCTTAAAGCAGGACCAATCCCCAATTTTTGCCCCAGATCCCCAAATGGCCCCCTCAAGGATTGAACTCACAACCCTGGGTTTAGCAGGCCAATGCTCAAACCACTGAGCTATCCCTCCCCCCGAGGGGGGATTTGATAGCTGCTTTCAACTACCTGAAAGGGGGTTCCAAAGAGGATGGATCTAGACTGTTCTCAGTGGTAGAAGATGACAGAACAAGGAGTCATGGTCTCAAGTTGCAGTGGTGGGGGGTTTAGCTTGGATAAAGTGGAACTGTTGCAAGGGTTTTCTTCAGGCAGGCACCATGGCCTAGCTGGCTAAAGCACCTGCCTAGTAAACAGGAGATCCTGGGTTCAACTCCCCGTGGTGCCAGCCTGTGGAGTTCTCTCTTTGCCGTCAGGGCGGGGACAGTTTTTGGAGATGTTTCCCCCCCAGGATCTGCAGGGACATACTGGCCACTTCCAGGAGCAGCGTAGCATGGAGGGAGGTGGCAGGGAGCCACCTAATGCTTCTGGCAAATCTCTACACTTTGGGTCTCTGTGGGGGCAGTGTCATAGCGGGCTTTGGCCTCTGGGCTCCCAGCTCATATTACTGGCCAACAGGGATTTTAGGGTTCAGCAGCGCAGGGAGCGGGAAGGAGGAACCTGAGCATAAGAACTGCCATAGTGGGTCAGAGGAACAGTTCATCTGGTCTCGTATCCTGTCTTCTGACAGCGGCCAGTGCCAGGTGCGCCTGAGGGAAGGAACACAACAGCCACTCACTGAGTGAACCGTCCCATCCTCCCCTCCCAGCATCTGGCAGTCAGAGTGTTAGGGACACGCAGAGCATGGGGATGCAGCATCCCTGATTCCCTTGGCTAACAGCTGATGGCCCGATCCTGAGGAACTGATCGAATTCTTGGTTGGACCCTTTTGTAGTTTTGGCCTTCAACACATAATGAACACACACCTGCAACCCCACGAATTCTAAACACATGAGTTACACACCCTGAGGTCAAGACATTTTAATCAATACAGGATATTTGGTTCTTATGGGGCTCTTTGATCCCGAGCCTTTAGGGTGCCGTAAGGCCACTTCCACAAAAGCTGGAGCTTAAATCCTGAATGAAACTTGGTCTCCCCTCATCCTCTTCCTATTACCTCACCCAAACATTTCATAGACCTGAGGCCATATCGACACTCCAAGCCCATGTTAACTCAAGTTATGTCAGCATAGACTCGCTACGGTTACTATGTCACTTCTGTGACTTACTTGTGCTATTCTAATAAATAAAATAGACCTGTAATGGTGATGAATTAACCACCATACAAGTATATTGAAGGCGAACCCTAAGGAAATTAAGAGTTTAAATTATCCTCCACATGTCCCGTGTCCCACTAAAATAAATCCAACCCACAAGTCACAAGGTCAGGATGCTGGATGGTGCTGAGAGTTTGCGTGACACCTCAGGGACACAGCGTGAGGTAGTGTCCCAGGCATCAATAGGAAAGGAGCAGAACCAGATTGACTTGGGCTAGGGAGAGAATTGAGAGTGTCTCAGGGGTTTGTATAGATGTATTGTCTTGGTTAGAAACTGGGGCTAAAACACAGGCCTCTCTATGAGCAGGATTCGAACCTGCGCAGGGGAACCCTATTGGATTTCAACTCCAACACCTTAACCACTCGGCCATCACAGCTGTGAGCACAGCAATGCTCCAATACCAGAGTAACTGGTAAATAATCCCAACGCCTGGGCTTGAAGTCACCTGAAATACAGAAATCAAACAGCAAACCCGGCTCCCAAAGCACAGGAGGGATTTGGGGTTTGTTCTCTTTGCTTAGCCACGTGCAGTAGCACAGAGAGGGCTTTGAAAAGCCTCCCCTCCCACAGAGTGGGAATGGGAAAGAATTGTTCACTTGAAGCTTGATTTGAATGACCACGTCTGGACCACAGGGCCAGGGACTGACCTTTGCTAGAGAAAGAAGTGACCACTAAACCAGGCTAAGAAAAATGTCTCCTGGAGTCAATAACTGGACTAGCAGCAGTATGGTGCAGAAGGAAATGTCTCACAAGAGGAGTTAGCACATTGGTGGTTCAGTAGCAGAAGTCATAGCTACAGCGGGAGGTCTAGGTTTGGTTTCTGGCCAATAGAGGGATGAGCCCATCAGACAATTTGGCTGAGTAGTTTAGACAATAGCCTGCTAATATTTTGTCATCCTTGTGGGCAGGAGCAGTGGAAGCCCCTAAAAGTGTGGGGTCCACAGGTACCCAAACCATGGCCCTGTCCCCTGAGGCCCCACCCATTTCCCCTGAGCCCCCTCCCCACACTGCCCATCTCCACAAGATGCCACCCGTTGCTCCTATCCACCCTCTCCCACTGTTGCTCACCTTTAGGACCGGGAAAGAGTTGGAGGGCATATTCCCCCTACCTTCAAAGGTTGGGGGCCAGGGCCCCCTGCCTCCCCATTCCAGCACCCGTGCTTCTGGGCCTGTTTTATTCTTTCCCCAGGTCTCTCAACCAACTGTTTTCCTCCTTCAGTTCAGTGAGAGCCCCACACTCTTTACTTCCTACACACAAGGAGTCACAGACAGACCTTGCAAGGAAAACCTCACCCAGGAGTCAGAAGCACTCGGAGTGATGGAAAACAGAGGAGGTTCCCCTGCTGCCCAGCATCACCAATTGTAGGGAGCCCATTGGAATTGCCTTTGGGAACCTGCCTGCCGTTAATGACTCAGGGACACAATCATTATTCCATTTGAGGTACGGTTAGAGCATCCGCAACCCCTGTGTCAGAGCCACTGAAATCACTTGGTCCTTATATTTTACCAGCCATAGCAATAAAGGGAGTTTAAATAAATCCCTTTTCAGAGTCAATGAGGACTCAGAAATCCTGGGGCTTCTCATTCCTTAGTCTCTGGCACCATCGGGTGCCCATTTCATTTTACCCCTTTTGATTAAAAGCTTTATTTTGCAAAGAAATATCCTGTCCCTGAAGACCCAGGCGCGGGGGCTGCATTCATCGTACCTACAGAAAAGGGACTGAGATATTCCCCAGGCCCCTCAATCCCAGCCTGCCTTCTGGGGTGCTGCTGTCCATGCAGCTCCATCCCAGCCCCCACTTTCTGCACCTCCAGCCAAGCACTTGGATGCAAGCACCTTCCACCTGGCCACCCCCTGACAATCCCGGAGGACATAAGGTGGGAGAGGATGAACACTAGAGAGCGCTGGGGGCCTCCTAATCTCCTCCCCCTTCCAGCAGCATCAGCCAACGCAAACCCGGTGCTGCACCCAGTGGGTTTAAGATAAAAACAGCCAGATCGGAAGATTCGGTTGTGTTCTTTGTGGTTGCCCCGCCGTTCCCCTCGGGCCTGCCCTGCCCTCCAGCTCAGCCAGGGGCTGAAAACTGAATAACACAATAGTAGAGCCATAAAAGGCTCCAAAGCCCACCGTGCCCCACCCCCCTTCCAATACCGACAGAAAAGCCACACTTCTCCTGACTGGGTAGGGACATCCTATTGCCCCATGAGAAGGGGAAGGCCATCGTGTTCGGTCTCAGCACCACACGTGGAGCAGTGGGCACTACATGGCTGAGGAAATTACCTTCAGCCAAAAGATAGATCTTGAGCATGACACCCTTCTGGGCTAATGACAAGGTCCCTAACTCCACCTCTGAGCCGTTCCTGACAGGCCAGCGGCTGCCTCTCCCAGGTCACGTTCCCCACCTCATCCCCGACCGAACGCTAGAAGGCCCAGCTCATCAACCTGTCCACTCCCGCAGCCGTCGTCTTCCGTCCTGACTGATAGGGAGGAGTATTAATCCTCCCTCCCTTAGGCCAGCCCGTCAGCATTCCTGGGGAACACCAACGCCGCCCAAGTGACTTTGGGCCAGTAGGTCAACCAATCGGGCTGTCTCCTAGGCCAGGCTGCAGCCCAGCTTCAGGACTCAGAGGAAATGGAGCTCGCACCCCTACCTACAGGACTCCAGGCATGACCAGCCTTCTGGATCAAACGTCCCCTCTGGCGCTGAAGTCACAACAGCGAGCAGGCAAAAGACAGGCTCCCACGTCACTGGAGAGAGCAAGACGAAGCCTTGGAACACCCAGTAGTGTTAGGTGGCAAAAGAGCTGCCCCAAGGTCCCACCCAGACTTGAACTCGGATTGCAGGATTCAGAGCCCTGAGTGCTGCCCTTACACCATGGGACCAGTGGTGATAGCCTTGTGTTCTTCTGACTTGTGGTGTAGAAGCGCCTGGGCGGACAATTTTTTGCCTCTCTTGCTTAAGGCCTCTCTGGCCAGCCCTGCATTTGCTCAACAAGTCATCACGCAGTGGTTTGCTGTAGACCCAGAAGCCTTTCTTCCTCCAGACTGTGAGGCCAGTGGGCGTGTGAGGAAGTTGCCTCTTAAATCCCAGGCTGTAAATGGCCCTTCCTAGGAAAGCCCAAGTCCTGAAAAGAAAAAAGTAACAACAAGTAGGGGGGGGAGTACTGAAAAGCTGCTTCTTGAAGTATATGATACTCTAGACACCTGACCAGGAACTTGAACCCTGGACTCTCAAATTAAAAGTCTGATGCTCAACCAACTGAGCTAGCCAGACTCACATCAGGAAAAGGCAAGTTTGGTGCAGAAGAGAAACTAGTCAAGAAAAAGCAGGAAGGAAACAATACAGGTTTCAGAGTAGTAGCCATGTTAGTCTGTGTCAGCAAAAAGAACATAAGAAAAGGAATACTTGTGGCACCTTAGAGACTAACACATTTATTTCAGCATAAGCTTTCGTGGACTACAGTCCGCTTCATCGGATGCATAGAATGGAACATCCAGTAGGAGGATATTTATACATTCAGGGAAACATGAAAAGGTGGAAGTAATCTTACCAGTTGTAAAAGGCTAATTAATTGAAAGGAACTGTTACCAGCAGGGGAAAGAAACTTTTGAAGTGATCATCAAGATGGCCAATTACAGACAGTTGACACAAAGGTGTTAAGAGTATTTAACTAGGCTATTAAACGAGGGGAAATAGATCCAATTAACGTAATGACCGAGCCATTCCCAGTCTCTATTCAAACCTAAGGTAATGGTATCTAGTTTGAACATGAATTCTAGTTCAGCAGCTTCTCGTTGGAGTCTGTTTTTGAAGTTTTTCTGTTGCAAAATTGCCCCCTTTAAATCTGTCACTGAGTGATTAGAGAGGTTGAAGTGTTCACCTACTGGCTTTTGAATGTGATGATTCCTGATGTCAGATTTGTGTCCATTTATTCTTTTGCGTAGAGACAAAACTCGATGCCAACTCTGTCCACATATCTATTGAAGTGACACCATCATAGGACCTAATCACATCAGCCACACCATCAGGGGCTCGTTCACCTGCACATCTACCAATGTGATATATGCCATCATGTGCCAGCAATGCCCCTCTGCCATGTACATTGGCCAAACCGGACAGTCTCTACCGCAAGAGTCTTTCCAGGGTTAACTTTCTAACGCTGTCTCTGACTGTGACACTATTTAATACTGGTCCACCCTGTGCTGGTGACAGTTCAATTTCTAGATGTTAGTACATTTCAGTTATAGTTCAAATTAAAAAGGTTCTATGTGCTCAGTTTAAAGGATTTTTTTTATTTGCTCAGATATGGAATGAAAAATACAGATTTACAGATCCTGGCATGTAAATTTATCCTCTTATATGACAGAGAAAATCATGCATCCAAATTGGGCAAGAAAATCATAAAATGAGCTACAAATGCAATAAAAAATAAGATATTCAGAATTTTAACATATGGGGGGGTCAGCAAATAATCTTTTTCCTGGGGTGTCATTTGGTCTCGGGGAGTCCCTGTCAGGGAGAGCAGGAGTTAGTTTCACATGCCTGTTTCCAGGCTGTATTCTGTGGTCACGCTGCTCCGTGGGAGGGATCCCGGGAGCCCAGACTCAGGGCTGGAACAGGCCCCTGATTTCGGGGGTGGCTGCAGGGTTACAGCGCTCTGACGTCTCAGACAATCTGTCTCTCCCCAAGCCTCAGATCTGTGTCCCCAGAGGCTCCTGCACTGTCTCCGCCCCATTCACATTCTACAGACAGGAGCAGCGTGAAGGGTTAGGGGGGATCCATAGGGGGGCAGAGGCTTCAGGAGCCCACAGTGTTTGCCCATCTGGGCTGAGATCTCTGCTGGCCAGAGGTCGATGGATCAAAACCATCTTCTGCTAGGCAGGTGCTTGTTTCTTTTTGCTCTGGGCCTGCAAGCTGTCACGGAGTATAGGGGAGTCCGGCCCTGCACCCCTCTTCCCCGGATTCACTGGGAGTCTCAGCCAGCCAGTAGAACAGAAGGTTTATTAGAGATGCCAGGAACACAGCCCAACCAGAGCTTGTCAGTACATCCAGGACCCCTCAGTCGGGTCCTTCCGGGGGGCAGGGAGCTTAGACCCCAGCCTGGGGCTCCCTGCATTTCGCCCCACAGCTCCACATGGGGCAGGGAGGCCAGACCCTGTCTGCCTCTCTCCCCTCTTCTCCGGCCAGCTCCAATCTGAAACCCAAAAGCCAAACCCTCCAGCAGCCTCTCTTCCCCTCCCCCGGGGCCCCTCCTCTAGCCTGTTACCATTCTCCCAGCCAAAGGTGTCACCTCCCAACCCCCGTCCTGGCTCATGTTACAGCCTCAGGTAAAGTCTCGCATTTCCAATGCAGCCTGTCCTAATGCAGTTGTCACTCAGGTCAGATCCATCTCGCTCTCTACTCCGTCACACAAGCGAAGTGGCGACCAGCAGAGCGCCAAGAGCCGAGGCCATGATGCAAGAGGTGGCTGAGGTGTGGGACTGCCAGGGAGCTCCCCGGCCCCTCTGGCTGTCTGGGCTGAAGGCGAGAGCTAGGCCTGTACATCGTGAGGGCCTCCTGTCCCAGCGGTGACTGGGGAGCTCAGGGCTGATAGAAGGGGCTGAGGGTCGGGAGTGAGGGCGAAAGCAGGAAGAATGGAGCCTTCACAGCCCGCCCGACATTCCATAACATCATTAAGGAAAATATTTCTCAATGAGCTCTCAGTAAAAGATCAGAAACAGCCAGTGTCCGCATCACGCTACGGGCATTGGGATGTTCTTTAAATTTGCCAAACCGACCTAACTAACACCTAACACACATTTGAAGCTCTTCTTTTCACACCGTTGCTCATTCTCAGGATCTGCTTTGTCTCCAGACAGATCCATTCTCTTTCCGAACGGCCTTGCTCTTTCTGGTTTCAGAGTAGCAGCCGTGTTAGTCTGTGTCAGCAAAACAAACAGGAGTATTTGTGGCACCTTAGAGACTAACACATTTATTTCAGCATAAGCTTTCGTGCACTACAGTCCACTTCATCTATCTGTTTCGTTCATTGACGTGTCAGAGTAAACACTCCCCTTCACTCTCTTCTCAGACAAACACTAGTATTAAGTGTTTGCTACTGATGGGTTTAGAAAGCATTTGTCGAGTGGAAGATGCCATTTCTGGGGGATTGTTCCCAAGACCCAGTACTTTGTGTTCCAACATCTCCCAGCTTCCTTGGTGAAAATAAGACCAAGGTTTCTTTGCAATTCACACAAAGAAAGCAATTTCCCACCCCAGACGGGACTGGAACCCACAACCCCTGGTTTAGGAAGCCAATGCCTTACCCTTTAGGCCACTGGGATACGACTAATGGAGAAATGGAAATTCCCTCTCATAATTGCACATTCCTCACATTTGCTTGGAAGCCAAATGCTCCCTTTATGCGCCTTACAGAAATGTCGGCATCCCCTGTCACCGAGGCAACTGGGCAGGTCGCTGACAGAGCTGAACCCCACCTTTCTGCAGCCATCTTGAGAGAAGAACCCCATCCCAGAGTCACCCCACCCTCTGTCAGCACCTCCCCGTCTGTGGCTCCCAGTGGCAGTAGGGTGATTAGGGGGCGAATCCAGGGCTGGAAGCGGGGTCAGGTCAGCCTGTGAGGAGTGACCAGGTGGGGCAGACCCAGGGGGAGGCTGTGGGCTGCTGGTCAGATGTTGGGATCAGAGCTCTAGATCAAAGCTGCACAGCGACCTGACACCCAGGGTTACAAGGCCGACATAGCGACCCCCTTACCGGCCTCGTGAACCCCAAACCTAGTTACTCTGGGCACTTAGGAGTCTCTGTCCCTTAATCACTTCTGGGAGCTCCCCAGCAGGCTGCGGGCGTCAGCCGCCTCCTGCCTCACAGGTGAGACTCTTGGCGCTGTGCAAGCCGCCCCCTCGCTTGCAGGCCCAGGGTAGGAAGCGGGAGGCCCGGTGCTCGCAGAAGAGGGTTTGATTAATCCACCTCTGTGTTATGGGCACAGCACAGTTCCCCTGGGTCCCTCTGCTGGCTTTTCGTAAGCAGCACCCAGCGGCCCTGGCTCCAGGCTGGGGCCTTGCGAGCTCTGGCACGGGCAGGGAGCGGTGCAGGGGGCTGGGCAGGGGCCCTGGCAAACCAGCTGCTGGGAGGCGTCTTTGAGGCAGCAAAACAGTCCCTTAAGAAGCAAAATCAGGTTATTACCATCCCTGGGTGGGCTCGAACCACCAGCCTTTCGGTTCACAGCCGAACGCGCTGACCCATTGCGCCACAGAGACACATAGAAACAAAACTGCTGTTACCAAGGCTGCTCCGAGCAGCCGGCGCATCTCCCTGCCAGCGCTAGAGCTCACAAGGCGCTAGGCCGGATACTGGAGCTGGGGCTGAAGACCCAGCATGGGGGTGCAGCAGAAGTGGGCTGGGCCCGAAACCCAGTGGCTGATGGATCAAAACCATTGTATGCTAGACCTGCACGTCTTCCTTTTTGCTCTGGGCAATCCAGCAAGGAGCAATCAGCAGAGGGCCGAGAGCCTAGGCCATGAGGCAAGAGGTGGCTGAGGTGGCGGCCGGCCAGGGAGTTAAAGCAGCCCAACCCCCCCAAGTCTGGAGCAATGTCACAAGGTCCCAGTGTCTCCATGGAAGACAATTTGTGAAATCCCAGATGAGTGGAGTTAAATCGGTTCTCAGCCTGAGTCCTTTGCTCTTAATCCCGAGGATATTGTCCCACCATGGGGCCATTTCCCGCCTCTCTTTCAGACAGAAGCACAATTTTCTCTGCACAGACCCAGGAACAGCGAGATCTGTCTCTGTCCCTTGTCCAAAGCAGGGGGGCAAATTCCCTGGACCCGTCCTCTTCTGCAATGGAACCAATGGACGAGCAGGGGGCCCTGGGCCCATCCAGCCCTGCCAGTGAGATGTTCCCGCCCCTTCTCCTTAGTGCTGCTGTTGTTATTTCATGGAGTGTCTGGGACGGGGGAAAAGCTGAGTTCACTCCAGGTGGAGGGAAAAAAGGACCCTGAAAATCTCAGGGCCTCGGGGAAAACCCAACCGCTGCTACTGTGCTGCAAAGTGACCCCAAAGAACCAGCAGCCTCCAGGACAGCAGGATCGGCCTCAGAGCAGGGACTGTGTCCCCCATGCTGCTGTGAGGCCACTGGATGCTCTGGGTAAACACAGCCCTTCTGGGGATGTAGCTCAGTGGTAGAGCGCATGCTTTGCATGTATGAGGCCCTGGGTTCAATCCCCAAGTTCTCTTTTCACCCTGCTGCTTTGCTCACACCCAGAGAGGAGGCTCCCCAGCAGTCTCCCTGCGTGAGTTTCAATCCTGCTCAGCTAGTGCCAATTGCAGGGAAGGTCTGTGGGGCTTTCTGCTCCTAAGTCACCTGGGTACTTTTAAGATTCCCACCCGCTGTGCTGCTTGGGATGATGGCGGATGGGGAAGGAGAAGGTATGGGAGGGGAAGGTCCCATCTGCACAGACTGAGAGGCCAGGAAACGGAGGGGCAGTCAGTGCTCAGAAAGGAGAGAGGTCAGTGATTTACACCCACCAGGGGACACTGTCCTTTCGAGGCGAGGGCAGCTGGCTTGGTATGAGCTGAGGATGGATAGAAAAAGGCTGGAGTCAATGACAGATGAGACCGTAGAAGGGGAAGGGAAACGGCAGCTCCACAGAAGGTCCTGGGTGCTCAGATGCCCCAGTTATAGTCCCCTGGCCTGACCTAGACAGAGAAAAGACAAAGAGGGACCCAGCCCCCTTACAGTGATCCCATGGACAAGAATCTGGCTGGGAGTGGGGTGAAGGTTCCATCTGGACAAAGGGAGCTGAAATCCCTCAGCGTCCTGGAATTTAAGTGATGCATCAAACCCTGCCCGGGTGGGGGCTGAGGTTCATCAGCAGAAGGTTGGGCAGTAGCTCAACCCATCGGGCTGCCTCCTAGGCCAGGCTGCAGCCCAGCTTCAGGACTCAGAGGAAATGGAGCTCGCACCCCTACCCACAGGACTCCAGGCATGGCCAGACGTCTGGATCAAACGTCCCCTCTGGTGCTCAAGTCCCCTCTTGCACTCAGCCAGCTTAGCCACGGTGCCGCTGTCTGGGACTTTTCTCCTAACTGCTCCATTTTTCATCAATGACAATGAAAAGGAAGGTGACAGGAGAGTAACTCTCCATTTCCCGCCAGACCTGCAGAGATTGTCTATCAGGGTCTCTGTGCGCAGACATCCCCAGTGAATCACAAGGACGTGTGGCACAGGCTCTTGTGTTGCACAAATTGCAGTCGAAGCCACCGCCTTGCCAATGCCGGTCACAGCAGCCTTTTCATCAGCTCCAGGCTCGTGATTTGATTCTTTCTAATGTTCCTCTTGAAAGAAGCCTTTTCCTTAGCAAGCAGTTACTTGGATTGCCAAGGGAGGCCTCTTCTGTTTCCTAGAAAGACATAGGGAAATGTGAACAGAGGAGACAAAAGCCATACACCAAGGGACCACTGGGAGTTGAACCTAGGATCTTCTGTTTATTAGACAAGTGCTTTAGGCAGCTAAGCGATGGTGCCTGCCTCAAGCAAAGGTTTGCAACTGTTCCATTTGATGGTCGAAGACAAGACCTGCCTATTCCAAAGTACAGACGTTCCCCATTTCCCTCAAAACTTGCAGACCTTCAGGTGTCTGGCTCTCTGCACACAGAAAAAACAGACCCAGAAGCCTTCCTTCCTCCAGACTGTGAGGCCAGTGGGCATGTGAGAAAGTTGCCCCGTTAGTCACAGGCAGAAAATTGCCCTTCCTAGGAAAGCCCAAGTCCTGAAAAGAAAAGACTAGTGTCAAGGAGGGTACTGAAGAACTGCCTTTTGGAGGATATGATGCCTTTTTACACGTGACCAGGGACTTGAAGCCTGGACCCTCAGATTAAAAGTCTGACACTCTATCAACTGAGCTAGCCAGGCTCACATGAGAAAATGGCAAGTTAGGTGCAGAAGAGAAACTAGTCAAGAAAAAGAGGGTGGGAAACAATACAGAAAACCTTCTACTCTGGCTCCCTTAGCAGCCCTAGCCCCAGCCTGCTCCTCCATCTGGCACCCTGAGGCCTTCTTCTTTTTGTAGTTAAATCTCAGATCCAGGAGAAATGGATCTCTTTGGGATGTGGCTCCACTCCTCCCCCTCCCTTGCGCCAGCAAACAGCTGTTCAGCGGCAGGGAGAGGGAGAGGGAGAGCGAGGGGGAGGGGCGGGTACGTGGCACGCTGGGGGAAGAGGCTGGGGAAGAGCTTCTGCCTCCACAGGAGAGAGCCAGGGGTGGAGAGAGCAGCCGGGCTGGGCCCCTTCAGAGCATGGACCCGGCACGATGGTCAATCCGTTACTGATGGTATCTGGGCCAATCCTGCATTGAGAGCACCCGCTAACGTCCCTGTGTGCTCACGAGAAACCTGCAGGAACCGATACCAAAGCCTGAACACGAAACACAACTGCTCCCACTTGCCGCAGCAAAACCCTTTCTCTGCCGTCCTTCAGAGACCAGCAGAACGGAATCAAGGCTCATCCAGGTCCCGGATCCCAGCCCCGCCCGCCTCCCCTCTGCTGCTGACTCATGATGTTTTTCCACCATGGCCAGACGTTTAATGGCCACAGAACCCCGGAGAGCCACTGCTGCGGGGACCTGCCTTCGTCGCTGAAGATGCTCCTCACAGCAGTTCTGCCAAAGGGGATACGATGCTGTGGCATTAATTAGACGCAGAGTGTCCAGTCATCCGAAGAGTCGGTGTCTTTATTTGCGGTTGCCCCGCCATTCCCCTCGGGCCTGACCTGCCCTCCAGCCCAGCCTCCTGCTGAAACTTGAAACATAATAGTAGAGTCATAAACGGCTTCAACGCCCACCGTGCCCAACCCTCACATCTCGGTCCTGAGATTAAAGGTGCATGGCGGGAACATGCCCACATTTTGCTATTAGCCACTGGACAGAGCTTTGATTTTCACAGTCTCCAAACACCTTCCCAGCATCCTGAAATCTAAGCGGGCATCTGACGGAACCACACACCTGCTCTAGGTACTGCTGATGTTCAAGAAGGGAGACAGAGAGGAAAAAAGCTCAATCCACAGGGACGCTAATGAGCATGAATAGCCAATGAGCTTTGTATGTAGCTACTTAGTCAATTGTGAACCTTCCCATCATTACCCCTTTGAAATGATGATGATGATGATGATGATGTACACTTGACTTTCTATCCCAGTGTGCCATGGACTTCTACAGGTTGCATTAGCCAATCCAGCCATTCGGCACTCGGAGATGGGTACCTCTGTACTGTGCCTGATTCTTGTACAGCTATAACAGGCTGGTAGATGCAGATACTTTCCCCTCTTCTTAACCAGCAATAATATGAGCCCAGCCCCAGGCTAGGGCTGGAAAGAGAGAGAAAGAGCAGTAGGTTTTCCCTATTGTTTCCTGCTTCCTTTTTCTTGCATAGCTTCTCCTTCATACCAACTTGCTTTATTAATTTCATGACCCTGGCTAGCTCAGTTGGTAGAGCATCAGACTTTTAATCTGAGGGTCCAGGGTTCAAGTCCCTGGTCAGGTGATTTACTATTCATTAACATCCTAAAAAATCTGTCTCTTGGGAGTCCTCTTTGATGTTACTTTTTCTCTTCAGGATTTTGCCTTTCCTAAGAAGGGCCTTTTCCTGTGTGGGATTGAAGGTGCAACTTCCTGACATCCCCACTGTCCCCACAGGCTGGAGGAATAAAGGCCTCTGGGCATATAGCAGGTTCCTCCCAGGTGGCTGCATTCTCACCTGGTGGAGGTGGAAGCTCGGTCTCCTTGCCTCTGTTGCTGCCTTCCCGTGAAGGTGCTGATCCGGCTGCTCTGTCCGACGCAGGATGGGAGGAATGTTTGGAGCTTTGGCTTCTGATTGCGGGCTCCCTCCTACAGCAGCGCGAGGTGGGCTCTGTGGGGAGCCTCTCCCGGGCAGAAGGTATCTGGGTGTTGCCAGTCCCTGCCAGGCTTGGGTCCAGCCCAGCGCTGAGGCCTGAAGTCTCAGGAGACCGGGGGAGGAGAGAGCACAACTGGTGGAGCTGGGGAGTGGAGCGCCAGGAGCCGCTCACCCCGCCTTGAGAGCACTTGTGGGGACTGAGCTGTCTTTGGGTAGGGGAGTGATGGGACCCCAGGGGATGGGGACAACAGTCTGGGGTCTCATTCACCCAGGCAAGGAAACACCCCTATGGGGAAGGATCACTGCCCCAGTGACTACGGGACCTGTTGGTGAGCCCCAAATCCAGAATTAACACGGCTACACAGATCCAGATCAACACGGCTCCCCCTCTGATACTTTCAATAACTCTGTTATCAGTGCCTGGGAGTGTAATTTAAACCACAGGAACAGCCAGACTGGGCTAGACCGAAGGTCCATCTAGTTCTGTATCTTTTCTTCTCACAGTAGCCACTATCAGGTGCCCAAAAGGGACACACCCAGGCACCACTGTGAGGTGAACCCAGGATCTCGTGTTTACAAGACAGGTGCTTTAACCATCTAAGCCGTAGTGCCCGGCTCTGGCTAAGGCCGGGTATCTGTCCACACCTGACTCCCTACCAACCCCCCACCCCCACCCCGGGTTCATCCACTGATCAGGAGCCGTGCGAGGTAACCTCAAACCCCAACCGTGTGCCCCAATCCCCTGCCTGAGACTTTAGCCCCCCAAACCAGGAGCCCCTTCCTGCACCCCAAGACCCTCATACCTGGCCCCACCCCAGAGCCTGCACCCCCAGCCCAGAGCCCTGACCCCCTTTTCCACCCCAACCCCCTGCTCCACCTTGGAGCCCCCCAAACTTGGATCCCCTCCTGCAGCCCAAACCCCTCATCCCTGGCCCCACCCTGCAGCCTTCACCCCTACACCCCAATCTCCTGTCCAAGCCTAGAGCCCCCCTCACACCCTGAACCCCTCATTTTCTGACCCACCCTGTAGCCTTCACCCCTGTACCCCAACTCCCTGCCCCAGCCCTGAGCCCCTCCCAAACCCCTCATGCCCAGCTCCGTTGGGTCGTGGGCATCAACAATTTTCTTCAACTGGGACACCAGAAAAAAAAATTGAAACCTGCTGCCATAGAGAGGGAGGGAAAGGGGAGGGGGTCACACGACAACAGTCAACCTGTGGAGCTTTCTCCCAGAGGATGTTGTGAAGGCCAAGACTAGAACAGGACTCAAAAAAGAACTAGATAAGTTCATGGAGGACAGGTCCAGCAATGGCTGTTAGCCAGGGATGGTGTCTCTAGCCTCTGTTGGCCAGGAGCTGGGAATAGGCAACAGGGGAGATCACTTAATGATTCCCTCTTCTGGGGCACCTGGCATTGGCCAGTCAGAAGACAGGACACTGGGCTGGATGGAGCTTTGGTGAAACCCCCCCAGAGCTCTCCTGCCATTGGCACTTTGCCCTCACTGCTCAGATTGAAACTTGTGCAGGGAGACAAGTCAGCCACATCCCAGCTGGGTGTGAGCAAAGCAACCAGGTGAAAGGCAAATCTGGAGATGCTGGGGACTGAACCCAGGATCTCATACGTGCAAAGCACGCGCTCTACCACTGAGCTACATCCCCAAACAGACCTGAGTGCCTGCCTGTTCACACTCAGAGCCTGCCTCCTTCCAAAGCAGCCTCCTCCCCGCCCCACCCCCCGATCATGCTCTCATGGAGGTTGCTGGCTCATAGGGGTCACTTTGCAGCAGGGCCAGATTCTGTGTATGGGGCAGAGAGAGTCGAGCCCTGGACTCAGGTGCAGAGATACACTCAGCCTCTCCCCTGCATTGGGGGGGGGTGCTGCCACCCCCTGCTGGAAGGTCATGGTGATGGGGGGCGCTGTGGACAGCTCAATCCCTGCCCCCGGTGGCAGAAGTGGGGTGGGGAGCTCCAGCTGTTTCTAGGATCTGCTATTTCCACCTGCCTGTAAAGTCCAGCTTTCCCCGGCACATTCACTGCGGTGCAATTGGGTCACTGTTTCTATGGCTGAACAGCAAAGAATTGCTCCCGGTTTCCCGTCTCTCTGCAGCATGATTAGCCTGTGTCGGTGGTGAATGGGGTGGATCTAGCTGTAGATTGTTATTCATTCCCCACCTGGACAGTTCACACATTACCTGTCCCATGCAGATCTCCAGCACCTCAGCGACCCTGGTAGCAGCGGTTGGGTTTTCCCTGAGGCCCTGAGATTTTTAGGGTCTTTTTCTCAGCTTTTCCCCCATCCCGGACAGTCCATGAAATAACTGTAGCAGCATAAAGAAAGAGCGGAGGGAACATCTCACTGCCGGGGCTGGATGTGCCCAGGGCCCCCTGCTCGTCCATTGGTTCCATGGAATTTGCCCCCCTGCTTTGAATAAGGGACAGAGACAGATCTTGCTGTTCCTATGTCTGTGCAAAGAAAATTGAGCTTCTGTCTGAAAGAGAGGCGGGAAATGGCCCCATGGTGGGACAATATCCTCAGGATTAAGAGCAAAGGACTCAGGCTGAGAACCGATTTAACTCCACTCATCTGGGATTTCACAAATTGTCTTCCATGGAGACACTGGGACCTTGTGACACTGATCCAGACTTGGGGGGTTCGGCTGCTGTAACTCATGGTACAAACTAACTGGATTCCAAGAAGGGAGAGAGAAGAAGCCTGAAGTTGCCTTGGGTCCAAGGCTGGGGTCTCCTTGACGGTGGGAAACTTCCTTTGCTGCTGCCAGGGGACAGCGGCTACTGGCGACATAGCAGGGCTGGGACGAACGGGGAATGTTGCATGGACTGTATCATACACGCCCCACCCTGCTTCTCAGAGCCCACAGGAGAGAATCCAGAGACGAGTGAGTCATTTCCCAGCTGCGCTCTCAGGAGAAGCCAGGAGCTGTCCCTGACCAGACACACAGGAGAGGAACCACGGCAGTTCTGCAGAGACATCTGGCTGCCAGGGGATCCAGCTAGGAGAGGAGCTGGGGGATCTGCAGGTTTTGCAATGGGGAGGAGGCCAGACCAGTGGGGCTGTCTCAGGAGTCCCAGGGGGCTTGGCCAGAGGGGAGGGTCTAGGTCACATGTTGGGGGCAGGGTGGGGCAGTAGGGATACAGGATGTGAGGCTGGTTAACATGGAACTGCACAAAAACCTCCCCCTTTGCTCCAGCTAAAGGCCCTGCTTTGGCCTGTCCCCGATTCATGAAAATCTCCATCTCTCCCCCGGCTCTCAGACACCCCCTCTCCCCCAGGGGTAGTTTCATGGGTTCTTCCTTTTTTCATGAGATCGTACAAATACTTTTGCCATGGAAATGATCCAGTACATTTAAAAGGAGAAAACCAATCCCACAACACGTGTGTATCTCCTCCCCCAGACAGAGTGTGGGTCTGAATCTTTCTACTGACCAGTCTGGGCAGGCAGAGTCACCCCCACATTCACTGCACGTCGGGCCCAGGACTTGCGCCCAGCAGTTCTTGGGGCTGTGGGGAGAACCGAGCGTCACGGGCAGCAGCGAGGGAGGGCGGCTGGGACTGAGCTGTCTGGGGAATAGTTTAATCCGTAGCTGTTTTTCGGAGCATTAAATCAATGCGGTTTCTACTGCTCCGTCTCTCCCCAGGAAATAACGGTTCTGGGCGAGGTGCCCAAACCTGCTAACAACAAGAAGTGAAATGAAAGGGCCACACGATGGCGACAGAACCTAAGACACGAGAAGCCAGGTTCTTGGGCAATGTGCTTTGAAGCTGACAAAGGAGATGTTTCCTCTTTGACTACTAGGCCCCCCTCACTCTAATCCACCAGACCCCCCGTTCCTCCCACAGCCAGGAGTAGAACCCAGGAGAGAGAGAGAGAGAGATTAGCTAGTGGTTCTAGATCAAATTGTTAAACGTGGAATCGTGTTTTGTCCCCTGAAACAATCCTGTGTAATTTTGTCTGTATAACATCTGCCGGTGCCCCTCACTCCCGACCCGCAGCCCCTTCTATCCCAGCCCTGAGCTCCCCAGTCACCGCTCTGCCGGTGCCCCTCACTCCCGACCCGCAGCCCCTGCTAGCCCAGCCCTGAGCTACCCAGTCACTGCTCTGCCGGTGCCCCTCACTCCCGACCCGCAGCCCCTTCTATCCCAGTGCTGAGCTCCCCAGTCACCGCTCTGCCGGTGCCCCTCACTCCCGACCCGCAGCCCCTGCTGTACCAGCCCTGAGCTCCCCAGTCACCACTTTGCCAGAGCCCCTCACTCCCGACCCGCAGCCCCTTCTATCCCAGCCCTAAGCTCACCAGTCACCGCTCTGCCGGTGCCCCTCACTCCCGACCCGCAGCCCCTGCTGTACCAGCCCTGAGCTCCCCAGTCACCGCTCTGCCAGTGCCCCTCACTCCCGACCCGCAGCCCCTTCTATCCCAGCCCTAAGCTCACCAGTCACCGCTCTGCCGGTGCCCCTCACTCCCGACCCGCAGCCCCTTCTATCCCAGCCCTAAGCTCACCAGTCACCGCTCTGCCGGTGCCCCTCACTCCCGACCCGCAGCCCCTGCTGTACCAGCCCTGAGCTCCCCAGTCATCACTTTGCCAGAGCCCCTCACTCCCGACCCGCAGCCCCTTCTATCCCAGCCCTAAGCTCACCAGTCACCGCTCTGCCGGTGCCCCTCACTCCCGACCCGCAGCCTCTTCTATCCCAGCCCTGAGCTCCCCAGTCACCGCTCTCCCGGTGCCCCTCACTCCCGACCCGCAGCCCCTGCTGTCCCAGCCCTGAGCTCCCCAGCTGCTGGCCGGTGTCTCTGTGGTATCGTGGGTCAGTGAGTTCAGCTGTGAATCGAAAGGAGGGGGGTTTATGCTCCCCCAGGGATGCCCAGGAAGTTGGGCTCCTCATGGGCTCCTCAAGGTCTGCTGGGAGCTGTGAATATCCCTTTTGCTGCCACGAAGGCTCCTCTTGGACACTGTGGGGTCACCTGCTGGCTTGCAGAATGGGGGGGGGGGGGCGCGCCGGAAAAGCCCGTCTCTGAGCAGCCAGGCCGGGGACTCGGGTTCAATCCAAGTGTAAAATCTGACAGCCCCACAGAGCTGCCGAGCATCCCGAGAGCCTCCCTCGTGCTCTCCCGCAGCAGCCGCCTGCCGGTGTGGGTGGGAAAAGAGGACGAGGACGCACTGCTGCCTCAGGCCAGGACAGGAGCCCTCACCACGCACAGCCACAGCCGTGGAGGTGCTGACGGAGGGTGGGGTGACTCTGGGATGGGGTTCTTCTCTAAAGATGGCCGCAGAAAGGTGGGGCTCAGCTCTGTCAGCGACCTGCCCAGTTGCCTCGCTGACAGGGGATGTGACATTTCTATAAGGCGCATAAAAGGGGTATTTGGCTTCCTAGCGAATATGAGGAATGTGCAATTATGAGAGGGAATTTCCATCCCTCTGTTACCGAAATATCGGGTCCGCCTAGCTGAGAGCCAATAACAGCCAGACAGGGATAAGGAAAGAAAAGTACTTTATTCTGCAAAATAAGGGAAGTCTGTACCAAGTGACAGGACTTCAATTAACATAGAAATTACAGGTCTTTTATACACACTTAGACAACGCCCTGGTGTGTTAACATTTGATTGGTGGTTACCAGATCTCAGATGTCTGTTATCTGGTCAGTAAAAACTGGTATAGAAATAACTATCTCAGCTGTGGAGACACTATTCTTGTGTAGGCGAAGGACAACTGTAAAAATGCAAGGTCTTGCGTAGGCGAGGTGTCTACTTCCACCTAGTGGTCTCTGATTACCATGGCTGCTGACTGATTATGACTTTCACAGTCCCCCCTCGGGCCTGACAAAAATCCCAAATTGTCAGGCCCGTTCCGCAATTTACGATCAAGTTGAAGGGACAGATACTGGGTTTTCCCTTGGGTAACAGAGCTTTTGGTGACAGCGGTACACAGACATTTTGCACATTGTAACATTACCCAAATAACACATAGAAAGAAAAGAAAAAAAATGATCCACTTAACAATTGTTCGGAAAAGCCCTGTAAACCATGACCCAAGGTCTGGGAGCAGATCCTCAAAACTAAAGGTATGATCGAGGGATATAGCGTGAAAAACAACAGCAGCATTCTTAATAGCTCATAAATCCTTCTCAATTAAGCCAGAGTGATTAACATAAAAACAGCATTTTTCCCCAATGCGAGCACAAGCACCCCCCAATTCAGCATTCATAGCATCTAACACACGTCTATTTTGCAATGTAACTTCTGCTATTTTATCAACCTCTCCTTGTCCTTTTGAAAAACATCTATGGAGGCATTAGCTATTTTTTCTAATTCAGCAGAAATATTTACAACAGCTTTTTCTAGCTCTGCTACTCCCAACCCAGGAATGAGCGCTCGAACAAAGGAATGAAACCCCGTTTGCCTGACCACGAGGGGATTCTTAGCACGCTTTGTTCGAGTCCTTATGGGGGGTTTGAAGAGCCTATGAGAATAGCTTCCCAGGTTAAGGATCTGACTTGAGTCTAATGTTTTATTTATTTGGACATCTGGTATTACTCGGGCCACACCACATCGACCCCGCCAACCTGGGGGAAGGGCTTTGTAGGCACTGTGGCCACAGATGAAATACAAGCCGGGGGTCTCTAAGTAAAGGGTAAGGGTACTTCCTGCAATTCGATGGCGCCAGTCCACCCTAACATCCCGGTGCTTAGAGTTACCCAGTATTCGGTCTTGACACCTCCAATGGGACACATTTAAGTGGCCTAGGGCATGGGTATTATTCAGGATGCCCCCACAGTAGGTAACAGCAAATAAGGTAGATATGAAACCTGTAAGTGTTCCCAGGTGTTTTGGACAACCAGAAATCCTTTCAAGAGATGAGTGAGGCAACAGAATGCCAGAGTGAACATCCAGATAGTATGCATGTGTTTCATTTATGGGGCCTAATGGGCGGAATGACGGAAGCCATTGCCCCTGATAACGCACACCTGTTGATTTTACAATTAAAGCCCTTTCCTGAAGGCAAGGTGTATTCTGGGCTTTTTTGAAATTTTAAGGGGTAAAGGGTCCCATTCTAATATCAAACTGAAGGGTTTGGTTACAGGCCTCAGGGGGGAGATAACCCATTTCCCTCCCAGTTCCTTGATCATTCTCAAAACAAAGGGGCAATGTAAATCCAATCCCAAGAATATCAAAGAGAGGGACCCCCCTTGCCGCCCAGGAATAATGCCAAATCTCAGATGTTTTCCCATAGTTATTGTAATGGTGTTTCCCAACCCACACCCATTCAGTTTTCCGTACTACCTGTATGGAGAGTACTTCAGAGAGGTTTGCAGGTATACCCCATAGCCCTATTCCTTCTTCAGAACGGGTATGGTGACACAGCCAGCAATCAGATAAGTGTCCCAGTGTGGCCAGTCGTTGCAGGGACCTGGCCGCTGGGTGGGGGTTGGCATGTAGAAAGGGAAAAATCAAAAAAAAGTAGCCACTGTATCACTGGCTGCGAATTCATAATTATACAGTCTCAGGATTTAGTCCGTCTGAACAAGAGTTTCAGTCCTTCCAGAGGTTCAGCTTTCCAAGTATCGTCTGCTTCTGGCTCTTCCGGGTCGCGGTGGGAAGAGCTGGCGGGGCTCCCTCGAAGTCCGGAGTCGTCTGCTTCTGGCCCCGGCCTAGGGGCTCGCTTGACTCGGGTGTGGTGAATCCAAGTGTCTCGTTCCCTCACTCGAATGGCAGTATGGGAAGTAAGAAGGACTGCCAAGAGGGCCAGAGGCAGGGCCTGAAGCCACTTCAAGCCAGTCTGTGCACACATTTTGGAGAGTTTTAGTTTTAAGGTTTGGTTCATTCTTTCCACTTGTCCAGATGATGGTGGTCTCCAAGGGGTGTGTAGAAGCCAGGAAATACCTAGGGCCTTAGCAATGTATTGAATAACTTGGGCAGTAAAGTGTGTTCCTTGATCAGAGTCAATAGACCTAGGAGGCCCAAACCTAGGAATGACGTAGTTTAGTAAGGTCTTTCCTACTTCCAAGGCAGTTGCTCGTCTGGTTGGAAATGCTTCGGTCCAGCCAGTCAGTTGGCACACAATCACAAGAAGGTACTGGTAGCCTTGGCACTTAGGCATTTCTGAGTAGTCAATTTGGAGCCGTTCAAAGGGCGTGTATGCCCATAACCTTGCACCGGGGGGGCCTTTTGGTTCCCCCCTTGGATTGAATTTTGCACAAATGTCACAGGTAGCAAGAACTCGTTTAGCTTCCTGGAATACCCCAGGGGCATATCAAAGTCTATTTATAGTAGCAGCCATGGCCTCTACTCCATGTGTTTCTTGGTGTAATTTAAGTAGGGCAGGCCACAAAGCAGCTCTGGGCAAGGCTCTTCTCCCATCAGGCTCTGCCCAAAGTTAGCCTGTGGCATGGCAAACGCCAAAGGCATATTTCGAGTCAGTATAAATGTTTACAGACTGACCTGCTGCCAACTCACATGCTCGGGTGAGGGCTATCAATTCTGCCGCCTGGGCTGAGGTGGAGGGTCCCAGAGGCGCAGACTGTAATACCTCAAACTGAGTAGTTACTGCAAATCCAGATATCCGTTGGCCCTCCACGACCCTCGCAGAGCCATCTGTACAGTTCCAGCTCAGCATTTGGAATGGGCATATCTGAAAGATCTGGTCGGGGTTTTTCTTGATGTTGCACTACTTGAAGACGAGTTCAGGTCAGCTGTTCTGATCTCCCAGTCTCTGGATCCGTCCATGTAAATGCAAAAATATCCCAGCTGTCTTGATCTAGAGGAATACTGAAAAAGGCATTACACAAATCTATCACAGAATAGCATACGGTACCTGCTGGAATGGCAGTCAGGATCGTATAAGGATTAGGTACCACATTGTGTTTTGCTTGTACAACCTTATTTACTGCACGTAAATCTTGGACAAATCGGTATACCGGTTTCCCATCTGGATCCATGTCAGGTTTTCTTACTGGCAGGATGGGAGTATTGAAAGGAGATTTGGTGTGAACTAAGGCTCCCAACCATAGGAATGTACTGATAAGTTCTTGAAGGCCAAACAAAGCTTCTCGGGAGATGGGATACTGACGAATCCGAGGAATTTCAATGCCTGCTCTCAGGGTTATTTTTACTGGATCTGTCTGTAGAATTCCCAAATCTGCTTTTGAAGTGCCCCATAGGGAGGCTTTCACCTCCTGAGTCGCTCGGGTATGTTCATCGGGCCCATAGGCAGGATCTGGTCCTCCGAAGCCTGGGTCAACGCAGCACATAGTTGGGGAAGTTGGCGTTGAGGTAACCGGACAATAATTTTATCATCTGAAAAAAAATCTGAGCACGTAGTTTACACAAGAGATCTCTGCCCAAAAGATTAACCGGAGAGTCTGGTGCTAGCAAAAATGCATGGGAGACAGAGATATCAGAGATTTCTACAGTAGCCTCCTGTAATACAGAACAGTCAAATGGCTTTCCGCCTATACCCATTACCGGAATGTTTTCATTCGTGAGGCTTCACTTCTTTGGCTTGGTAGTAACAGTAGAAATTGCAGCTCCCTTGATCCAAAATCATTCCTCACTATCAACGGCTTCTGTTCTTTCCACAGCCATTTGTTGCTGCGGTCAGTCTGGCCGGCGGGGCTGTCTCCCGGTACGTCGGTTTGGACACTCCCTCTTCCAGTGACCAAGCTGCTTACAATAGTTACACATATCATTGGCGTGACTCAGGGCCCCCCCCTTTTCCGTTTTAGGTTGCCACTTGGGGGGTCCACTCCACCCTCCTTGTTTCTCATTTCTATTTCCAGCATTTACAAGGGCTGCCAGCATTCTCACCTGCTTGGTCTCTTGGATATTTTGCCTTGTGTGATATACACAGGTAGCCACGCTTACCAGCTTACAGCCATTGTTATACCAGCTCTTCCAGGGACTTTCCTTCTGATCCCTCGAGACGCTGCAATCGCTTCTTGATGTCCGGAGCTGACTGAGAAATAAAAATAAGCCGGACCGTGGACTGTGTGTCCGCGGCCTTGGGGTCTATGTTAGTATAAATACAAAATGCTTTACAAAGTCTCTCATAAAAGTCGGAAGGGTGCTCTTCTTTCCCCTGCACAGTATTATGGACCTTTGACCAGTCTAGAGTTTGTTCCCTTCCTTGTTTTATACCTGTTAGAATATAGTCAAAAAATTTTTTTAGCTCCCTCATGTTGGTTGGATTGTTCGGATTCCATTGGGTCGGATTGACGAGAGTTATAAAGGCACGTCTCATTAATGCCTGGCAGTGATTTGTAGATTTTACAGCTTCTTGGGCACTCAAGCCCCCCTTCTACTTGGCCGCCAGCCAGGTCTTAGCTGCGGAGCAGTGTCTTATCTTTTTCTTCCTTTTTTTTTTTTTTGGACTGAGCTTCCTAGTTACAATTAACTCGTTCTGTTCCTTTTTTTCCCTTCTCGGCTTCTTTTAACCTAGAAAGGAAATCTTCACTCTCCACTCATACCTTTGTCCAAAAAAATAATAATAAACACATATACATTACAGCATTATATAATACTTTAGTCTTATTATTTAATATACCAGGCGCAATGGAGTTTAGTAAGTTGGAATGTCAAAGGAGCCGTACTCGGCCAATCAGTTCCCAGGGCTGGCCAACCCTGAGTGCAAAGTTGTAAAAAGCGTTTCCTTGATATCCCTCTTTGAACACCTGGCAATGGCCATTTACTTAACATATAATTCAAAGGACTATCCTTAGAGGGTTTACTCTGAGATCCACCCATCTTTCTCCTGACACTCAAACAGAGAATTAAACAGAAAAACAGAGGGAATTATGATCTACCAAAAAAAACAGAACTAGTACAGATTTTCCCTACTCACAGTGACTGCTACAGGGGACGGGACAGAAGGATCTCAATTCAACCTCAGCGCTTCATCGCACGCTATGGCTTCCACTCTGAGGAATTATGAACGAGAGGCTCAGTCCCGCCCACACACCCAACATCCAGATGAATGAGACAGAAAATATTAACCAGTTACCCAGAACCAGAACCAGAACAGATAGTGTTTCCTTATCCTATTAGGACTCACCTTATCGGAGCACGAACCCCAGGGGCTGCGGTGAAGTCAGAAAGAGGGGCTAAGCACCCCGTTGGCGCCGTTCCTAGTTCGCCGCAGCCGTCCGGAGTCCAATGTCCGAGCTAGGAAGTCCCTTCGTGGTTGCCAAAAACTGTTACCGAAATATCGGGTCCGCCTAGCTGAGAGCCAATAACAGCTAGACAGGGATAAGGAAAGAAAAGTACTTTATTCTGCAAAATAAGGGAAGTCTGTACCAAGTGACAGGACTTCAATTAACATAGAAATTACAGGTCTTTTATACACACTTAGACAAAGCCCTGGTGTGTTAACATTTGATTGGTGCATGCTAGACCTCGGATGTCTGCTATCTGGTCAGTAAAAACTGGTATAGAAATAACTATCTCAGCTGTGGAGACACTATTCTTGTGTAGGCGAAGGACAACTGTAAAAATGCAAGGTCTTGCGTAGGCGAGGTGTCTACTTCCACCTAGTGGTCTCTGATTACCATGGCTGCTGACTGATTATGACTTTCACAACAGGAACCACTTGGTGACATGCTGGGGCCTGGCCTATACAGGAGGTGCGACTGGATGCACATAATGGTCCTTTCTTACCTTAACATCCGTCAATCTCTACAATTAATGCAGAGAAGCAGCAAAATTCGTCACACATGTGACTGGTTATGACTTATTTACTTGGTCTTAAAGAGAACAACAAGGACCCGAGTCTCCTCCCTGTCAATAACTCCCTGCTCAGCCAATCCGGGTAGAGACTGAGGGGTGGGAAGCTGAGGGTTCTCACCAGAGAGCCCAAAGGACGGCCCAGGTCACCGGTGGGGTCACTGTCCGAGCACTATTTCAGCCCCACATTTTTGGGTAGACCACCCACAATGGGAGCTGCAGAGCACCCCCACCAGACACACACACACCCCTACACCTCTCCTGGTGCTGGGAGGGGAACAGGGGAAAGGACAAAAGAAGTAAGAGATGAAGAGAAAGGAGGGAACAGGTACAAAGAAGGGCCACTAGGATGAACTGACAAATGGAAAACCTGTCGTATGAAAGGAGACTCAAGGAGCTTGGTTTGTTTACCTTAACCCAAAGAAGGCTGGGGGGAGATATGATTGCTCTCTTTAAATATATCAGCGGGATAAATACCAGGGAGGGAGAGGAATTATTTAAGCTCAGTAGCAATGTGGACACAAGAACAAATGGATATAAACTGGTCATCAGGAAGTTTAGACTTGAAATTAGACGAAGGTTTCTAACCATCAGGGGAGTGAAAGTTCTGGAACAGCCTCCCAAGGGAAGCAGTGGGGGCAAAAGACCATCTGGCTTCAAGATTAAGCTAAATACGTCTATGGAAGGGATGATTTGATGGGATAACATGATCTTAGTCAAAGGTCAATTAATTACCATCAGTGGTAAATAGGACCAATGATCAATGATGGGATGTTAGAAGTTACTACAGAGAACTTTTTCCTGGGTGTCTGGCTGCCCACATGCTCGGGGTTGCCCACATGCTCGGGGAGTCTTGCCCACATGCTCGGGGTTCAGCTGATCGCCATATTTGGGGTCGGGAAGGATTTTTCCTCCAGGGTATATCGGCAGAGGCCCTGGAGGTTTTTTGCCTTCCTCTGCAGCATGGGGCACGGGTCACTTACCGGAGAATTCTCTGCATCTTGAAGTCTTTAAACCATGATTTGAGGACTTCAATAGCTGAGACATAGGGGAGAGAATTATTCCAGGAGTGGGTGGGTGAGATTCTGTTGCCTGCGTTGTGCAGGAGGTCAGACTAGATGATCATAATGGTCCCTTCTGACCTTAAAGTCTATGAGTCTATGAGTCTATGGGAGGGATGGAGGAAAAGGTAAAACAAAAAGGACAAACCCTAATGTCCCCAGTGATTCTGAGGGACAAAATCCCAAGTGGGGAATAAAATTCTGCCACCTGAAGCGACTGTTTTCCATGCCTAGAATTCAGCTGGCACCAGATGGATCAGACTGAACCGGTTCCAAACCTCTCGGAGGCTCGTACCTTCTAACCAGGGACGTCTGTTTTCTAGGAAAGTGCGTAAAAGGAAAGGAGAAAACTCCAAAGAGGTTCCTCCTGGCGCTCACGTACGTGAACCCTAATACTCTCTCAGTCCTCCGAGAGAGACCCGACAAGGAGACTTGCTGAAGCAAAGCCACGGGGGTCTCCGAGGTTTCCCTGGCCCTGCGCCCCTGGCCTGGCCTGACTGATGTCAGCATCTCTCTGTGATGTCACCAGCTCCCCACCACCTTTGACCAATAGGCCGAGGTCCTGAAAAAGGCCTTTGTGATGTCACTGCCACACCCCTCCCTTGCTGTGCTAATGTCCTGCCGCTGGCCAGACACTTGGGAGGTTTGAGCTACTCCCTGGGGATCACCCCACTCAATGAGTGTTCATTCTAGGAAACAAGCCGGCTAGACAGTAAAACATCAGAGGCTGCTCCCAATGCTACACTCACTTTTCAGAAATTAGTAGACTTTATGGTCAGAAGAGACAATTAGAACATCTAATCTGACCCCCTGCATATCACAGGCCTCCTGTGTACCACAAGAGCTACTTTTTGGGCAAACACATTCCAGAAAGGCATCTAGTCTTCATTAAATGACACTAAGAGATGGAGACTCCACCACTTCCCTTGGTACCTTGTTCCTGTGGTGAATCATCCTTGCTGTTGAATATTTCTGCCTTATTTGTAATTTGTCTCTTTTTACCTTCCAGCCATTGGGTTTTGTTATGCCTTTCTCTGCGAGATTAAAGAGCCCTTTAATACCCAATATTGTCTCTCCATTAAGGCACTTCAACACTTCAATGAAGTCACCTTTCATAGAATCATAGAATCTCAGGGTTGGAAGGGACCTCAGGAGGTCATCTAGTCCAACCCCCTGCTCAAAGCAGGACCAACCCCAACTAGATCATCCCAGCCAGGGCTTTGTCAAGCCTGACCTTAAAAACCTCTAAGGAAGGAGATTCTTTTCATAAGCTAAACAGCTGGAGCTCTTTCAATAGCTCACTCGAAGGCATTTTTCTCCAGACCTCAGAACATTTGGTGGCTCTTTGCTGCCCCAGCTCCAATTTCTCAACATCTTTTTCAAATGAGGACACCAAAACTGGATGCAGTATTCCAATATCAGCCTCTCTGATGCTGTGTTCCCTCCCCGCATCCTACTCATGGCTCTGCTCAAACGTCTACTGATGCCTTTAGCCCTGTTCACCACACTGGGAGCTCATGTTGAGTGGCTTCTCCACTATGGCCCCTCAATCCTTTTCAGAGTCACTGCTTTCCTGGATACACTTCCCCATTGTGTAGGTGTGGCCGGCATGCCTTGTTGCTAGGTATAGGATCATCCATTTGGCTCTGGTCAAACTTGTTTCCTTTGAATGGGCCCAGCTTGCCGAATGAGGCAGATCGCTCTGTATCACTGCCCTCTCCTCATCAGTAATTACCACTCTGCCGGTATTTTGTCACCCACCAATCTTATCAGCAGTCATTGGATGTTTTCTCCCAATTCACTGATAAAAATTATTTTAAAAAATTAGTCCTTGAGAGCTTCTTCAGACCCTTAGTCCCCAGGTCTCTCCGAGATGGCTGAGCGTGTGGTCTCCTCCCGCGCCTGACTAGCCTCTGCCCTGAGAACGATGCGTCCAGCTCGCTGTGTGCACAGCCAGGGACATCCTGCTAACCCCGCAGTGTCGACAGGATGATGTTCACACGGCTCTCGGGCCAGCCCTTCCCTTCTGCAGGCTGGACGCGTGTGGTGGGGATGGAGAAAGAGGAAATCTTTACCCAGCAACCCGAACCCATTGCTTACCTGGGGCTGCAGCAGAACCACGCTGACGTGAGAGGTGTCCATGGGAATAGCAGAGCCCTCCTTTTAAAACTGATGGGGCCATGCCCCCCCCCCATTGCTCTGCCCCCCTAGAATTGCCCTGCCTGCTGGCTAGTCATGGCAATGTGCTTCCCATAGAAGAGCAGTAACCGGGCTAGAGGAAAGCCGGTCAACATTTTTTGTTTCTCTGATGAAAACTGGCCCAGTCCCCGCCCCAAACCAAACTTGTCACAAATAATTGTCAACAACTGAATTTTCTTTTTGTGGCTAAGATATTGATTTTTTTAAAAAAATATTGAAATTGGATTCAGGATTGTTGGCAAGCATTTTTGGCAAACAAAGTCCTTAAATGACCATGTAAATGGCAACACAGTCCTGCTTCCGTGCTGGGCTCACCCCCCAGCTTGCGGGTCCAACAGCTGCAGGAGAGGAGGAGATCGGTGAAAGCTGCAGGACCCCCAGATCCATCTCTTGGGGAGCAGAGCGGCAACAGCAGCAGCAAACCTGCAGGTCCGATCACAGGCCACTGGGCACCACCGCCAGCCCCACGGACCATGGGGAAGTTAGCCAGCATCTGATCTCAGGGATGGGCACCCACGGACCCACAGCAGCTCACCCTGCCCTGTGCAGCTCCCCCCGGATGAGGTGGATCACTGCCAGCCCGGGGGAGAGACGCTCCCCAGCGAGGGTGACCAGATGTCCTGATTTTAAAGGGCCAGTCCCGACATTTGCGGCTTTGTCTTATATAGGCACCAATTACCCCCCCACCTAGGGTGACCAGACAGCAAGGGTGAAAAATCGGGATGGGGGGTGGGGGAGGAGAGTATTAGGGTTTACGTACGTGAGCGCCAGGAGGAACCTCTTTCGAGTTTTCTCCTTTCCTTTTACGTACTTTCCTAGAAAACAGACGTCCCTGGTTAGAAGGTACGAGCCTCCGAGAGGTTTGGAACCTGTTCAGTCTGATCCATCTGGTGCCAGCCGAATTCAAGGCATGGAAAACAGTCGCTTCAGGTGGCAGAATTGTATTCCCCACTTGGGATTTTGTCCCTCAGAATCACTGGGGACATTAGGGTTTGTCCTTTTTGTTTGACCTTTTCCTCCATCCCTCCCTCCTTTCTCTTCATCTCTTACTTCTTTTGTCCTTCCCCCTGTTCCCCTCCCACCACCAGGAGAGGTGTAGGGGTGTGTGTGTATGGTGGGGGGTGCTCTGCAGCTCCCATTGTGGGTGGTCTACCCAAAAATGTGGGGCTGAAATAGTGCTCGGACAGTGACCGCACCGGTGACCTGGGCCGTCCTTTGGGCGCTCTGGTGAGAACCCTCAGCCTCCCACCCCTCAGTCTCTACCCTGATTGGCTGAGCAGGGAGTTATTGACAGGGAGGAGACTCGGGTCCTTGTTGTTCTCTTTTAAGACCAAGTAAATAAGTCATAACCAGTCACATGTGTGACAAAATTTGCTGTTTTTCTGCATTAATTGTAGAGATTGATGGATGTTAAGGTAAGAAAGGACCATTATGTGCATCCAGTCGCACCTCCTGTATAAGCCAGGCCCTAGACCAGGCTTGCACAACATGCGGCCCTAAGGACTCAGCAGGAGCAAGGGGCCTGTCCAGGAAATGGCCAGGGCTTCTGGGAACCCGGGGGTGGCTCTGGACATCACCAGGGATCATTTGGCTCCTGGCACACAAGGGAACTTAAAAAGCTGAGAGCCCAGACATGGGGCTTGAACCCCAGACTAAGAGCTTGATGCTCTACTGACCGAGCTAGCCTAGTTCAGTGAGTGCAGCTGCCCCCTTCCACCACAAGAGCAGGCAGCTAAATCAGAGGCAAAAAAAAGTCCCAGGAGCCCTTCCTCTTTTTCTCCATGGCCACAGCCCATCAGCAGGATTCCTCCTGCTCCTCCCTCCTGTGCCCCAGTGCCACTAAATCTCCGCACCTAGACAGCCGGTCCGGCCTCTGCCCCCCAATCCCCCATGTTTAAGCCTCCTGACCAAATCCTGCCCCTGGCTCCATAGAACTGAGTGTCACATCTCGCTGGCAACTCGACTCCTTGTGCCCAGAGTGTCTCTGCCCCCTCCGTAGATGACCCGACAACCACAGTGTCCGTCTTTTCCAAAGAAGTGCTTGGAGAGATTTTCCCCATGTGACCGCGTGGCCTAATGGATCAGGCGTCTGACTTTGGATCAGACGATTGAGGGTTCGAGTCCCTTCGCGGTTGTGCTTTGTGCACTTTCCCCTTTGTGCTGAAAGTCCTGCTCCCTTCAGGGCTCTGGCCAATGCTCCGGGTTCAGCTAGAGCCCTGGGAAGGAGGTTGTCAGGGTTCACTCTGAACTCTAGTGTACAGATGTGGGGACATGCATGAAAGACCTCCCCCTAAGCTTATTTTTACCAGTTTAGGATAAAAACGTCCCGAAGGCACATTTTTGTCCTTGAACGGTACGCTGCCACCACCAAGTGATTTAAACAAACATTCAGGGTGGGTGTAACAAAGTGGGACTGTTCCTAATGTTTCCTCTGAATACTGAGTGGGTCCATGGGGGTGTTCAGTTTCCCCTGTGCCTCAGTTTCCCCTATGCATTTCTTAAATCTCTAGGTGGTGGGATAAGGGTGTGTGATTGTTGCAAAGCCCTAGAGGGCCAGTGTGATGACACAGAATGGCCGACACCCTGTCTCCTGGCAACTGCTGGCCTGGGCCCCTTCCCTGCAAAGGTCCCGGCTGAAGGGTTTGGGGAACAAAGGGATCAGGTGATCTCCTGGCCCGGGAAGGAGAAAAAGGCAGAGGAGGGGCTGGAGAGTTCGGAGCTGGCTGGGCACATGGAGGGAGGTACAGATGGGCTCTGGCCTCCCCACAACCCAAGATGGACCTGACTGAGGGGTCCGGTTCTCTGTACCTACAATCTCTGGTTTAGACTCTGTTCCTGTCGTCTAATAAACCTTCTGTTTCACTGGCTGGCTGAGAGTCACGTCTGACTGCGGAGTTGGGGGGCAGGGCCCTCTGGCTTCCCCACGAGCCCCGCTGGGTGAAGAAGGGGATGCTGAATGCTCCGCGGTCAGACCCAGGAAGGTGGAAGCTGGGGAAACTTCTTGCCCTGGAGACAGTCGGCTCAGCGAGGAGGCTCCTCCAGAGTCCTGACTGGCTTCGTAGGGAGCAGTTCCAGAGCATCGCCCGGGGACTCTGTGACAGGGGCACCGGCAGAGCAGTGACTGGGGAGCCCAGCCCCTCACAGCCCCTCCCCCTCACACTGACACCCCCATGGACCCTCCCCTTCACAGCCCCTCCCCCTCACATTGACACCTCCATGGACCCACCCCCTCACAGCCCCTCCCTTCACACTGACATCTCCATGGACCCTCCCCCTCACAGCCCCTCCCCCTCACACTGACACCTCCACGGACCCTCCCCCTCACAGCCCCTCCCCTCACACTGACACCTCCATGGACCCTCCCCCTCACAGCCCCTCCCCTCACACTGACACCTCCATGGACCCTCCCCCTCACAGCCTCTCCCCCTCACACTGACACCTCCATGGACCCTCCCCCTCACAGCCTCTCCCCCTCACACTGACACCCCCATGGACCCTCCCCCTCACAGCCTCTCCCCCTCACACTGACATCCCCACGGACCCTCCCCCTCACAGCCCCTCCCCCTCACAGCCCCTCCCCCTCACACTGACATCCCCACGGACCCTCCCCCTCACAGCCCCTCCCCCTCACACTGACACCCCCATGGACCCTCCCCCTCACAGCCCCTCCCCCTTACACTGACTCCCCCATGGACCCTCCCCCTCACACTGACACCCCCATGGACCCTCCCCCTCACAGCCCCTCCCTTCACACACGCAGGGACTTGTTCGCTGGGCTCTGACATTACAAACCCAGGGGGGAGGTTTCTGAGGATTTACTCCCTGAGCCCCTCCCCCTCTCACCGCTCCCCTGAGTGCAGAGGGGCTGGGCTCAGGCAGCCAGTTTCACCCAGGGATTTCCCAGCCCAGGCCCCCGAGTCTCCTCTGCCCGTATCTACCAGTGACACTGCGCGTGGGCGGCGGCTACAAGGGGCTGGGGGAGGCTGAACCTCCCCCAACGGGGCATGAAATGCTGGTGGGACGCACCCCCCTTGGAGGGGGGCTGGGCCGCTGCCTTGGGACAGACCCTCCCGAGGAGTGGGGGAGCCACCGGCACTCAGACCTCACGCACAGGCCTGGCTCTCGCCTTCAGCCCAGGCAGCCAGAGGGGCCGGGGAGCTCCCTGGCAGTCCCACACCTCAGCCACCTCTTGCCTCATGGCCTCGGCTCCTGGCGCTCTGCTGGTCGCCCCCTCGCTTGGAGGCCCAGAGCAAAAAGAAACAAGCACCTGCCTAGCAGGGGTTAGTAGAGCGCCACCGTTCGTTCTGCCAAGGCCTGGGGAGGTGCTGTTGGCTGCTGGGAGGTAGAATCGTGTGCCTGCCCCTCGGCTTCCCAGGGGTGGCTGCTTGCAGCCCAGGAGAAGCAGCGGGGTTCTGGGTGGGAGGAAAAGTAGCCATGGGGAGTCCCAGTGGGCTCCTTTCTGGCAAGATGTTTTTCTGTGTCAGGCTTGGGAGTTGCCTGCGAGCCGTGGGTGGACTTGTTCCCGTGGGAACCGCTGCTCCTGTCTCCCCGACCTGGGGGCGCCAGTGACAGCTTGGGAGGGGGCAGGTGCTGGCTTGAGTGACTGGGATCCAGGAGGCCCCAGCCTGCTCCTCCGGGGCCAAGGCCACTGCTAGTCTCCTGCCTTGTGACATCAGGATTTCAATCTCCCCAGCATGAGCTGTGGCACGTGTATTAACCCTTCTTGGGGGCCTGGTCGCTGCCCAAGTAGCTCAGTGGGGAGTGGATGAGATTGAAGATCTGAAGGTTTCTGGCTGGATGCCAGGCTCTAGCTCACCCCTTCCCCCTGGGCCTGTCGTGCTGGGCTTTCTCCTGGGTGTGCAGCTGGGCCCTGAACTCACGAGTTTCCCTCGTTTCAGAGGCAACACGTGCAGAGGGCGGGATGTGGGGCCATGTGCCCCACCTGGGTTAGCATCCCTGCTACAGCATGGGGTGCTGCCAGGCTCCCTCCCTGCACAGCAGCCGCTGGAGGGGGGAGTGGAGCGGGGTTGCCTTTGCTGCTTCCTCTCCTTCGGCCCCTACAGGGCACCTTTCTGGCCTGCTGCTTCTCTGTCTGGGATGTTTTCATCAGCCATGGCACACAAAAAGGACGTCATTGCGAGCGGCCCATGGAGGGAAGATGAATTTTTTTTCCTGCCTTGCTCGGCTTGACTTGCTTCCTCACCCCATTCCTGCCTTAGTTCCTGGGTTACCTGGTGGCTGAAGGCGACTGGGGCCCAGGGGCACGTGATGCAATTTGGGCAGCTAGACCCCGGCAGCAAGAGTCCTGCCACCACTTGCCGCCCGACCCTGTTGTCCCGGCTTCACCTACTGGCAGTTTCTTACATCAGAGACACTGTGCCCAAGCAGGACTAATGCTGAGACCTGGTGATCAGTGATCTCAGATTTGTTGGTCTGCAGCAAGACTCCAAATTGAGTCTCAATCAGCTCGGTTGTTACACGGTGAAGATCAAAAGGGTCAAATGGTGCCTGGGCCCCTTAAGAAGAAGCCAGCCCATCAAGTACCAGCTGTGACGGGTTGGGGCCACAGAGACCTGCTTGGTGCTGCCACCTGGTGTGCCAAGGCTACTTCTGCCCCTGCTTCCAGGCCTTTTCCAGCTTGGGACTCCCAGATCCTGTCTGTTTTGAGCCAGATTCCACTGATCTGCTGCAAACACAGACCCAGGTCCGAACCAAGTCCCCTCACCACTGTAAGGCCCCTGGAAGCGCTCTTGCCTTTGACACCCAGCTGCTCAACTCCAAGGAGGTTCAAACCCTTAATAAATCCGTTTTACCCTGTATAAAGCTTATACAGGGTAAACTCATAAACAGTTCGCCTTCTATTTCACAGATAGAAAGTATGCACACCTGTTTGCTCTCCCTTTGCACTAACTCGTACTCAAGGAAACTTAATAAGTAAAAAGTGATTTTAATAAGTACAGAAAATAGCATTTAAGTGAGTTCAATCAGTGACAAACAGAACAAAGTGAATTACCGAATAAAATAAAAGAGAACACGCAGTTCTATGTCTAATCACCCTGTGTACAGATAAACCCCTCACTGGGTCCAGCAATCACTCACCCCCCTAACGTCTTTGTCCTCTGTTCAGTCTCTTTCAGGTCCCCTTGGGGGGTGGAGAGCTTCTTCCTTTAGCCAGCTCAAGACAAAATGGAGGGGTTTCCTCGGGGTTTAAATAGATTTTTCCTCTGGGTGGACGCCCCTCCCTCTCCCTGTGTAGCATCCAGTTACCAAATGGAGTTGGGGTCACATGGACCAGTCACATGCACAACTCAGTTCCAGACCAGCCACATTCCTGGCAAAGTTCAAATGTGGATTGGTGACTGCAAGTTCTATTGTCTGTTAAGTGCTTCTTGATTGGGCACTTAACCTGCACATGCCTTTCTCAAGAAATACAACCAATATTCATAACTTCAACTACAACAATGATACATGCATACAAACAGGAGGAGTAAATTCAGTAGGTCATAACTTTCACAGAGATATGTTACATGGCACATGTAGCATAAAACATATTCTAGTTACATATATACATTTATAAGCATCTCCCCATAAAGTTTTATGGGGAACAGCGTCACACCAGCACTTGGCTCTCCCCTCTCTCAACTCCACTTAGCATTGTTTGGAGTCAATCCTTGCCTCTGTCAGCCTGGGGGACTGGGAGAAAAGCCCTGAGCAAGGGCTCCAGTGGCGCAATGGGTTAGCGCACAGTACTTATATGGCAGTGCTGAACGGAGACATGCTGAGGTTGTGAGTTCGAGCCTCACCTGGAGCACTGGTTTTCATTAACCCAATGGCTTTGCCCACTTCTTTGGCCCCATGGACCCTGGAATTCCATCCCAGGGGACACTGAGGGGGGAGGAATCAAAAATGCCCCTTCACTTATCACCTCCTCTGCAGAGTGCAGGTCAGACACCACAAACCTACAATCCTTCCTCCCTCACCGGCCCCTCTGCCAGGATCCCTCAAGCAGAGCCCAGAGCGCTGCCCATCCTTTGAGCCCCCCCGACACCCTCTCAATCTTTGCTCCCCAAACCCTCCTTTCTACATGTGAAAATCCCCATTCGGGAGGGAGAGGAGCAGGGAGCCAGCAGTCTCTGTGGCAGGATTATCTACGGCAGCGCGCTGAGCGGTTGCGGGGCTGAGCTACACCCCTTCACAGCTTTTCAGGGGTGAGATTTTGATGAATTGTAACGGAAAGAAAATCTCTCCTGTTCGGGCCTGTTTGTCACCTTTTGCCCTTGTGCCCCCTCAGCCTCTGTTCTTCCGGATAGGGGAGGTGCAGAGACAAGCCCCAGGCTTCTATCACAAAGTCTGTACCCACCTCTGAAATATTGCCACTGGGAGAGTATGGCTCCCAATTCTCCCATAGAGGGATTGCAAGAGCGGCTACCCAGTTGGGCCTGGGTGTGTCAGAGAACCAGGCTATAGAGGGCAGGTGATCCAGGGCCTATAAGTCCCCTGCCTGAGGGGAGGTCAATGAATGTGGTGGGCCATGAGCACCACAGGTTTTTACCCTGTCCGCTTCCTCCCCCATGTCCCTTATTTGCACAATATGGCAGTGTCCCTATGGCTGGGGATGTGTGTTTGAGGACACAGTGTTGTGCAGTGGGCTTTCAAGACAGCCTATAATTCAGCAAGGGGTTTCCAGACGGACTGTGGCTAGAGGTAATTTTCTCTCCACACTGCAGATGGGGGATACACTGGGACCAGCTCCTGCCTCTGTCTTTGTGAGCTGGTTCCCCATGAGTACACACCAGACATCACTGCAATGTATGTAGGTGATAACCCCTGGGAGTATTCTCTGGAACAGGGACAGGTCTGACTCTCACACCAAATGCCTCATTGTGGCTGCCAGAATCTGTGGGCGGCTCATTTAGTTTACGCCGAGGGTGGAGTCCTGCTTTGTGCACCGAGTCTGAGACTGAAAATCCTAAACCACCCTTTGAAATAACAAATGCAGCAGCACATGTTATTGTCCCTGCCCCAAAGTAGACAGACCAATGGAAAGCTGAGAATCATAGAATATCAGGGATGGAAGGGACATTAGGAGATCATCTAGTTCAACTCCCTACTCAAAGCAAAGCCAATCCCCAATTTTTGCCCCAGATCCCTAAACCACCCACTGAACAATTGAACTCACAATCCTGGATTTAGCAAGTCAATGCTTAAACCACTGACCTCTCCCTCTCCCCGTAAACCTAATTTACTTTTCTCAGGTCCCTTAGCTGTCCAGCAAGGTTCTCCCCTTTTTGCCACTGGGATAACCCCAACCCCTGCAGGACAGAAGGTGGGGAAATGAGCTGAGAAAGCGTGCCGGAGAAAGCTGTTGTTTCCTGCCCTTTTTTTCTTGTCTAGTTTCTCTTCTACATCAAACTTGCCAACTCTTTGTGTGAGCCTGGCTAGCTCACTTGGTAAAGCCTCAGACTTTTAATCTGAGGGTCCAGGGTTCAAGTCTCTGCTCAGGGGTAAAAAAGATCATTTCTCCCAGAAACTTCAGCAGTCAGCTCTTCAGTAGCCTCTTTTCTTTTCAGGACTTGGGCTTTCCTAGGAAGGGCCATTTACTGCCTGGAACTGAAGGGGCAACTTCCTCACACGCCCACTGGCCTCACAGTCTGGAGGAAGAAAGGCTTCTGGGTCCACAGCAAACCGCTGTGTGCCGACTTGTTGAGCAAATACAGCACTGACCACAGAGGCCAGAGAGGCCTTGAGCAAGGAAGGCAAATTATTGGCCGCCCAGGCTCTTCTACACCGGAAGTCAGACAAACACAGGGTGTTCTCCCATGGTGTAAGGGCAGCGCTCAGGACTTTGAATCCTGCAATCCAAGTACAAGTCTTGGTGGGACCTTGGAGCAGCTCTTCTGCCACCTAACACTCAGTAGCGTTGCCAGGTGCAGAGCAGAGATAGCGGCTGCTCCCTCTCTGAGCAGAAGCAGCTTCTTAAAAAAAATGTTTAAAGGAGGAACAGAGCTAAAAAAAAGCGCCTCCCCTTGCACTCACCCGTCGACACTGTTCAGCGAAACTTCAGCGGTGGGTCCTTCACTTGCTCCAGGTCTTCGGCAGCACTTCCGCGGCGGGGACCACTGAAGACCCGGAGCGAGTGAAGGGACGGGACCCGCCACCAAAGTGCCGCCAAACGGCTGGAGCGCCGCCGGGTGAGTACAAGGGGAGGCGCCTTTTTCTAGCTCCGTTCCCCCTGTGCTCTGCACCTGGGTACGCCACTGTTAACGCTACTGGGTGTTCCAAGGCTTCGTCTTGCTCTCTCCAATGACGTGGGAGCCTGTCTTTTGCCGGCTCGTTGTTGTGACTTGAGCGCCGGGGGGACGTTTGATCCAGACGTCTGGTCGTGCCTGGAGTCCTGTAGGTAGGGGTGTGAGCTCCATTTCCTCTGAGCCCTGAAGCTGGGCTGCAGCCTGGCCTAGGAGGGAACCTGATTGGTTGACCATGTTAAAGAAAACTACGATTGATAAATCGCTTGACTAACAGTGTCAGTCTGGCCGAGTGATCTAGGGCATCAAGGCTTTGTCTTTTCATCATATGTTGTTCTGGGCTCCATATAGAGGTGTGTGTTCACATCCCACTCCTGACACAATCATTGTCTTCCACCTGAAGAAATAGCCTAATTTCCAGCTCACCTGTAACATCACACCACCAACTGCTTAGCATTTGTATGAGAGAAGTCACCTGTGGGGTAACACAGCGTCTCTCTCAGAGAGCAACAGTGACACTGGGTGGCCACGTGGGGTAATGCACACAGCGTCTCTCTCAGGATTGTGAGTTCAATCCTTGAGGGGGCCATTTAGGGATCTGGGGCAAAAAAATTGGTGATTGGTCCTGCTTTGAGCAGGGGGTTGGACTAGATGACCTCCTAAGATCCCATTCCAACTCTGATATTCTAAGACCACCTAGCTTTCACTGGCACCAAGGATGCTCAGAGACTGAAACTAAAGAACCACAAGTTCCCTCAGGGAACTGATGGGCAAGGTCCCCTGGGAGAATAACATGAGGGGGAAAGGAGTCGAGGAAAGCTGGCTGTATTTTAAAGAAACCTTATTGAGGTTGCAGGAACAAACCATCCCGATGTGTAGAAAGAAAAGTAAATATGGCAGGCGACCAGCTTGGCTTAACAGTGAAATCCTTGCTCGTCTTAAACACAAAAAAGCAGCTTACAAGAAGTGGAAGATTGGACAAATGACCAGGGAGGAGTATAAAAATATTGTTCAGGCATGCAGGAGTGAAATTAGGAAGGCCAAATCACACTTGGAGTTGCAGCTAGCTGGAGATGTTAGGAGTAACAAGAAGGGTTTCTTCAGGTATGTTAGCAACAAGAAGAAAGTCAAGGAACGTGTGGGCCCCTTGCTGAATGAGGGAGGGAACCTTGTGACAGAGGATGTGGAGAAAGCTAGTGTACTCAATGCTTTTTTTGCCTCTGTCTTCACAGACAAGGGCAGCTCCCAGACAGCTGCACTCCGCAGCACGGTATGGGGAGGAGGTGACCAGCCCTCTGTGGAGAAAGAAGTAGTTCAGGACTATTTAGAAAAGCTGGATGAACACAAGTCCATGGGGCCGGATGCACTGCATCCGAGGGTGCTAAAGGAGTTGGCCGATGTGATTGCAGAGCCATTGGCCATTATCTTTGACAAATCATGGCAATCGGGGGAGGTCCCGGATGACTGGAAAAAAAGCTAATGTAGTGCCCATCTTTAAAAAAGGGAAGAAGGAAGATCCGGGGAACTACAGGCCAGTCAGTCTCACCTCAGTCCCTGGAAAAATCATGGAACAGGTCCTCAAGGAATCAATTTTGAACCACTTAAAGGAGGGGAAAGTGATCAGGAACAGTCAGCATGGATTCACCAAGGGCAAGTCATGCCTGACTAACCTAATTGCCTTCTATGATGAGATAACTGGCTCTGTGGATGAGGGGAAAGCAGTGGATGTGCTATTTCTTGACTTTAGCAAAGCTTTTGATACAGTCTCGCACAGCGTTCTTGCCAGCAAGTTAAAGAAGTATGGGCTGGATGAATGGACGGTAAGGTGGATAGAAAACTGGCTGGATGGTCGTGCTCAACGGGTAGTGATCAATGGCTCCATGTCTAGTTGGCAGCCGGTATCAAGTGGAGTGCCCCAAGGGTCGGTGCTGGGGCCGGTTTTGTTCAATATCTTCATCAACGACCTGGAGGATGGTGTGGACTGCACCCTTAGCAAGTTTGCAGATGACACTAAACTGGGAGGAGTGGTTGATACGCTGGAGGGTAGGGATAGGATACAGAGGGACCTAGACAAATTAGAGGATTGGGCCAAAAGAAATCTGATGAGGTTCAACAAGGACAAGTGCAGAGTCCTGCACTTGGGACGGAAGAATCCCATGCACTTCTACAGACTAGGGACCGAATGGCTGGGCAGCAGTTCTGCAGAAAAGGACCTAGGGGTTACAGTGGACGAAAAGCTGAATATGAGTCAACAGTGTGCCCTTGTTGCCAAGAAGGCTAACGGCATTTTGGGCTGTATAAGTAGGGGCATTTCCAGCAGATCGAGGGACGTGATTATTCCCCTCTATTCGGCACTGGTGAGGCCTCATTTGGAGTACTGTGTCCAGTTTTGGGCCCCACACTACAAGAAGGATGTGGATAAATTGGAAAGAGTCCAACGGAGGGCAACAAAAATGATTAGGGGGCTGGAGCACATGACTTATGAGGAGAGGCTGAGGGAACTGAGATTGTTTAGCCTGCAGAAGAGAAGACTGAGGGGGGATTTGATAGCTGCTTTCAACTACCTAAAAGGGGGTTCCAAAGAGGATGGATCTAGACTGTTCTCAGTGGTAGAAGATGACAGAACAAGGAGTAATGGTCTCAAGTTGCAGACGGGGAGGTTTAGGTTGGATATTAGGAAAAACTTTTTCACTAGTAGGGTGGTGAAGCACTGGAATGGGTTACCTAGGGAGGTGGTGGAATCTCCTTCCTTAGAGGTTCTTAAGGTCAGGCTTGACAAAGCCCTGGCTGGGATGATCTAGTTGGGGTTGGTCCTGCTTTGAGCAGGGGGTTGGACTAGATACCTCCTGAGGTCCCTTCCAACCCTGAGATTCTATGATTCTATGATTCTATGACAGGGTTCGATCTTGAGCAGGGAAACTAGTCCATCGCCTTCACCACGCGGCCACAACTACTTGACTGAGAGAAAGATCTCATGACACATCTACTTCTGTTCTCAATTGAGTGATCATTTCCCATTGTTTGCTCACACCAGCTTCCACAACAGACTCACTGCTGTGCGGTTGTGTAAATGTGTCCATGGCTGAACAGCAGGAATTTCTGCTCATTTCCCTTCTGGCTGGAGCATGATGAGAGTGTGTTTGTGGATAATGACGCTGTAACTGCCCGGCTCTAAGCAATTTGTCCTGAACTGATACTCTCAGAAGTGTCCCAACAAAGGCAGCATCGTTACAGCTGCGCAAAGCTCTTGGCTGCCTCATGCCTCCTCAGGGAAGTGCGGCCATGCTGCCCACGCCCGAGTCACGTCCGCAGCCTGGCCCGCCCCGGCTGACGGAGCGCAGAGCCACGCGAGTCAATGGCAGGTGGAGTCGGGAGCCTCGGCTCTTTCCCCCAACAGCCCCACGGAGCTGCCGAGCGTCCCGAGAGCCTCCCTCGTGTTCTCCCGCAGCAGCCGCCTGCCGGCATGGGTGGGAAAAGGGGACGAGGACGCGCTGCTGCCTCAGGCCGGGACAGGAGCCCTCACCACGCACAGGCCTGCAGGTTTTGCAGTGGGGAGCAGGGCCAGGCCAGTGGGGCTGTCTCAGGAGTCCCAGTGGGGAGGCTCTAGGTCACATGTTGGGGGCAGGGTGGGGCATTAGGGATACAGGATGTGAGGCTGGTTAACATGAAACCGCACAAAAAACCTCCCCCTTTGCTCCAGCTAAAGGCCCTGCTTTGGCCTGTCCCCGTTTCATGAAAATCTCCATCTCTCCCCCGGCTCTCAGACACCCCCTCTCCCCCAGGGGTATTTTCATGGGTTCGAACAAATAGTTTTGCCATGGAAATGATCCAGTACATTTAAAAGGAGAAAACCAATCCCACAACACGTGTGTATCTCCTCCCCCAGACAGAGTGTGGGTCTGAATCTTTCTACTGACCAGTCTGGGCAGGCAGAGTCACCCCCACATTCACTGCACGTCGGGCCCAGGACTTGCGCCCAGCAGTTCTTGGGGCTGTGGGGAGAACCGAGCGTCACGGGCAGCAGCGAGGGAGGGCGGCTGGGACTGAGCTGTCTGGGGAATATTTTAATCCGTAGCTGTTTTTTGGAGGATTAAATCAATGTGGCTTCTACTGCTCCGTCTCTCCCCAGGAAATAATGGTTCTGGGCGAGGTGCCCAAACCTGCTAACAATACAAAGTGAAATGAAAGGGCCACATGATGGCGACAGAACCTAAGAAATGAGAAGCCAGGTTCTTGGTCAATGTGCTTTGAAGCTGACAAAGGAGATGTTTCCTCTTTGACTTCTCCCCCCCCCCCCCCCTAATCCACCAGACCCCCCTTTCCTCCCACAGCCAGGAGTAGAACCCAGGAGAGAGAGAGAGAGAGAGAGATTAGCTAGTGGTTCTAGATCAAATTATTAAACGTGTTTTGTCCCCTGAAACAATCCTGTGTAGTTTTGTCTGTATAACATCTGACAGTGCCCCTCACTCCTGACCCGCAGCCCCTTCTATCCCAGCCCTGAGCTCCCCAGTCACTGCTCTGTCGATGCCCCTGTTGGGCGATTCTCTGGAACTGCTCCCTACGAAGCCACTCAGGACTCTGGAGGAGCCTCCTCGCTGAGCCGACTGTCTCCAGGGCAAGAAGCTTTCCCATCTTCGACCTTCCTGGGTCTGACCCCGGAGCATTCAGCATCCCCTTCTTCACCCAGCGGGGCTCGTGGGGAAGCCAGAGGACCCTGACCCCCAACTCCGCAGTCAGACATGACTCTCAGCCAGCCAGTGAAACAGGAGGTTTATTAGACGATAGGAACAGGGTCTAAACCAGAGCTTGTAGGTACAGAGAATAGGACCCCTCAGTCAGGTCCATCTTGTGGGGTGGGGAGGCCAGAGCCCATCTGGACCTCCCTCCATGTGCCCAGCCAGCTCCGAACTCTCCAGCCCCTCCTCTGCCTTTGTCTCCTTCCCGGGCCAGGAGATCACCTGATCTCTTTGTTCCCCAACCCCTTCAGCCGGCACCTTTGCAGGGAAGGGGCCCAGGCCAGCAGTTGCCAGGAGACAGGGTGTCGGCCATGCTGTGTCATCACACTGGCCCTCTAGGGCTTTACAACAATCACACACCCTTATCCCACCACCTAGAGACTTAAGAAATGCAGAGGGGAAACTGAGGCATAGGGGAAACTGAGGCACCCACTCAGTATTCAGAGGAAACATTAGGAACAGTCCCACTTCGTTACACCCTCCCTGAATGTTTGTTTAAATCACTTGGTGGTGGCAGCGTAACATTCAAGGACAAAAACGTGCCTTGGGGACGTTTTTATCCTAAACTGGTAAAAATAAGCTTAGGGGGTGTTTCATGCATGTCCCCACATCTGTACACTAGAGCTCAGAGTGAACCCTGACAACCTCCTTCCCAGGCTCTAGCTGAACCCAGAGCATTGGCCAGAGCGGCCAAGAAGAGGCTCCAGCCCTGAAAGGAGCAGGACTTTCAGCACAAAGGGGAAAGTGAACAAAGCACAACCACGAAGGGACTCGAAACCTCAATCGTCTGATCCGAAGTCAGACACCTTATCCATTAGGCCGCACGGTCACATGGGAAAAGTCTCTCCAAGCACTTCTTTGGAAAAGACGGACACTGTGTTTGTCGGGTCATCTACTGAGGGGGCAGAGACACTCTGGGCACAAGGAGTCGAGTTCCCAGCGAGATGTGAGACTCAGTTCTATGGAGCCTGGGGCAGGATTTGGTCGGGAGGCTTAAGCATGGGGGATTGGGGGGCAGAGGACAGACTGGCTGTCTAGGTGCGGAGATTTAGTGGTACTGGGGCACAGGAGGGAGGAGCAGGAGGAATCCTGCTGATGGGCTGTGGCCATGGAGAAAAAGAGGAAGGGCTCCTGGGACTTTTTTTTGCCTCTGTTTTACCTGCCTGCTCTTGTTACAGTAGGTAACTACACTCGCTGAACTAGGCTAGCTCAGTCAGTAGAGCATCAAGCTCATAGTCTGGGGTTCAAGCCCCATCTCTGGGCACTCAGCTTTTTATGTTCCCTTGTGTGCCAGGAGCCAAATGATCCCTGGTGGTGTCCAGAGCCACCCCCGGGTTCCCAGAAGCCCTGGCCATTTCCTGGACAGGCCCCTTTCTCCTGCTGAGTCCTTAGGAGTCGGGAGAGAGGCTCACACCCACAGGGGGAGGGGAGAAGAGATCAGGAATGTCAAAATCCCTTTGATATTTAAACTCCCATTCCTAGAATCAAAGTTCACACTTGACACAGTGGCAAACATACTACTGCCCGTCTCTCTGCACACCTTTGATGAGCAAGACTGAGTTGGGACACTTGTTTTGCTTCAATAATTTATTGTCGCTCTGTGTTCTCTGTCTCTTTCTTCTCCCATTTCTCTTCTCCACTGTCTCTGTCTTTCTCCTCTTGCTCCCCCTGCCCTGTCCCAGGGACTCTCACTCTACAGCGTTTAGGACAAGCCAGAGCTTCCATGTTCTGCACATGATCCTGTGTCAGGACGTGTGACCCAAGTGAGAACCAGTCCCCAGAACAAATTGACCCTTTATGGGAAACTCCTCTGCCCACCCCCCAAATTACACCCCCCCCCCACTAATGGGGTTGGGGTACAGCTCTGACTGAGAGGCCCCACAGGAGAAATTTCAGCACAAAGACAAATTTGTGTGAAATGTTGAGAAGTGACGAGCCCCCTTCCCCCCCCATCCCCAGAACTCTAGTGTCACCCCCATGGCAGCAGCCCAGGGGACCCAGTGGGATGGGGTTACAGAACACAAGGGGGGAGGGAGCAGGGGAGAGAGGGGACAGGGAGTCTCTCTTTTTCCTTCTCTCCACTTTCTCTTCTTCTCTTTCCTTCCAGGAAGGGCAGTCACAGCAGGGAGGGTTTGTCTCATTGTAAGGGATCCGTGTCTGTCACGGGGGTCGTGGACGTGACGGATTCTGTGACTTGCTGCGACCTCCGTGACTTCTGCAGCAGCCGCTGTGGCTGACTCCAGGGCCGCCCAAGCAGCTGGCTCTGGGGACCACCCAAGCAGTGACCAATGGGGCTGGCCCTGGGGACCCCTTGACCAGTGGCCCCCCGGCAGCACTCCTGGGGTGGCCGGAGCAGCAGCTGCCCCCTGGGGCTCCCCATTCCCCAGCAGCAGCCGGAGTAGCACCGGGCCCTCGGGGCTGCTCCCCCGGTAGCTGGTCTCATTAGCCATCAAATACATCGAAACGCTTCCACCTGCAAGTGGATTTAGCCCAGGACCCTCAGAGTCAGCAGCTGTTACACCCCCCACCCCCCCGAAGACTCTGCCTTTCCCCCCCATCCATCCTTCGTCCTTACGGCTGGTAAAAAGGGCTGGGGCCACGGCCCTCTAAGCCCCCCTGACACAGATCCAGGCAGGCAGCAGCATGTGTGTGTGTGTGTGAGAGAGAGAGAGAGAGAGACTGGTGTGCTGAGCCGAGCCAGTGAGGGCTAAATTTGGGGCTGTGCCCCTCCCCCTATCTCATTACTGGGGTGTCCCCCTCCCCCTGCCTCAGGACTGGTTGCTTCGAGCAGCTGTCTGAGCTTAGAGACAGCGTGAGACACACTCACTCTTCCCCAACACACACACACACACTCTGTCACACTCTCTGCCCTGCCACACACACTTCAGTGGAGAAGCAGCAATCTAGTAGGCTTGCTCGAGGGGGGCTGGCTCAGCGCCTGAGGTGCCCCATGAAAGCTCCTCTGTTGCCCCCCTAGGAGTCATGCCCCACATTCTGGGGACCTCTGCCCTAAACTGACCCCCACTCGCTCAGCAGGGGCTAGTGATGCCAAAGCCCAGGGAAAGGGAGAACAAGTGTGGGGGCCCTGGGACTGGAACTGTGCCCCCCCTTCAGCCTCTGGCCCCGCCCTCTTCACCCCTTCCCCCCATGGCCCCATCCACTACGTCACCTCTGCTCCACCCCTTCCCCCACTGCCCCACCCTGCTCACTCCTTTACCCCTCCCCGCTCCGCTGCGGCCCTGAGACCAGAGAAGCTCTGTGCCCTGCTGCAGCCCCTGGGACTAAAGTCCCCCAGCCAGGGACTAAAGGCAGCTCCAGACTTTCCCTCTCGCCTTTCCTGGGAGTCAAGTTCCAGTTTCTACAAAGAGCTAATGGAGCCTCAACCGCGCATCTGAATGAATGTCACATTTCTCACTAGCTACAGGACAGAAACAAACGGCATTTCAATCCCAGGTGAGCCCGTTTCAATCATTTCTCAGCCTGATTCCTTCACCCTCATTCCTTAGGGCCTTGTGCCACCGTGTGGGTGTTTCATTCCCCCCTCAGCTTCACACAGGGACACAATTTCCTTTGCACAGATCCATGAACAGCAAAACCTCCCTGTGACTCTCGTCCATTGAAACCTTCTCTCCTGCAGTGGCAATGGTCAGACAGAGGGGACGTGGCACCTTCAGCCCTGACTGTGAGATATTCGCTCTCCTCTTTCTTCATGCTGTGACATGACTGACAAAAACAACCTGGACAGAGAAACAACAGCTCATAAAGGTGCTGAAGTAGCTCAGTCAGGTGAGCGTTAGAGTGATGATTTAGAGGTCCCTAGTTCAATCCCAGGCCTTGGCATGTTCTGTGTGTACAGAGGTCACCTGTTTTCTCAAAACGCAGTGGTACCTCCATGTTCGCCGTGCTCTCTGAGAGAGATGCCGTGTGCATTACCGCACGTGGCCACCCAGTGTCACTGTTGCTCTCTGAGAGAGGTGCTGTGTGCATTACCCCACGTGGCCACTCAGTGTCACTGTTGCTCTCTGAGAGATGCTGTGTGCGTTACCCCACGTGGCCACCCGGTGTCACTGTCGCTCTCTGAGAGAGATGCTGTGTGCATTACCCCACGTGGCCACCCAGTGTCACTGTTGCTCTCTGAGATAGACGCTGTGTGCATTACCCCACGTGGCCACCCAGTGTCACTGTTGCTCTCTGAGAGATGCTGTGTGCATTACCTCACGTGGCCACCCGGTGTCACTGCTGCTCTCTGAGAGACGCTGTGTGCATTACCCCACGTGGCCACCCGGTGTCACTGTTGCTCTCTGAGAGACGCTGTGTGCATTACCCCACGTGGCCACCCAGTGTCACTGTTGCTCTCTGAGACATGCTGTGTGCATTACCCCACGTGGCCACCCGGTGTCACTGTTGCTCCCTGAGAGAGACGCTGTGTGCATTACCCCACGTGGCCACCCGGTGTCACTGTTGCTCTCTGAGAGAGACGCTGTGTGCGTTACCCCACGTGGCCACCCGGTGTCACTGTTGCTCTCTGAGAGAGATGCTGTGTGCGTTACCCCACGTGGCCACCCGGTGTCACTGTTGCTCTCTGAGAGAGACGCTGTGTGCATTACCCCACGTGGCCACCCGGTGTCACTGCTTCTCTCTGAGAGAGACGCTGTGTGCATTACCCCACGTGGCCACCCAGTGTCACTGTTGCTCTCTGAGACATGCTGTGTGCATTACCCCATGTGGCCACCCGGTGTCACTGTTGCTCCCTGAGAGAGACGCTGTGTGCATTACCTCACGTGGCTACCCGGTGTCACTGCTGCTCTCTGAGAGATGCTGTGCGCATTACCCCACGTGGCCACCCAGTGTCACTGTTGCTCTCTGAGATAGACGCTGTGTGCATTACCCCACGTGGCCACCCGGTGTCACTGTTGCTCTCTGAGAGAGACGCTGTGTGCGTTACCCCACGTGGCCACCCAGTGTCACTGTTGCTCTCTGAGAGAGACGCTGTGTGCATTACCCCACGTGGCCACCCGGTGTCACTGTTGCTCTCTGAGAGAGACGCTGTGTGCATTACCCCACGTGGCCACCCGGTGTCACTGTTGCTCTCTGAGAGAGACGCTGTGTGCGTTACCCCACGTGGCCACCCAGTGTCACTGTTGCTCTCTGAGAGACGCTGTGTGCGTTACCCCACGTGGCCACCCAGTGTCACTGTTGCTCTCTGAGAGATGCTGTGCGCATTACCCCACGTGGCCACCCAGTGTCACTGTTGCTCTCTGAGAGAGATGCTGTGTGCATTACCCCACGTGGCCACCCAGTGTCACTGTTGCTCTCTGAGACATGCTGTGTGCATTACCCCACGTGGCCACCCGGTGTCACTGTTGCTCTCTGAGAGATGCTGTGTGCATTACCCCACGTGGCCACCCAGTGTCACTGCTGCTCTCTGAGGGAGACGCTGTGTGCATTACCCCACGTGGCCACCCAGTGTCACTGCTGCTCTCTGAGAGAGATGCTGTGTGCATTACCCCACGTGGCCACCCGGTGTCACTGTTGCTCTCTGAGAGAGACGCTGTGTGCGTTACGCCACGTGGCCACCCAGTGTCACTGTTGCTCTCTGAGAGAGACGCTGTGTGCATTACCCCACGTGGCCACCCGGTGTCACTGTTGCTCTCTGAGAGAGACGCTGTGTGCATTACCCCACGTGGCCACCCGGTGTCACTGTCGCTTGTTCGTTGGGGGCGGGCGAGAGGAGAAAGTTGTGGGGGTTGCAGAACAGGGTTTAGTTAATTTCACGTCACGATCCCCCCAGGCCCTTTCCCTGCAGACACACACCCGACATTCTGCCATGCTGGGGAAACGCTTCATCTCTTTACTACAGTGGGGACCTGGCCCCTCCTGCCGGGGCTGAGCCCAGAGACATTTTCCAGCCTCCCCAGTAATAAAGTCTCTGAAGGAAACGCTAGAAAGGAGCAGAAGCAAAGGGGCTGGGCAGGCTCCATAGGGGACACCGGCTCCCCCTGTTCCCTCCTGGGCCCTGGCCAAGCCCTGCTGCTGGCAGAGAACAGCCGCCCCATCGCCACCCCTGAGGCAGCCACGTCTCGGGGCTCCCCAAACAGCCCCCCAAACCCCGACCCCCTTTGGGGAGTGACTCGGGGCAGCAATTCCCCACCCGAACGAGGACAAAGGGCTGCAGATAAACTGGGGGGGGGGGGGAAACATCCGAAATCTGGGGAGAATGTAAATGGCCGTTGGAGACTGATGGAGAAAATGGGGCAAAAGAAGAGACGGGAGAGTCCGTCATTGTGGGATTTTTGTAGCCACATGTGGTGAGGGGAGAGCAAAGGGGAAGAAGCGGAGAGAGAATTGTGATCAGTGTGTGAGAGGCTCGTGGCACAAGGGTGCAAATAGAGCGCAGACACACACAGACACTGACACACACACACAATGACACACACACACACACACAGTAACACACACACACACACAGACACTTTCTTCTCCCCCGGACTTTCCTGGCTCCCAGGGGACGCTCCATCCCCGACGTGTCCCACTGTCCTTCCCCCGCCCGCAGCTCCGGCTCGTCCCCCCGCCGCCCCCGGCCCCACACAGGGGAACCCCCCGGCCCCAGGCTCTGTCCCCACCCGGGTCCCGGCGGGGCCGGGGCCGAGCCCGAGCCCGGCTGCAGCTGAGCCCAGCAGCTCCGCGATCGCCCCGGCGGCTCCAGCGCTGCCGGCAAACACGGGACCCCCCAGGGAGCCGCTGCTCAGCCCCGCCCCCGGCTCCCAATGGGGCCAGAGCCCCGCCCCCAGGCGCTGCCCCGCCCCCGGGCTGTACCAGAGCCCCGCCCCCAGGCGCTGCCCCGCCCCCGGGCTGTGCCAGAGCCCCGCCCCCAGGCGCTGCCCCGCCCCCGCTCCCAATGGAGCCAGAGCCCCGCCCCCAGGCGCTGCCCCGCCCACGGCCTGTGCCAGAGCCCCGCCCCCAGGAGCTGCCCCGCCCCCGGGCTGTGCCAGAGCCCCGCCCCCAGGCGCTGCCCCGCCCCCGGGCTGTGCCAGAGCCCCGCCCCCAGGCGCTGCCCCGCCCCCAGGCTCCAGGCTTTGTCTCCCGGCTCCCTGGGGCTCGCACTGAGCATGCGCAGTAACAGCTGTTAACACGCTCCCTGACCTGGGCTGAAGCGGGCGGAAGCGGCTCCCGGGTCAGGCTGGGAGATGTAGTTCCTGGCGCTCCTGAAGGGACCGGAAGTGACGTTGCGAACGCGCCGTTGAAGATTTTTGTGCCTCGCGGCTCTGGGCATGCGCAGATCGGGGCGGGGGGAGAAGAGCAGGTGACCCCCGAGGGGGGGGGAAGCTGAGACCCCCCGCCCCGCCCCCTTCCTCCCCCCCCATCCCTGAGCATGTCTCTGCCCCTCCCCCCCGCACCCCATTGTCTCCTCCTCCCCCCATGGGCGGCTCTCACTGGGGGGGTCTGGGGCCCCTGGCTGGGGGTCTGGGCTCTGTGGGGGGTCTGGGTCCCCTGGCTGGGGGTGGGTCTGGGGCCCCTGGCTGGGGATCTGGGCTCTGGGGGGGGTCTGGGGCCCCTGGCTGGGGGACGGGCTCTGGGGGGGGTCTGGGGCCCCTGGCTGGGGGACGGGCTCTGGGGGGGGTCTGGAGCCCCTGGCTGGGGGTCTGGGGCCCCTGGCTGGGGGCAGGGGTCTGGGGGCCCCTGGCTGGGGGCTGGGCTCTGGGGTGGTCTGGGGCCCCTGGCTTGGGGTCTGGGCTCTGGGGGGGTCTGGGGCCCCTGGCTGGGGGCTGGGCTCTGGGGGGGTCTGGGGCCCCTGGCTGCGGGCTGGGCTCTGCGGGGGGTCTGGGGCCCCTGGCTGGGGGTCTGGGGGGGTCTGGGGCCCCTGGATGGGGGTCTGGGCTCTGGGGGGGGTCTGGGGCCCCTGGCTGGGGGTCTGGGGCCCCTGGCTTGGGGCTGGGCTCTATGGGGGTCTGGGGCCCCTGGCTGGGGGCTGGGGCCCCTGGCTGGGGGTCTGGCGGGGGTCTGGAGCTGGGGCCCCTGGCTGGGGGTCTGGCGGGGGGTGGGGGTCTGGGCTCTGGGGGGCGTCTGGGGCCCCTGGCTGGGGGTCTGGGGCCCCTGGCTGGGGGCGGGGCTCTGGGGGGGTCTGGGGCCCCTGGCTGGGTGTCTGGGCTCTGTGGGGGTCTGGGGCCCCTGGCTGGGGGCTGGGCTCTGGGGGGGTCTGGGGCCCCTGGCTGGGGGCTGGGCTCTGGGGGGGTCTGGGGCCCCTGGCTGGGGGCTGGGCTCTGGGGGGGTCTGGGACCCCTGGCTGGGGGCGGGGGTCTGGGGCCCCTGGTTGGGGTCTGGGGCCCCTTGCTGGGCGTCTGGGCTCTGTGGGGGGTCTGGGTCCCCTGGCTGGGGGTCTGGATCCCCTGGCTGGGGATCTGGGCTCTGGGGGGGGTCTGGGGCCCCTGGCTGGGGGCTGGGCTCTGGGGGGGTCTGGGGCCCCTGGGTGGGGGTCTGGGCTCGGGGGGGGTCTGGGGCCCCTGGCTGGGGGTCTGGGCTCGGGGGGGGTCTGGGGCCCCTGGCTCGGGGTTTGGGCTCTAGGGGGGGTCTGGGGCCCCTGGCTCGGGGTTTGGGCTCTGGGGGGGGTCTGGGGCCCCTGGCTGGGGGCTGGGCTCTGGGGGGGTCTGGGACCCCTGGCTGGGGGCGGGGGTCTGGGGCCCCTGGTTGGGGTCTGGGGCCCCTTGCTGGGCGTCTGGGCTCTGTGGGGGGTCTGGGTCCCCTGGCTGGGGGCGGGGATCTGGGGGGGTCTGGGGCCCCTGGCTGGGGGTCTGGATCCCCTGGCTGGGGATCTGGGCTCTGGGGGGGGTCTGGGGCCCCTGGCTGGGGGCTGGGCTCTGGGGGGGTCTGGGGCCCCTGGCTGGGGGTCTGGGGCCCCTGGGTGGGGGTCTGGGCTCGGGGGGGGGTCTGGGGCCCCTGGCTGGGGGTCTGGGCTCGGGGGGGGTCTGGGGCCCCTGGCTCGGGGTTTGGGCTCTAGGGGGGGTCTGGGGCCCCTGGCTCGGGGTTTGGGCTCTGGGGGGGGTCTGGGGCCCCTGGCTAGGGGCTGGGCTCTGGGGGGGGTCTGGGGCCCCTGGCTGGGGGCTGGGCTCTGGGGGGTCTGGGGCCCCTGGCTGGGGGCTGGGCTCTGGGGGGGTCTGGGGCCCCTGGCTAAGGGCTGGGCTCTGGGGGGGTCTGGGGCCCCTGGCTGGGGGCTGGGCTCTGGGGGGGTCTGGAGCCCCTGGCTGGGGGCTGGGGCCCCTGGCTGGGGGTCTGGCGGGGGGCTGGGGCCCCTGGCTGGGGGTCTGGTGGGGGTCTGGGGCTGTGGGTCTGGGCTCTGGGGGGCGTCTGGGGTCCCTGGCTTTGGGTCTGGGGCCCCTGGCTGGGGGCGGGGGTCTGGGGGGGTCTGGGGCCCCTTGCTGGGGGCTGGGCTCTGGGGGGCTCTGGGCCCCTGGCTGGGGGTCTGGGTTCTGGGGGTGGTCTGGCGCCCCTGGCTGGGGGCCTTGGCTGGGGGTCTGGGGCCCCTGGCTGGGGGTCTGGGCTCTGGGGGGGGGGTCTGGGGCCCCTGGCTAGGGGCTGGGCTCTGGGGGGGTCTGGGGCCCCTGGCTGGGGGTCTGGGCTCTGTGGGGGGTCTGAGGCCCCTGGCTCGGGGTCTGGACTCTGGGGCGGTCTGGGGCCCCTGCCTGGGGGTCTGGGCTCTGAGGGGGGTCGGGGGCCCCTGGCTGGGGGCTGGAAATGTGACATCCCCTATTCTGCTTTTCTCCACTCTGGAAAACTGCGGAAACATCCGGTTCCATTGGGACAATTCATCCCCCGAGTCCTTGTCCTAAATCTGGGGGTGCGGGAGGGGGGAAGGGGGTTCGCTCTGCCCCACAACGGTCTCTCCCACAGCGCTCTGGACTCGTTCTTCCTGAAACCTGGTGTCACGGACACCACTGTTAATCCAGAGTCACTGCCTGGACAGACGAGGAGTGACTCCAGATGGACAGTGGGGCAAATGAGATCAGCAATTCCCCCCTGTGAGGAGGGGCTCTCATTAGCTGCTCCCCCCAGAGAGCTCAAGGAGGGAAGGCTGCTCCAACGCCCTGTCCCTCTCTGCTCAGGATATTGGGGTTCAGCTTCCTGGGTCAGACGCTGCAGCCTCCATCGTGATCTGGCCGACCAGGCTTAGCAGCTGCTGCTCCCCCAGCGGGGTCTGTGCTGGGAAGTGACCTTAATTAAACCTTCTTCTCTGCCCAACCCACGTGATGACTTTCTCCAGCTGGCACCAGCCCCCTAGGGCAGCCCTGAGCCCTGTTAATACTAAATTCTGAGCCAGAGATTCCAGGTAACTGGAAGAAATGAGGGGAAAATGCTGGGGTCTGGCCTTAAAATGACTCTACTCAAACAGACCCTCCCCCCTCATTTCTCGTCCCATTAGCAATTGCAGGAGCAAATCCAGCCTTGGGGAAGCAAACAACCCAGGAATGGGACTTTCCTACCAGACGGGCAGGGAGAGGGGACAGGGAAAAGGAGAAAGAGAGACTGAAAGGAGCCATGGGAGAGAAGAGTTTTGAGAGCGATTTCCAGATCTCTAATCTGCCCAGACAGATGTATTACTGCACCCTAGGTAAAATAATTTTCCTGTGGAAAAGATGAGGATCAAACAGAGGAAAACCCAGTTCCTGACTCCATATCCCTCCTACTGGGGTGTGGCTGCCGTGGGGTCAGTGTCCAAGGGAATCCCCCACAGTAAATACTTTGGCTCTGCTTTTTTCTAGCATTGTGTTCAGATGCTTTGTTACAGAATGGGGGGAGGGAGAAAAGAGGTTAAAAATGTCTCTGTGGGTTTAGCCTGGCAGGAGTGGCAAGGTCTCCACTGTAATAAAGAGATCGAGCATTTTCTCAGCATGGCAGACTCTAGGGTGTCTGTCTGCAGGGAAAAGCCTGGGGCAATCGTGCTGTGAAATTTACTAAAGCCTGTTCTGAAACCTCCACAACTGCCCTTCTCACCCTGCCAGGCTGCAGGATAATGTCCGTGTTTTGCTCCAGTTCATCCCGTCCTCCCATGGGACAGGGGAGAGACATGGCTGCAGAGGAGCCGGTTCAGGTAGGGATTATCGGGGGTTGCTGGTGGGTTCCTGCGGGAGGAAGAGGGACAGAAATACACCGGAGATGGGAACGTTTGCACTGTCTGGTTTGGAGGTTGGAGCTAGGAGGACCAGACAGCAAGTGTGAAAAATTTGAGAGGGAAGTGGCACAAGGATGCAAATAGTGCACACACGCACGCACACTAGGGTGACCAGACAACAAATGTGAAAAATTGGGACGGGGGTGGGGGGTTATAGGAGCCTATATAAGAAAAAGACCCCAAAATCAGGACTGTCCCTATAAAATCGGGACATCTGGTCACCCTAGTTGGGGCGGGACAGGAAATTCACAGGATGGAGACTGGGAGGAGGCCGGGGTGGGGCAAACCTGCTGGGAGATGTTTAATAAGTGGCCTAGAGTCTAGCAACGGACCCATGAGGTTGGAAGGTGGAAATGCCCTAATTTGTGGAACAGGAAACAACCCACCTAGGTGGGGCTGGGAAAATGGAGCAGATCCCAGTGCTGGAGCCTGACTTGAGTAACCAGCGGCTGCTCTGAGATCTAGATCTAGGGGGGCACCCACCAATGAGGCTTAAGGAGGGTTCTTAAGCTTTTTCTGTCTGAGCCCCCTCAACACGCTATAACCCCCCCACGGCCCTGCATCGGCATGTTTCTCTGCATATAAAAGCCAGGGCTGGCATTAGGGGCTGGTAACCAGGGAAAGTGCCTGGGGCCCCATGTGACAGGCCCCCCCGCAAACCTAATTGCTCATAGTTTGGCTTCAGCCCCTGGGTGCAGGGCTCAGGACCCAGCCTTCAGCCCCATGCAGGGAGGTTTCATCTTTCTGCCTCAGGCCCAAGCGAGTCTAACACTGGCCCTGCTTGGAGGACCCCCTGAAACCTGCTTACAGCTCCCCAGAGGTCCAGGGACTCCTGCCTTAGGGGCTATGCCCCTCCCGCCGTATCCAGCTCCAGGGCTGGCCTTGGAGAAAATGGCACCCTGGGCAAACTTGTATTTTGGTGTGTCCCCCCCCCATCACCCCTGGCCCTCATGAGCTCCCCACCATCCCCTCCAGGCCCCGATGCCTCCCTCCGGTGCTTACTTTGTATTGAAAGAGCGGCCGGAGCTCAGCCCCAGCACAGATTAAGCCCTGGCAGGGCGGCCTGATAGCAGTGGCTGCTGACCAAGTGCCCAGCTCTGAAGGCAAAGCCACCGCCAGCAGCAGCGCAGAGGTAAGGGTGGCCTGGTATGTGGTGTACTGTGCAGCCTTTTCTTTTATTTAAAGTGCCTGTTGTAATGTGGTATTACACCGCCCTGGGTCCGCCTCTGCTGGCTACAGTTCCAAACTTAACAGAGTGAAAGTCACCTCGGCTACTCGCTTCACATGTATCGTCCAGGAACACACACAGACCAAGGGCAGTGACCACACAGACATTCACACGTACAAGGTCTAGTCTGTTTGACAAGTTTTATGAAAGTTACAATTCAAGTTCTGAATCCCCAAGCATATAGAAATTCTATAAAGCCCTATGCAAAAGTTACAAATCTAGTTCTACTCCCATCCCTAACAATAGTGGTAGGGTCTGATGAGTCTCCAATGGATTGATCATCAGTAGAGGGATGGTTCCTGCTGGAGTATTCCATAGAGAGCTCAATTTTCCCGCTCTGGGCACCCCCTTTTTATAATGTGGTTCTGATCATCTCTCATTAACATTAACGCACATTTGGAAACAGAGGTGCCTTTACAAAAATTTTTAATTTAAAATTAATCTTCTGGCTAATTTTTCACACTGTTACCACTTGATTCCTCTTTCCCCATAATCTTAGGGCATCAGGTTATTCCTCAGTCATTTACTTATGTCAGCTTTTCTTTGCTCCATGGCCTCAAATAGCTAAACTCTTGCAGGTCTCAGCCTACAGGCCTTGTGTTTCAATCCTATTTACTTAGATACCAAATACATGATTATTCTCTCTATATACTCACTGCAGAGCAGTGGGGAGAGCAGAGACGGGACACCCCTGCTAGAGGCACCCCCTAGACCGTCGCCTAGTCCACCCACCACCAAGGCTGGCCCTGTCCAGCTCCTCACAATGAGAACAGTGTTGGGCTTTCTCCCAGCGAGCTCTCCCTGCACTCTGCTCGGGCCTCCATCTCCCGTATCAGTCTCACGCTAGTAGGTGTGTGATGGATCTGCTGGGAGAGACAAGGGGCTCTCTCTTCGTCCCCTCACCCTGGTGTTTTCTGGATGCTCTGAGTGGGGTGGGGATGGGACTCCTGACTGTGAGCCACCCAGAGCTTCCCTTTGATGGGCCCCTCTCCCCCAGGAACGGTGGGGCTGTGATTGGGGCAGCAGGTACTGAGTGTTGGACTCTTGCTCTTTCAGGGGCCGGTGACCTTCGAGGAGGTGGCTGTGTATTTCACCAGGGAAGAGGGGGCTTTGCTGGACCCTGCTCAGAGAGCCCTCTACAGAGTCGTCATGCAGGAGAACTATGGGAATGTGACCTCGCTGGGTAAGGATTCCCGTCCCCTTGGCCCCTACTGGGCTCACAGGCGCAGGGAGCTCTACCGGACCGAAGACAAATGGACAGGCCCAGTGAAAGGAAAACAAAATGTTTTCTACAGCAGCATGGCTCAAGGGCATTGGCCAGTATGGACTCTATTGTCGTCTTTGCTTCTCTGTGCTAATCGAAGGACTTTCCAATGCCGTGTGTCGGTTGGCTAATAAACGCTGCTGTGGTTTAACAGTCTGCCCAGTGTCACAGCACAAACTTGCTGAGGTGCATCGAATGAGGAACAGTCTCTGAACAGGAGTGTCGCTCAGCTGGACCTGCTGGCATTGCTCACAGGTTGACTTAGGAGTGTTGAAGCCAGTGGCTCAGTCTTGGGTGTTGAAGCCAGAGACTCCGTCTAAGGCCTATCCTTGTGGAAGAGTGGGACCCCTTGGGGGTCTAGTGCACTCAAGGGGCACCTCCCAAGGACGGGTTAAAAGACAAGGCATTGCACAGATCCTATGGATCCATGACAGTGTCCATGGGCCTTATGGGGAAAAGATACAAAACAAGCAAAGCATCTAAATGCGTATTTACCATCGTCCCCTCATCAGTCCGCTTGGGAATCCCTGATCAGTTCCAAAGTGTATTAAAACCTTCCTTAAAACCTTCCCTCTTTTAGATTACAGGTCATGTCAGTTTGTAGCCCCAAAAGACCCCTCTAAGTCAATTCAAACTCCGCTGTTTCTCCCCAAAAAGTCTGTCTTCAGTCTCCTGAAAGAGGTGAAATCAGTCACTGGCCCTTTCTGCGTGGGGCAAAGCTTCAAAAGCTGGAGATCTGCATAACCAGCCTTGAGATCTGGCATTCATCATCCCTTAGTGACACCAGATTGCACAGGAAACCCATCCCTCAGCCCTCCCCGGTGTCATCTGGCCCATCTCAGCATCATAGTCTGTGGAGTATTCATGCTCTCAAGGGCTGGCTCAGATATACAGATAACAGTCAGAACTAGGGCCAGTGTTTGCTGGCAATGAAAACAGAGTAATTGAGAAACAGGAGCAATATATAATCCTTTACAGCCTGAAAGTGCATTTCGGGGAGGGGACAGGAGCCAGCCGTGTGGGGGAGGTGGGGCCCAGACACTGGGCATTGAGAGCCTAGAGCCGGCTGTGTGCTGGGGAGATGGGACATGAACCCGCTGTGCGCAGGGGAGATGAGCAGGGGAGAGGGGCTGTGGACGCAGCCGAGAGCAGCTGCGAGCGCCGTCTGCTCTGCAGCATGAGGTGGGAGCCTGGCGTCCCCCTTTCAAGGTTCCCCTGGGCAGGGTTCCCCTACCTGCCCAGGGGAAGCTGCACAGTGGTTTTGCTGAACCCAGACTTGCATGAGGACGGAAGAAATTAGCAGCAAGTCTCAACTGCAGCCAGACCCCAGCCTCTGCCCTGTGCCCTGGGGAGGAGTCAGGTGTCCCCAGGCAGAAATCGGTGGGGGTGTAATTCCAGTAAAAAATGCAGTAAAAGCGGCAGTTTCCGGAAAACACTGGCCCTAGTCATAACATTAAATACAATAGTTTCAAGATATGTTCCTATGTTCATCAGATCTGTCATTCTGCCTTCACATAGTTCACTCTGCCGGTGGGTTCTACCCCTTCCCCCATTCTGTGTCTGTCTGGTCTATTTAGATTGTAAATTCTTCAGGGCATGGGCCTTCTACTATTCTGGGTTTGTACCTTGCCTAGCACAATGGGGACCCACTTCTTAGCTGGTCCATAGGCACAAAGGTGATGGGATGGGGAGTGAGAATGAGGATTCACCCCACCAGGAAAATGCTGAGCAAGTAGAACCACATGGAACGTTATCAGGAATATCCAATGGGAATGTTTCCAGGCGTTGTGCACTCCCAGAAAAAGCAAAAGCCTGTGAGACTCAGCAGAGGCCAGAGGAAAACGTCAGTAGCCTCTCAGACCTTATTACACACGAGAGAATCAACTCGGAAGAGAGACGCTACACGTGTACTGAGTGTGGGAAACGCTTCTATTGGAGCTCACACCTTATCAGACATCAGAGAATCCACACGGGTGACAAACCCTACACGTGCTCTGAGTGTGGGAAAAGCTTCAGTTATAACTCAGTCCTCATCACACATCGTAGAATCCACACCGGAGAGACGCCCTACCTGTGCTCTGAGTGTGGGAAGAGTTTTAAGCAGAGCTCTGCCCTGATCACATATCAGAGAATCCACACCGGAGAGACGCCCTACACACGCGCTGAGTGCGGGAAACGCTTCAGTTATCGCTCAAGCCTTATTAGACATCAGAAAATCCATGTATGAGAGAAGTGTAATAAATGCCTCGATTCCGGCTGGCCAAAGATTGTTTGTTTGTTTTTAAAATCACAATTGTGAGTTCCCACATAGCGACCTTTGCACCATGTTCACCGTGGTCTCTCAGCTCCCCTAGATGAGTTGCCTGCTTCTACCTTTTGCAGCTCACCCTTCTTTGGGGTCAGTCCTGTGATTTTTTTCTATCAACTCTTTTCCTTTTGAGTCGTTGGAGTGTGTGTCCCTCCAGCCAGGAATGTTCATCAGCTCCAGATGGGAGAGAGGTTTGATCCCAACAAGTTACAGTGAGGCAAAAACTGCCTGGGGCCTTACATCCACTAGGTCGTGGGATGTAAGCTCAGGTGGGTCGGCTGGTAGAGCAAAGAACTGGAGCCGGCTCCCAGGAAGTCATCCTTACCTCGCCCTTGTGACTCCAGCTTGAAGGAGAGCTTCTTTCCTTCCCCTCGCTGAGAAAGAGCAAGGGAAGAAGGAAAGCCCAGATCCATAGGGGGGCAGAGGCTTCAGGAGCCCACAGCGTTTGCCCATCTGGGGCATTGTGGCTGAGATCTCTGCTGGCCAGCGCCAGCGCTCGCAAGGCGCTAGTGTGGATGCTGGAGGCTGGGTGCTGGGTGCTGGAGGCAGAGACCCAGCAGAGTGGCGCAGCGGCAGCGAGCTGGGCCCGTAACCCAGAGCTCGATGGATCGAAACCATCCTCTGCTAGGCAGGTGCTTGTTTCTTTTTGCTCTGGGCCTTCAAGCGAGGGGGCGACCAGCAGAGCGCCAGGAGCCGAGGCCGTGAGGCAGGAGGTGGCTGAGGTGTGGGACTGCCAGGGAGCTCCCCGGCCCCTCTGGCTGCCTGGGCTGAAGGCGAGAGCCAGGCCTGTGCGTGAGGTCTGAGTGCCGGTGGCTCCCCCACTCCTCGGGAGGGTCTGTCCCAAGGCAGCGGCCCAGCCCCCCTCCAAGGGGGGTGCGTCCCACCAGCATTTCTTGCCCCGTTTGGGGAGGTTCAGCCTCCCCGAGCCCCTTGTAGCCGCCGCCCACGCGCAGTGTCACTGGTAGATACGGGCAGAGGAGACTCGGGGGCCTGGGCTGGGAAATCCCTGGGTGAAACTGGCTGCCTGAGGGGGAGGGGCTGTGAGGGGGAGGGTCCATGGGGGTGTCAGTGTGAGGGGGAGGGGCTGTGAGGGGCTGGGCTCCCCAGTCACTCCTCTGTCGATGCCCCTGTTGGGCGATTCTCTGGAACTGCTCCCTACGAAGCCAGTCAGGACTCTGGAGGAGCCTCCTCGCTGAGCCGACTGTCTCCAGGGCAAGAAGCTTCCCCAGCTTCCCCCTTCCTGGGTCTGACCCAGAGCGTTCAGCATCCCCTTCTTCACAGCAGCGAGTCCGCCCGGGTGAGGCTACTGGGGAAGCCAGAGGGCCCTGCCCCCAACTCCACCATCAGACGTGACTTTCAGCCAGCCAGTAAAACAGAAGGTTTATTACACAACAGGAACAGGGTCTAAACCAGAGCTTGTAGGTACAGACAACAGGACCCCTCAGTCAGGTCCATCTTGGGGGGTGGGGAGGCCAGAGCCCATCTGGACCTCCCTCCATGTGCCCAGCCAGCTCCGAACTCTCCAGCCCCACCTCTGCCTTTGTCTCCTTCCTGGGCCAGGAGATCACCTGATCCCTTTGTTCCCCAACCCCTTCAGCCGGCACCTTTGCTGGGGAGGGGTCCAGGCCAGCAGTTGCCAGGAGACAGGGTATCGGCCATTCTCTGTCATCACACTGGCCCTCTAGGGCTTTGCAACAATCACACACCCTTATCCCACGACCTAGAGACTTAAGAAAGATAAAGGGGAAACTGAGGCATAGGGGAAACTGAGGCACCCACTCAGTATTCAGAGGAAACATTAGGAACAGTCCCACTTCGTTACACCCTCCCTGAATGTTTGTTTAAATCACTTGGTGGTGGCAGCGTGCCGTTCAAGGACAAAAACGTGCCTTGGGGACGTTTTTATCCTAAACTGGTAAAAATAAGCTTAGGGGGTGTTTCATGCAGGTCCCCACATCTGTACACTAGAGTTCAGAGCGACCCCTGACAACCTCCTTCCCAGGGCTCTAGCTGAACCCAGAGCATTGGCCTGAGCCGCCAAGAAGAGGCTCCAGCCCTGAAGGGAGCAGGGCTTTCAGCACAAAGAGAAAACTGCACAAGCACAACGGGACTCAAACCCTCAATCTTCTGATCCGAAGTTAGACGCCTGATCCATTAGGCCACGCGGTCACATGGGAAAAGTATCTCCAAGCCACTTCTTTAGGCAAGACGGACACTGTGTTTGTCGGGTCATCTACTTCAGTCTGAGACTGAAAATCCTAAACCACCCTTTGAAATAACGAATGCAGCAGGACGTGTTATGGTCCCTGCCCCAAAGCAGACAGACCAATGGAGAGCGGAGTCCAGGGTAATACTTCACAGGGCTGAGTGAGGCCGGCAAGAATTCATCAGGCCCTCCTGGGCCTCTCGCAATGACGTCCTTCTTGTGTGCCAGGACTGACAGAAACATCCCAGACAGAGAAGCAGCAGCCTAAAGAGGTCCCTTGTATGTGCTGAAGTAGCTCAGCCTGGTATTTGGGCGCAGGGGGGGCTTGTTTGGTGGAAGTGCAGCAGTGGCTTTACCTGCCATGAGTCCCTTATTTCACACTCCCCAGCAGGGAAAAGCAGCGTGGGCTGGTGTGCCCAGTTTGCCCGTGTGAGCTTTTCTTCTTCTCTTGCTCTTTCTCAGCAAGGGGAAGGAAAGAAGCTCCCCTTCAAGCTGGAGTCACAAGGGCGACGTAAGGTTGACTTCCTGAGCGCTGGCTCCAGACCATTGCTCTACCAGCTGACGCATCGAAGGGCTGACACCACTTTCTCCAGCTTCGCCACCCGGAATGAGAGGTGAGCTATACACTCTGAGATGCTGTGTGCATTACCCCATGTGGCCACCCGGTGTCACTGTCGCTCTCTCAGAGAGACGCTGTGTGCATTACCCCACGTGGCCACCCGGTGTCACTGTTGCTCTCTGAGGGGAGGGGCAGATCCCCGTTGCAGTTTCTCTAGTGTCTGGTTATCACATTTGCCTGACATGCAAAGGGGCCCTGGTTTTAAACGAGGCAGAAAGTTGAAGTTTTACTTTTCCCAGCTCCATTAGCTGCCCAGCAAGGTGCTCCCCTTTTTCCCACTGGGATCACCCCAACCCCTGCAGGGCAGCGGGTGGGGAAATGAGCTGAGAAGCGTGCCGGAGAAAGCTGCTGTCTCCTGCCCTCGGTTTCTTGGCGACAGAGGCGTGTGCACGGGGTGTGCGGGTGTGCCCGGGCATACCCTAGTGATCTGCGGCTCGGAAGGCTGCTCCTCCCGCCTCCCCTGGGGGCTGTGTCCTAGGGGCAGCCTGCATGCAGCTGCAATCAGCTGTTTGCCGGGCAGGCTCAGATCAGCTGCGTCCTGCCTCCCTGCTCCGGCAGGGGCCGAGTGAGTCTCACACACACACGAAAACACCCTTAGGGTGAGGTGCGGGCGGGAGCACAGCCGGCCCCTGCTCACCTAGGGCCGCCCCGCACCTCTTGGGCTGATGGCCATGGTGTCCGCGAGTATGGCTGCTCCCGGCCAGCCAGGCTCCGCTCCGGCCACAGCAGGCAGCCAGTGACCCAAGGGAGCCCAGCTAGGCTGGGGCTGGGTGCAGGGGGGGATTAGGGGGAGGAGAAGCCTCGGACCCCGGCAGGAGCCATGCTGGGTGGGGGACGGGGGAAGGTGGAGAAGCCCCAGACCACGGCAGGAGCTGCACTGGGGGCGGGGGAGAAGAGCCAAGCTGGGGCAGGGGAGGAGAAGCCGGGGTCCGGCAGGAGCCGGGGGGAGTGGGGGAGGAGAAGCCCAGACCCCGGCAGGAGCTGCACTGTGGGGGGGGAATGGGGAATAGGAGCCACACCGGGGCAGAGAGGAGAGGCCCCGGACCCTGGGAGAAGATGTGGGGCTGAAGTCCCCGGCTCGGGAGCCCCACCCACCCTAGTGGCAGAAGCTGCAGGGCTGAAGCCCTGACCCCACTCTGTGGGGAGCTGGTATCTCCATTTCCCCCACCACCGCACAGCCATGAATGGATTTAGCCTAGGAGGCAGGGTCAGGATTGGCCCCATTTGGCAGGTGGGATCTAGGGCACACAGAGGTGAAGGGACTTTCCCAAGGCTAAGCAGGGAATCTGTGGCAGAGCAGAGACTCAAACCCAGAACACCTGGACCCTGTGCCTTAACCACTAGGCAACCTTCCCACCCCAGGAGGGGGAACTTCCTCTGCCACTTTGAATGTGTGGGTGGGAGCAGCCACTAGACAGAGCTGCCAGGAGGTGGGGAGCAGAGAGAGATGGGAAAAGGGACATGGGTGGGTGTAGCGGGGTGGTTACCTGCTCCTGCCCGGGAGGGGTTAAAACAGCCCTACAGAGGGAGCAGTCAGGGGACGGGCAGTCAGGGGACATGGAATGGGGGGGGCTGGATAGGGTGTGGGAGTCCCAGGGGGGCTGTCAGGGGTGGGGGTGTGGCTAGGGGCCAGGGCAGTCATGGGACAGGATAGTTGGAGGGGTCCCGGGGGGTGATTAGGGGGCGGGGGGTCTCTGGAGGGGGCGGTCAGGGAACAAGGAGCAGGGGGTTTGGATGGGTCAAGGGTTCAGGGGGGGCTGTCAGGGGCGGGGGTGTGGAGAGGGGTCGGGGCAGTCAGGGGACAGGTAGGGGGTAGGGTTCTAGGGAGGCAGTAACAGTGGGGGGGTCTCAGGAGGGGGCAGTCAGGGGACAAGGAGCAGGGAGGCTTAGATAGCGGGTGGGGTCCTGGGGGGCAGTTAGGGGCACGGTCCCAGGAGGGAGCTGTCAGGGGACAAGGAACACAGGGGGTTGGGGGTTTTTGGGGGGGCTGGATGTGGGAGGGAGTGGATGGGGGTGGGGCTCCCTGGGTGCACACCCTAGTGAAATGTGCTGTGCACGCCTATGCTTGGCGAGTTTCTCTTCTGCACCAAACTTACTCTTTCTGTATGTGAGCCCGGCGAGCTCAGTTGGTCGAGTGTCAGTCTGTTAATCTGAGGGTCCAGGGTTCAAGTCCTTGGTTAAGTGTAGGGAAGATCATTTCCCCCTGCGGTGTCCCCTGAGAGCGTCAGGAGTCAGCTCTTCAGTACCCTCCTTGATGTTACTCTTTTCTTTTCAGGACTTGGGCTTTCCTAGGAAGGGCCATTTACTGCCTGGGACGTCCTCACACGCCCACTGGCCTCCCAGTCTGGAGGAAGAAAGGCTACTGGGTCTACAGCAAACCCACAAGGCTCCAAAAGGTGACTGGCCAAGATCCTGCAGTTTTCCCTGGCTGATGCCAAGTTGCTTTCTCAGCTCATTTCACCACCCTCTGAAACACCACCTCAGGCCACCACCCTGCAGGAGTTGGGGTTATCCCAGGGACAGGCCAGTGGGCAGATTGAGGAGTGTCTTGCTGGACATCTAGGGAAAAGGAAACCATCATGTTCCTGCCTGGTTTCGAACCAGGGGCCTTTTGCGTGTTAGGCAAACGTGATAACCACTACACCACAGAAACTCTGCAACAGGACTCTGCCCCTTCCTTTCAAATTCCATCCGCTTGGCTGGCGCTCGCCCTGGCACACACCGCTGGGCGACCCTGGAGAAAGTGGTGGCAGCTCTTCGGTGGGTCGGCTCCCAGGAAGTCATCCTTACCTCGCCCTTGTGACTCCAGCTTGAAGGAGAGCTTCTTTCCTTCCCCTGCTGAGAAAGAGCAAGGGAAGAAGGAAAGCCCACATCCATAGGGGGGCAGAGGCTTCAGGAGCCCACAGCGTTTGCCCATCTGGGGCATTGTGGCTGAGATCTCTGCTGGCCAGCGCCAGCGCTCGCAAGGCGCTAGTGTGGATGCTGGAGGCTGGGGGCTGGATGCTGGAGACAGAGACCCAGCAGAGTGGCGCAGCGGCAGCGTGCTGGGCCCATAACCCAGAGGTCGATGGATTGAAACCATCCTCCGCTAGGCAGGTGCTTGTTTCTTTTTGCTCTGGGCCTCCAAGCGAGGGGGCGACCAGCAGAGCGCCAGGAGCCGAGGCCATGAGGCAGGAGGTGGCTGAGGTGTGGGACTGCCAGGGAGCTCCCCGGCCCCTCTGGCTGCCTGGGCTGAAGGCGAGAGCCAGGCCTGTGCGTGAGGTCTGAGTGCCGGTGGCTCCCCCACTCCTCGGGAGGGTCTGTCCCAAGGCAGCGGCCCAGCCCCCCTCCAAGGGGGGTGCGTCCCACCAGCATTTCTTGCCCCGTTTGGGGAGGTTCAGCCTCTCCGAGCCCCTTGTAGCCGCTGCCCACGCGCAGTGTCACTGGTAGATACGGGCAGAGGAGACTCGGGGGTCTGGGCTGGGAAATCCCTGGGTGAAACTGGCTGCCTGAGCCCAGCCCCTCTGCACTCAGGGGAGCGGTGAGAGGGGGAGGGGCTCAGGGAGTAAATCCTCAGAAACCTCCCCCCTGGGTTTGTAATGTCAGAGCCCAGCAAACAAGTCCCTGCGTGTGTGAGGGGAGGGGCTGTGAGGGGGAGGGGCTGTGAGGGGGAGGGTCCATGGGGGTGTCAGTGTGAGGGGGAGGGGCTCAGGGAGTAAATCCTCAGAAACCTCCCCCCTGGGTTTGTAATGTCAGAGCCCAGCGAACAAGTCCCTGCGTGTGTGAAGGGAGGGGCTGTGAGGGGAGGGGCTGTGAGGGGGAGGGTCCATGGGGGTGCAGTGTGAGGGGGAGGGGCTCTGAGGGGGAGGGTCCATGGGGGAGTCAGTGTGAGGGGAGGGGCTGTGAGGGGGAGGGTCCATGGGGGTGCAGTGTGAGGGGAGGGGCTGTGAGGGGGAGGGTCCATGGGGGTGTCAGTGTGAAGGGGAGGGGCTGTGAGGGGGAGGGTCCATCCATGGGGTGTCAGTGTGAGGGGGAGGGGCTGTGGGGGTGTCAGTGTGAGGGGGAGGGGCTGTGAGGGGGAGGGTCCATGGGGGTGTCAGTGTGAGGGGGAGGGGCTGTGAGGGGCTGGGCTCCCCAGTCACTGCTCTGTCGATGCCCCTGTCGGGCGATGCTCTGGAACTGCTCCCTACGAAGCCAGTCAGGACTCTGGAGGAGCCTCCTCGCTGAGCCGACTGTCTCCAGGGCAAGAAGCTTCCCCAGCTTCCACCTTCCTGGGTCTGACCCCGGAGCATTCAGCATCCCCTTCTTCACCCCCACAGCGGGGCTCGTGGGGAAGCCAGAGGGCCCTGTCCCCCAACTCCGCCGTCAGACGTGACTCTCATCCTGCCAGTGAAACAGGAGGTTTCTTAGACGACAGGAACAGAGTCTAAACCAGAGCTTGTAGGTACAGAGAACAGGACCCCTCGGTCAGGTCCATCTTGGCGAGTGGGGAGGCCAGAGGTCCGTCTGGACCTCCCTCCATGTGCCCAGCCAGCTCCAAACTCTCCAGCCCCTCCTCTGCCTTTGTCTCCTTCCTGGGCCAGGAGATCACTGATCCCTTTGTTCTCCAACCCCTTCAGCCGGCACCTTTGCAGGGAAGGGGCCCAGGCCAGCAGTTGCCAGGAGACAGGGTGTCGGCCATGCTGTGTCATCACACTGGCCCTCTAGGGCTTTGCAACAATCACACCCCTTATCCCACCACCTAGAGACTTAAGAAATGCAGAGGGGAAACTGAGGCATAGGGGAAACTGAGGCACCCACTCAGTATTCAGAGGAAACATTAGGAACAGTCCCACTTCGTTACACCCTCCCTGAATGTTTGTTTAAATCACTTGGTGGTGGCAGCGTGCCGTTCAAGGACAAAAGGGATTTGTGCTTTGAGGAAGTTTTTATCCTAAATTGGTAAAAATAAGCTTTGGGGGCCTTTCATGCAGGTGCCCATGACTGTACCCCAGAGTTCAGAATGGGGAGGGAACCCCTGACAACCTCCTTCCTCGGGCTGTAGCTGAAGCCAGAGCAGCCAAGAAAAGGCTCCAGCCCTGAAAAAAGCTGGACGTTCAGTACAAAGCACAACCGCAAAGGGACTTGAACCTTCAATTTTCTGATCCGAAGTAAGACGCCTGATCCATTAGGCCATGTGGTCATATGAGGAAAGTCTCTCCAAGCACTTCTTTAGAGAAGACGGACACTGTGTTTCTCGGGTCATCTACGGAGGGGCCAAAGACACTCTGGGCACAAGGAGCCGAGTTCCCAGCAAGATGTGAGTCCGTTCCTCCCAAGTGGACGGGGTTCTTGTTCTTCTGCACATTGTCGCCCATGGAGACCAAGGACCTGCAAATGTGATTTCATATTATAGCTTTGTTTAATTGATGAAAACATAAACTAGACACTTGGAGGATTAGAACTGATTTCAGCCGAGGGACGTGTTTGCTAGGTTTTTATGCATTTGCACAGGGAAATGTTGAGTGTTTTCACTCATCCCTATTCAGCGGAACTCCTGAACAGAACGGAAATAGATTTGTAATTATTTTTGTTAAACGAACAGGCTTGCAAGGGGGCACTTGGATTTGAACCAAGGACCACTTGAGCTGTTGTCAAACACTCTACCACTGAGCTATACCCCCAAAGTGCTCTGCAGCAGGGGAGGGTCTCTGGCAGTGTGTGTGTCGCTGACAGATTGGAGTGATGCTGAAAAAGGACAGAGTACAGATGGCATTGTGGGGGTGGCATGAACCGTATCTCTTCATTTCCCCTTCTAATAACGGAGGGGACAGAAACCCTTACCCAGCGAGGTCACATTCTCATAGTTCTCCTGCATGACGTCTCTGTAGAGGGCTCTCTGAGCGGGGTCCAGCAAAGCCCCCTCTTCCCTGGTGAAATACACAGCCACCTCCTCGAAGGTCACCAGCCCCTGAAAGAGCAAGTGTCCAACACTCAGGACCTGCTGCCCCACTCACAGCCCCGCTATTCCCGTGGTAGAGGAGCCAAACGGAAGCTCTGGGTGGCTCACAGTCAACAGAGTCCCACTCCCACCCCGCTCAGAGCGTCCAGGAAACACCAGGGTGAAGGGACGAAGAGAGAGAGCCCCTTGTCTCTCCCAGCAGATCCATCACACACCTACTAGCCACAGACTGATACAGGAGATGGAGCCCCTAGCAGGGTCCAGGGAGAGATCTCTGGTAGGAAGCCCAACACCTTCCTCATTGTGAGGAGCTGGATATGAAGGGAGGGGAATCTCCCCTAAGCCTCACTGGTGGGTGCCTGTGACGAAGTAGGGAGCGGGGTGGATTTGACCTGGGAGTGTTGTGGGGGAGGTTCACTGGGACTGGCTGCATTGGGCATGGGAGACTTCCCCTGAAGGAAGATACCTGAGGCTGTAACATGAGCCAGAAGAGGGGTTGGGAGAGGTGACACCTTTGCCTGGAAAAATGGACAAAGCCTAGAAAAGAAGCCGGGGGAGGGGAAAAGAGCCTGCTCAAGGGTTTGGTCTGGTTGGTTAAAGTTTAAAGCTGGGTGGTAAAACGCAGGGAGCCCCAAGGCTGGGGTCTCAGCTCCCTGGCCCCTAAAGGGCCCGACTAAGGGGTCCTGTTTGTACCCACAAGCTCTGTTTGAACTGTGTTCCTGGCGTCCTTAATAAACCTTCTGTTCTGCTGGCTGGCTAAGTATCACAGTAAATCCCACGAAAAGGGGTACAGGGCTCTAACTCCCCAACACTCCCGTGACAGTGCCCCCTTCATATCTCACAGCAGCTGGGGCGGGGGGATAGCTCAGTGGTTTGAGCATTGGCCTCCTGAACCCAGGGTTGTGAGTTCAATCCTTAAGCGGGGCATTTAGGGGTCTGGGGCAAAAATTGGGGATTGCTCCTGCTTTGAGCAGGGAGTTGGACTAGATGACCTTCTAAGGTCCCTTCCAACCCTGATATTCTATGATTAGGCTCCAGCACTGGGCGTCTGGTCAGTTTTCTTAGGCCCATGTTGGTGGGTTATTTCCTGTTTCACAAATCAGAGCATTTCGACCTCAGAACCTCATGGGTCTGTTCCTAGAATCTAGGCCGCTTATTAAACATCTCCCAGCAGGTTTGCCGCATCCTGTCCCCCTCCCTTTCTCCACCCTGTGCATTTCCTGCCCCGCGCCAACCTCCAAACCAGACTGTGCAAACCTTCCCATCTCCGGTGTATTTGCTGTCCCTCTTCCTCCCGCAGGAACCCAGCAGCAACCGCCCCCCCACGATGATACCTACCTGAGCTGGTTCCTCTGCAGCCATTTCCCTTCCGTGTCCCATGGGAGGACGGGATGAACTGGAGCAAAACAGGGACGTCATTCTGCAGCCTGGGTGGGTGAGAAGGGTAATTGTGGGGGTTTCAGAACAGACTTTAGTTTATTTCACAGCATAATTCCCCCAGACCCTTTCCCTGGAGACAGACATTCTAGATTCTGTGATGCTGGGAAAATGCTTCATCTCTTTATTACAGTGTAGACCTGGCTCCTCCTGCCAGGCTAAGCCAACAGAGAGATGTCCAACCTCCCTTCTCCCTCCCCCCACCCCGTAACAAAGTGTCTGAACACAAGACTAGAAAAGAGCAGAACCAAAGGAGTCACTGTGGGGGATTCCCTCGGACACTGACCCCACGGCAGCCACACCCCAGTAGGAGGAACATGGAGTCATGAACTGGCTTTTCCTCTGTCTGATCCTTTTCTTGTTCACTGGAAAGTGATTCTGCCCAGGGATGCTGCAATACATGTGTCTGCTGGATTAGAGAGCTGGAAATCTCTCTCCCCCTCATTTCTACCACTGCCCCTTTCCGTCTCCCCTTCCCCTGTCCTCTCTCCCTGCCCCTCTCCGGCTGGGAAAGTCCCATTCCTGGGTTCTTTGCTCTCCCATCGATGGATTTTCTCCTGGCAATTGCTAATGGGAGGAGAAATGAGGAGGGGCTGTTTGTGCAGAGTCACTTGCTTGCCAGTCCCCAGCACTTTCCCTGAGGTCTTTCAGTTACCTGCAGTCTGGGGCTCAGAATTTAGTTAACAGAGCCCAGGGCTGCCCTATGGGGCTAGTACCAGCTGGAGAAAGTCATCACCTGGCCAGGCAGAGAAGAAGGTTTAATTAAGGTCACTTCCGAGCACAGAACCCGCTGGGGGAGCAGCAGCTGCTTAAACCTGGTCGGCCAGATCACGCTGGAGGCTGCAGCGTCTGACCCAGGAAGCTGAACCCCAATATCCTGAGCAGAGAGGGACAGGGCGTTGGAGCAGCCTTCCCTCCTTGAGCTCTCTGGGGAGAGCAGCTAATGAGAGCCCCTCCTCACAGGGAGAATTGCTGATCTCATTTGCCCCACTGTCCACCTGGAGTCACTCCTCGTCTGTCCATGCAGTGACTCTGGATAAACAGTGGTCTCAGTGAAACCAGATTTCAGGAAGAATGAGTCCAGAGTGCTGTGGAAGAGACCATTGTGTGGCAGTGCTAACCCCCTTCCCCCCTCCCGCACCCCCAGATCGAGAACAAGGACTGGGGGGCACGAATTTTCCCAACGGAACCGGAACTTCCTGCAGTTTTCAAAAGAGGAGAAAAGCAAAATCTGCGATTTCACACTAAGAGTGTTTGGTAAGTAGATAGAAAGTTATCACAGTGACTGGAGGTGGCCGGGGAATGCCGGGCAGTGCTTGGAGCCAGGACATTGGCACACGTAGATCAGAGAGAAGGACCATGGTTAGTAGCACTCCCCATAGCCCCCAGCCAGGGTCCCACCAGATAATCCCTGGGACTCAGCCCCCAGAATCCCTGGCCAGGAACCCCAGATACCCCTCAAAGCCCCACCGGCCCGGGAATCCCCACCAGACCATCACTGCCAGGTTGGGAATCCCAAAGGGTTCCCCCCAAGAAGAGCCCCCAGCAGCTAGGGACACCCCCCCAACGGACCGCCCCCTGGGAATTCAGTCCCTCACTGCCACTGTTTATCCAGAGCCACCAACCTGACTAGGGTGCCCCCTGCCCAGTCACCCACACACCTCCCCCCACCACAATGCCCCTTCAGCGCCAGCTGCAATCTCCCCACACAGGCGACACCCCTTGCCCCCAGCAACAGTGTTACCCCACAGTGTGTGATAAGTGGGTTACCCGTTATCACCGCCCCCTGCTGGCCTGACACAGGCAGAGGGAGCCCTGGGGGACGCTTCTTTAAACAGGAGAATGGAAGGCCTGGAGGCCCAAAACAGGTAAGAAATGTCCATGGCCTGTCACTAGCAAATAATGGCCACCATGGATCCACCCCAGAGGTGGCTGCATCTTAGCACTGCGGGAAGCAACCCCTCATGGAGGCTATTTGTCGTGGGGTTTGCGATACTTCTGGACCCACGCTGCCCTCAGAGTGACCTCCTCATCCTGTGCCAGACGGAGAAAAGAAAAAGGTCCAGCCAACTCTCCTGTTACCAGGTGTGGGCCATTTATCCCCAAACAGGGGGTGGCCTCTGGGTTTGATGTGTATTAAATAGGTGGCTGGTCTCTTTCATTGGCAAACAGTTTAACAGAGAGAAAGGGGGGGAAGAAATGATTCTGAAAGGGGAGAGAGGAGAAAGATGATCACTGCAAAATTTAACCCCCTGCAACATCCAAGATGGAGAACGACTCAGAGCAACAGGTTCCCTCCAAGGAAGGAGAATTTGCTGGGATTTAGAAACATGGGGAACAGCCCCAAACACAAAAGGATTTGTAATTGACATTTGATAATGAGGTTGAAAGAAAGAAATCCTGAGATTTGAGATCAATGTTCAGAAATGAAAGAGAAAGGGTGGAAATCTGAGGGATTTTGGATCCATTTTTGCAAATTATAGACAGGAAAGTGGATAATTCGAGGGATTTTATATCAGTGGTTCATATGAAGTAAAATCTGAGTGTTTCACATCAATATTTGATAAATGAAGAGAGAGGAAATGGGCAACATTTTATATCCATATTTATATTTAAGAATCTGAGAAAAAGATGTAAATCTGATTGTTTTAGTATTTTATAATGAGAGCGACAGGGGAAAATCTCAGGGCCTAATCACTTAGAAATAGACAAGTAGAGAGAAGTGGGGCAAGTGTTTAGGGTATTTTATACCAATCTTTGAGATTTGCAGAGAATGTGTCACAAATTACATATCTGATCACATGAGAGAAACACCAAGATCTGGGGGGATTTCCTGTTGCTATTAAATAACTAGAGGGAAAGGGGGGGGCTGTGACTGGATTTTACGGGACTGTCCAACACATGAACACAAAGTGCCGCCCCCCCCTTCACAGGGCAGCGGGGAGCCCATGGGCGGCTCTCACTGTGGGGGGCTCGGGGGGGCTCTGGGGTCACTGGCTGGGGGGCTGGGCTCTGGGGGGGTCTGGAGCCCCCCATTGTCCCCGGCCGGGATTTGTCCTGTTCCGGGGGATCGATCCCCTGAGCGATGCCTGAGCCGGGTCGGTGCCGGGGGAGCCTGAGACAGGGACCCCGCTGGGCTCGGCCGGGGGGGGGGAGCCGGCCCTGCCCCGGGTTCCCCAGTCCCAGCTACTTCCCCTCCCGCGCCCGGCCCAACCCAGCAGCCCCCCCCCCGACCCCACTGCCAGCGACCTTCTGACCGCCCCCCCCCCCCCGGGAAAGCCACATCACCCAGGGGAATGTGAGGGGAGAAGAATCCATCCCGCCCTGTTGCTGATTGAATATCGCTGTATAATCCCCTCCAATTTCCCCCCTTCTCCCTCGCGCTGTTCCACGGTGACATCAAATCTCCCCCGACGTTGGTGCTTCTCTCGTCTCTTGGCAAATATTTACGCTGAGCCCCATTTTCTCCTCACTTCTGAAATACTGAAATCCTTGAAAATCTTCCCGCTTTTCTCCCCAGGTGTGTGGCTGAGATCAGGGCTCTCGTTCTGAGCATGGCTCGGGCCTTGCCTGAGATCAGGTCCCCCCGTGTGCCGGGCACGGCACAAACCCTGACCAGGCTTGGGCCGCTGGTGACAGGAGCTGCAGAGACCCCTACAGAGAGCAGGGAGCGTGTTGTGCCGGGGGCGACAGTGACCCCGACTGAGCTCCGGGCCCCTGTTGTGCCAGGCCCTGCAAAGACACCGAGTGAAATCAGGCTCCCGTTCTGCCAGGTGCTGCAGAGACAACCAACAAAATCAGGGACCTTGTTCTTCCTGGAGCTGCAGAGACCCCAACTGAGATCTGGGCCCCGTTCTGCCAGGCACTGCAGAGACCCCAACAGAGCTCAGACCCCACTGTTGTGACAGGCGCTGTGGAGACCGCAACTGAGATCTGCCCCCCATTGTGCCAGGTAAAACCGAGACCTAGACCGAGATCACAGCCCCCCTTGTGCCAGGCAGCGCACGACTGCTTCCCGGTTTCCTGCCTCCATTGTGCTGGGCACTTCAGAGACCTCGACTGAGATCTGTGTCTCCGTTGGGCCTGGCCCTGCACTGCCCCTGACAGAGATCCTGCCCCCACATTTTGCCAGATGCTGCAGGGACCCCAAATCAATTCAGGGATCCTGTAATGCTGGGAGTTGCAGAGCCCCTGGCTGAGGTCAAGCCCCTGTTGTGCAGGGCTCTACACAGACACTGACCAAGATCAGGGTCCCCATTGTGACAGGTGCTGAACAGACACCAAGGGTGTCTCTACCCTGCCATTAACAACCCACAGCTGGCCCGTGCCGGCTGACTCAGGCTCACAGGGCTCAGGCCAAGGGGCTGTTTAATCGCAGTGTCGCTGTCTGGGCTCTCTCTGCCGAGGCAGGACCAAGTATATGTAGATTATCTGTGACAGAGGTTTGTCCTGCCTGTTCTTAAGAACTTCCAGGGAAAGAGACTCCACAGCCGCCCTTGTAAGACTATTCCAGAGCTGAACTACCTCAGCTCTGGTGACACCCACACAGATTTTAGTGGTGAGCGGCTCTGGAGAGAGAGGAGACCCCAGTGAGTGGGCAGCTGGATAAATAGACTAAAGTTGGGAGGAGAAACATTGGCGTGTCCAAGGTCACCCAGGCTGTCCGTGTTGGAGCTAGAAATAGATCCCAGTCCTAGTACCACCGTACTGCTGTTTTGGGTACTGAAGGTCTCTGCCACACTGGTGTTTTAGGCACTGGTGCAAACCGTTAGTATAGACAGAATTTACACTAGTGCACTTTGATTGGCATTGGTGCATCATATCCTGGTGTGGGGGTGGAGATGGTACAGTGACCTCACTGAGGCCTGAGGCTGGCTGAACAGACCAGCTGGGAATGGAGGAGAAGCAGTGAGTGCTGGAGGTATGAGCCAGGAGCTCAGCCCCACAGGACTGGACACTGACTTCTCCTGACCCAGGACACACACCCCCAGCTGTGTGCAGGGACTGCAGCTGAGCTGCCCTGCCAAGACGGCCTGTGCATCTATGAACAATAGATGGAAATAGAGTCCAGTCCCAGAGACTGTCCCTCTCTGTGCAGCGCCCAGCACAAATCCACCATTTACACTAGTTTAAACCTGCAAATGACCCACCCCATGCTGCAGAGGAAGGCAAAAAAAATAATAATAATAATGAAAACCCGAGGGTCTCTGCCAATCTGAGTCTGGGCTAAATTCCTTCCCATCCCCAAATATGGCAATCAGTTAGACCCTGAGCATGTGGGCAAGACCCAGCAGCCAGACACCTGGGAAAGAATTCTCTGTGGTAACTGAGAGCCCTCCCCATCTAGTGTCCCATCACTGGCCTTTGGAGATTTTTCCTGCTAGAGGTTGCAGATCGACTACATGCCATTGTAGGCAGTCCCATCATACCAGTCCTTCCATAAAGGTATTGAGCTCAGTCTTGAAGCCATTTAAGTTTTTTGCCCCCAGTGCGTCCCTTGGGAGGCTGTTCCAAAACTTCACTCTGATGGTTAGAAACCTTTGTCTAATTTCAAGCCAAAACTTATTGATGGCCAATATCCATTTGTTCTAGTGCCAACATTGATGCTTAACCTAAATAACTCCTCTCCTTCCCTGGTATTTATCCTTCTGATGTATTTATAGAGAGCGATCGTATCTCCCCTCAGCCCTCTTTTGGTTAGGCTAAACAAGCCAAGCTCTTTAAGTCTCCACTCATAAGACAGATTTTCCATTCCTAGGATCATCCTAGTAGCCCTTCTCTGCACCTGCTCCACTTTGAATTCATCCTTCTTAAACATGGGAGACCAGAATGGCCCACAGTATTTCAGAGGAGGTTTCATCAGTGCCTTATATAACAGTACTAACCCTTCCCTGTCTACTGGAAATAGCTCACCTGATGCATCCTAGGACTGCATTCACCTATTTCACGGCCACATCACATTGGCAGCTCATAATTATCCTGTGATCTACCAATACACCTAGGTCTTTCTCCTTCTCTGTCACTTCCAACTGATAAATCCCCAGCTTATTGCAAACATTCTTGTCGTTAGTCCCTAAGTGCATAAGTTTGCAATATTAATTTTCATCCTATTTCTATTACTCCAGCTTTCAAGGTCATGCAGATCTTCTTGTATGGTTTTCCTGTCCTCCTCCATATTGGCAATCCCTCCCAGCTTTGTCTGTCACTCCCACTTTTTGTGCCAAGGTCTTTAATAAAAATGTTGAATAAGATTGGTCCCAAGATTGATCTCTGAGCAACTCCACTAGTAACCTCCCTCCAGCCTGACAATTCACACTCCCCTTTAACCAATTCTTGATTGACCTTTCAGTTCTCATATTAATCCCCATCTTCTCCAATTTAACAAATAGTTTCCCATGTGGAACTGTATCAAATCCCTTACTGACACCCAGATAGATTAGAGGTACTGCATGTCCTTTGTCCAAAAAATAAGTTACCTTCTCACAGAAGGAGATCAGGTTTCTCTGGCAAGATGTACCTTTTGTAACACCCTGTTTTATTTCTTTGCAGTGCTGAAGGCTGGAAGGAATTGTCAGCAATAGGCTGAGAACGGCCATGTGGAGCTGGGAGAGGGGATGGCAGACAGTGTGGGGGGAGGGGGACGCGGCATTGGAGGTGTATCTGGGATTTTGTTTCATGTCTCTGCTCCCTGTGGCCGTGGTGCATCCGTACCAAAGCAGCACGTCAGCAGAGCAGACGCATACACCATAGCTCTGTCTGCAACACGCAGCATCCCCTGCCAGACGGGATGGGCGATTTTTCAGGGGCCCAGCTTGATATGCCTGGCTGGGGTGGATTCAGTTGGACGGGGGTCTGGGGCTCTGATAGTTTGGGATGTTCCTTTTTGCAGAGTCAGTTCTTTCCCTTTATTGGTTCCCCCCCCACCCCACCCCCGGCCTATGCCCAATGCCACTCTCTTCTTAACTTGCTTTGGTTATTTCAGTTCCAGTTTTTAAATGGGATCTAATAATTGCAAAGCCGAATGAAAGATAAAACAAAGAGAACCATTTGAATTTTGGCACATAGCTGGTAGAACTATACCTAGTGAAGATATTCTGTAATTACCTGGTTACCTATAGCATTTTCTGGTGGGGCGGATAAAGCAACGTCAAAGAGTCAAATGCGCTTTTTACGGCGAAAGGGCTCATCAGCTGTTTGCTCTCTAGGGAGCATGTCACCGGCCAGGGCTTGCAGTCTTTCAGGAGTGGTGCGCTGGATTGTATTTAGGAATCTCAAAATGGAAGGTTAAGACGGCTGGTTCACAATATCCAATGAAATCTTGCAAACAGTTATACAAATAGACCCTAATGCTATTAAAACAACATGGTATGAATACTGATTCAAACCTGAAATTAAAATTACGAGATAAATGCATGAGAACTGAACTGACACCTAATTACCATTTCTTAATGCCGAAAATGTTGACACTCACAGCACACAGTCAAGTTAATTCATGAAAGCACACCAATTATTGACTGAATGAAAACTGTGCCACTGTAACTGGAAATGCATCAACCCAGCTTAGTTCCAAGGTGTTTCGATATGAATGAAACGTTTCTAAATTAAATACATGGCAGGATGGTTAATGGGGAAAATACACTGATGTGCCTCTACCCAGTCCTGTTGACTTCTCCCAACCCCCCATGAGTTCTGGCCTCTTTGTGAACTCGGCTCCCAGTCCCACATCAGCTGTGCCCTCTCCCAGCCTAACCCCATTCTACTGCAGTTCTTCATCCCCCTCGTCCAGGCAGGGGGCTGGTGCTGCAGCCCCTAAGGCACCTGCATCAATCACTGTCTCACATACTGGGGCTATTTAGATTTCAGGGAACGATTTATCAGCGTTACTGACTCTGGGAGGTGGGAGAGAGGAGAGGCTGAGAGGGAGTTGGCTCCCCACACTCTGTAGGGCCATATTCAACTCTGGTAGCCTCCATGTTACCCTCCCCCTCCCCCATGTGTCTCTGCTCATGTGTCAGAGTGTCACCTTCTGATCATAATGCCACTGGCTCAGCAGAGCTCCCAGACAGGAGCTACATCCCGAGGGGGTTACGGTACTGAGAGTAAAATACATCACAGGGAGGGTGTAATTATCCTGTAATCAAGCATTACAGTCCAGGAAGTGAAAGAATTCAAGTACTTCATTACTTAAAATGATGCTTGAAAGGATTGGATTTTTATTACTACATTGCAGTAAATGTTGATTTCCCTGTACACACATACAAATGAAAAAAATATGTATATAGGCAAAATACAGAAATGCTTCTGGCGAAAGTCGAGTTTGATTTAAGGATATTTACACTATATTTTGCATGTGACATTGGCAATTTCTGTTTGAACAGTTATAAAGATTTGGCTTTTGGAATCTCAACGTTTACTGTAATTAAATAATTGTTGTCTGACCACCCCCATAACTTCCCACAGCTCTGAACATTGAAATTGTAAACATTGAAAAAAGGGCTTAAAATGAATATCGATATCATCTATTGAAATTAAAAAAAGAAATTAGACAAAATGAATTTTGCTAAATCCACGTAACAGCAATCACAATAGGACAGGGGATGGAAATGCACAGCTAAGGAACCCAACCTTAATTCTGCCCTGTAGTGACACCAGGCAATTGCCATAGGGCTACGAATTAGGCATTGTAGTGTATAAAGTTCCAGATTAGATTATACCGATTTGTAAAGACACATGAGATCTTTCCCTCAGGGTATCACCTTCACTAGGTTATTGTTTTTTATTGGTAATTCCCAGAAGTCAATAGATAAATAACATTCTCTCAGTTATGAAGTTGCCGTTTCATATTTCTGGGGAGTGTCTATAATTTTGCACTAGGGGCCAGGTCCTTGGAGAGGCGGAACCTTGGTTTCATTTTAACTTGTGCAAGCTCAGCAGCTTCCGGAATTTGGTTCAAAGTATTTACATGTTTCCCTGGCCTGTTCTTAAAAGTGCTGCTAGAGAAAGTGGGGAAGGGCAGGAATCATAGGACTGTAAGGGACCTTGAGAGGTCATCTAGTCCAGGCTCCTGCACTCATAAGTATAATCTAGACCATCCCTGACAGGTGTTTGTCGAACCTGCTCTTAAAAACCTCCGAGGACAGAGACTCCACAGATACCCTTGGGAGCCTATTCCAGAGCTTAACTACCCGGACAGAGAAGCAGCAGGCCAAAAATGCACCTTGGAGATACCACAGTAGCTCAGTGGGGAGAGTGTTAGATTGAAGATCTAGAGGTCCCTGGTTCAATCCCAGGCTTTGGCATGCTCTTTGTGTGCAGGGGTGGGCTGTTTTCTCGAAGCGCAGTGGTACCTCTACCCACCACGAGTCCCTCATTTCAGGCTCCCCAGCAGGAAAAGACAGTGGGGGCTTGTGCCCACCTGGGCTTTTCTTCTTCTCTTGCTCTTTCTCAGCAAGGGGAAGGAAAAGCAGCTCTCCTTCAAGCTGGAGTCACAAGGGCAAGAGAAGGTTGACTTCCTGAGCTCCGGCTCCAGTCCTTTGCTCTACCAGTTGATCTCTTGAAGGGCTGAGGCCACTTTCTCCAGGTTCACCCATCGGTGTGCGCCAGCATGAGCACCAGCCAAGTGGTGGGCATTTGAAGGACGTTTCTATAGTGTAGTGGTTATCACGTTTGCCTAATATGCAAAAGGTCCCTGGTTCAAAACCAAGCAGAAACATGACAGTTAACTTTTTCCCTAGCTGTCCAGCAAGGCACTCCTCCTTCTGCCACTGGCCTGTCCTTGGGATAACCCCAACTCCTGCAGGACAGAGGGTGGTGAAATGAGCTGAGGAAGCGTCAGTTGACAGGTGAGACCCTAGAAGGGGAGGGGAAATGGCAGCTCCACAGAAGGTCTTCAGTGCTCAGATGCCCCAGTTATAGGCACCCTGGCCTGACCAAGACAGAGAAAAGAGAAAGAGGGACCCAGCCCCCCTACAGTGATCCCATGGACAAGAATCTGGCTGGGAGTGGGGGGAAGGTTCCCTCTGGACAAAGGGAGCTGAAATCCCTCAGCGTCCTGGAATTTAAGTGATGCATCAAACCCTGCCCGGGTGGGGGCTGAGGTTCATCAGCAGAAGGTTGGGCAGTAGGTCAACCCATCGGGCTGCCTCCTAGGCCAGGCTGCAGCCCAGCTTCAGGACTCAGAGGAAATGGTAGTGCTGCTGAACAGCGCCGCCGGGTGAGTGCAAGGGGAGGCGCTTTTTTTTTAGCTCTGTTCCCCCTTAAAAAAATTTTTTTAAGGCGCCGCTTCTGCTCAGAGAGGGAGCAGCCGCTATCTCCGCTCCCCACCTGGCTAAGCTACTGAGTGTTAGGTGGCAAAAGAGATGCCCTAAGGTCTCACCAAGACTTGAGCTTGGATAGCAGGATTCAAAGTCATGAGCGCCGGCCCTTACACCATGGGGGAACACCCCGTGTTTGTCTGACTTCCAGTGTAGAAGAGCCTGGGCGGCCAATAATTTGCCTTCCTTCCTCAAGGCATCTAAGGCCTCTCTGGCCAGCCCTGCATTTGCTCAACAAGTCGACACGCAGCAGTTTGCTGTAGACCGCGAAGCGTTTCTTCCTCCAGACTGTGAGGACACTGGGTGTCTGAAGAAGTTGCCCCTTCAGTCCCAGGCAGTAAATAGCCCTTCCTAGGAAAGCCCAAGTCCTGAAAAGGAAAGAGTTACATGAAAGAGGGTACTGAACAGGCCACGCCTGAAGTTCTTGGGGGAAATGATCACTCCTGCACCTGACCAGGGACTTGAACCCTGGACCCTCAGATTAAAAGTCTGATGCTCTACCAACTGAGCTAGCCAGGCTCACATGAAACACTGGCAAGTTTGGTGCAGAAGAGAAACTAAGCAAGAAAAAGAGGGCAGGAAACAACTGCTTTCTCCGGCACGCATTCTCAGCTCATTTCACCACCCTCTGTGCTGCAGGGGTTGGGGTTATCCCAGTGTCAAAAAGAGGAGCAGCTTGCTGGACAGCTAAGGGACCTGAGAAAAGGAAGCCTTCATGTTTCTGCCTGGTTTCAATCCAGGAGCTTTTGGCGTGTCAGGCAAATGTGATAACCACTACACGGCAGAAACTCTGTCACAGGGCTTTGCCCCTCCCCTCAAATTCCATCCGCTTGGCTGGCGCTCGCCCTGTCACACCCCAATGGGCGAAGCTGGAGAAAGTGGTGTCAGCCCTTTGATGGGTCGGCTGGTAGAGCAAAGGTCTGGAGCCGGCGCTCAGGAAGTCATCCTTACCTCGCCCTTGTGACTCCAGCTCGAAGGGGAGCTTCTTTTCCTTCCCCTTGCTGAGAAAGAGCAAGAGAAGGAATAAAGCTCACATGGGCCAACTGGGCACACCAGCCCACGCTGCTTTTCCCTGCTGGGAAGCGTGAAATAAGGGACTCGTGGCAGGTAAAGCCACTGCTGCACGTCCAGAAACCAGCCCAGCCCTGAGCCCACAGAGCAGGCTGAAGCCTGGGGGTGAACTAAGGATCTCTAGATCTTCAATCTAACGCTCCCCTGACTGAGCTACTTCAGCACCTACAAGGGACCTGCTTTAGGCTGCTGCTTCTCTGTCTGGGATGTTTCTGTCAGTCCTGGCACACAAGAAGGACGTCATTGCGAGAGGCCCAGGAGGGCCTGATGAATTCTTGCCGGCCTCACTCAGCCCTGTGAAGTGTTACCCTGGACTCAGCTCTCCATTGGTCTGTCTGCTTTGGGGCAGGGACCATAACACGTCCTGCTGCATTCGTTATTTCAAAGGGTGGTTTAGGATTTTCAGTCTCAGACTGAAGTAGATGACCCGACAAACACAGTGTCAGTCTTGTCTAAAGAAGTGGCTGGGAGAGACTTTTCCCATGTGACCGTGTGGCCTAATGGATCAGGCGTCTGACTTCGGATCAGAAGATTGAGGGTTCGAGTCCCGTTGTGCTTGTGCAGTTTTCTCTTTGTGCGGAAAGTCCTGCTCCCTTCAGGGCTGGAGCCTCTTCTTGGCGGCTCAGGCCAATCCTCTGGCTTCAGCTAGAGCCCTGGGAAGGAGGTTGTCAGGGGTCGCTCTGAACTCTAGTGTACAGATGTGGGGACCTGCATGAAAAACCCCCTAAGCTTATTTTTACCAATTTAGGACACAAACGTCTCCAAGGCACGTTTTTGTCCTTGAACGGTACGCTGCCACCACCAAGTGATTTAAACAAACATTCAGGGTGGGTGTAACGAAGTGGGACTGTTCCTAATGTTTCCTCTGAATACTGAGTGGGTGCCTCAGTTTCCCCTATGCCTCAGTTTCCCCTTTATCTTTCTTAAGTCTCTAGGTGGTGGGATAAGGGTGTGTGATTGTTGCAAAGCCCTAGAGGGCCAGTGTGATGACACAGAATGGCCGACACCCTGTCTCCTGGCAACTGCTGACCTGGGCCCCTCCCCTGCAAAGGTGCCGGCTGAAGGGGTTGGGGAACAAAGGGATCAGTGATCTCCTGGCCCGGGAAGGAGACAAAGGCAGAGGAGGGGCTGGAGAGTTTGGAGCTGGCTGGGCACATGGAGGGAGGTCCAGACGGACTCTGGCCTCCCCACACCCCAAGATGGACCTGACTGAGGGGTCCTGTTCTCTGTACCTACAAGCTCTGGTTTAGACCCTGTTCCTGTTGTGTAATAAACCTTCTGTTTCACTGGCTGGCTGAGAGTCACGTCTGACGGCGGAGTTGGGGGGCAGGGCCCTCTGGCTTCCCCACGAGCCCCGCTGGGTGAAGAAGGGGATGCTGAACGCTCCGGGGTCAGACCCAGGAAGGTGGAAGCTGGGGAAGCTTCTTGCCCTGGAGACAGTCGGCTCAGCGAGGAGGCTCCTCCAGAGTCCTGACTGGCTTCGTAGGGAGCAGTTCCAGAGCATCGGCCGACAGGGGCATCGACAGAGCAGTGACTGGGGAGCCCAGCCCCTCACAGCCCCTCCCCCTCACTCTGACACCCCCATGGACCCTCCCCTCAGAGCCCCTCCCCCTCACACCGACACCCCCATGGACCCTCCCAATCACAGCCCCTCCCCCTCACACTGACACCCCCATGGACCCTCCTCCTCACAGCCCCTCCCCCTCACACTGACACCCCCATGGACCCTCCCCATCACAGCCCCTCCCACTCACAGAGACACCCCCATGGACCCTCCCCCTCACAGCCCCTCCCCCTCACAGACACTGCATAGACCTCCCCCTCACAGCCCCTCCCACTCACACTGACACCTCCATGGACCCTCCCCCTCACAGCCCCTCCCCCTCACAGACACTGCATAGACCTCCCCCTCACAGCCCCTCCCACTCACACTGACACCTCCATGGACCCTCCCCTCACAGCCCCTCCCCCTCACACTGACACCCCCATGGACCCTCCCCCTCACAGCCCCTCACCCTCACACTGACACCCCCATCGACCCTCCCCATCACAGCCCCTCCCCCTCACACTGAGACCTCCATGGACCCTCCCCTCACAGCCCCTCCCCCTCACATTGACACCCCCATGGACCCTCCCCGTCACAGCCCCTCCCCCTCACACTGACACCCCCATGGACCCTCCCCCTCACAGCCCCTCACCCTCACACTGACACCCCCATCGACTCTCCCCCTCACAGCCCCTCCCACTCACAGCCCCTCCCCCTCACACTGAGACCTCCATGGACCCTCCCCTCACAGCCCCTCCCCCTCACACTGACACCCCCATGGACCCTCCCCGTCACAGCCCCTCCCCCTCACACTGACACCCCCATCGACCCTCCCCCTCACCGCCCCTCCCCCTCACAGACACTGCATAGACCTCCTCCTCACAGCCCCTCCCACTCACAGCCCCTCCCCCTCACACTTACACCCCCATGGACCCTCCCCCTCACAGCCCCTCCCCCTCACACTGACACCCCCATCGACCCTCCCCCTCACAGCCCCTCCCACTCACACTGACACCCCCAAGGACCCTCCCCCTCACAGCCCCTCCCCCTCACACTGACACCCCCATGGACCCTCCCCATCACAGCCCCTCCCCTCACAGAGACACCCCCATGGACCCTCCCCCTCACAGCCCCTCCCCCTCACACACGCAGGGACTTGTTCGCTGGGCTCTGACATTACAAACCCAGGGGGGAGGTTTCTGAGGATTTACTCCCTGAGCCCCTCCCCCTCTCACCGCTCCCCTGAGTGCAGAGGGGCTGGGCTCAGGCAGCCAGTTTCACCCAGGGATTTCCCAGCCCAGGCCCCCGAGTCTCCTCTGCCCGTATATACCAGTGACACTGTGCGTGGGCGGCGGCTACAAGGGGCTCGGGGAGGCTGAACCTCCCCAAACGGGGCAAGAAATGCTGGTGGGACGCACCCCCCTTGGAGGGGGGCTGGGCCGCTGCCTTGGGACAGACCCTCCCGAGGAGTGGGGGAGCCACCGGCACTCAGACCTCACGCACAGGCCTGGCTCTCGCCTTCAGCCCAGGCAGCCAGAGGGGCCGGGGAGCCCCCTGGCAGTCCCACACCTCAGCCACCTCCTGCCTCACGGCCTCGGCTCTCGGCGCTCTGCTGGTCGCCCCCTCGCTTGCAGGCCCAGAGCAAAAAGAAACAAGCACCTGCCTAGCAGAGGATGGTTTCGATCCATCGACCTCTGGGTTATGGGCCCAGCACGCTGCCGCTGCGCCACTCTGCTGGGTCTTTGCCTCCAGCATCCAGCCCCCAGCCTCCAGCATCCACACTAGCGCCTTGCGAGCGCTGGCGCTGGCCAGCAGAGATCTCAGCCACAATGCCCCAGATGGGCAAACGCTGTGGGCTCCTGAAGCCTCTGCCCCCCTATGGATCTGGGCTTTCCTTCTTCCCTTGCTCTTTCTCAGCGAGGGGAAGGAAAGAAGCTCTCCTTCAAGCTGGAGTCACAAGGGCGAGGTAAGGATGACTTCCTGGGAGCCGGCTCCAGTTCTTTGCTCTACCAGCCGACCCACTGAAGAGCTGCCACCACTTTCTCCAGGGTCGCCCAGCGGTGTGAGCCAGGGCGAGCGCCGGCCAAGCGGATGGAATTAGAAGGGACGGGGCAGAGTGCAGTGAGAGAGTTTCTGTGGTGTAGTGGTTATCACGTTTGCCTAACACGCCAAAGGCCCCTGGTTCGAAACCAGGCAGAAACATGATGGCATCCTTTTCCCTAACTGTCCAGCAAGACACTCCTCCATCTGCCACTGGCCTGTCCCTGGGATAACCCCAACCCCTGCAGGACAGAGGGTGGGGAAATGAGCTGAGAAAGCACCTTGGCATCAGCCAGGGGAAGCTGGAGGATCTCGGCCAGTCACCTCTTGGAGCCTTGTGGCTTGGCCTCCTCTGCCCTTGGAGGTTGGCCTACAGAGCCCAGCTCTTCCCACTTGCCAAAGGAGGAAGTGAGGGGGGAATGGGGCAAAAGAGGAAGGTCGTGCTGAGGAAGGCAGGGCAGGAGCTAAGCGGCTCAGTGGGGTTAGTCGAGCGCCACCGTTCGTTCTGCCAAAGCCTGGGGAGGTGCGTTTGGCTGCTGGGAGGTAGAATCCTGTGCCTGCCCCTCGGCTTCCCAGGGGTGGCTACTTGCAGCCCAGGAGAAGCAGCGGGGTTCTGGGTGGGAGGAAAAGTAGCAATGGGGAGTCCCAGTGGGCTCCTTTCTGGCAAGATGTTTTTCTGTGTCAGGCTTGGGAGTTGCCTGTGAGCCGTGGGTGGACTTGTTCCCGTGGGAACCGCTGCTCCTGTCTCCCCGACCTGGGGGCGCCAGTGACAGCTTGTGAGGGGGCAGGTGCTGGCTTGAGTGACGGGGATCCAGGAAGCCCCAGCCTGCTCCTCCGGGGCCAAGGCCACTGCTAGTCTCCTGCCTTGTGACATCAGGATCTCAATCTCCCCAGCATGAGCTGTGGCACGTGTATTAACCCTTCTTGGGGGGCCTGGTCGCTGCCCAAGTAGCTCAGTGGGACGTGGATGAGATTGAAGATCTGAAGGTTTCTGGCTGGATGCCAGGCCCTAGCTCACCCCTTCCCCCTGGGCCTGTCGTGCTGGGCTTTCTCCTGGGTGTGCAGCTGGGCCCTGAACTCACGAGTTTCCCTCATTTCAGAGGCAACACGTGCAGAGGGCGGGATGTGGGGCCATGTGCCCACCTGGGTTAGCATCCCGGCTACAGCATGGGGTGCTGCCAGGCTCCCTCCCTGCACAGCAGCGGCTGGAGGGGGAGTGGAGCGGGGCTGCCTTTGCTGCTTCCTCTCCCTGCATTGTTCACTCCTGGGAGGGGCTGTTGATGGTAAGGGGGTGGGGCTGAACCTTGAAATTGTGCCCCCCCACCCCAAGTGTCTCAGCAGAGACCAGTCGTCTGCGCCTGGTTTCCAGCTCCTCAGCCGGTGGATAATGTGCTATTCTGCCCCCGAGTGGCCGGCCCTGACTTTCTGTCTCAGGAAGGGGAGGGAAAAGGAATCTCTTATCAAACCCCCAGTCCCATCGCTGACCGAGGGGTGACTTTCTAAGCTCCCGCTACAGTGGAGGATTTAGCGTTTGTGGAGCTCTGTGCACATAAATTTCATACAACATTCCCCATTCATCCCAGCCCTGGTATGTCTCCAGTCGCCGCTGTCCCCTGGCAGCAGCAAAGGAAGTTTCCCACCATCCAGGAGACCCCAGCCTGGGAGTAAAGTCAGCTTCAGGCTTCTCCCCTCTCCCTTCTTGGAAGCCAGTTCATGTTTGTACCATGAGTTACAGGAGCCCAACCTCCCCTCCCCCTCCTCCTCCCCGTCCCCACCCTCCCGAGTCTGGATCAATGTCACAAGGTCCCAGTCTCGCCATGGAAAACAATATGTGAAATCCCAGATGAGTGGAGTTAAATCGGTTCTCAGCCTGAGTCCTTTGCTCTTAATCCTGAGGATATTGTCCCACTATGGGGCCATTTCCCGCCTCTCTTTCAGACAGAAGCACCATTTTCTTTGCACAGACCCAGGAACAGCGAGATCTGTCTCTGCCCTTTGTGCAAAGCTGAAATCCCTCAGCGTGCTGGAATTTAAGTGATGGAAGCATCAAACCCTGCCCGGGTGGGGGCTGAGGCTGGTGCTCAAGTCACAGCAGCTACCGGGCAAAAGACAGGCTCCCACGTCACTGGAGAGAGCAAGACAAAGCCTTGGAACACCCAGGAGTGTTAGGTGGCAGAAGAGCTGCCCCAAGGTCCCACCGAGACTTGAACTCGGATTGCAGGATTCAGAGCCCTGAGTGCTGCCCTTACACCAAGGGACTAGTGGAGAATATGCTGCATCCTTTTGACTTCCAGTGTAGAAGAGCCTGGGCGGAGACTAATTTGCCTTCCTTGCTCAAGGCCTCTCTGGCCAGCCCTGTATTTGCTCAACAAGTCGGCACGCAGCGGTTTGCTGTAGACCCAGAAAGCTTTCTGCCTTCAGACTGTGAGGCCAGTGGGCATGTGAGGACGTCCCAGGGAGTAAACGGCCCTTCCTAGGAAAGCCCAAGTCCTGAAAAGAAACGAGTAACATCAAGGAGGGGACTGAAGAGCTGACTCCCTCAGGGGACACCGCAGGGGGAAATGATTTTTCCCCACACTTAACCAGGGACTTGAACCCTGGACCCTCAGATTAACAGACTGACGCTCGACCAACTGAGCTCGCCAGGCTCACATACGGAAAGAGTAAGTTTGGTGCAGAAGAGAAGCTCACCAAGCATTCACTAGGGTGTGCGCCCAGGGAGGCCTGCCCGAGCCCCACCCCCATCCACTCCCTCCCACATCCAGCCCCCCCAAAAAACCCCAACCCCCCGTGTTCCTTGTCCCCTGACAGCTCCCTCCTGGGACCCTGCCCCTAACTGCCCCCCAGGACCCCACCCCCTATCTAAACCTCCCTGCTCCTTGTCCCCTGACTGCCCCCTCCTGAGACCCCCCGACTGTAACTGCCTCCCTAGGACCCTACCCCCTACCTGTCCCCTGACTGCCCCAACCCCTCTCCACACCCCCGCCCCTGACAGCCCCCCCCCACCGAACCCTTGACCCATCCAACCCCCCTGCTCCTTGTTCCCTGACCGCCCCCTCCAGGGACCCCCCCGCCCCCTAATCACCCCCCGGGACCCCTCCAACTATCCTGTCCCCTGACTGCCCTGGCCCCTAGCCACACCCCCACCCCTGACAGCCCCCCTGGGACTCCCACGCCCTATCCAGCGCCCCCATTCCATGTCCCCTGACTGCCCGTCCCCTGACTGCTCCCTCTGTAGGGCTGTTTTAACCCCTCCCGGGCAGGAGCAGGTAACCACCCCGCTACACCCACCCATGTCCCTTTTCCCATCTCTCTCTGCTCCCCACCTCCTGGCAGCTCTGTCTAGTGGCTGCTCCCACCCACACATTCAAAGTGGCAGAGGAAGTTCCCCCTCCTGGGGTGGGAAGGTTGCCTAGTGGTTAAGGCACAGGGTTCAGGTGTTCTGGGTTTGAGTCTCTGCTCTGCCACAGACTCCCTGCTTAGCCTTGGGAAAGTCACTTCACCTCTGTGTGCCCTAGATCCCACCTGCCAAATGGGGCCAATCCTGACCCTGCCTCCTAGGCTAAATCCATTCATGGCTGTGCGGTGGCGGGGGAAATGGAGATACCAGCTCCACACAGAGTGGGGTCAGGGCTTCAGCCCTGCAGCTTCTGCCACTAGGGTGGGTGGGGCTCCCGAGCCGGGGACTTCAGCCGCACATCTTCTGCCAGGGTCCGGGGCCTCTCCTCTCTGCCCCGGGGTGGCTCCTCTTCCCCCTCCCCCCCGTAGTGCAGCTCCTGCCGGGGTCTGGGCTTCTCCTCCCCCACTCCCCCTGGCTCCTGCCGGACCCCGGCTTCTCCTCCCCCGCCCCAGCTCGGCTCTTCTCCCCCGCCCCCAGTGCAGCTCCTGCCGTGGTATGGGGCTTCTCCACCTTCCCCCCTCCCTCACCCAGCATGGCTCCTGCCCGGGTCCGAGGCTTCTCCTCCCCCTAATCCCCCGCTGCACCCAGCCCCAGCCTAGCTGGGCTCCCTTGGGTCACCGGCTGCCTGCTGTGGCCGGAGCGGAGCCTGGCTGGCCGGGAGCAGCCATACTCGCGGACGCCATGGCCATCAGCCCAAGAGGTGCGGGGAGGCCCTAGGTGAGCAGGGGCCGGCTGTGCTCCCGCCCGCACCTCACCCTAAGGGTGTTTACGTGTGTGTGTGAGACTCACTCGGCCCCGGCCGGAGCAGGGAGGCAGGACGCAGCTGATCTGAGCCTGCCCCGCAAACAGCTGATCGCAGCTGCCTGCAGGCTGCCCCTAGGACACAGCCCCCAGGGGAGGCGGGAGGAGCAGCCTTCCGAGCCGCAGCTCACTAGGGTGTGCCCGGGCACACCCGCACACCCCGTGCGCACGCCTCTGTCGCCAGGAAACCGAGGGCAGGAAACAGCAGCTTTCTCCGGCACGCTTCTCAGCTGATTTCCCCACCCGCTGCCCTGCAGGGGTTGGGGTGATCCCAGTGGCCAAAAGGGGAGCACCTCGCTGGGCAGCTAAGGGAGCTGGGAAAAGTAAAACTTCATCTTTCTGCCTGGTTTAAAGCCAGGGCCCTTTTGCATGTCAGGCAAATGTGATAACCAGACACTAGAGAAACTCTGCCACAGGGATCTGCCCCTCCCCTCAGAGAGCAACAGTGACACTGGGTGGCCACGTGGGGTAATGCACACAGCGTCTCTCTCAGAGAGCAACAGTGACACCGGGTGGCCACGTGGGGTAATGCACACAGCATCTCTCAGAGAGCAACAGTGACACCGAGTGGCCACGTGGGGTAATGCACACAGCATCTCTCTCAGAGAGCAACAGTGACACCGGGTGGCCACGTGGGGTAACGCACACAGCGTCTCTCTCAGAGAGCAACAGTGACACCGGGTGGCCACGTGGGGTAATGCACACAGCGTCTCTCTCAGAGAGCAACAGTGACACTGGGTGGCCACGTGGGGTAATGCACACAGCGTCTCTCTCAGAGAGCAACAGTGACACTGGGTGGCCACGTGGGGTAATGCACACAGCATCTCTCTCAGAGAGCAACAGTGACACCGGGTGGCCACGTGGGGTAATGCACACAGCGTCTCTCTCAGAGAGCAACAGTGACACCGGGTGGCCACGTGGGGTAATGCACACAGCATCTCTCTCAGAGAGCAACAGTGACACCGGGTGGCCACGTGGGGTAATGCACACAGCGTCTCTCTCAGAGAGCAACAGTGACACTGGGTGGCCACGTGGGGTAATGCACACAGCATCTCTCTCAGAGAGCAACAGTGACACCGGGTGGCCACGTGGGGTAATGCACACAGCGTCTCTCTCAGAGAGCAACAGTGACACCGGGTGGCCACGTGGGGTAATGCACACAGCATCTCTCTCAGAGATCAACAGTGACACCGGGTGGCCACGTGGGGTAATGCACACAGCGTCTCTCTCAGAGAGCAACAGTGTCACCGGCTGGCCACGTGGGGTAATGCACACAGCGTCTCTCTCAGAGAGCAACAGAGAGACCGGGTGGCCACATGGGTTAATGCACACAGCGTGTCTCTCAGAGAGCAACAGAGAGACCGGGTGGTCACGTGGGGTAATGCACACAGCATCTCTTTCAGAGAGTGACAGTGACACCGGGTGGCCACGTGGGGTAATGCACACAGCGTCTCTCTCAGAGTGCTTGAGAACATCTCCTATTCTAATCCTAAGGGGTTCCCTGCTGCCTTCGGCACCACCATGTGGGTGTTTCAATTCCCTCCTCGTTTTCACACAGAGACACAAGTTCCTTTGCACGGATACATGAACAGCAAAATCTTCCTGTGTCTCTTGTCTGCGCCAGGGCATTCGATTCCTTACAAACCTTCTTTCCTGCAGTGACAATGGTCAGACAGAAGGGAGTAGGGTGACCAGACAGCAAATGTGAAAAATCAGGACAGGGGGTGGGGGGTAATAGGAGCCTATATAACAAAAAGACCCCAAAATTGGGACTGTCCCTATAAAATCGGGACATCTGGTCACCCTAGAAGGGACATGGACACCTTTCCCCCGGCAGTGAGATATTCCATCTCCTCTTTCTTCATGCTGCTGTTGTTATTCCATGAATCATCAAGGATGGAATAAAAAGCTGAGTTTACTCCAGGGTGAGGAAAGAAAGGAGCCACCAACTCCCCAAAAAACTCATTGCTCCAAAGAAAACCTGACCCTGCTATCGGCATCACTGATGTACTGGGGATAGGATGGGGAAAGGGACTGTCTGAATTGTCTAGGTAGGGAATGAACCATCTACAGCAACGTCATTAACCACAAACACACTGTCATCATTCTCCAGCCAGCAGGGAAATGAGCAGGAATTCTTGCTGTTCAGCCATGGACACACTTACACAATGGCACGGCAGTGAGTGTGTTGTGGAAGCTGGTCTGAGGAAACAATAGGAAACGATCACTCAGTGAGAACAGAACTAGAGTGTAGTGAGAAAAGTGCACAAAGCCCATAGTTGTGGCTGAGTGGTTAAGGCGATGGGCTAGAAATCCATTGGGGTTTCTCTGCACAGGTTCGAATCCTTTCAACTACGGAGGATCTTGTGGTTCTTTAGTTTCAGTCCCTGAGCATCCTTGGTGTCAAGGGGAGCTGGGTCTTGTCTCACTCTCAGGCTGTGTGCACACTACAGAGTTATGCTGCTTTAGTTGAAGTGTTTCAATTAAACATTCTGATCCTTGTGTCACCAGAGCGCATCCACTCTAGCAACTCTTGCATCACCCCAAAGAGCAGTGCATTGTGGGTAGCTATCACATACCCAGCCCCATGCCCTGACTCCTGCACCCCCACACATAACCAGCCCCCCACACCCCATGTTCTGACTCATGCACCCCCCTCACACACCCCACCCCACCAGACAGGAGCTCCTGCAAACACACCCCACATCCCAACCTGCCCCCCTCGCACCAAATGGGAGCAGCTGTCAGGTAAGCGCTCCACACCCCAACCCCCTGCCCCAAACCTGAGCCCCCTCCCTCACCCTGGCTCCTGGCCAGACCCTGCACCCCAACTCCCAACCTGCTCCTGCACCCTAACTCCCTCCCAGACCCTGCACCCCCAGCCCTGTGCTCAGTGCCCCCCACCCTCAACTCAGTGCAGATAGAGATGGGGTAGAACCAGGGAGAAGGTAGGTACCCGCTCCATGTGGGCAGGGGTGGGGGGGATCCTGTTTACCCCTACCCAGCCCTGCTGTGCTTGAGTTTACCCCCGGCCCCTCCCTTGCTCCAGGGACCAACCCTAGCTCCCGCCCCAGTGTGCTATTGACCCAGCCCCTGCCTTGCTCCAGTCAGCAGGGACTAATCCTCCCCCCATGCCCCACTGTGCTCATCTGGCCCCTGGCCCCGGCCTCGCTCCAGCTGGGGACCAATCCTTCCCCCCCACCCCAGTGCCCCATTGTGCTCTTGCCCCTGGCCCCTTCATTCCACAGGGGGGCCCAGAAATATATTTGGCGCCGGGCCCACAAAAACTAATCAAGTCCTGGATACCAGACTGTGATGGGGATTGCATTGTCCTTTATTTGTATTTCCAATGGCATTTCTGTCTGTGGTTTAGTTTTTCTTTGTCGAACGGTGTTTTCTCCTAGATCTGAGATTTAACTAGAATAAGAAGAAGGCCTCAGGGCGCCAGATGGAGGAGCAGGCTGGGGCTAGGGCTGCTAAGGGAGCCAGAGTAGCAGGTTTTCTGTATTGTTTCTTGCTCGCTTTTTCCTGAATAGTTTCTCTTCTGCACCAAACTTGCATTTTCCTTATGTGAGCCTGGCTAGCTCAGTTGGTCAAGCATCAGACTTTTAATCAGAGGCTCTAGGGTTCAAGTCCTTGGTCAGGTGTCCAGAGCATCATATCCTTCAAGAAGCAGCTTTTCAGTACCCCCCCTACTGGATGTTACTTTTTCCTTTTCTTGACTTGGGCTTTCCTAGGAAGGGCTATTTACAGCCTGGGACTGAAGGGGCAACTTCCTCACACGCCCAGTGGCCTCACAGTCTGGAGGCAGAAAGGCTTCGGGGTCTACAGCAAACTGCTGTGTGCCGACTTGTTGAGCAAATGCAGGGCTGGCCAGAGAGGCCTTGAGCAAGGGAGGAAAAAAATTGTCCTCCCAGGCGCTTCTACACTGGAAGTTTGAAGTTAGAAGACCCCAAAGTTATCACCACCAATCCCATGGTGTAAGGCCAGCACTCAGGGCTTTGTATCCTGCTATCCAAGTTCAAGTCTTGGTGGGACCTTCGGGCATCTCTTTTGCCACCCAACACTCAGTAGCTTAGCCAGGTGGGGTCGGAGATAGCGGCTGCTCCCGCTCTGAGCAGAAGCGGCGCCTTAAAAAGAAACGGGGCCATAAAAAAATATTTTAAGGGGGAACAGAGCTACCGAAGACCCAGAGCGAGTGAAGGGACGGGACCCGTCGTCGAAGTGCCGCCGAACGGCTGGAGCGCCGCCGGGTGAGTACAAGGGGAGGCGCCTATTTTTTAGCTCCGCTCCCCCTGTGCTCTGCAGCTGGCTACGTCACTGTTAACACTACTGGGTGTTTCAAGGCTTCGTCTTGCTCTCTCCAATGACGTGGGAGCCTGTCTTTTGCCGGCTCGCTGTTGTGACTTGAGCGCTAGAGGGGACGTTTGATCCAGAAGGCTGGTCGTGCCTGGAGCCCTGTAGGTAGGGGTGTGAGCTCCATTTCCTCTGAGTCCTGAAGCTGGGCTGCAGCCTGGCCTAGGAGGCAGCCCGATGGGTTGACGTGTCCACTGCACTCCCTGGTTTTCTCCATCTGCTCCGGATCTAGAGACTTTTTTCTATCCCATCTCTCCTTCTCTTCTCTTCTGCGCTCTGTCTTTCCCTGCTCCCCTTTGTTTTCTATGGCACCTGGCCCCATAGTTCTATGCTTTGCAATATTGTGTTTAACTTTCCAGATCAGCTGGGGCCTGGAGACTATTTCCAGGTGGTTGCCCCCTACGTAGATTGCAGTGATCTCTGGTGTGTCCTCACGGGGAACCAGTCCAGGGTCTAGCCACCTGTGTCAGTGGCAACTGAGGCAAAAGGTTGAGCGGGGTTTCAGTCATACACGGCATTGCCTCCAACCCCCACAGTCTGTTTCCCCGGGCCACTTCCCCACAGCCCTAGCACTTTTCTCCACTTTTGTACCAGGGCCTCAGTCAGGCAGGAGTCAAGGGAGCTCACTCCTGCTCCCCTTACGTGCCCAGCACTGCTCTGATCATGGCTCCCTCTCTTCTCCCTCCTCCAATCCAGCCAGTCCTCCCTCCCCAAACTCCAAGGAGTGACTAACTCTTGCTTTGCTGAGCAGCCTTTATATGTGGGCTGCTTGAGAAAGCCTTCCCCTGATTGGCTCTCCCAATATGCTTTCCTGATTGGCTGGGTTCTGCGCAGCCTTTCCAAGGCTGCCTTAACCTTTCTCCTGCCTGTGTGGGGCAGCTGCCCCACGGCACTTGGAAAGTGGCAAATGAGAAGTCTGGAGCTGATGGAAAGGTGACCGTGACTCAGCATTGAGCCGAGGTTGCTGCGACTGAAATGCAGAGCACGAACCACTGTATGATCACAGTGGCTGGTGGGAGAAGCACGTGTTAGAAGCCCCCTGTCATCTGAGCTGTGGCTTTCTGTGCACAGAGAGCCAGACAGATCAAAGTCTGCAAGTCTTGAGGGAAATGGGGAACGTCTGTACTTTGGAATCTGCAGCTCTTGTCTTGTACCATCGAGTGGAACAGTTTCAAGTATTTTTTTCAGGCAGGCACCATGGCTTAGCTGGCTAAAGCACCTGCCTAGTAAACAGGAGATCCTGGGTTCAACTCCCAGTGGTGCCAGCTGTGGAGTTTGCTCTCAGGGCAGGGGCAGTGCATGGAGATGTCTCCCCCAGGGTCTGCTGGGACATGCTGGCCACTCCCAGGAGCAATGTGGGGTGGGGCAGGGAGCTGTCTCCGCGCTTCTGGCATGTCTCCATGCATGGCTTTGGGAGACTGCCTGAGGTGGGGGCGGGGGTGCTCAGGTCTCCTCTCTACAGGCTCCCGGTTCATATTGCTGGCTGACAGAGATTTTAGGGTGCGGGAAGGAGGAACCTGAACTGCCATAGTGGGTCAGAGGAACAGTTCATCTGGTCTCGTATCCTGTCTTCTGACAGCGGCCAGGGCCAGGTGCGTCTGAGGGAATGAACACAACAGCCACTCACTGAGTGAACCGTCCCATCCTCCCCTCCCAGCATCTGGCAGTCAGAGTGTTAGGGACACGCAGAGCATGGGGATGCAGCATCCCTGATTCCCTCGGCTAACAGCTGATGCCCCGATCCTGAGGAACTGATCGAATTCTCTGTTGAACCCGTTTATAGTTTTGGCCTTCAACACAAAATGAACACACACCTGTACCCCCACGAATTCTAAACACATGAGTTACACACCCTGAGGTCAAGACATTTTAATCAATACAGGATCATAGAATCATAGAATCTCAGGGTTGGAAGGGACCTCAGGAGGTCATCTAGTCCAACCCCCTGCTCAAAGCAGGACCAACCCCAACTAGATCATCCCAGCCAGGGCTTTGTCAAGCCTGACCTTAAAAACCTCTAAGGATATTTTGTTCTTCTGGGCCTCTTTGATCCCGAGCCTTTAGGGTGCCGTAAGGCCACTTCCACAAAAGCTGGAGCCTAAATCCTGAATGAAACTTGGTCTCCCCTCAGCCTTTTCCTGTTCCCTCTCCCAGACATGTCATAGACCTGAGGCCATATCGACACTACAAGCCCATGTTAACTCAAGTTCTGTCAGCATAGACTCGCTACGGTTACTATGTCACTTCTGTGACTTACTTGTGCTATTCTAATAAATACACTAGACCTGTAATGGTGATAAATGACACCACCATACAAGTATATTGAAGGCGAACCCTAAGGAAATGAAGAGCCAGTATAGAAGAGCCTTAGCCGACAATTTTTTGTCTCCCTCACTCAAGGCCTCTCTGGCCAGCCCTGTATTTGCTCAACAAGTCGGCACACAGCGGTTTGCTGTAGACCCCGAAGCCTTTCTTCCTCCAGACTGTGAGGCCAGTGGGCGTGTGAGGAAGTTGCCCCTTCAGTCCCAGGCAATAAATGGCCCTTCCTAGGAAAGGCCAAGTCCTGAAAAGAAAAATGGGATGTCAAGGATAGATGGCTTCTGGAGTTCTTGCAGGACATGACAGGGTTCTCTCTGCCTAACAAGGGACTTGAACCCTGGATCCTCAGTCTGATGCTCGACCAACTGACCTAGCCAGGCTCATGTGGAAAATGGGCTAGTTTAGTGCAGAAGAGAAACTAGTCAAGAAAAAGAGGGCGGGAAACAAAACAGAAAACTTGCTACTCTCTCTCTCTCTTAACAGCCCTAGCCCCAGCCTGCTCCCCCATCTGGTGTCCTGAGACCTTCTTCTTTTTTTAGTTAAATAATGGATCCAGGAGAAAACACGGTTATACAAAGCAAAATGAAATCACAGACAAAAATGCCATCGAGGAAGAGGGCGGATTTCTATGAGCTTGCGCTGTGCAGATTTTTCTATACAGTGCGAGAAGGGGGTGGGAGGGTCCAACAGTTCACATCTACAACTCCCCAAAGCTCAACAACATTTAAAAGTCCACAATATTCTCGAAGCTCTGGGGATTCCAAAATTCCAGAAAGCTTTGGGGCCTCAAGAAATCCAAACCGTTCATCTTTCCTGTCTCCAGATGCACAAGAGATTTTGGTCAGGATGGCTCGACGGGATGTTCACAATAGGTTGGGGCTCTAGAACTTGCCACCTTGGCTACCGATGGCTGCAGTCCTGCGGTTTGACCCAATGGTTGGGATTCTCGCAGAGTCACCTGATACCCACAAGTCTGGCCCTTGTGTTTGCTGCCACACTTTCCCCCTTGCCCACATGACACTTAAGGAAAGGAGTGCCAGGGCCAGGCTTCATAGTCATAGCTACTCCATCCGAAGCCAGTCAGGACTCTGCGGGAGCCTCCTCTCTCTAAGCAGACTGTCTCAAGGGCAAGAAGCTTACACAGCTTCGACCTTCCTGGGTCTGACTTCGGAGAACTCAGCATCTCCTTCCACACTGTTCACTTCCCGCAGCGAGTCCGCACAGGTGAGGCTCCTGGGGAAGTCAGAGGGCCCTGCCCCCCAACTCCGCAGTCAGACGTGACTCTCAGCAGCCGGTTAATAAAACAGAAGGTTTATTAGAGGACAGGAACACAGTCTAAAACAGAGCTTGTAGGTATAGAGAACAGGACCCCTCAGTCAGGTCCATCTTGGGGTAGGTGTGAAAGTCATAATCAGTCAGCAGCCATGGTAATCAGAGACCACTAGGTGGCAGTAGACACCTCGCCTACGCAAGACCCAGATCCCGGTTCTGGGCCTCCCTCCATTTCCCAAGCCAGCTCTAAACTGCCTCTCTCTAGCTCCTCCTCTGGCCTTTGTCTCTGTCCCGGGCCAGGAGGCCACCTGATCTCTTTGTTCTCCAACACCTTCAGTTGACACCTTGCAGGGGAGGGGCCCAGGCCAGCAGTTGCCAGGGGACAGGGTGTCAGCTAGTCTCTGTGCAGACAGCATCACACTGGCCCTCTAGGGCTCTGCAACAATCACACCCCCTGATCCCCCAACCTAGAGACTTAAGAAATGGAGAGGGGAAACTGAGGCACACACGCAGTATTTAGAGACAACTTTAAGAACATTCCCACGGCGTCGCACACAAAGCTGACAGCCACAAAGACCCCTGGCCAGCCTGCTCCCAGGTGGGCCAAACCCCCACTGGGGGCCACCCGCAGGCCAGGCCAGCATGTGGGGCAGCTGCTGACGCTCTGTGGCCATCATCAGACTGTGGTAGGAAAGCAGGGCCAGCCCCCCTGGTGGGGCCTCTGACCGTTCCCCTTTACGTTGCTCACTTTTGCAGTGGGGCAGGAGATTTTCCCCAGAGGCTTTTCCCCAGCTGGTGAGAAGCAGGGAAACACCCAGGCTCCAGAGGTGCTATTTAGCAAACCCCCTCGAGCACAGGGGCACATTGGGAAGAGTGAAACTGCTCTACACACTCGCCCGAGCAGCTGCCCAGTCTCTTTGGTGAGTCCGGAATGGCAAAGGCTGGACTGGGAGCCCCTGGGGCTCATGCCCTAGCCCGTGTGATGCCCCACCCCCACCTCCTTCCCAGGGCTATTGCTGAACCCAGAGCATTGGCCTGAGCCGCCAAGAAGAGGCTCCAGCCCTGAAGGGAGCAGGACTTTCAGCACAAAGGGAAACTGCACAAGCACAAACACGAAGGGACTCGAACCCTCAATTGCCTGATCCAAAGCCAGACGGCTGATCCATTAGGCCACACCGGTCATGCGATCACATGGGGAAAGTCTCTCCAAGCACTTCTTTGGAAAAGATGGACACTGTGTTTCTCGGGTCATCTACGGAGGGGGCAGAGACACTCTGGGCACAAGGAGTCGAGTTCCCAGCGAGATGTGAGACTCAGTTCTATGGAGCCAGGGGCAGGATTTGGTCGGGAGGCTTAAGCATGGGGGATTGGGGGGCAGAGGCCGGACCGGCTGTCTAGGTGCGGAGATTTCATGGCACTGGGGCACAGGAGGGAGGAGGAGGAGGAATCCTGCAGATGGGCTGTGGCCATGGAGAAAAAGAGGAAGGGCTCCTGGGACTTTTTTTTTGCCTCTCTTTTACCTGCCTGCTCTTGTGGTGGACGGGGGCAGCTGCACTCACTGAACTAGGCTAGTTCAGTCAGTAGAGCATCATGCTCTTAGTTTGGGGTTCGAGCCCCATGTCTGGGCTCTCAGCTTTTTAAGTTCCCTTGTGTGCCGGGAGCCAAATGATCCCTGGTGGTGTCCAGAGCCACCCCCGGGTTCCCAGAAGCCCTGGCCATTTCCTGGACAGGCCCCTTGCTCCTGCTGAGTCCTTAGGAGTCAGGAGAGAGGCTCACACCCACAGGAGCAGGCCCAGACAGCGCAGTCTGGGGCTGGCAGGAAGCACTGTGGGGCCAGGTGCTGAGAGACCCGAGGGGAGAGAGGGAGAGAAGCGATGAGGACAGAGTGCCAGTGTAAAGGGGGTTATGGTCCTGCTAGTGTAGCAAACTTTCCTGGCTTATCCACGACCCCGGTGGAATGGGCTAGAGAAAGGCCCTGAGTCCTCACTCCCACTCCCTCACCCAGAGACAGCATGCCCCTTGTCTCCCCGTCCCGTTTTTGCCATCCCAATGTCCCGTTTTTGTCTCAAGGAAATATGGTCAGCCTATGCGAGAGAGACCTCGACAAGGAGACTTGCTGAAGCAAAGCCACGGGGGTCTCCGAGGTTTCCCTGGCCCTGCGCCCCTGGCCTGGCCTGGCTGATGTCAGCATCTCTCTGTGAGGTCACCGCCTACCCACCACCTTTGACCAATAGGCCGAGGTCCTGCAAAAGGCCTTTGTGATGTCACTGCCACAACCCTCCCCTGCAGTGCTAATGTCCTGCCACTGGCCAGACACTTGGGAGGTTTGAGCTACTCCCTGGGGATCACCCCACTCAATGAGTGTTCATTCTAGGAAGCAAGCCGGCTAGACAGTAAAACATCAGAGGCTGCTCCCAATGCTACACTCACTTTTTCAGAAATTAGTAGACTTTATGGTCAGAAGAGAGCATTAGAACATCTAATCTGACCCCCTGCATCTCACAGGCCTCCTGTGTACCACAAGAGCTACTTGTTGGGCAAACACATTCCAGAAAGGCATCTAGTCTTCATTAAATGACACCAAGAGATGGAGAATCCACGGCCAGCCCCACGGACCATGGGGAAGTTAGCCCAGCATCTGATCTCAGGGATGGGCACCCACGGACCCACAGCAGCTCATCCTGCCCTGCGCAGCTCCCCCCGGATGAGGTGGATCGCTGCCAGCCTGGGGGAGAGACGCTCCCCAGCGAGGGTGACCAGATGTCCTGATTTTATAGGGCCGCTTCCGCTATTTGGGGCTTTGTCTTATATAGGCACCAATTACCCCCCACCTAGGGTGACCAGACAGCAAGGGTGGTATATCGAGACAGGGATGGGGGTAACAGGAGCCTATATAAAAAAAGACCCTAAAATTGGGACTGTCCCTATACAAGTGGGACATCTGGTCACCCCACCCATCTGCTGCAGCTCCTCTCACAGAGCCCAGGGCCAGGCTCCAGCCGCTGTCCAAACTGTCTCCACCAAGGAGATCGTCCCTTCTCCTGCCACCACAATTTTTCCTGACAGCCGCGTCCCACCAGCTCACCCAGACAGGGAGGCTTTTCCGTACAGGAGGCTGAGCTCCCCCTGGAGCCACATGACAGAGGAGACCACAGGCCGGAACGAAATGCAAAGCTCAGCTCTTCCATGGAGCCATCCTCAGCCAGCGATTCCCCCTCATCTGAGAGAGATGCTGTGTGCTTTACCCCATGTGGCCACCTGGTGTCACTGTTGCTCTCTGAGAGATGCTGTGTGCATTACCCCACGTGGCCACCCGGTCTCACTCTTGCTCTCTGAGAGAGATGCTGTGTACATTACCCCACGTGGCCACCCGGTGTCACTGTTGCTCTCTGAGAGAGATGCTGTGTGCATTACCCCACGTGGCCACCCGGTGTCACTGTTGCTCTCTGAGAGAGATGCTGTGTGCATTACCCCACGTGGCCACCTGGTGTCACTGTTGCTCTCTGAGAGAAGCTGTGTGCATTACCCCACGTGGCCACCCGGTGTCACTGTTGCTCTCTGAGAGAGACGCTGTGTGCATTACCCCACGTGGCCACTCGGTGTCACTGTTGCTCTCTGAGAGAGACGCTGTGTGCGTTACCCCACGTGACCACCCTGTGTCACTGTTGCTCTCTGAGACAGACGCTGTGTGCATTACCCCACGTGGCCTCCCGGTGTCACTGTTGCTCTCTGAGAGAGACGCTGTGTGCATTACCCCACGTGGCCACCTGGTGTCACTGTTGCTCTCTGAGAGAGACGCTGTGTGCGTTACCCCACGTGGCCACCCGGTGTCGCTGTTGCTCTCTGAGAGAGATGCTGTGTGCGTTACCCCACGTGGCCACCCGGTGTCGCTGTCGCTCTCTGAAAGAGATACTGTGTGCATTACCCCACGAGGCCACCCGGTGTCACTGTCGCTCTCTGAGAGAGATGCTGTGTGCGTTACCCCACATGGCCATCCAGTGTCACTGTTGCTCTCTGAGAGAGATGCTGTGTGCATTACCCCACGTGGCCACCCGGTGTCACTGTCGCTCTCTGAGAGAGATGCTGTGTGCTTTACCCCACGTGGCCTCCCGGTGTCACTGTTGCTCTCTGAGAGAGACGCTTTGTTCATTACCCCACATGGCCACCCAGTGTCACTGGGGTCCCTCTGCACCATCTGCTGTGTGGGGTGGTGGAGAGCTCCAAAGGGCCCATTGTACCACTGGGGAGGGGGAAGCCCCAGGGGCCCGCTGCCACTCTGGCCACTGCAGGGGAAGCCCTGGGGGGCCGGGCTCTGCTGGGTGTTTATTTCTTCCTGTCATCGCTGTGGAAGTGTAAACAGAGAGATTTTGCTCCTCTTTTCTATGCAGAACAAATAAAGGCGGCTGAATCATTTCCAGGGCTGTAAGTAATACAACAGAAGCTAGCAGAGGATGGTTTCGATCCATCGACCTCTGGGTTATGGCCCAGCACGCTTCCGCTGCGCCACTCTGCTCTGAGTGTGCGTGTGTGGGGGGTGTTTGTGTATCTGTGTGTAATATTTTAAAATAATGCAAAATTTATTTGTCAATAAATAAATGTGGAGCCTCCATAGGGTGACCAGATGTCCTGATTTTATAGGGACAGTCCCGATTTTTGGGTCTTTTTTTTTATATAAGCTACTCTTAACCCCCACCCCCTGTCCCAATTTTTCTCACGTGCTGTCTGGTCACCCTAAGCCTCCAGCATGGCAGTGGGGAGCACAGGCTACCAGATGCACAGAGATGGGAGATCACTCTGCAGCCCCCTCCCCCAGGACACAGACCCAGTGGTGAGGCTTCACCTTTCTGCAATGACATGCCCGCGCTGCTGGGGAGGGACACATGACCACGCTTGTGGCTTCCCTTTGCTTCCCCATAAGAAAGTCATTTTTTTGCAGGGGAACAAATAAATCTGCGGGGCGGGGGCGGGGGGACAGGGGGTGGGAGTTAAGAGGAGCCTATATACAAAAAAGACCCCAAAATTGGGACTGTCCCTATAAAATCGGCACATCTGGTCACCCTATGCTGGCTCCACATTTATTTATTGACAAATAAAAATATTGTGCACAGATTTTTATTTTATTTTATTTTATTTTATTGTTTGGGCAGAATCCCTTCAGGAGTAAAACCTACTTGGCCAAACTCAGCTGCCCTGTGAATAGATGCTGTAGGCACATTCCACACACAGCAGAGTGGCGCAGCGGAAGCGTGCTGGGCCCATAACCCAGAGGTCGATGGATTGAAACCATCCTCTGCTAGTTTCCGTTTTATTACTTACAGCCCTGGAAATAATTCAGCCGCCTTTATTTGTTCCACATAGAAAAGAGGAGCAAATTCTCTCTGGTTAACCCTGCCACAGCGATGACAGGAAGGAATAAACACCCAGCAGAGCCCAGCCCCACAGGCCCCCCGGGGCTTCCCCTGCAGTGTCCAGAGTGGCAGCGGGCCCCTGGGGCTTCCCCCTCCCCAGGGGTACAATGGGCGCTTTGGGGCTTTCCACCACCCCACACAGTAGATGGTGCTGAGGGGCCCCCGGGCTCCCACGCCCCCAAGATTCAGGGGCCATGATTTATACTATCAGTCAGGAGGGAGGGATAGCTCAGTGGTTTGAGCATTGGCCTGCTAAACTCAGCGTTGTGAGTTCAGTGCTTAAGGGGGCCATTTGGGGCAAAAATCTGTCAGGGGGCAGTACTTGGTCCTGCCAGTGAAATCAGGGCTCAAAGTCCTTCCAGCTCTATGAGAGAGGCATATCTCCAGGTGGGTAAGGCAGCATCTCTCTCAGAGAGCAACAGCGACACCAGGTGACTTACCTCTCCTAGGGGGTGGGGAAAGTGGTGGCAGCTCTTCATGGGTTCAGCTGGTAGAGCAAAGGTCTGGAACCAGCGCTCAGGAAGTCAACCTTCTCTTGCCCTTGTGACTCCAGCTTGAAGGAGACCTTCTTTTCCTTCCCCTTGCTGAGAAAGAGCAAGAGAAGAAGGAAAGCCCAGGTGGAGACAAGCCCCCACTGTCTTTTTCTGCTGGGGAGCCTGACAGGAGGGACTCGTGGTGGGTAAAAGTACCCCTGCGCTTCAAGAAAACAGCCCACACGTGAACACAAAGCACATGCCAAAGCCTGGGATTGAACCTGGGACCTCTAGATCTTCAATCTAACACTTTCCCCACTAACTACTTCTGCACGTTTTTGACCTGATGCTTCTCTGTCCGGTATGTGTTTGTCAGCCATGGCACACAAAAAGGACGTCATTGCGAGTGGCCCATGGAGGGAAGATGAATTTTTTTTCCTGCCTTGCTCAGCTTGACTTGCTTCCTCACCCCATTCCTGCCTTAGTTCCTGGGTTACCTGGACAGGGTAAAAACCTGTGGTGCTCACAGACCACCACATGCATTGACCTCCCCTCAGGCAGGGATGTTATAGGCCCTGGATCACCTGCCCCCTATAGCCTGGATCTCTGACACACCCAGGCCCAACTGGGTAGCCGCTCTTGCAATCCCTCTATGGGAGAATTGGGAGCCATACTCTCCCAGGGGCAATATTTCAGAGGTGGGTTTAGACTTTGTGACAGAAAGCCTGGGGCTTGTCTCTGCACCTCCCCTATCCAGAAGAACAGAGGCTGAGGGGGCACAAGGGCAAAAGGTGACAAACAGGCCCGCACAGGAGAGATTTTCTTTGTGTTACAATTCATCAAAATCTCATCCCTGAAAAGCTCCGAAGGGGTGTAGCTCAGCCCCCACCCACTCAGCGCGCTGCCTTAGATAATTCTGCCACAGAGACGGCTGGCTTCCTGCTCCTCTCCCTCCCCGATGGGGATTTTCACATGTAGAAAGGAGGGTTGGGGAGCAAAGATTGAGAGGGTGTTGGGGGGTTCAAAGGATGGGCAGCGCTCTGGGCTCTGCTTGAGAGATCCTGGCATAGGGGCCGGTGAGGGAGGAAGGATTGTAGATTTGTGGTGTCTGACCTGCACTCTGCAGAGGAGGTGATAAGTGAAGGGGCATTTTTGATTCCTCCCCCCTCAGTGTGCCCTGGGATGGAATTCTAGGGTCCATGGGGCCAAATAAGGGGCAAAGCGATTGGGTTAATGAAAACCAGTGCTCCAGGTGAGGCTTGAACTCACAACCTCAGCATGTCTCCGCTCAGCACTGTGCACTAACCCATTGCGCCACTGGAGCCCTGGTTCAAGGCTAGTCTCCCCGTCCCTCAGGCTGACAGAGGCAAGGATTGACTCCAAACAATGCTAAGTGGAGTTGAGAAAGGGGAGAGCCAAGTGCTGGTACTTGATGGGCTGGGCTCTTCTTAAGGGGCCCAGGCACCATTTGACCCTTTTGATCTTCGCCGTGTAACAGCCGAGCTGATTGAGACTCAATTTGGAGTCTTGCTGCAGCCCAACAGATCTGAGATCACTGATCACCAGGTCTCAGCATTAGTCCTGCTTTGGGACAGTGTCTCTGATGTAAGAAACGGCCAGTAGGTGAAGCCGGGACAACAGGGTGGGGCGGCAAGTGGCGGCAGGACTCTTGCTGCCGGGGTCTAGCTGCCCAAATTCCTCCCCGTGGCGCTGGGCCCCAGTCGCCTGCAGCCACCAGGTAACCCAGGAACTAAGGCAGGAATGGGGTGAGGAAGCAAGTCAAGCTGAGCAAGGCAGGAAAAAAAATTCATCTTCCCTCCATGGGCCGCTCGCAATGACGTCCTTTTTGTGTGCCGTGGCTGACAAAAACATCCCGGACAGAGAAGCAACTGGCCAGAAAGGTGTCCTGTAGAGGCTGAAGTAGCTCAGTTGGGAGAGCGTTAGATTGAAAATCTAAAGGTCCTTGGTTCAATTCCAAGTGCCCCCTTAAAAACCCCATCCTTTAACAAAAATGTTGCATATCCATTTCCATTACGTTCAGGAGTTCAACCGAATGGGGATGCCTGAAATAGGGTGACCAGACAGCAAATGTGAAAAGTTGGAACGGGGGTGGGGGGTAATAGGAGCCGATATAAGATAAAGACCCCAAGATCGGGACTGTCCCTATAAAATCGGGACATATGGTCACCCTAGCCTGAAATGAATGAAAACACTCAACGTTTTCCAGTGCAAATGCATAAAAACCTAGCAAACACGTCCCTCAGTGCATCTATACTGTGATAACAGCCCTGCGGCCCGGCTGGCCTGGATCGTCTGACTTGGACGTCTCGGTCTCAGGTTGTGGGGCTAAAAACTGCAGTGGGGACATTTGGCTCAGGCTGGAGCCTGGCCTCGGAGACCCTCACCCCTCGTGGGATCTCAGAGGCTGGGCTCAAGCCCAAGCGTCTACACTGTAATTTTATAGCCCTGCAGCACAAGCCCCACAAGCCTGGATCAGCTGAGCCAGGGTTTGAGAACAGTGACTTGGGTGTGTTAATGGCAGTGTAGACGTAACGCTAGGCTATGTCCACACTGCAATGAACACCCAGGGTAGCCCCGTGCCAGCTCAGGCTCCCAGGGCTTGGGCTGTGGGGTGGTAAATTTGCAGTGTAGACATCTCGGCTCAGGCTCATTGCTGGGCTCTGGGACCCCACGAGGTTGGGAGGGAGTTTAGCAAGCGACAAAGGTAAATCGGCCATGGATTCCCACTGTCAGTTCTCCAGTCTTTCTCCCTCCCTCCCCCACACTATCACATGTCCCCACTAGTAATGAACTAATAGATATAAACTGGCCATCAACACGTTTAACCTTGAATTAGGTGAAGGTTTCTAACCACCAGAGGAGTGAAGTTCTGGAACAGCCTCCCAAGGGGAGCAGTGGGGGACAAAAAACCTCACTGACTCCAAGACTGAGCTTGATACATTTTTGGATGGGGGTGGTGTGATGGGACTGTCTACACTGGCGTGTGGCCGATCTGTGATTGCCAGCAGCAAATATCTCCAGTGGCTGAACGTGGGACAATAGGTGGGGAGGGCTCAGAGTTACTGCAGAGAATTCTTTCCCTGGTCTCTGCCCGGTGCCTCTTGTCCGCATGCTCAGAGTCTTACTGATCACCATATTTGGGGTTGGGAAGGAGTTTTCCCCAAGGTTAGATTGGCAGAGACCCTGAGGTGTTTTCACCTTCCTGTGCAGCATGGGGCATGGGTCACTGGCAGGTTTAAACTAGTGTCTATGGTGGATTCTCTACAACTTGACATCTTTAACCCATGATTTGAGGCCGTCAGTAATGCAAGCAGAGATTAGGGATCTATTACAGGAGGGGGTGGAGTCGTTTGGTCTGCAAGGAGCACGAGGTCGGGCTAGATTAGGGTGACCAGATGTTCCGACTTTATATGGACAGTCCTGATTTTGGGGGCTTTTTCTTATATAGGCTCCTAGTATCCCCCACCCCATCCTGATTTTTCACACTTGCTGTCCGGTCACCCTAGACTAGATGATCACGCTGGTCCCTTCTGACCTTAAAGGCTCTGAGTCCAACAGGGAGAGGGAAGTAAAGGAAAAATTAAAAAAAAATGAACCAAACATTGTAATACAAGGGTGAGTCCAACAGCTCACTGCATAGTCCCGCCCCTTTCTTCCCCCACTGGGGGTTTAGTGACCTGCTGGGAGTTGGGACATTAATTCTCTCATTCCATTGATAAACTGATACAACATCCCTGAAATTAAACCAATTCCCAGCCAGGAAAACCTCACACCCCTGCATTGGCTGGGAATCAAACCCAGGTCAACTGCTTGGAGGGCAGCTCTGCGCACCACTACACCACCAATGCACCTGGTGAAAACACCTCTCCTGTGTGCCACTGATGCTTGACAAATGACTCACCCCCACAGCGCTCAGGAGCTGGCTGGAGAGGCCGGAGGCAGCCTGTCAGCTGTGAGCAGAGACAGGTCCCCAGAGTGACTGACAGGTGCGGACCTGGGCTCCACATCCCAGCCTGAGGTGGCTCCAACCCCATCTCTGCCCTCAGAGAAGGGAAATGAAAATCAATGACCCTAATGGCAAACGTGACCCCCGAAAGAAGGAGACAGCTCCTTTGAATGCACAGTTTGGGTTGTTCCTGCTACGCACTGAGGGTTTGTTGCTGCTGCTGATTCCAGTCCTTGGGCTCTGCCCGGACAAGGAAGGATTCAGGCTGTCACTCAAGGGAAGACGGGAGATGATTTTTTTGACGGCTGCCTCGTCTGAAGGGTGTTTGTCGGTCACCTTCTAATCTAGTGGGTGCTGGGTAGACGCAGGCAGCCCCCGCTGCTGGGTCTCTCCCGGGGAAATAAAGTTTGTACACAAAATCCCAAAGCTTTTCACCGGGAAGGAAATGGCCACAAGAGGGCGCCAGGACATAAGGAAGGTCACACAACCCCATTCTTAGGGGGAGCCATTGATTTGTGTCAAGGTCCAGAATTGTTGGTCAAGATCTAGTCAATGTGGTTTACCCAGCCTGGGCTCCAGTGGCACAAGGGGTTAATACACAGTAATTACAGGGCAGTGATGTTGAGTTTGTGAGTTCCAGCCTCCTCTGGAGCACTGGTTTTGGGAGATCTGATAGCAGCCTTCAGTGGAGTGAAAGGAGAAACCCCCAGCGCTGCACTGAGTTCCAGGCTGGTTCATCGGGCGTGGGAGGAATTGACTTCTCAGCTGCTGAGCAGGGAGCCAGGGCACTTCTCTGGGAATGAGGGTTCCCAGCCTGACCCAGCTGCTTCATTGCCCCCTGGGGCCCTGCCGGCTGAGACTGTCCCTGAGGCCAGGCAGCGGCTCAGTGAGCTTTCCTGGGGTCGCTGGCAGGGCAGGAATATCCCACGCTAAGGGCCTGAGTTCAGCCATCGGGAAAGGCAGCAGCTTTGCTCCCCCCATCTAAACAGAGCTCCCAGGCCGTGGTTCTCAGCGAGGGGTCCAGAGCCCCCGGTGGTGTGGGGGGGGGCAGCGAGCAGGTTTCAGGGGGGGGTTGCCAAAATAAACCAGCCAGCAGGGCCGGCGTTAGACAGTCGTTGTGGCACGGGTGGGCTGTGGAGTTTTTATACCATGTTGGGCGGGGGCCACAGAAAGAACAAGGCTGGGAACCCGGCTCCAGGGGATCCCGGGGAATAAAGACTCCATCCCACTCGGTGCTGCCAACGCTCCTGATTTTGCCTTGAGTCTGATGAGAATTGTTGTTTTCCTTGAAGCCCCAGCTCCTGGAGTCAGGGGGAGACGTGATGATTTCAGCCTTCGCTATTAAAGACACAGGACGTTTCTAGCCCTTGTGACCTTGGAAATAGATTCAAAATGTCTCCCCCGTGCGCCCTAAAGGCTCATCAAGCAGAAGGCAAATAAAAAGATCCCAAATCTATTAATTTTACACAATCTCATGATTTCAAAGCCCATCTCGTGATTTTCGGTGAGCCTGGCTCAGGGTTTTGAACGTTTGGGGTTGGCCGTTCTGCAGCCTGAGAGCCGGGCCCCCTCCTTCCCATCCAGCGCCCCCAGACTGTCCTAAAGCATTAACTCTTTCCTCTCCGTCACGCCGCTGTAACGCAGCTGGGAATCCCCATTCCTAGACGGGCTTTTCCACACACAGTGAATCCCCCACAGGGCTGAGTCCCCACAGGGCTGTTCCGGGGGCTCCAGTCCCCCAGCCCAGGACAGACGGGTCAGTAACCTCATATCACCCCTTTGTGACTCCCAGGGGCCCTGCAGGGACAGAAGCTCCATGCTGGGCTCTAGGGACCCCCAAAGCACCTGGGGGGAGGGGGCGGTTCACCCCCATGTCAGGGGGCTCCTGCTGCCTGGAGGTGACCAGATTCTCGCAGCCCCTCCCCCTCACACTGACTCCCCCATGGACCCTCCCCCTCACAGCCCCTCCCCCTCACACTGACACCCCCATGGACCCTCCCCCTCACAGCCCCTCCCCTCACAGAGACACCCCCATGGACCCTCCCCCTCACAGCCCCTCCACTCACACTGACTCCCCCATGGACCCTCCCCCTCACACTGACACCCCATGGACCCTCCCCCTCACAGCCCCTCCCCCTCACACTGAACACCCATGGACCCTCCCCCTCACAGCCCCTCCCCTCACAGACGGCTATAAGGGGCTCGGGGAGGCTGAACCTCCCCAAACGGGGCAAGAAATGCTGGTGGGACGCACCCCCCTTGGAGGGGGGCTGGGCCGCTGCCTTGGGACAGACCCTCCCGAGGAGTGGGGGAGCCACCGGCACTCAGACCTCACGCACAGGCCTGGCTCTCGCCTTCAGCCCAGGCAGCCAGAGGGGCCGGGGAGCTCCCTGGCAGTCCGACCCCTCAGCCACCTCTTGCCTCACGGCCTCGGCTCCTGGCGCTCTGCTGGTCGCCCCCTCGCTTGCAGGGCCAGAGCAAAAAGAAGCAAGCACCTGCCTAGCAGAGGATGGTTTCGATCCATCGAGCTCTGGGTCATGGGCCCAGCACGCTGCCGCTGCGCCACTCTGCTGGGTCTTTGCCTTCAGCATCCAGCACCCAGCACCCAGCGTCCACACTAGCGCCTTGCGAGCGCTGGCGCTGGCCAGCAGAGATCTCAGCCACAATGCCCCAGATGGGCAAACGCTGTGGGCTCCTGAAGCCTCTACCCCCCTATGGATGTGGGCTTTTGTTCTTCCCTTGCTCTTTCTCAGCAGGGGAAGGAAAGAAGCTCTCCTTCAAGCTGGAGTCACAAGGGCGAGGTAAGGATGACTTCCTGGGAGCCGGCTCCAGTTCTTTGTTCTACCAGCCGACCCACCGAAGAGCTGCCACCACTTTCTCCAGGGTCGCCCAGCGGTGTGTGCCAGGGCGAGCGCCAGCCAAGTGGATGGAATTAGAAGGGAAGGGGCAGAGCGCAGTGAGAGAGTTTCTGTGGTGTAGTGGTTATCACATTTGCCTAACACATAAACGGCACCTGGTTCGACACCAGACAGAAACATGATGGTTTCCTTTTCCCTAGCTGTCCAGCAAGACACTCCTCCATCTGCCACTGGCCTGTCCCTGGGATAACCCCAACCCCTGCAGGACAGAGGGTGGGGAAATGAGCTGAGAAAGCGCCTTAGCATCAGCCAGGGAAAGCTTCAGGATCTCGGCCAGTCACCTCTTGGAGCCTTGTGGGTTGGCCTCCTCTGCCCTTGGAGGTTGGCCTACAGAGCCCAGCTCTTCCCACTCCCCAAAGGAGGAAGTGAGGGGGGAATGGGGCAAAAGAGGAAGGTCGTGCTGAGGAAGGCAGGGCAGAAGCTAAGCGGCTCAGTGGGGTTAGTCGAGCGCCACCGTTCGTTCTGCCAAAGCCTGGGGAGGTGCTGTTGGCTGCTGGGAGGTAGAATCCTGTGCCTGCCCCTCGGCTTCCCAGGGGTGGCTACTTGCAGCCCAGGAGAAGCAGCGGGGTTCTGGGTGGGAGGAAAAGTAGCAATGGGGAGTCCCAGTGGGCTCCTTCCTGGCAAGATGTTTTTCTGTGTCAGGCTTGGGAGTTGCCTGCGAGCCGGGGGTGGACTTGTTCCCGTGGGAACCGCTGCTCCTGTCTCCCCGACCTGGGGGCGCCAGTGACAGCTTGGGAGGGGGCAGGTGCTGGCTTGAGTGATGGGGATCCAGGCAGCCCCAGCCTGCTCCTCCGGGGCCAAGGCCACTGCTAGTCTCCTGCCTTGTGACATCAGGATTTCAATCTCCCCAGCATGAGCTGTGGCACGTGTATTAACCCTTCTTGGGGGGCCTGGTCGCTGCCCAAGTAGCTCAGTGGGGAGTGGATGAGATTGAAGATCTGAAGGTTTCTGGCTGGATACCAGGCACAGGGGCTGACTTCCGGCCCCGCCCGTGGGTGCTGTCACCCGGCGTCGGGGGCGGGGCCCCGCCCGACGCCAGGCCCCGCCCCTGACGCCGGGTGACGTTGCGGGGCCCAGCCCCCGACGCCGACGCCATGTTGCCCAGCGTCGGGGGCGGGGCCCCGCAACATCTCCCGGTGCCCGGTGGGTCTGGGGCGGGCGGGGAGTTGCCGGTGGGTGCGGAGCACCCACCAATTTTTCTCCATGGGTGCTCCAGCACCGGAGCACCCACGGAGTCGGCGCCCCTGACCTGGTGTAGCTAATTCAAGCAGTCTGCCATGTAAAACCAGCCTGAAAGCTTTCTTTAACAGGGTAAGAAGCCTTGTGTATGGGGTAGAAAGTGGTCGACAGGATCTATCTTGCCTTTAGTAAGGTTTTTGATACTGTTTCCCATGGGGTGACCAGATATTCCAACTTTATAGGGACAGTCCCGATTTTTGGGTCATATGAGTGTCCTCAGGGAAACACAGTTGCAAAAGTGAGTAGGGGCAGGCGGCAGCACACACCACACTTGCTGGCTCAGTCTTGTGCATGCTGGGGTGGCCACCTCCCCATTGATGAGACCTGGTCCCACCGTCTGCCTGGAGCTCCAGTCTGCCCGGCTGCCAACCCTGTCTGTGCTGCTGTTGTCTTCTCTAGCAGTTGACTGGAAGGGGCACATTGGCCCTATGCCATGTAGCCATGTCGTCTTGAAGGGCGAAAGCAGGAAGCATGGTGCCTTCACAGCCCACCCGATATTCCATAACATCATTAAGGAAACTATTTCTCAATGAGCTCTCAGTAAAAGATCAGAAACAGCCAGTGTCCGCATCATGCTAAGGGCATTGGGATTTTCTTTAAATTTGCCAGACCAACCTAACTAACACCTAACACACATGTGAAGCTCTTCTTTTCACGCCGTTGCTCATTCTCAGGGTCTGCTTTGTCTCCAGACAGATTTATTCTCTTTCAGAATGGCCTTGCTCTTTCTGTCTGTTTCCTTCATTGACGTGTCGGAGTAAACACTCCCCTTCACTCCATTCTCACACAAACACTAGTATTAAGTGTTTGCTACTGATGGGTCTAGAAAGCATTTGTTGAGCTGAAGATGACATTTCTGGGGGATTGTTCCCAAGATCCAGTACTTTGTGTTCCAACATCTCCCAATGTACAGGAAGAAAGCAAGTACTTTTGCACCCCAGATGGGACTTGAACCCATAGTCCCTGGCTTAGAAAACCAATGCCTTATCCATTAGGCCACTGGGGCCTTGAGGTGCATAGCTGCTGGAGGGATGGAAATTCCCTCTCATAATTCCACATTCCTCACATTCGCTTGGAAGTCAGATATCCCCTTTATGCGCCTTACAGAAATGTTGGCATCCCCTGTCAGCGAAGGTCCCTGACAGAGCTGAGCACCACCTTTCTGCAGCCATCTTTCGAGAAGAACCCCATCCCAGAGTCACCCCTCCCTCCATCAGCACCTCCACGTCTGTGGCTCTGAGTGGCAGTAGGGTGATTAGGGGGCGAATCCAGGGCTGGAAGGGGGGTCAGGTCAGCCTGTGAGGAGTAACCAGGTGGGGCAGACCCAGGGTGAGGCTGTGGGCTGCTGGTCGGTCGTTGGGATCAGAGCTCTAGATCAAAGCTGCACAGCGACCTGACACCCAGGGTTACAAGGCCGACATAGTGACCCCCTTACCGGCCTCGTGAACCCCAGACCCTAGTTACTCTGGGCACTTAGGAGTCTCTGTCCCTTAATCACTTCTGGGAGCTCCCCAGCAGGCTGCGGGCATCAGCCGCCTCCTGCCTCACAGGTGAGACTCTTGGCGCTGTGCAAGCCGCCCCCTCGCTTGCAGGCCCAGGGTAGGAAGCGGGAGGCCCGGTGCTCGCAGAAGAGGGTTTGATGAATCCACCTCTGTGTTATGGGCACAGCACAGTTCCCCTGTGTCCCTCTGCTGGCTTGTCGTAAGCAGCACCCAGCGGCCCTGGCTCCAGGCTGGTGCCTTGCGAGCTCTGGCCCTGGCAGGGAGCGGTGCAGGGGGCTGGGCAGGGGCCCTGGCAAACCAGCTGCTGGGAGGCGTCTTTGAGGCAGCAAAACAGTCCCTTAAGAAGCAAGATCAGGTTATTCCTGTCCCTGGGTGGGCTCGAACCACCAGCCTTTCGGTTAACAGCCGAACGCGCTGACCCATTGCGCCACAGAGATACACAGAAAGAAAACTGCTGTTACCAAGGCTGCTCCGAGCAGCCGGCGCATCTCCCTGCCAGCGCTAGAGCTCACAAGGCACTAGGCCGGATGCTGGAGCTGGGGCTGAAGACCCAGCAGGGGGGTGCAGCAGAAGTGGGCTGGGCCCAAAACCCTGTGGCTGATCGATCAAAACCATTGTGTGCTAAACCTACACGTCTTCCTTTTTGCTCTGGGCAATCCAGCAAGGAGCAATCAGCAGAGGGCCAAGAGCCTAGGCCATGGGGCAAGAGGTGGCTGAGGCGGCAGCCGGCCAGGGAGTTAAATCAGCCCAACCCCACCGAGTCTGGCTCAATGTCACAAGGTCCCAGTGTCCCAAGGGAAGCAGTGGGGGCAAAAGACCTATCTGGCTTCAAGATTAAGCTAGATCCATTTATGGAGGGGATGGTTTGATGGGATAACATGATCTTAGTCAATTTATTGCCATCAGTGGTAAATAGGCCCAATGGTCAATGATGGGATGTTAGAAGTTACTACAGAGAACTTTTTCCTGGGTGTCTGGCTGGTGAGTCTTGCCCACATGCTCGGGGTTCAGCTGATTGCCATATTTGGGGTCGGGAAGGAATTTTCCTCCAGCGTAGATCGGCAGAGGCCCTGGAGGTTTTTCGTCTTCCTCTGCAGCATGGGGCACGGGTCACTTACTGGAGGATTCTCTGCATCTTGAAGTCTTTAAACTGTGATTGAGGACTTCAATAGCTGAGACATAGGTGAGAGGATTATTCCAGGAGTGGGTGGGTGAGATTCTGTGGCCTGCATTGTGCAGGAGGTCAGACTAGATGATCATAATGGTCCCTTCTGACCTTAAAGTCTGAGTCTCCATGGAAGACAATTTGTTAAATCCCAGATGAGTGGAGTTAAATCGGTTCTCAGCCTGAGTCCTTTGCTCTTAATCCTGAGGATATTGTCCCACCATGGGGCCATTTCCCGCCTCTCTTTCAGACAGAAGCACCATTTTCTCTGCACAGACCCAGGAACAGCGAGATCTGTCTCTGTCCCTTGTGCAAAGCAGGGGGTCAAATTCCATGGAACCAATGGACGAGCAGGGGGCCCTGGGCACATCCAGCGCCGGCAGTGAGTTGTTCCCTCCCCTTCTCCTTAGTGCTGCTACAGTTATTTCATGGAATGTCCGGGATGGGGGAAAAGCTGAGAAAAGGACCCTAAAAATCTCAGGGCCTCAGGGAAAACCCAACCACTGCTACCGGGGTAGCTGAGGTGCTGGAGATCTGCACGGGACAGGGACTGTGTGAACTGTCCAGGTGGGGAATGAATAACAATCTACAGCTAGATCCACCTCATTAACCACCGACACAGGCTAATCATGCTGCAGAGAGACGGGAAACCGGGAGCGATTCTTTCCTGTTCAGCCATAGAAACAGGGACCCAATTGCACCGCAGTGAATGTGCTGGGGAAAGCCGGACTTTACAGGCCGGTGGAAATAGCAGATCCTAGAAACACCTGGAGCTCCCCACCCCACTTCTGCCACCAGGGTCAGGGATTGAGCTGTTCACAGCGCCCCCCACCACCATGACCTTCCAGCAGGGGGTGGCAGCAGCCCCCCCCCAATGCAGGGGAGAGGCTGAGTGTATCTCTGCACCCGGAGTCCAGGGCACGACTCTCTCTGCCCCACACATAGAATCTGGCCCTGCTGCAAAGTGACCCCTATGAGCCAGCAACCTCCACGAGAGCATGATCGGGGCGGTGGGGGGCAGGGGCGGGGAAGGCTTCCAATGAAGTTTATAAGCCACTGGCTGCTTTGGAAGGAGGCAGGCTCTGAGTGTGAACAGCCAGGCAGTCAGGTCTGTCTGGGGATGTAGCTCAGTGGTAGAGCACCTGCTTCGCATGTTTGAGGTCCTGGGTTCAAGCCCCAGCATCTCCAGCTTTGCTTTTCACCTGGCTGCTCTGCTCATGCCCATCTGGGCTGTGGCTGGCCTGTCTCCCTGCACAAGTTTCAATCTGAGCAGTGAGGGCAAAGTGCCAACGGCAGGAGAGCTCTGGGGGGGTTTCACCAAAGCTCCATCCAGCCCAGTGTCCTGTCTCCTGACAGGGGCCAATGCCAGGGGCCCCAGAGGGAATGAACAGAACAGGGAATCAGCCAGTGATCATCCCCTGTTGCCTATTCCCAGCTCCTGGCAAACAGAGACTAGAGACACCATCCCTGCCCAGCCTGGCTAATAGCCATTGCTGGCCCTGTCCTCCATGAATGTATCTAGTTCTGTTTTGAGCCCTGTTATCGTCTTGGCCTTCACAACATCCTCTGGGAGAAAGCTCCACAGACTGACTCTTGTCGTGTGACCCCCTCCCCCTTCCCCTCCCCCTCTAAGGCAGCGGGTTTCAAACTTTTTTTTCTGGTGACCCAGTAGAAGAAAATTGTTGATGCCCACGACCCAATGGAGCTGGGCATGAGGGGTTTGGGAGGGGCTCAGGGCTGGGGCAGGGGGTTGGGGGGCAGGATGAAGGCTGCAAGGTGGGGCAGAGAATGAGGGGTTCAGGGTATGAGGGGGGCTCTAGGCTTGGACAGGAGATTGGGGTGTAGGGGTGAAGGCTGCAGGGTGGGGCCAGGGATGAGGGGTTTGTGCTGCAGGAGGGGCTCCAAGTTTGGGGGCTCCAAGGTAGAGCAGGGGGTTGGGGTGGAAAAGGGGGTCAGGGCTCTGGGCTGGGGGTGCAGGCTCTGGGGTGGGGCCAGGGATGAGGGTCTTGGGGTGCAGGAAAGGGCTCCTGGTTTGGGGGGCTAAAGTCTCAGGCAGGGGATTGGGGCACACGGTTGGGGTGTGAGGTTACCTCGCACGGCTCCTGATCAGTGGATGAACCCGGGGTGGAGGTGGGGCGTTGGTAGGGATTCAGGTGTGGGCAGATACCCTGCCTTAGCCAGAGCCGGGCACCACGGCTTAGCTGGTTAAAGCCCCTGTCTTGTAAACAGGAGATCCTGGGTTTGACTCCCAGTGGTGCTTTGGTGTGTCCCTTTTGGGCACCTGGTATTGGCTACTGTGAGAACAAAAGATACAGAACTAAATGGACCTTCGGTCTAGCCCAGTCTGGCTGTTCCCATGGTTTCAATTACACTCCCAGGCACTGATAACGGAGTTATTGAAAGTATCAGAGTGGGAGTCGTGATAGTCTGGATTTGCCGTCTTAGTCTGGATCTGGGGCTCACCAACATAACATGATGACCAAAAGCAACATTCACATTTCATTTCCACATCCTTTCACTCAGCCCTGTACACAACCTTGCATGTATTGTGACAGGTGGGAATGGTGCTTGACCATACCTCACCTAGCAACTGGCCAGCATGCTCCCTCAACAGCTCCTGCACGTGCAAAATGTTAAGTCAAAGACTGTCCTGGACAGTCCCAACCATGGTGCAGTGCAGCGAAACAGCCAAAAAGCTGACAAATTTGTAACAACGTCAGCCTTCTGGCTGTTTGACTGCACTGCACCATGGTTTCAATCACTGGAGTGATTGAGCACACTACAATATGGATGACTACATGAGTCATCCCACCACAACCCAAGCTACACATTACAACTCTACAAATACAGCATACACAACGATATGAACACACTTGACAGACACTTCAGAATGCCCATAAAATTATACAACTACTAACAGTGTTCTCTTGCAACTTTGATGGCTAGAACATTTGCACTCATAACATTCTTGTGAAATAAGTAATTTGTTTGCATTTTGTGCAATTAATTACAGGAAGTACTTCACATAAGTGAGCAACCAAATGAACCCAACCTCTCCAATTGGGATATCATGAAATGGCATTATTGTCATTTCTGCAATTGATAATTCTGGTATCTACCAGAACACAGTAATACCAGCCACACTGCTCTACTATGTTCTAGCCATCAAACAGAGGACACTTCACATCACAACCCAACCCATATACAATCTAACCCCAATTCTTCCACACAAAGCACACCAAGGTCTTCTCCGCTGACACTGATGCCTTCCGACCACATGGATGGAAATAGCTTCCTATGACAATGAGAACAAAAGATTCACACATTCAACAGCAGTAGAACACATGCTAAACATTTCTATTTCTAAAACAAACATGACAAAGACACATGCAATTCCCATTAACATGCACCCAGTGAAACACAGTTCCCATCTTTGATGTACAACCAACCACAATAAGAAATGATCAATAACCATACTTAACTTGCAAACCTGACATCGATTTCACTTCCATTTTGGGAAACAAGTACTTCATGTCCCCCACACTCATACTTCAACTTCACTGGTTCTTTGCCAAATTGGACCCCATCTTCACATGGAACCTATGATGACAAAAATACTACGACACATGCAGTGCACACCGACCAACACCATAAAGAGTATCTCGAACCATCTGCAATTATGCAACCAGCACTTATGTCAGCATAACCCTTTTCCATTCCCCCACAAGGAAATGCAACACTGCACACCTTAATGGCACCAGCATACACCATGATAACTTCTTTTACATGATACCAACACTATCAGATGACCCTCTCCTCCCGCTCCTCCCATCACCCAACAAATACCACATACATAACAAAAAGCAGCAACCACCAGTGATACACAATGATATCTGACAAGAGACAGCTTGGCCATACATGTGGTCGGTTCTCTATTTTTCCATGATCCCCACAAACAACAATAAAAGAACCCACACATAATAAACTCACCTCACCTAACGCAGCAAAGACCACACTCATCAACAGGAGTGCACTAAAAGCTCTAACTTGTCACTTACCTCGCAGATGCAACCAGCTCCTCAGCTCCCATTGGTCTACATGGTTCCCAATAATGGTGGTGACAAACAGGACGCACTTGCCAGAGCCCATTCCCTCAGTTCTGGACTCAGATCCCCCTGTGGCACACAAACAATAAATGCCACATTATTGCTGAATGCCACAACAACACAATACCACACTCCCTTGGCTAAACTGACCAATTCAACACCCCAAAAAAGCCCCAGCACATTTGTACCTACAATAGACAAGCAACCCACTACTTCTATACAGTTAAAGTGAACATGAAATATAACTCAATTTACACAATACTCATGGCCCTTTCCCACCACGACACAGGCCCATCACTAACTAGGATGCTCACGTCCTCCTCAGAAAACCAACACCCAGTAGAAGACAGACAAACAAGGTAGTGGTGACCAGTGATGCAAACCCAGTGCTGTGCAAGAGAGAAGAACTGAGAACAGAGATCTCTAGTTATAGACTGGTCACTCTCCCAGCAATCAACCTCCCTGCAGGGGAATCACACTCTCCCTCCGTACAAGGATCTCCTGCACACCTCACATGCTCATTATAAACAGGCAGAGTTTAGAGGACTCCTGTCCATAAATGAGAAGCCCACAAATACTTCTGACCATCAAACGCTTCAGCACATGCTTATTTAGTCAGGATGGGCAGGAATGGCATCCCGAGCCTCTCTTTGCCCGAAGCTGGGATTGGGGGACAGGGCATGGATCAATCATTCATTCCCTTTCGGACACATGCCATTGTCCACTGTCAGAGGCCAGGATACGCATCTTGATGGACCTTTGGTCTGACCCAGTAAAGCCATTCTGATGTACTTAACTTTCACAGCCACTCCCACTCTCAGGATCTTCTTTTCCTTTGTACACCAGCCATCACTCCCATAGGTTAACATCCATGATGGACAAAGACAGAACTAGTCACAGCCCTCCACGGAACAAGGTGACACAGTACCTCATGTGGACACATCTGCAAATACAAACAAAGCTTGACTGCAAACCTACTCACAAATCTCCCAACTACACAATATGACGGATGACCACACCCACATACTGCTTCCTGAAGGGAAGGAACATCTACTACACACTACACCCCCGCCTCAGAGAAGCCTCCCACCCACCCCAAACACTCTTCCACATACTGGTGGCCCTTCCCCTTTCCCTCCACCACAGCAGGCCCATCACTAACTAGGATGCTCACATCCTCCTCGGACAACCAACACCCCATAGACAAGAAAGGACAAGTGAAGCTGTGACCCATCATGCAAACCCAGTGCCATGTAAAAGAGGACACTGGAGAATGGAGCATCTCTAGTTACAGACAGGACAATCTGCCAACAATCAATCTGCTTCCAGGGAAAACACACACTCCCTCCATACAATGACCACCCTCGTGTGCCCATTAAGAACGGGCACAATTTAGAGGACTCCCATCCCTAAACAAGGAGCCCCAGCAGCACAAGTACTTCTGACCATCGAGCCCTTTGCCAGATACTTAACTTTGACAGCCACTCCCCAAATCTTCTTTTCCTTTGTACACAGGCCTTCACTCCCATATGTTGACATCCGTACACTGATGTCATGACAGTCAAAGAGAAGGAGTCACAGCCCTCCACAGAATGATGCGACACATTACTGGATCTGGACACATCTGCAAATACAACCAAAGCTTCACTGCAAACCTATTCACAAAGCACCCAACTACACGATATGAAAGATGACCTCACCTGCATACTAAACAGAAGGAACACCTACTACACATTACACACCCCCTCAGGAAAGCACCCACCCACTCCAAACACTCTCTTCCACATATTCCTGCTCCACCCCCACCCACCACGTCCCACCACAACAAGGGCCCATCGCTAACTAGGATGCTCACATCCTCCTTGTAAAACCACAACCATGTAGAAGATGGAAAAAGGGTGAACTGGTGACCTGCCATGCAAACCCAGTGCTGTGTAATAGTGGACAACTGAGAACGGAGCATCTCTAGTTACAGACCAGACACTCTGCCAGCAATCAACCTTCCCTCAGGGGAAACGCACGCTCCCTCCATACACCGAGCTCCCTCCCACCCCTCACATGCCCATTATGAATGGGCAGCCGTTTAGGGACAGGAGTCCTCTAACAAGGAGCCCCAGCAGCACATATACTTCTGACCATCAAGCCCTTTGCCGGATACTTAACTTTGACAGCCACTCCCGATATCTTCTTTTCCTTTGTACACAGGCCTTCGCTCCCATACGTTGACATCCGTACAGTGATGGTGTGGCAGTCTAAGAGAAGGAGCCATGACTCCACAGAATGATACTACTCGGTACTGGATCTGGACACATCTCCAAATAAAAACAAAGCTTGACTGAACTTCAGTTATAACTCTACTCACAAAGCTCCCAACACCACAATATGAAAGATGACCTGACCTATATATTGCTTCCCTGAGAGGGAACACCTACTACATATAACACCCCCCTCAAAACTACACCCCAAACACTGTCAACCACATGGAAAATGGCTGCGCTTCTACATACCGATGGCCCTCCCCCTTTCCGTACCCCACAGGGGCCCATCGCTAACTATCATGCTCACATCCTCCTCAGAAAACCACAACCATATAAAAAAGAACACAAGGATGAAGTGGTGACCAGAGATGCAAACCCAGTGCTGTGTAAGAGAGAAGAACTGAGAACGGAGCATCTCTAGTTACAGACAGGTCACATTCCCAGCAATTAACCTTCCTCCAGGGGAAACACACAATCCCTCCATACAATGAGCTCCCACCCACCCCTCACAGGCCCATTGAAAATGAGCTGAGTTTAGAGCTCCCATAAGTAAAGAGACAGCCTCAATATCACAAACAGTTCTGACCATCGAACACTTTGGCATATACTTATCTTTGGAAATTGGAGAGGAGCTCCCCCCTCTCAAGATCCCCTTCACCTCAGTAGACAGGCCTTCACTCCCATACATTGAAATCATTCACAAACATACAGCATTGGCAAAGAGAAAAATATTCACAACCTTCATGTCACAATGTGACTCAGTACTGGATACGGGCACAGCTGCAAATACAAAGAAAACTTGACTGCAAACATGGTTTATAAACTCTACACACAGGGCTCCAGACAACTGAGTAGGAAAAAATACACAATGAGCATGCAGTTGAGATTAAGGGAAATAACTCTTACTAAATATTAGAGATTCCTCAGACTAGTCCCCACCTAACCCAAACATAAAAATGCTGTACTTCTTCAATAGTCCAGCACCATGGACATGCTACTACTACTAGATGTGTATTTAACAAAAAAAGCTATTAGAAACAAGCCCCACTGTATTCCTTCCCAATGAAAATAATAATGCTAATACATAAATCATATACACTATGAACAACCCAAAACGAAAGGTAAAAGCACATTACACAGAAATAAGGACATAAAAACAGTATATTAACCACAAATATATGTAATTGTTCCCCCATACCAATACTCACCATGACTACAATCACCCAAACAAGTGCCTATGTACATCTCTTTGAGCCAACACAAAGCTGAATGACTTTCTGTGACAAGACCCCACCTTATATACTGCCTAAGCTCCACCCCTCCATTTCCCAGCATGCCTTAGAAGCCAAAGGCTGCTATAAATGCAGACTCAGGTGACACAGAAACCCTTTAGTTCATTCCTACCTTAACAGCAGTAAGGACTGTTCATCTTGATATATTAATCAGACATCTTTTCTACAATACAAATTTTCTGAAGACTCAAACTTTATTACCAGGTAACACTATTATGGCCATATTTCAGTTTCCTAAGAAGAAAACACTACCTAGAGGGAGGAGGAGACTCTACAGTGCATGCAGTTGGGGGCTGCTCAAAGAGGTACCTCAACAGTGCTGGAGAGGTGTGTTTGTACTGCGACAGGGTATTTTGGGGCTAATGAAAAGATTTCTTGGGTGGTGCTCAAAGGCATACCTCCAGCCTCATGCTCACAATGGAGGGCAGTGTCACTCTCTGTCACATTGCCCAGGCAGCTGCCACAGGCCAAAGACACTGCACCATCACCATGACCAACTTTAGGGAAAATGTCAACCTGTGCAAACTTTGCCCCCAGGCCACCTCCCCCCATCCCCTGGATGCCCAACTGCCTCCTCCGAATACTTAACTTACATACTCAAAGGTCACAGATCTCACCCTCCACAAAACATAAGCACTGTGTGGGCAACCAGAAAGCACTGGCTGCCAGGTAGACACCCAGCTCTTAAGGCAACACCACCACTCCCAGCACCCCGTCCGGGAACAAGCGGTGTAGCGCCGATATTACTCCCCCTGGGAACAAGCAGTGTGACGCCGATAATACTCCCCCTGGGAACAAGAGGTGTTCCCTGAATAGCGTCACGTCTGGGAACAAGCGGTGTAGCGCAGATAAAACTCCCCCTGGGAACAAGCAGTGTCACGCTGATAATACTCCCCCGGGAACAAGCGGTGTGACGCAGATAGCACTCCCCCTGGGAAGAAGCAGTGTGACGCCGATAATACTCCCCGTGCGAACAAGCGGTGAGACGCAGATAGCACTCCCCCGGGGAACAAGAGGTGTCTCGTGAATAGCGTCCCATCCGGGAACAAGCAGTGTGATGCTGATAATCCTCCCCCTGGGAACAAGAGGTGTTCCCTGAATAGCGTCCCGTCCGGGAACAAGCGGTGTAGCGCGGATAAAACTCCCCCTGGGAACAAGCAGTGTGACGCCGATAATACTCCCCCTGGGAACAAGAGGTGTTCCCTGTATAGCGTCCCGTCCGGGAACAAGTGGTGTAGCGCGGATAAAACTCCCCCTGGGAAGAAGAGGTGTTTCATGAATAGCGTCCCGTCCGGGAACAAGCGGTGTAGCGCGGATAAAACTCCCCGTGGGAACAAGCAGTGTGACGCCGATAATACTCCCCCTGGGAACAAGTGGTGTTACGCAGATAGCACTCCCCTGGGGAACAAGCAGTGTGATGCTGATAATAGTCCCCCGGGAACATGTGGTGTGACGCAGATAGCACTCCCCCTGGGAACAAGAGGTGTTCCCTAAATAGCGTCCCGTCCGGGAACAAGAGGTGTGATTCTGATAAAACTGCCCCTGGGAACAAGAGGTGTCTCGAGAATAGCGTCCCGTCTGGGAACAATCAGCTTGACGCTGATAATACTCCCCCTGGTAACAAGAGGTGTTCCCTGTATAGCGTCCCGTCCGGGAACAAGCAGTGTGACGCTGATAATCCTCCCCCTGGGAACAAGAGGTGTTCCCTGAATAGCGTCCCGTCCGGGAACTAGCGGTGTAGTGCCGATATTATTCCCCCTGGGAAGAAGCATTGTGACGCCGATAATACTCCCCGTGCGAACAAGCGGTGAGACGCAGATAGCACTCCCCTGGGGAACAAGCAGTGTGATGCTGATAATAGTCCCCCGGGAACAAGTGGTGTGACGCAGATAGCACTCCCCCTGGGAACAAGAGGTGTTCCCTGAATAGCGTCCCGTCCGGGAACAAGCGGTGTAGCGTGTCTAAAACTCCCCCTGGGAACAAGCAGTGTGACGCCGATAATACTCCCCCTGGGAACAAGAGGTGTTCCCTGAATAGCGTCACGTCTGGGAGCAAGCGGTGTAGCGTGGATAAAACTCCCCCTGGGAACAAGCAGTGTGATGCTGATAATACTCCCCCGGGAACAAGTGGTGTTACGCAGATAGCACTCCCCTGGGGAACAAGAGGTGTTCCCTGAATAGCGTCCCGTCCGGGAACAAGCGGTGTGATGCTGATAAAACTGCCCCTGGGAACAAGAGGTGTCTCGTGAATAGCGTCCCATCTGGGAACAATCAGTGTGACGCTGATAATACTCCCCCTGGTAACAAGAGGTGTTCCCTGTATAGCGTCCCGTCCGGGAACAAGCAGTGTGATGCTGATAATCCTCCCCCTGGGAACAAGAGGTGTTCCCTGAATAGCGTCACGTCTGGGAACAAGCGGTGTAGCGTGGATAAAACTCCCCCTGGGAACAAGCAGTGTGACGCTGATAATACTCCCCCGGGAACATGTGGTGTTACGCAGATAGCACTCCCCTGGGGAACAAGAGGTGTTCCCTGTATAGCGTCCCGTCCGGGAACAAGCGGTGTAGCGCCGATATTACTCCCCCTGGTAACAAGAGGTGTTCCCTGTATAGCGTCCCGTCCGGGAACAAGCAGTGTGATGCTGATAATCCTCCCCCTGGGAACAAGAGGAGTTCCCTATATAGCGTCCCGTCCGGGAACAAGCGGTGTAGCGCCGATATTACTCCCCCTGGGAACAAGCAGTGTGACGCTGATAATACTCCCCCTGGGAACAAGTGGTGTAACGCTGATAATACTCCCCCGGGATCAAGCGGTGTGACGCTGATAAAACTCCCTCTGGGAAGAAGAGGTGTTTCGTGAATAGCGTCCCGTCCGGGAAGAAGCAGTGTAGCGCGGATAAAACTCCCCCTGGGAACAAGCAGTGTGACGCTGATAATACTCCCCCTGGGAACAAGAGGTGTTCCCTGAATAGCGTCCCGTCCGGGAACAACCGGTGTGATGCTGATAATACTCCCCCGGGAACAAGCGGTGTGACGCTGATAAAACTCCCCCTGGGAAGAAGAGGTGTTTCGTGAATAGCGTCCCGTCTGGGAATAAGCGGTGTAGCGCGGATAAAACTCCCCCTGGGAACAAGCAGTGTCACGCTGATAATACTCCCCCGGGAACAAGCGGTGTGACGAAGATAGCACTCCCCCTGGGAACAAGCAGTGTGACGCCGATAATACTCCCCGTACGAACAAGCGGTGAGACGCAGATAGCACTCCCCTGGGGAACAAGCAGTGTGATGCTGATAATAGTCCCCCGGGAACAAGTGGTGTGACGCAGATAGCACTCCCCCTGGGAACAAGAAGTGTCTCGTGAATAGCGTCCCGTCCGGGAACAAGCAGTGTGATGCTGATAATCCTCCCCCTGGGAACAAGAGGTGTTCCCTGAATAGCGTCCCGTCCGGGAACAAGCGGTGTAGCGCGGATAAAACTCCCCCTGGGAACAAGCACTGTGACGCCGATAATACTCCCCCTGGGAACAAGAGGTGTTCCCTGAATAGCGTCACGTCTGGGAACAAGCGGTGTAGCGCGGATAAAACTCCCCCTGGGAACAAGCAGTGTCACGCTGATAATACTCCCCCGGGAACAAGCGGTGTGACGCAGATAGCACTCCCCCCTGGGACGAAGCAGTGTGACACTGATAATACTTCCCGTGCGAACAAGCGGTGAGACGCAGATAGCACTCCCCCGGGGAACAAGAGTTGTCTCGTGAATAGCGTCCCGTCTGGGAACAATCAGTGTGACGCTGATAATACTCCCCCTGGTAACAAGAGGTGTTCCCTGTATAGCGTCCCGTCCGGGAACAAGCAGTGTGATGCTGATCATCCTCCCCCTGGGAACAAGAGGTGTTCCCTATATAGCTTCCCGTCCAGGAACAAGCGGTGTGACGCTGATAATACTCCCCCTGGGAACAAGAGGTTTCTCGTGAATAGCGTCCCGTCCGGGAACAAGCAGTGTGATGCTGATAATCCTCCCCCTGGGAACAAGAGGTGTTCCCTGAATAGCGTCCCTTCCGGGAACAAGCGGTGTAGCGCGGATAAAACTCCCCCTGGGAACAAGCAGTATGACGCCGATAATACTCCCCCGGGGAACAAGAGGTGTCTCGTGAATAGCGTCCCGTCCGGGAACAATCAGTGTGACGCTGATAATACTCCCCCTGGTAACAAGGGGTGTTCCCTGTACAGCGTCCCGTCCGGGAACAAGCAGTGTGATGCTGATAATCCTCCCCCTGGGAACAAGAGGTGTTCCCTATATAGCGTCCCGTCAGGGAACAAGCGGTGTAGCGCCGATATTACTCCCCCTGGGAACAAGCAGTGTGACGCCGATAATACTCCCCCTGGGAACAAGAGGTGTTCCCTGAATAGCGTCACGTCTGGGAACAAGCGGTGTAGGGCAGATAAAACTCCCCCTGGGAACAAGCAGTGTCACGCTGATAATACTCCCCCGGGAACAAGCGGTGTGATGCAGATAGCACTCCCCCTGGGAAGAAGCAGTGTGACGCCGATAATACTCCCCGTGCGAACAAGCTGTGAGACGCAGATAGCACTCCCCCGGGGAACAAGAGGTGTCTCGTGAATAGCGTCCCGTCCGGGAACAAGCAGTGTGATGCTGATAATCCTCCCCCTGGGAACAAGAGGTGTTCCCTGAATAGCGTCCCGTCCGGGAACAAGCGGTGTAGCGCGGATAAAACTCCCCCTGGGAACAAGCAGTGTGACGCCGATAATACTGCCCCTGGGAACAAGAGGTGTTCCATGTATAGCGTCCCGTCCGGGAACAAGTGGTGTAGCGCGGACAAAACTCCCCGTGGGAAGAAGAGGTGTTTCATGAATAGCGTCCCGTCCGGGAACAAGCGGTGTAGCGCGGATAAAACTCCCCGTGGGAACAAGCAGTGTGACGCCGATAATACTCCCCCTGGGAACAAGAGGTGTTCCCTGAATAGCGTCACGTCTGGGAACAAGCGGTGTAGCTTGGATAAAACTCCCCCTGGGAACAAGCAGTGTGACGCTGATAATACTCCCCGGGAACAAGTGGTGGTACGCAGATAGCACTCCCCTGGGGAACAAGCAGTGTGATGCTGATAATAGTCCCCCGGGAACATGTGGTGTGACGCAGATAGCACTCCCCCTGGGAACAAGAGGTGTTCCCTAAATAGCGTCCCGTCCGGGAACAAGAGGTGTGATTCTGATAAAACTGCCCCTGGGAACAAGAGGTGTCTCGAGAATAGCGTCCCGTCTGGGAACAATCAGTGTGACGCTGATAATACTCCCCCTGGTAACAAGAGGTGTTCCCTGTATAGCGTCCCGTCCGGGAACAAGCAGTGTGACGCTGATAATCCTCCCCCTGGGAACAAGAGGTGTTCCCTGAATAGCGTCCCGTCCGGGAACTAGCGGTGTAGTGCCGATATTATTCCCCCTGGGAAGAAGCATTGTGACGCCGATAATACTCCCCGTGCGAACAAGCGGTGAGACGCAGATAGCACTCCCCTGGGGAACAAGCAGTGTGATGCTGATAATAGTCCCCCGGGAACAAGTGGTGTGACGCAGATAGCACTCCCCCTGGGAACAAGAGGTGTTCCCTGAATAGCGTCCCGTCCGGGAACAAGCGGTGTAGCGTGTATAAAACTCCCCCTGGGAACAAGCAGTGTGACGCCGATAATACTCCCCCTGGGAACAAGAGGTGTTCCCTGAATAGCGTCACGTCTGGGAGCAAGCGGTGAAGCGTGGATAAAACTCCCCCTGGGAACAAGCAGTGTGATGCTGATAATACTCCCCCGGGAACAAGTGGTGTTACGCAGATAGCACTCCCCTGGGGAACAAGAGGTGTTCCCTGAATAGCGTCCCGTCCGGGAACAAGCGGTGTGATGCTGATAAAACTGCCCCTGGGAACAAGAGGTGTCTCGTGAATAGCGTCCCGTCTGGGACAATCAGTGTGACGCTGATAATACTCCCCCTGGTAACAAGAGGTGTTCCCTGTATAGCGTCCCGTCCGGGAACAAGCAGTGTGATGCTGATAATCCTCCCCCTGGGAACAAGAGGTGTTCCCTGAATAGCGTCACGTCTGGGAACAAGCGGTGTAGCGTGGATAAAACTCCCCCTGGGAACAAGCAGTGTGACGCTGATAATACTCCCCCGGGAACATGTGGTGTTACGCAGATAGCACTCCCCTGGGGAACAAGAGGTGTTCCCTGTATAGCGTCCCGTCCGGGAACAAGCGGTGTAGCGCCGATATTACTCCCCCTGGTAACAAGAGGTGTTCCCTGTATAGCGTCCCGTCCGGGAACAAGCAGTGTGATGCTGATAATCCTCCCCCTGGGAACAAGAGGTGTTCCCTGTATAGCGTCCCGTCCGGGAACAAGCGGTGTAGCGCCGATATTACTACCCCTGGGAACAAGCAGTGTGACGCTGATAATACTCCCCCTGGGAACAAGTGGTGTAACGCTGATAATACTCCCCCGGGATCAAGCGATGTGACGCTGATAAAACTCCCTCTGGGAAGAAGAGGTGTTTCGTGAATAGCGTCCCGTCTGGGAAGAAGCGGTGTAGCGCGGATAAAACTCCCCCTGGGAACAAGCAGTGTGACGCTGATAATACTCCCCCTGGGAACAAGAGGTGTTCCCTGAATAGCGTCCCGTCCGGGAACAACCGGTGTGATGCTGATAATACTCCCCCGGGAACAAGCGGTGTGACGCTGATAAAACTCCCCCTGGGAAGAAGAGGTGTTTCGTGAATAGCGTCCCGTCTGGGAATAAGCGGTGTAGCGCGGATAAAACTCCCCCTGGGAACAAGCAGTGTCACGCTGATAATACTCCCCCGGGAACAAGCGGTGTGACGAAGATAGCACTCCCCCTGGGAACAAGCAGTGTGACGCCGATAATACTCCCCGTACGAACAAGCGGTGAGACGCAGATCTCCCCCGGGGAACAAGAGGTGTTCCCTGAATAGCGTCCCCTCCGGGAACTAGCGGTGTAGCGCCGATATTATTCCCCCTGGGAACAAGCAGTGTGACGCCGATAATACTCCCCGTGCGAACAAGCGGTGAGACGCAGATAGCACTCCCCTGGGGAACAAGCAGTGTGATGCTGATAATAGTCCCCCGGGAACAAGTGGTGTGACGCAGATAGCACTCCCCCTGGGAACAAGAAGTGTCTCGTGAATAGCGTCCCGTCCGGGAACAAGCAGTGTGATGCTGATAATCCTCCCCCTGGGAACAAGAGGTGTTCCCTGAATAGCGTCCCGTCCGGGAACAAGCGGTGTAGCGCTGATAAAACTCCCCCTGGCAACAAGCACTGTGACGCCGATAAAACTCCCCCTGGGAACAAGCAGTGTCACGCTGATAATACTCCCCCGGGAACAAGCGGTGTGACGCAGATAGCACTCCCCCTGGGACGAAGCAGTGTGACGCTGATAATACTTCCCGTGCGAACAAGCGGTGAGACGCAGATAGCACTCCCCCGGGGAACAAGAGTTGTCTCGTGAATAGCGTCCCGTCCGGGAACAATCAGTGTGACGCTGATAATACTCCCCCTGGTAACAAGAGGTGTTCCCTGTATAGCGTCCCGTCCGGGAACAAGCAGTGTGATGCTGATCATCCTCCCCCTGGGAACAAGAGGTGTTCCCTATATAGCTTCCCGTCCGGGAACAAGCGGTGTGACGCTGATAATACTCCCCCTGGGAACAAGAGGTGTTCCCTGTATAGCGTCCCGTCCGGGAACAAGTGGTGTAGCGCGGACAAAACTCCCCCTGGGAAGAAGAGGTGTTTCATGAATAGCGTCCCGTCCGGGAACAAGCGGTGTAGCGCGGATAAAACTCCCCGTGGGAACAAGCAGTGTGACGCCGATAATACTCCCCCTGGGAACAAGAGGTGTTCCCTGAATAGCGTCACGTCTGGGAACAAGCGGTGTAGCTTGGATAAAACTCCCCCTGGGAACAAGCAGTGTGACGCTGATAATACTCCCCCGGGAACAAGTGGTGTTACGCAGATAGCACTCCCCTGGGGAACAAGCAGTGTGATGCTGATAATAGTCCCCCGGGAACATGTGGTGTGACGCAGATAGCACTCCCCCTGGGAACAAGAGGTGTTCCCTAAATAGCGTCCCGTCCGGGAACAAGAGGTGTGATTCTGATAAAACTGCCCCTGGGAACAAGAGGTATCTCGAGAATAGCGTCCCGTCTGGGAACAATCAGTGTGACGCTGATAATACTCCCCCTGGTAACAAGAGGTGTTCCCTGTATAGCGTCCCGTCCGGGAACAAGCAGTGTGACGCTGATAATCCTCCCCCTGGGAACAAGAGGTGTTCCCTGAATAGCGTCCCGTCTGGGAACTAGCGGTGTAGTGCCGATATTATTCCCCCTGGGAAGAAGCATTGTGACGCCGATAATACTCCCCGTGCGAACAAGCGGTGAGACGCAGATAGCACTCCCCTGGGGAACAAGCAGTGTGATGCTGATAATAGTCCCCCGGGAACAAGTGGTGTGACGCAGATAGCACTCCCCCTGGGAACAAGAGGTGTTCCCTGAATAGCGTCCCGTCCGGGAACAAGCGGTGTAGCGTGTATAAAACTCCCCCTGGGAACAAGCAGTGTGACGCCGATAATACTCCCCCTGGGAACAAGAGGTGTTCCCTGAATAGCGTCACGTCTGGGAGCAAGCGGTGTAGCGTGGATAAAACTCCCCCTGGGAACAAGCAGTGTGATGCTGATAATACTCCCCTGGGAACAAGTGGTGTTACGCAGATAGCACTCCCCTGGGGAACAAGAGGTGTTCCCTGAATAGCGTCCCGTCCGGGAACAAGCGGTGTGATGCTGATAAAACTGCCCCTGGGAACAAGAGGTGTCTCGTGAATAGCGTCCCGTCTGGGAACAATCAGTGTGACGCTGATAATACTCCCCCTGGTAACAAGAGGTGTTCCCTGTATAGCGTCCCGTCCGGGAACAAGCACTGTGATGCTGATAATCCTCCCCCTGGGAACAAGAGGTGTTCCCTGAATAGCGTCACGTCTGGGAACAAGCGGTGTAGCGTGGATAAAACTCCCCCTGGGAACAAGCAGTGTGACGCTGATAATACTCCCCCGGGAACATGTGGTGTTACGCAGATAGCACTCCCCTGGGGAACAAGAGGTGTTCCCTGTATAGCGTCCCGTCCGGGAACAAGCGGTGTAGCGCCGATATTACTCCCCCTGGTAACAAGAGGTGTTCCCTGTATAGCGTCCCGTCCGGGAACAAGCAGTGTGATGCTGATAATCCTCCCCCTGGGAACAAGAGGTGTTCCCTATATAGCGTCCCGTCCGGGAACAAGCGGTGTAGCGCCGATATTACTCCCCCTGGGAACAAGCAGTGTGACGCTGATAATACTCCCCCTGGGAACAAGTGGTGTAACGCTGATAATACTCCCCCGGGATCAAGCGGTGTGACGCTGATAAAACTCCCTCTGGGAAGAAGAGGTGTTTCGTGAATAGCGTCCCGTCCGGGAAGAAGCGGTGTAGCGCGGATAAAACTCCCCCTGGGAACAAGCAGTGTCACGCTGATAATACTCCCCCGGGAACAAGCGGTGTGACGCAGATAGCACTCCCCCTGGGAAGAAGCAGTGTGACGCCGATAATACTCCCCGTGCGAACAAGCGGTTATACGCAGATAGCACTCCCCCGGGGAACAAGAGGTGTTCCCTGTATAGCATCCCGTCCGGGAACAAGCAGTGTGATGCTGATAATCCTCCCCCTGGGAACAAGAGGTGTTCCCTATATAGCGTCTCGTCCAGGAACAAGCGGTGTGACGCTGATAATACTCCCCCTGGGAACAAGAAGTGTCTCGTGAATAGCGTCCCGTCCGGGAACAAGCAGTGTGATGCTGATAATCCTCCCCCTGGGAACAAGAGGTGTTCCCTGAATAGCGTCCCATCCGGGAACAAGCGGTGTAGCGCGGATAAAACTCCCCCTGGGAACAAGCAGTGTGACGCCGATAATACTCCCCCTGGGAACAAGAGGTGTTCCCTGTATAGCGTCCCGTCCGGGAACAAGTGGTGTAGCGCGGATAAAACTCCCCCTGGGAAGAAGAGGTGTTTCATGAATAGCGTCCCGTCCGGGAACAAGCGGTGTAGCGCGGATAAAACTCCCCGTGGGAACAAGCAGTGTGACGTCGATAATACTCCCCCTGGGAACAAGAGGTGTTCCCTGAATAGCGTCACGTCTGGGAACAAGCGGTGTAGCTTGGATAAAACTCCCCCTGGGAACAAGCAGTGTGACGCTGATAATACTCCCCCGGGAACAAGTGGTGTTACGCAGATAGCACTCCCCTGGGGAACAAGCAGTGTGATGCTGATAATAGTCCCCCGGGAACATGTGGTGTGACGAAGATAGCACTCCCCCTGGGAACAAGAGGTGTTCCCTGAATAGCGTCCCGTCCGGGAAGAAGAGGTGTGATTCTGATAAAACTGCCCCTGGGAACAAGAGGTGTCTCGAGAATAGCGTCCCGTCTGGGAACAATCAGTGTGACGCTGATAATACTCCCCCTGGTAACAAGAGGTGTTCCCTGTATAGCGTCCCGTCCGGGAACAAGCAGTGTGACGCTGATAATCCTCCCCCTGGGAACAAGAGGTGTTCCCTGAATAGCGTCCCGTCCGGGAACTAGCGGTGTAGTGCCGATATTATTCCCCCTGGGAACAAGCAGTGTGACGCCGATAATACTCCCCGTACGAACAAGCGGTGAGACGCAGATAGCACTCCCCTGGGGAACAAGCAGTGTGATGCTGATAATAGTCCCCCGGGAACAAGTGGTGTGACGCAGATAGCACTCCCCCTGGGAACAAGAGGTGTTCCCTGAATAGCGTCCCGTCCGGGAACAAGCGGTGTAGCGTGTCTAAAACTCCCCCTGGGAACAAGCAGTGTGACGCCGATAATACTCCCCCTGGGAACAAGAGGTGTTCCCTGAATAGCGTCACGTCTGGGAGCAAGCGGTGTAGCGTGGATAAAACTCCCCCTGGGAACAAGCAGTGTGATGCTGATAATACTCCCCCGGGAACAAGTGGTGTTACGCAGATAGCACTCCCCTGGGGAACAAGAGGTGTTCCCTGAATAGCGTCCCGTCCGGGAACAAGCGGTGTGATGCTGATAAAACTGCCCCTGGGAACAAGAGGTGTCTCGTGAATAGCGTCCCGTCTGGGAACAATCAGTGTGACGCTGATAATACTCCCCCTGGTAACAAGAGGTGTTCCCTGTATAGCGTCCCGTCCGGGAACAAGCAGTGTGATGCTGATAATCCTCCCCCTGGGAACAAGAGGTGTTCCCTGAATAGCGTCACGTCTGGGAACAAGCGGTGTAGCGTGGATAAAACTCCCCCTGGGAACAAGCAGTGTGACGCTGATAATACTCCCCCTGGGAACAAGAGGTGTTCCCTGAATAGCGTCCCGTCCGGGAACAAGCGGTGTGACGCTGATAATAGTCCCCCGGGAACAAGCGGTGTGACGCTGATAAAACTCCCCCTGGGAAGAAGAGGTGTTTCGTGAATAGCGTCCCGTCTGGGAATAAGCGGTGTAGCGCGGATAAAACTCCCCCTGGGAACAAGCAGTGTCACGCTGATAATACTCCCCCGGGAACAAGCGGTGTGACGAAGATAGCACTCCCCCTGGGAACAAGCAGTGTGACGCCGATAATACTCCCCGTACGAACAAGTGGTGAGACGCAGATCTCCCCCGGGGAACAAGAGGTGTTCCCTGAATAGCGTCCCGTCCGGGAACTAGCGGTGTAGCGCCGATATTATTCCCCCTGGGAACAAGCAGTGTGACGCCGATAATACTCCCCGTGCGAACAAGCGGTGAGACGCAGATAGCACTCCCCTGGGGAACAAGCAGTGTGATGCTGATAATAGTCCCCCGGGAACAAGTGGTGTGACGCAGATAGCACTCCCCCTGGGACCAAGAAGTGTCTCGTGAATAGCGTCCCGTCCGGGAACAAGCAGTGTGATGCTGATAATCCTCCCCCTGGGAACAAGAGGTGTTCCCTGTATAGCGTCCCGTCCGGGAACAAGCAGTGTGATGCTGATCATCCTCCCCCTGGGAACAAGAGGTGTTCCCTATATAGCGTCCCGTCCGGGAACAAGCGGTGTGACGCTGATAATACTCCCCCTGGGACCAAGAGGTGTCTCGTGAATAGCGTCCCGTCCGGGAACAATCAGTGTGACGCTGATAATACTCCCCCTGGGAACAAGAGGTGTTCCCTGAATAGCGTCCCGTCCGGGAACAAGCGGTGTAGCGCGGATAAAACTCCCCCTGGGACCAAGAGGTGTCTCGTGAATAGCGTCCCGTCCGGGAACAAGCAGTGTGATGCTGATAATCCTCCCCCTGGGAACAAGAGGTGTTCCCTGAATAGCGTCCCGTCCGGGAACAAGCGGTGTAGCGCGGATAAAACTCCCCCTGGGAACAAGCAGTGTGACGCCGATAATACTCCCCCTGGGAACAAGAGGTGTTCCCTGTATAGCGTCCCGTCCGGGAACAAGTGGTGTAGCGCGGATAAAACTCCCCCTGGGAAGAAGAGGTGTTTCATGAATAGCGTCCCGTCCGGGAACAAGCGGTGTAGCGCGGATAAAACTCCCCGTGGGAACAAGCAGTGTGACGTCGATAATACTCCCCCTGGGAACAAGAGGTGTTCCCTGAATAGCGTCACGTCTGGGAACAAGCGGTGTAGCGCGGATAAAACTCCCCCTGGGAACAAGCAGTGTGACGCTGATAATACTCCCCCGGGAACAAGTGGTGTTACGCAGATAGCACTCCCCTGGGGAACAAGCAGTGTGATGGTGATAATAGTCCCCCGGGAACATGTGGTGTGACGCAGATAGCACTCCCCCTGGGAACAAGAGGTGTTCCCTGAATAGCGTCCCGTCCGGGAACAAGAGGTGTGATTCTGATAAAACTGCCCCTGGGAACAAGAGGTGTCTCGAGAATAGCGTCCCGTCTGGGAACAATCAGTGTGACGCTGATAATACTCCCCCTGGTAACAAGAGGTGTTCCCTGTATAGCGTCCCGTCCGGGAAGAAGCAGTGTGACGCTGATAATCCTCCCCCTGGGAACAAGAGGTGTTCCCTGAATAGCGTCCCGTCCGGGAACTAGCGGTGTAGTGCCGATATTATTCCCCCTGGGAACAAGCAGTGTGACGCCGATAATACTCCCCGTACGAACAAGCGGTGAGACGCAGATAGCACTCCCCTGGGGAACAAGCAGTGTGATGCTGATAATAGTCCCCCGGGAACAAGTGGTGTGACGCAGATAGCACTCCCCCTGGGAACAAGAGGTGTTCCCTGAATAGCGTCCCGTCCGGGAACAAGCGGTGTAGCGTGTATAAAACTCCCCCTGGGAACAAGCAGTGTGACGCCGATAATACTCCCCCTGGGAACAAGAGGTGTTCCCTGAATAGCGTCACGTCTGGGAGCAAGCGGTGTAGCGTGGATAAAACTCCCCCTGGGAACAAGCAGTGTGATGCTGATAATACTCCCCCGGGAACAAGTGGTGTTACGCAGATAGCACTCCCCTGGGGAACAAGAGGTGTTCCCTGAATAGCGTCCCGTCCGGGAACAAGCGGTGTGATGCTAATAAAACTGCCCCTGGGAACAAGAGGTGTCTCGTGAATAGCGTCCCGTCTGGGAACAATCAGTGTGACGCTGATAATACTCCCCCTGGTAACAAGAGGTGTTCCCTGTATAGCGTCCCGTCCGGGAACAAGCAGTGTGATGCTGATAATCCTCCCCCTGGGAACAAGAGGTGTTCCCTGAATAGCGTCACGTCTGGGAACAAGCGGTGTAGCGTGGATAAAACTCCCCCTGGGAACAAGCAGTGTGACGCTGATAATACTCCCCCGGGAACATGTGGTGTTACGCAGATAGCACTCCCCTGGGGAACAAGAGGTGTTCCCTGTATAGCGTCCCGTCCGGGAACAAGCGGTGTAGCGCCGATATTACTCCCCCTGGTAACAAGAGGTGTTCCCTGTATAGCGTCCCGTCCGGGAACAAGCAGTGTGATGCTGATAATCCTCCCCCTGGGAACAAGAGGTGTTCCCTATATAGCGTCCCGTCCGGGAACAAGCGGTGTAGCGCCGATATTACTCCCCCTGGGAACAAGCAGTGTGACGCTGATAATACTCCCCCTGGGAACAAGTGGTGTGACGCTGATAATACTCCCCCGGGAACAAGCGGTGTGACGCTGATAAAACTCCCTCTGGGAAGAAGAGGTGTTTCGTGAATAGCGTCCCGTCCGGGAACAAGCGGTGTGACGCTGATAATAGTCCCCCTGGGAACAAGAGGTGTTCCCTGAATAGCGTCCCGTCCGGGAACAAGCGGTGTGACGCTGATAATAGTCCCCCGGGAACAAGCGGTGTGACGCTGATAAAACTCCCCCTGGGAAGAAGAGGTGTTTCGTGAATAGCGTCCCGTCTGGGAATAAGCGGTGTAGCGCGGATAAAACTCCCCCTGGGAACAAGCAGTGTCACGCTGATAATACTCCCCCGGGAACAAGCGGTGTGACGAAGATAGCACTCCCCCTGGGAACAAGCAGTGTGACGCCGATAATACTCCCCGTACGAACAAGCGGTGAGACGCAGATCTCCCCCGGGGAACAAGAGGTGTTCCCTGAATAGCGTCCCGTCCGGGAACTAGCGGTGTAGCGCCGATATTATTCCCCCTGGGAACAAGCAGTGTGACGCCGATAATACTCCCCGTGCGAACAAGCGGTGAGACGCAGATAGCACTCCCCTGGGGAACAAGCAGTGTGATGCTGATAATAGTCCCCCGGGAACAAGTGGTGTGACGCAGATAGCACTCCCCCTGGGACCAAGAAGTGTCTTGTGAATAGCGTCCCGTCCGGGAACAAGCAGTGTGATGCTGATAATCCTCCCCCTGGGAACAAGAGGTGTTCCCTGTATAGCGTCCCGTCCGGGAACAAGCAGTGTGATGCTGATCATCCTCCCCCTGGGAACAAGAGGTGTTCCCTATATAGCGTCCCGTCCGGGAACAAGCGGTGTGACGCTGATAATACTCCCCCTGGGAACAAGAGGTGTCTCGTGAATAGCGTCCCGTCCGGGAACAATCAGTGTGACGCTGATAATACTCCCCCTGGGAACAAGAGGTGTTCCCTGTATAGCGTCCCGTCCGGGAACAAGCAGTGTGATGCTGATCATCCTCCCCCTGGGAACAAGAGGTGTTCCCTATATAGCGTCCCGTCCGGGAACAAGCGGTGTGACGCTGATAATACTCCCCCTGGGAACAAGAGGTTTCTCGTGAATAGCGTCCCGTCCGGGAACAAGCAGTTTGATGCTGATAATCCTCCCCCTGGGAACAAGAGGTGTTCCCTGAATAGCGTCCCGTCCGGGAACACGCGGTGTAGCGCGGATAAAACTCCCCCTGGGAACAAGCAGTATGACGCCAATAATACTCCCCCTGGGAACAAGAGGTGTTCCCTGAATAGCGTCACGTCTGGGAACAAGCGGTGTAGCACGGATAAAACTCCCCCTGGGAACAAGCAGTGTCACGCTGATAATACTCCCCCTGGGAACAAGTGGTGTGACGCTGAAAATACTCCCCCGGGAACAAGCGGTGTGACGCTGATAAAACTCCCCCTGGGAAGAAGAGGTGTTTCGTGAATAGCGTCCCGTCCGGGAAGAAGCGGGGTAGCGCGGATAAAACTCCCCCTGGGAACGAGCAGTGTGATGCTGATAATACTCCCCTGGGAACAAGAGGTGTTCCCTGAAAAGCGTCCCGTCCGGAAACAAGCGGTGTGACGCTGATAATACTCCCCCGGGAACAAGCGGTGTGACGCTGATAAAACTCCCCCTGGGAAGAAGAGGTGTTTCGTATATAGCGTCCCGTCTGGGAATAAGCGGTGTAGCGTGGATAAAACTCCCCCTGGGAACAAGCAGTGTCACGCTGATAATACTCCCCCAGGAACAAGCAGTGTGACGAAGATAGCACTCCCCCTGGGAACAAGCAGTGTGACGCCGATAATACTCCCCGTGCGAACAAGCGGTGAGACGCAGATCTCCCCCGGGGAACAAGAGGTGTTCCCTGAATAGTGTCCCGTCCGGGAACAAGCGGTGTGATGCTGATAAAACTCCCCCTGGTAACAAGAGGTGTTCCCTGTATAGCGTCCCGTCCGGGAACAAGCAGTGTGACGCTGATAATCCTCCCCCTGGGAACAAGAGGTGTTCCCTGAATAGCGTCCTGTCCGTGAACAAGCGGTGTGATGCTGATAAAACTCCCCCTGGGAACAAGAGGTGTTCCCTGAATAGCGTCCCGTCCGGGAACTAGTGGTGTAGCGCCGATATTATTCCCCCTGGGAACAAGCAGTGTGACGCCGATAATACTCCCCGTGCGAACAAGCGGTGAGACGCAGATAGCACTCCCCTGGGGAACAAGCAGTGTGATGCTGATAATATTCCCCGGGAACAAGTGGTGTGACGCAGATAGCACTCCCCCTGGGAACAAGAGGTGTTCCCTGAATAGCGTCCCGTCTGGGAACAAGCGGTGTGACGCTGATAATACTCCCCCTGGGAACAAGAAGTGTCTCGTGAATAGCGTCCCGTCCGGGAACAAGCAGTGTGATGCTGATAATACTCCCCCTGGGAACAAGAGGTGTTCCCTGAATAGCGTCACGTCTGGGAACAAGCGGTGTAGCGCAGATAAAACTCCCCCTGGGAACAAGCAGTGTCACGCTGATAATACTCCCCCGGGAACAAGCGGTGTGACGCTGATAAAACTCCCCCTGGGAAGAAGAGGTGTTTCGTGAATAGCGTCCCGTCCGGGAAGAAGCGGGGTAGCGCGGATAAAACTCCCCCTGGGAACGAGCAGTGTGATGCTGATAATACTCCCCCTGGGAACAAGAGGTGTTCCCTGAAAAGCGTCCCGTCCGGAAACAAGCGGTGTGACGCTGATAATACTCCCCCGGGAACAAGCGGTGTGACGCTGATAAAACTCCCCCTGGGAAGAAGAGGTGTTTCGTATATAGCGTCCCGTCTGGGAATAAGCGGTGTAGCGTGGATAAAACTCCCCCTGGGAACAAGCAGTGTCACGCTGATAATACTCCCCCGGGAACAAGCAGTGTGACGAAGATAGCACTCCCCCTGGGAACAAGCAGTGTGACGCCGATAATACTCCCCGTGCGAACAAGCGGTGAGACGCAGATCTCCCCCGGGGAACAAGAGGTGTTCCCTGAATAGTGTCCCGTCCGGGAACAAGCGGTGTGATGCTGATAAAACTCCCCCTGGTAACAAGAGGTGTTCCCTGTATAGCGTCCCGTCCGGGAACAAGCAGTGTGACGCTGATAATCCTCCCCCTGGGAACAAGAGGTGTTCCCTGAATAGCGTCCTGTCCGTGAACAAGCGGTGTGATGCTGATAAAACTCCCCCTGGGAACAAGAGGTGTTCCCTGAATAGCGTCCCGTCCGGGAACTAGTGGTGTAGCGCCGATATTATTCCCCCTGGGAACAAGCAGTGTGACGCCGATAATACTCCCCGTGCGAACAAGCGGTGAGACGCAGATAGCACTCCCCTGGGGAACAAGCAGTGTGATGCTGATAATATTCCCCGGGAACAAGTGGTATGACGCAGATAGCACTCCCCCTGGGAACAAGAGGTGTTCCCTGAATAGCGTCCCGTCTGGGAACAAGCGGTGTGACGCTGATAATACTCCCCCTGGGAACAAGAAGTGTCTCGTGAATAGCGTCCCGTCCGGGAACAAGCAGTGTGATGCTGATAATACTCCCCCTGGGAACAAGAGGTGTTCCCTGAATAGCGTCACGTCTGGGAACAAGCGGTGTAGCGCAGATAAAACTCCCCCTGGGAACAAGCAGTATCACGCTGATAATACTCCCCCGGGAACAAGCGGTGTGACGCAGATAGCACTCCCCCTGGGAAGAAGCAGTGTGACGCCGATAATACTCCCCGTGCGAACAAGCGGTGAGACGCAGATAGCACTCCCCCGGGGAACAAGAGGTGTCTCGTGAATAGCGTCCGGTCCGGGAACAATCAGTGTGACGCTGATAATACTCCCCCTGGTAACAAGAGGTGTTCCCTGTATAGCGTCCCATCCGGGAACAAGCAGTGTGATGCTGATAATCCTCCCCCTGGGAACAAGAGGTGTTCCCTATATAGCGTCCCGTCCGGGAACAAGCGGTGTGACGCTGATAATACTCCCCCTGGGAACAAGAAGTGTCTCGTGAATAGCGTCCCGTCCGGGAACAAGCAGTGTGATGCTGATAATCCTCCCCCTGGGAACAAGAGGTGTTCCCTGAATAGCGTCCCGTCCGGGAACAAGCGGTGTAGCGCGGATAAAACTCCCCCTGGGAACAAGCAGTGTGACGCCGATAATACTCCCCCTGGGAAGAAGAGGTGTTCCCTGAATAGCGTCCCGTCCGGGAACTAGCGGTGTAGCACCGACATTATTCCCCCTGGGAACAAGCAGTGTGACGCTGATAATACTCCCCGTGCGAACAAGCGGTGAGACGCAGATAGCACTCCCCTGGGGAACAAGAGGTGTTCCCTGAATAGCGTCCCGTCCGGGAACAAGCGGTGTGATGCTAATAAAACTGCCCCTGGGAACAAGAGGTGTCTCGTGAATAGCGTCCCGTCTGGGAACAATCAGTGTGACGCTGATAATACTCCCCCTGGTAACAAGAGGTGTTCCCTGTATAGCGTCCCGTCCGGGAACAAGCAGTGTGATGCTGATAATCCTCCCCCTGGGAACAAGAAGTGTTCCCTGAATAGCGTCACGTCTGGGAACAAGCGGTGTAGCGTGGAAAAAACTCCCCCTGGGAACAAGCAGTGTGACGCTGATAATACTCCCCCGGGAACATGTGGTGTTACGCAGATAGCACTCCCCTGGGGAACAAGAGGTGTTCCCTGTATAGCGTCCCGTCCGGGAACAAGCGGTGTAGCGCCGATATTACTCCCCCTGGTAACAAGAGGTGTTCCCTGTATAGCGTCCCGTCCGGGAACAAGCAGTGTGATGCTGATAATCCTCCCCCTGGGAACAAGAGGTGTTCCCTATATAGCGTCCCGTCCGGGAACAAGCGGTGTAGCGCCGATATTACTCCCCCTGGGAACAAGCAGTGTGACGCTGATAATACTCCCCCTGGGAACAAGTGGTGTGACGCTGATAATACTCCCCCGGGAACAAGCGGTGTGACGCTGATAAAACTCCCTCTGGGAAGAAGAGGTGTTTCGTGAATAGCGTCCCGTCCGGGAACAAGCGGTGTGACGCTGATAATAGTCCCCCTGGGAACAAGAGGTGTTCCCTGAATAGCGTCCCGTCCGGGAACAAGCGGTGTGACGCTGATAATAGTCCCCCGGGAACAAGCGGTGTGACGCTGATAAAACTCCCCCTGGGAAGAAGAGGTGTTTCGTGAATAGTGTCCCGTCTGGGAATAAGCGGTGTAGCGCGGATAAAACTCCCCCTGGGAACAAGCAGTGTCACGCTGATAATACTCCCCCGGGAACAAGCGGTGTGACGAAGATAGCACTCCCCCTGGGAACAAGCAGTGTGACGCCGATAATACTCCCCGTACGAACAAGCGGTGAGACGCAGATCTCCCCCGGGGAACAAGAGGTGTTCCCTGAATAGCGTCCCGTCCGGGAACTAGCGGTGTAGCGCCGATATTATTCCCCCTGGGAACAAGCAGTGTGACGCCGATAATACTCCCCGTGCGAACAAGCGGTGAGACGCAGATAGCACTCCCCTGGGGAACAAGCAGTGTGATGCTGATAATAGTCCCCCGGGAACAAGTGGTGTGACGCAGATAGCACTCCCCCTGGGACCAAGAAGTGTCTCGTGAATAGCGTCCCGTCCGGGAACAAGCAGTGTGATGCTGATAATCCTCCCCCTGGGAACAAGAGGTGTTCCCTGTATAGCGTCCCGTCCGGGAACAAGCAGTGTGATGCTGATCATCCTCCCCCTGGGAACAAGAGGTGTTCCCTATATAGCGTCCCGTCCGGGAACAAGCGGTGTGACGCTGATAATACTCCCCCTGGGAACAAGAGGTGTCTCGTGAATAGCGTCCCGTCCGGGAACAATCAGTGTGACGCTGATAATACTCCCCCTGGGAACAAGAGGTGTTCCCTGTATAGCGTCCCGTCCGGGAACAAGCAGTGTGATGCTGATCATCCTCCCCCTGGGAACAAGAGGTGTTCCCTATATAGCGTCCCGTCCGGGAACAAGCGGTGTGACGCTGATAATACTCCCCCTGGGAACAAGAGGTTTCTCGTGAATAGCGTCCCGTCCGGGAACAAGCAGTGTGATGCTGATAATCCTCCCCCTGGGAACAAGAGGTGTTCCCTGAATAGCGTCACGTCTGGGAACAAGCGGTGTAGCACGGATAAAACTCCCCCTGGGAACAAGCAGTGTCACGCTGATAATACTCCCCCTGGGAACAAGTGGTGTGACGCTGAAAATACTCCCCCGGGAACAAGCGGTGTGACGCTGATAAAACTCCCCCTGGGAAGAAGAGGTGTTTCGTGAATAGCGTCCCGTCCGGGAAGAAGCGGGGTAGCGCGGATAAAACTCCCCCTGGGAACGAGCAGTGTGATGCTGATAATACTCCCCCTGGGAACAAGAGGTGTTCCCTGAAAAGCGTCCCGTCCGGAAACAAGCGGTGTGACGCTGATAATACTCCCCCGGGAACAAGCGGTGTGACGCTGATAAAACTCCCCCTGGGAAGAAGAGGTGTTTCGTATATAGCGTCCCGTCTGGGAATAAGCGGTGTAGCGTGGATAAAACTCCCCCTGGGAACAAGCAGTGTCACGCTGATAATACTCCCCCGGGAACAAGCAGTGTGACGAAGATAGCACTCCCCCTGGGAACAAGCAGTGTGACGCCGATAATACTCCCCGTGCGAACAAGCGGTGAGACGCAGATCTCCCCCGGGGAACAAGAGGTGTTCCCTGAATAGTGTCCCGTCCGGGAACAAGCGGTGTGATGCTGATAAAACTCCCCCTGGTAACAAGAGGTGTTCCCTGTATAGCGTCCCGTCCGGGAACAAGCAGTGTGACGCTGATAATCCTCCCCCTGGGAACAAGAGGTGTTCCCTGAATAGCGTCCTGTCCGTGAACAAGCGGTGTGATGCTGATAAAACTCCCCCTGGGAACAAGAGGTGTTCCCTGAATAGCGTCCCGTCCGGAAACTAGTGGTGTAGCGCCGATATTATTCCCCCTGGGAACAAGCAGTGTGACGCCGATAATACTCCCCGTGCGAACAAGCGGTGAGACGCAGATAGCACTCCCCTGGGGAACAAGCAGTGTGATGCTGATAATATTCCCCGGGAACAAGTGGTGTGACGCAGATAGCACTCCCCCTGGGAACAAGAGGTGTTCCCTGAATAGCGTCCCGTCTGGGAACAAGCGGTGTGACGCTGATAATACTCCCCCTGGGAACAAGAAGTGTCTCGTGAATAGCGTCCCGTCCGGGAACAAGCAGTGTGATGCTGATAATACTCCCCCTGGGAACAAGAGGTGTTCCCTGAATAGCGTCACGTCTGGGAACAAGCGGTGTAGCGCAGATAAAACTCCCCCTGGGAACAAGCAGTGTCACGCTGATAATACTCCCCCGGGAACAAGCGGTGTGACGCAGATAGCACTCCCCCTGGGAAGAAGCAGTGTGACGCCGATAATACTCCCCGTGCGAACAAGCGGTGAGACGCAGATAGCACTCCCCCGGGGAACAAGAGGTGTCTCGTGAATAGCGTCCCGTCCGGGAACAATCAGTGTGACGCTGATAATACTCCCCCTGGTAACAAGAGGTGTTCCCTGTATAGCGTCCCGTCCGGGAACAAGCAGTGTGATGCTGATAATCCTCCCCCTGGGAACAAGAGGTGTTCCCTATATAGCGTCCCGTCCGGGAACAAGCGGTGTGACGCTGATAATACTCCCCCTGGGAACAAGAAGTGTCTCGTGAATAGCGTCCCGTCCGGGAACAAGCAGTGTGATGCTGATAATCCTCCCCCTGGGAACAAGAGGTGTTCCCTGAATAGCGTCCCGTCCGGGAACAAGCGGTGTAGCGCGGATAAAACTCCCCCTGGGAACAAGCAGTGTGACGCCGATAATACTCCCCCTGGGAACAAGAGGTGTTCCCTGAATAGCGTCCCGTCCGGGAACTAGCGGTGTAGCACCGATATTATTCCCCCTGGGAACAAGCAGTGTGACGCTGATAATACTCCCCGTGCGAACAAGCGGTGAGACGCAGATAGCACTCCCCTGGGGAACAAGCAGTGTGATGCTGATAATAGTCCCCCGGGAACAAGTGGTGTGACGCAGATAGCACTCCCCCTGGGAACAAGAGGTGTTCCCTGAATAGCGTCCCGTCCGGGAAGAAGCGGTGTGACGCTGATAATACTCCCCCTGGGAACAAGAAGTGTCTCGTGAATAGCGTCCCGTCCGGGAACAAGCAGTGTGATGCTGATAATCCTCCCCCTGGGAACAAGAGGTGTTCCCTGAATAGCGTCCCGTCCGGGAACAAGCGGTGTAGCGCCGATATTACTCCCCCTGGGAACAAGCAGTGTGACGCTGATAATACTCCCCCTGGGAACAAGTGGTGTGACGCAGATAGCACTCCCTGTGGGAACAAGCAGTGTGACGCTGATAATACTCCCCCGGGAACAAGCGGTGTGATGCTGATAAAACTACCCCTGGGAAGAAGAGGTGTTTCGTGAATAGCGTCCCGTCCGGGAAGAAGCGGTCTAGCGCGGATAAAACTCCCCCTGGGAACAAGCAGTGTGACGCCGATAATACTCCCCCTGGGAACAAGAGGTGTTCCCTGAATAGCGTCACGTCTGGGAACAAGCGGTGTAGCGCGGATAAAACTCCCCCTGGGAACAAGCAGTGTCATGCTGATAAAACTCCCCCAGGAACAAGCGGTGTGACGCATATAGCACTCCCCCTGGGAAGAAGCAGTGTGACGCCGATAATACTCCCCGTGCGAACAAGCGGTGAGACGCAGCTAGCACTCCCCCGGGGAACAAGAGGTGTCTCGTGAATAGCGTCCCGTCCGGGAACAATCAGTGTGACGCTGATAATACTCCCCCTGGGAACAAGAGGTGTTCCCTATATAGCGTCCCGTCCGGGAACAAGCAGTGTAGCGCCGATATTACTCCCCCTGGGAACAAGCAGTGTGACGCCGATAATACTCCCCCTGGGAACAAGAGGTGTTCCCTGAATAGCGTCCCGTCCGGGAACAAGCGGTGTAGCGCGGATAAAACTCCCCCTGGGAACAAGCACTGTGACGCCGATAATACTCCCCCTGGGAACAAGAGGTGTTCCCTGAATAGCGTCACGTCTGGGAACAAGCGGTGTAGCACGGATAAAACTCCCCCTGGGAACAAGCAGTGTCACGCTGATAATACTCCCCCGGGAACAAGCGGTGTGACGCAGATAGCACTCCCCCCTGGGACGAAGCAGTGTGACACTGATAATACTTCCCGTGCGAACAAGCGGTGAGACGCAGATAGCACTACCCCGGGGAACAAGAGTTGTCTCGTGAATAGCGTCCCGTCCGGGAACAAGCGGTGTAGCGTGTATAAAACTCCCCCTGGGAACAAGCAGTGTGACGCCGATAATACTCCCCCTGGGAACAAGAGGTGTTCCCTGAATAGCGTCACGTCTGGGAGCAAGCGGTGTAGCGTGGATAAAACTCCCCCTGGGAACAAGCAGTGTGATGCTGATAATACTCCCCTGGGAACAAGTGGTGTTACGCAGATAGCACTCCCCTGGGGAACAAGAGGTGTTCCCTGAATAGCGTCCCGTCCGGGAACAAGCGGTGTGATGCTGATAAAACTGCCCCTGGGAACAAGAGGTGTCTCGTGAATAGCGTCCCGTCTGGGAACAATCAGTGTGACGCTGATAATACTCCCCCTGGTAACAAGAGGTGTTCCCTGTATAGCGTCCCGTCCGGGAACAAGCAGTGTGATGCTGATAATCCTCCCCCTGGGAACAAGAGGTGTTCCCTGAATAGCGTCACGTCTGGGAACAAGCGGTGTAGCGTGGATAAAACTCCCCCTGGGAACAAGCAGTGTGACGCTGATAATACTCCCCCGGGAACATGTGGTGTTACGCAGATAGCACTCCCCTGGGGAACAAGAGGTGTTCCCTGTATAGCGTCCCGTCCGGGAACAAGCGGTGTAGCGCCGATATTACTCCCCCTGGTAACAAGAGGTGTTCCCTGTATAGCGTCCCGTCCGGGAACAAGCAGTGTGATGGTGATAATCCTCCCCCTGGGAACAAGAGGTGTTCCCTATATAGCGTCCCGTCCGGGAACAAGCGGTGTAGCGCCGATATTACTCCCCCTGGGAACAAGCAGTGTGACGCTGATAATACTCCCCCTGGGAACAAGTGGTGTAACGCTGATAATACTCCCCCGGGATCAAGCGGTGTGACGCTGATAAAACTCCCTCTGGGAAGAAGAGGTGTTTCGTGAATAGCGTCCCGTCCGGGAAGAAGCGGTGTAGCGCGGATAAAACTCCCCCTGGGAACAAGCAGTGTCACGCTGATAATACTCCCCCGGGAACAAGCGGTGTGACGCAGATAGCACTCCCCCTGGGAAGAAGCAGTGTGACGCCGATAATACTCCCCGTGCGAACAAGCGGTTATACGCAGATAGCACTCCCCCGGGGAACAAGAGGTGTTCCCTGTATAGCATCCCGTCCGGGAACAAGCAGTGTGATGCTGATAATCCTCCCCCTGGGAACAAGAGGTGTTCCCTATATAGCGTCTCGTCCAGGAACAAGCGGTGTGACGCTGATAATACTCCCCCTGGGAACAAGAAGTGTCTCGTGAATAGCGTCCCGTCCGGGAACAAGCAGTGTGATGCTGATAATCCTCCCCCTGGGAACAAGAGGTGTTCCCTGAATAGCGTCCCATCCGGGAACAAGCGGTGTAGCGCGGATAAAACTCCCCCTGGGAACAAGCAGTGTGACGCCGATAATACTCCCCCTGGGAACAAGAGGTGTTCCCTGTATAGCGTCCCGTCCGGGAACAAGTGGTGTAGCGCGGATAAAACTCCCCCTGGGAAGAAGAGGTGTTTCATGAATAGCGTCCCGTCCGGGAACAAGCGGTGTAGCGCGGATAAAACTCCCCGTGGGAACAAGCAGTGTGACGTCGATAATACTCCCCCTGGGAACAAGAGGTGTTCCCTGAATAGCGTCACGTCTGGGAACAAGCGGTGTAGCTTGGATAAAACTCCCCCTGGGAACAAGCAGTGTGACGCTGATAATACTCCCCCGGGAACAAGTGGTGTTACGCAGATAGCACTCCCCTGGGGAACAAGCAGTGTGATGCTGATAATAGTCCCCCGGGAACATGTGGTGTGACGAAGATAGCACTCCCCCCGGGAACAAGAGGTGTTCCCTGAATAGCGTCCCGTCCGGGAAGAAGAGGTGTGATTCTGATAAAACTGCCCCTGGGAACAAGAGGTGTCTCGAGAATAGCGTCCCGTCTGGGAACAATCAGTGTGACGCTGATAATACTCCCCCTGGTAACAAGAGGTGTTCCCTGTATAGCGTCCCGTCCGGGAACAAGCAGTGTGACGCTGATAATCCTCCCCCTGGGAACAAGAGGTGTTCCCTGAATAGCGTCCCGTCCGGGAACTAGCGGTGTAGTGCCGATATTATTCCCCCTGGGAACAAGCAGTGTGACGCCGATAATACTCCCCGTACGAACAAGCGGTGAGACGCAGATAGCACTCCCCTGGGGAACAAGCAGTGTGATGCTGATAATAGTCCCCCGGGAACAAGTGGTGTGACGCAGATAGCACTCCCCCTGGGAACAAGAGGTGTTCCCTGAATAGCGTCCCGTCCGGGAACAAGCGGTGTAGCGTGTCTAAAACTCCCCCTGGGAACAAGCAGTGTGACGCCGATAATACTCCCCCTGGGAACAAGAGGTGTTCCCTGAATAGCGTCACGTCTGGGAGCAAGCGGTGTAGCGTGGATAAAACTCCCCCTGGGAACAAGCAGTGTGATGCTGATAATACTCCCCCGGGAACAAGTGGTGTTACGCAGATAGCACTCCCCTGGGGAACAAGAGGTGTTCCCTGAATAGCGTCCCGTCCGGGAACAAGCGGTGTGATGCTGATAAAACTGCCCCTGGGAACAAGAGGTGTCTCGTGAATAGCGTCCCGTCTGGGAACAATCAGTGTGACGCTGATAATACTCCCCCTGGTAACAAGAGGTGTTCCCTGTATAGCGTCCCGTCCGGGAACAAGCAGTGTGATGCTGATAATCCTCCCCCTGGGAACAAGAGGTGTTCCCTGAATAGCGTCACGTCTGGGAACAAGCGGTGTAGCGTGGATAAAACTCCCCCTGGGAACAAGCAGTGTGACGCTGATAATACTCCCCCGGGAACATGTGGTGTTACGCAGATAGCACTCCCCTGGGGAACAAGAGGTGTTCCCTGTATAGCGTCCCGTCCGGGAACAAGCGGTGTAGCGCCGATATTACTCCCCCTGGTAACAAGAGGTGTTCCCTGTATAGCGTCCCGTCCGGGAACAAGCAGTGTGATGCTGATAATCCTCCCCCTGGGAACAAGAGGTGTTCCCTATATAGCGTCCCGTCCGGGAACAAGCGGTGTAGCGCCGATATTACTCCCCCTGGGAACAAGCAGTGTGACGCTGATAATACTCCCCCTGGGAACAAGTGGTGTGACGCTGATAATACTCCCCCGGGAACAAGCGGTGTGACGCTGATAAAACTCCCTCTGGGAAGAAGAGGTGTTTCGTGAATAGCGTCCCGTCCGGGAACAAGTGGTGTGACGCTGATAATAGTCCCCCTGGGAACAAGAGGTGTTCCCTGAATAGCGTCCCGTCCGGGAACAAGCGGTGTGACGCTGATAATAGTCCCCCGGGAACAAGTGGTGTGACGCAGATAGCACTCCCCCTGGGACCAAGAAGTGTCTCGTGAATAGCGTCCCGTCCGGGAACAAGCAGTGTGATGCTGATAATCCTCCCCCTGGGAACAAGAGGTGTTCCCTGTATAGCGTCCCGTCCGGGAACAAGCAGTGTGATGCTGATCATCCTCCCCCTGGGAACAAGAGGTGTTCCCTATATAGCGTCCCGTCCGGGAACAAGCGGTGTGACGCTGATAATACTCCCCCTGGGAACAAGAGGTGTCTCGTGAATAGCGTCCCGTCCGGGAACAATCAGTGTGACGCTGATAATACTCCCCCTGGGAACAAGAGGTGTTCCCTGTATAGCGTCCCGTCCGGGAACAAGCAGTGTGATGCTGATCATCCTCCCCCTGGGAACAAGAGGTGTTCCCTATATAGCGTCCCGTCCGGGAACAAGCGGTGTGACGCTGATAATACTCCCCCTGGGAACAAGAGGTTTCTCGTGAATAGCGTCCCGTCCGGGAACAAGCAGTGTGATGCTGATAATCCTCCCCCTGGGAACAAGAGGTGTTCCCTGAATAGCGTCCCGTCCGGGAACAAGCGGTGTAGCGCGGATAAAACTCCCCCTGGGAACAAGCAGTATGACGCCAATAATACTCCCCCTGGGAACAAGAGGTGTTCCCTCAATAGCGTCACGTCTGGGAACAAGCGGTGTAGCACGGATAAAACTCCCCCTGGGAACAAGCAGTGTCACGCTGATAATACTCCCCCTGGGAACAAGTGGTGTGACGCTGAAAATACTCCCCCGGGAACAAGCGGTGTGACGCTGATAAAACTCCCCCTGGGAAGAAGAGGTGTTTCGTGAATAGCGTCCCGTCCGGGAAGAAGCGGGGTAGCGCGGATAAAACTCCCCCTGGGAACGAGCAGTGTGATGCTGATAATACTCCCCCTGGGAACAAGAGGTGTTCCCTGAAAAGCGTCCCGTCCGGAAACAAGCGGTGTGACGCTGATAATACTCCCCCGGGAACAAGCGGTGTGACGCTGATAAAACTCCCCCTGGGAAGAAGAGGTGTTTCGTATATAGCGTCCCGTCTGGGAATAAGCGGTGTAGCGTGGATAAAACTCCCCCTGGGAACAAGCAGTGTCACGCTGATAATACTCCCCCGGGAACAAGCAGTGTGACGAAGATAGCACTCCCCCTGGGAACAAGCAGTGTGACGCCGATAATACTCCCCGTGCGAACAAGCGGTGAGACGCAGATCTCCCCCGGGGAACAAGAGGTGTTCCCTGAATAGTGTCCCGTCCGGGAACAAGCGGTGTGATGCTGATAAAACTCCCCCTGGTAACAAGAGGTGTTCCCTGTATAGCGTCCCGTCCGGGAACAAGCAGTGTGACGCTGATAATCCTCCCCCTGGGAACAAGAGGTGTTCCCTGAATAGCGTCCTGTCCGTGAACAAGCGGTGTGATGCTGATAAAACTCCCCCTGGGAACAAGAGGTGTTCCCTGAATAGCGTCCCGTCCGGGAACTAGTGGTGTAGCGCCGATATTATTCCCCCTGGGAACAAGCAGTGTGACGCCGATAATACTCCCCGTGCGAACAAGCGGTGAGACGCAGATAGCACTCCCCTGGGGAACAAGCAGTGTGATGCTGATAATATTCCCCGGGAACAAGTGGTGTGACGCAGATAGCACTCCCCCTGGGAACAAGAGGTGTTCCCTGAATAGCGTCCCGTCTGGGAACAAGCGGTGTGACGCTGATAATACTCCCCCTGGGAACAAGAAGTGTCTCGTGAATAGCGTCCCGTCCGGGAACAAGCAGTGTGATGCTGATAATACTCCCCCTGGGAACAAGAGGTGTTCCCTGAATAGCGTCACGTCTGGGAACAAGCGGTGTAGCGCAGATAAAACTCCCCCTGGGAACAAGCAGTGTCACGCTGATAATACTCCCCCGGGAACAAGCGGTGTGACGCAGATAGCACTCCCCCTGGGAAGAAGCAGTGTGACGCCGATAATACTCCCCGTGCGAACAAGCGGTGAGACGCAGATAGCACTCCCCCGGGGAACAAGAGGTGTCTCGTGAATAGCGTCCCGTCCGGGAACAATCAGTGTGACGCTGATAATACTCCCCCTGGTAACAAGAGGTGTTCCCTGTATAGCGTCCCGTCCGGGAACAAGCAGTGTGATGCTGATAATCCTCCCCCTGGGAACAAGAGGTGTTCCCTATATAGCGTCCCGTCCGGGAACAAGCGGTGTGACGCTGATAATACTCCCCCTGGGAACAAGAAGTGTCTCGTGAATAGCGTCCCGTCCGGGAACAAGCAGTGTGATGCTGATAATCCTCCCCCTGGGAACAAGAGGTGTTCCCTGAATAGCGTCCCGTCCGGGAACAAGCGGTGTAGCGCGGATAAAACTCCCCCTGGGAACAAGCAGTGTGACGCCGATAATACTCCCCCTGGGAACAAGAGGTGTTCCCTGAATAGCGTCACGTCTGGGAACAAGCGGTGTAGCGCGGATAAAACTCCCCCTGGGAACAAGCAGTGTCATGCTGATAAAACTCCCCCAGGAACAAGCGGTGTGACGCATATAGCACTCCCCCTGGGAAGAAGTAGTGTGACGCCGATAATACTCCCCGTGCGAACAAGCGGTGAGACGCAGATAGCACTCCCCCGGGGAACAAGAGGTGTCTCGTGAATAGCGTCCCGTCCGGGAACAATCAGTGTGACGCTGATAATACTCCCCCTGGGAACAAGAGGTGTTCCCTATATAGCGTCCCGTCCGGGAACAAGCAGTGTAGCGCCGATATTACTCCCCCTGGGAACAAGCAGTGTGACGCCGATAATACTCCCCCTGGGAACAAGAGGTGTTCCCTGAATAGCGTCCCGTCCGGGAACAAGCGGTGTAGCGCGGATAAAACTCCCCCTGGGAACAAGCACTGTGACGCCGATAATACTCCCCCTGGGAACAAGAGGTGTTCCCTGAATAGCGTCACGTCTGGGAACAAGCGGTGTAGCACGGATAAAACTCCCCCTGGGAACAAGCAGTGTCACGCTGATAATACTCCCCCGGGAACAAGCGGTGTGACGCAGATAGCACTCCCCCCTGGGACGAAGCAGTGTGACACTGATAATACTTCCCGTGCGAACAAGCGGTGAGACGCAGATAGCACTACCCCGGGGAACAAGAGTTGTCTCGTGAATAGCGTCCCGTCCGGGAACAATCAGTGTGACGCTGATAATACTCCCCCTGGTAACAAGAGGTGTTCCCTGTATAGCGTCCCGTCCGGGAACAAGCAGTGTGATGCTGATCATCCTCCCCCTGGGAACAAGAGGTGTTCCCTATATAGCTTCCCGTCCGGGAACAAGCGGTGTGACGCTGATAATACTCCCCCTGGGAACAAGAGGTTTCTCGTGAATAGCATCCCGTCCGGGAACAAGCAGTGTGATGCTGATAATCCTCCCCCTGGGAACAAGAGGTGTTCCCTGAATAGCGTCCCTTCCGGGGACAAGCGGTGTAGCGTGGATAAAACTCCCCCTGGGAACAAGCAGTATGACGCCGATAATACTCCCCCGGGGAACAAGAGGTGTCTCGTGAATAGCGTCCCGTCCGGGAACAAGCAGTGTGATGCTGATAATCCTCCCCCTGGGAACAAGAGGTGTTCCCTATATAGCGTCCCGTCCGGGAACAAGCGGTGTAGCGCCGATATTACTCCCCCTGGGAACAAGCAGTGTGACGCCGATAATACTCCCCCTGGGAACAAGAGGTGTTCCCTGAATAGCGTCACGTCTGGGAACAAGCGGTGTAGCGCAGATAAAACTCCCCCTGGGAACAAGCAGTGTCACGCTGATAATACTCCCCCGGGAACAAGCGGTGTGACGCAGATAGCACTCCCCCTGGGAAGAAGCAGTGTGACGCCGATAATACTCCCCGTGCGAACAAGCGGTGAGACGCAGATAGCACTCCCCCGGGGAACAAGAGGTGTCTCATGAATAGCGTCCCGTCCGGGAACAAGCAGTGTGATGCTGATAATCCTCCCCCTGGGAACAAGAGGTGTTCCCTGAATAGCGTCCCGTCCGGGAACAAGCGGTGTAGCGCGGATAAAACTCCCCCTGGGAACAAGCAGTGTGACGCCGATAATACTCCCCCTGGGAACAAGAGGTGTTCCCTGTATAGCGTCTCGTCCGGGAACAAGTGGTGTAGCGCGGATAAAACTCCCCCTGGGAAGAAGAGGTGTTTCATGAATAGCGTCCCGTCCGGGAACAAGCGGTGTAGCGCGGATAAAACTCCCCGTGGGAACAAGCAGTGTGACGCCGATAATACTCCCCCTGGGAACAAGAGGTGTTCCCTGAATAGCGTCACGTCTGGGAACAAGCGGTGTAGCTTGGATAAAACTCCCCCTGGGAACAAGCAGTGTGACGCTGATAATACTCCCCCGGGAACAAGTGGTGTTACGCAGATAGCACTCCCCTGGGGAACAAGCAGTGTGATGCTGATAATAGTCCCCCGGGAACATGTGGTGTGACGCAGATAGCACTCCCCCTGGGAACAAGAGGTGTTCCCTAAATAGCGTCCCGTCCGGGAACAAGAGGTGTGATTCTGATAAAACTGCCCCTGGGAACAAGAGGTGTCTCGAGAATAGCGTCCCGTCTGGGAACAATCAGTGTGACGCTGATAATACTCCCCCTGGTAACAAGAGGTGTTCCCTGTATAGCGTCCCGTCCGGGAACAAGCAGTGTGACGCTGATAATCCTCCCCCTGGGAACAAGAGGTGTTCCCTGAATAGCGTCCCGTCCGGGAACTAGCGGTGTAGTGCCGATATTATTCCCCCTGGGAACAAGCATGGTGACGCCGATAATACTCCCCGTGCGAACAAGCGGTGAGACGCAGATAGCACTCCCCTGGGGAACAAGCAGTGTGATGCTGATAATAGTCCCCCGGGAACAAGTGGTGTGACGCAGATAGCACTCCCCCTGGGAACAAGAGGTGTTCCCTGAATAGCGTCCCGTCCGGGAACAAGCGGTGTAGCGTGTATAAAACTCCCCCTGGGAACAAGCAGTGTGACACCGATAATACTCCCCCTGGGAACAAGAGGTGTTCCCTGAATAGCGTCACGTCTGGGAGCAAGCGGTGTAGCGTGGATAAAACTCCCCCTGGGATCAAGCAGTGTGATACTGATAATACTCCCCCGGGAACAAGTGGTGTTACGCAGATAGCACTCCCCTGGGGAACAAGAGGTGTTCCCTGAATAGCGTCCCGTCCGGGAACAAGCGGTGTGATGCTGATAAAACTGCCCCTGGGAACAAGAGGTGTCTCGTGAATAGCGTCCCGTCTGGGAACAATCAGTGTGACGCTGATAATACTCCCCCTGGTAACAAGAGGTGTTCCCTGTATAGCGTCCCGTCCGGGAACAAGCAGTGTGATGCTGATAATCCTCCCCCTGGGAACAAGAGGTGTTCCCTGAATAGCGTCACGTCTGGGAACAAGCGGTGTAGCATGGATAAAACTCCCCCTGGGAACAAGCAGTGTGACGCTGATAATACTCCCCCGGGAACATGTGGTGTTACGCAGATAGCACTCCCCTGGGGAACAAGAGGTGTTCCCTGTATAGCGTCCCGTCCGGGAACAAGCGGTGTAGCGCCGATATTACTCCCCCTGGTAACAAGAGGTGTTCCCTGTATAGCGTCCAGTCCGGGAACAAGCAGTGTGATGCTGATAATCCTCCTCCTGGGAACAAGAGGAGTTCCCTATATAGCGTCCCGTCCGGGAACAAGCGGTGTAGCGCCGATATTACTCCCCCTGGGAACAAGCAGTGTGACGCTGATAATACTCCCCCTGGGAACAAGTGGTGTAACGCTGATAATACTCCCCCGGGAACAAGCGGTGTGACGAAGATAGCACTCCCCCTGGGAACAAGCAGTGTGACGCCGATAATACTCCCCGTACGAACAAGCGGTGAGACGCAGATCTCCCCCGGGGAACAAGAGGTGTTCCCTGAATAGCGTCCCCTCCGGGAACTAGCGGTGTAGCGCCGATATTATTCCCCCTGGGAACAAGCAGTGTGACGCCGATAATACTCCCCGTGCGAACAAGCGGTGAGACGCAGATAGCACTCCCCTGGGGAACAAGCAGTGTGATGCTGATAATAGTCCCCCGGGAACAAGTGGTGTGACGCAGATAGCACTCCCCCTGGGAACAAGAAGTGTCTCGTGAATAGCGTCCCGTCCGGGAACAAGCAGTGTGATGCTGATAATCCTCCCCCTGGGAACAAGAGGTGTTCCCTGAATAGCGTCCCGTCCGGGAACAAGTGGTGTAGCGCGGATAAAACTCCCCCTGGGAACAAGCACTGTGACGCCGATAATACTCCCCCTGGGAACAAGAGGTGTTCCCTGAATAGCGTCACGTCTGGGAACAAGCGGTGTAGCGCGGATAAAACTCCCCCTGGGAACAAGCAGTGTCACGCTGATAATACTCCCCCGGGAACAAGCGGTGTGACGCAGATAGCACTCCCCCCTGGGACGAAGCAGTGTGACACTGATAATACTTCCCGTGCGAACAAGCGGTGAGACGCAGATAGCACTCCCCCGGGGAACAAGAGTTGTCTCGTGAATAGCGTCCCGTCCGGGAACAATCAGTGTGACGCTGATAATACTCCCCCTGGTAACAAGAGGTGTTCCCTGTATAGCGTCCCGTCCGGGAACAAGCAGTGTGATGCTGATCATCCTCCCCCTGGGAACTAGAGGTGTTCCCTATATAGCTTCCCGTCCGGGAACAAGCGGTGTGACGCTGATAATACTCCCCCTGGGAACAAGAGGTTTCTCGTGAATAGCATCCCGTCCGGGAACAAGCAGTGTGATGCTGATAATCCTCCCCCTGGGAACAAGAGGTGTTCCCTGAATAGCGTCCCTTCCGGGAACAAGCGGTGTAGCGTGGATAAAACTCCCCCTGGGAACAAGCAGTATGACGCCGATAATACTCCCCCGGGGAACAAGAGGTGTCTCGTGAATAGCGTCCCGTCCGGGAACAAGCAGTGTGATGCTGATAATCCTCCCCCTGGGAACAAGAGGTGTTCCCTATATAGCGTCCCGTCCGGGAACAAGCGGTGTAGCGCCGATATTACTCCCCCTGGGAACAAGCAGTGTGACGCCGATAATACTCCCCCTGGGAACAAGAGGTGTTCCCTGAATAGCGTCACGTCTGGGAACAAGCGGTGTAGCGCAGATAAAACTCCCCCTGGGAACAAGCAGTGTCACGCTGATAATACTCCCCCGGGAACAAGCGGTGTGACGCAGATAGCACTCCCCCTGGGAAGAAGCAGTGTGACGCCGATAATACTCCCCGTGCGAACAAGCTGTGAGACGCAGATAGCACTCCCCCGGGGAACAAGAGGTGTCTCGTGAATAGCGTCCCGTCCGGGAACAAGCAGTGTGATGCTGATAATCCTCCCCCTGGGAACAAGAGGTGTTCCCTGAATAGCGTCCCGTCCGGGAACAAGCGGTGTAGCGCGGATAAAACTCCCCCTGGGAACAAGCAGTGTGACGCCGATAATACTCCCCCTGGGAACAAGAGGTGTTCCCTGTATAGCGTCCTGTCCGGGAACAAGTGGTGTAGCGCGGACAAAACTCCCCCTGGGAAGAAGAGGTGTTTCATGAATAGCGTCCCGTCCGGGAACAAGCGGTGTAGCGCGGATAAAACTCCCCGTGGGAACAAGCAGTGTGACGCCGATAATACTCCCCCTGGGAACAAGAGGTGTTCCCCGAATAGCGTCACGTCTGGGAACAAGCGGTGTAGCTTGGATAAAACTCCCCCTGGGAACAAGCAGTGTGACGCTGATAATACTCCCCCGGGAACAAGTGGTGTTACGCAGATAGCACTCCCCTGGGGAACAAGCAGTGTGATGCTGATAATAGTCCCCCGGGAACATGTGGTGTGACGCAGATAGGACTCGCCCTGGGAACAAGAGGTGTTCCCTAAATAGCGTCCCGTCCGGGAACAAGAGGTGTGATTCTGATAAAACTGCCCCTGGGAACAAGAGGTGTCTCGAGAATAGCGTCCCGTCTGGGAACAATCAGTGTGACGCTGATAATACTCCCCCTGGTAACAAGAGGTGTTCCCTGTATAGCGTCCCGTCCGGGAACAAGCAGTGTGACGCTGATAATCCTCCCCCTGGGAACAAGAGGTGTTCCCTGAATAGCGTCCCGTCCGGGAACTAGCGGTGTAGTGCCGATATTATTCCCCCTGGGAACAAGCATTTTGACGCCGATAATACTCCCCGTGCGAACAAGCGGTGAGACGCAGATAGCACTCCCCTGGGGAACAAGCAGTGTGATGCTGATAATAGTCCCCCGGGAACAAGTGGTGTGACCCAGATAGCACTCCCCCTGGGAACAAGAGGTGTTCCCTGAATAGCGTCCCGTCCGGGAACAAGCGGTGTAGCGTGTATAAAACTCCCCCTGGGAACAAGCAGTGTGACGCCGATAATACTCCCCCTGGGAACAAGAGGTGTTCCCTGAATAGCGTCACGTCTGGGAGCAAGCGGTGTAGCGTGGATAAAACTCCCCCTGGGAACAAGCAGTGTGATGCTGATAATACTCCCCCGGGAACAAGTGGTGTTACGCAGATAGCACTCCCCTGGGGAACAAAAGGTGTTCCCTGAATAGCGTCCCGTCCGGGAACAAGCGGTGTGATGCTGATAAAACTGCCCCTGGGAACAAGAGGTGTCTCGTGAATAGCGTCCCGTCTGGGAACAATCAGTGTGACGCTGATAATACTCCCCCTGGTAACAAGAGGTGTTCCCTGTATAGCGTCCCGTCCGGGAACAAGCAGTGTGATGCTGATAATCCTCCCCCTGGGAACAAGAGGTGTTCCCTGAATAGCGTCACGTCTGGGAACAAGCGGTGTAGCGTGGATAAAACTCCCCCTGGGAACAAGCAGTGTGACGCTGATAATACTCCCCCGGGAACATGTGGTGTTACGCAGATAGCACTCCCCTGGGGAACAAGAGGTGTTCCCTGTATAGCGTCCCGTCCGGGAACAAGCGGTGTAGCGCCGATATTACTCCCCCTGGTAACAAGAGGTGTTCCCTGTATAGCGTCCCGTCCGGGAACAAGCAGTGTGATGCTGATAATCCTCCCCCTGGGAACAAGAGGTGTTCCCTATATAGCGTCCCGTCCGGGAACAAGCAGTGTGACGCTGATAATACTCCCCCTGGGAACAAGTGGTGTAACGCTGATAATACTCCCCCGGGATCAAGCGGTGTGACGCTGATAAAACTCCCTCTGGGAAGAAGAGGTGTTTCGTGAATAGCGTCCCGTCCGGGAAGAAGCGGTGTAGCGCGGATAAAACTCCCCCTGGGAACAAGCAGTGTGACGCTGATAATACTCCCCCTGGGAACAAGAGGTGTTCCCTGAATAGCGTCCCGTCCGGGAACAACCGGTGTGATGCTGATAATACTCCCCCGGGAACAAGCGGTGTGACGCTGATAAAACTCCCCCTGGGAAGAAGAGGTGTTTCGTGAATAGCGTCCCGTCTGGGAATAAGCGGTGTAGCGCGGATAAAACTCCCCCTGGGAACAAGCAGTGTCACGCTGATAATACTCCCCCGGGAACAAGCGGTGTGACGAAGATAGCACTCCCCCTGGGAACAAGCAGTGTGACGCCGATAATACTCCCCGTACGAACAAGCGGTGAGACGCAGATCTCCCCCGGGGAACAAGAGGTGTTCCCTGAATAGCGTCCCCTCCGGGAACTAGCGGTGTAGCGCCGATATTATTCCCCCTGGGAACAAGCAGTGTGACGCCGATAATACTCCCCGTGCGAACAAGCGGTGAGACGCAGATAGCACTCCCCTGGGGAACAAGCAGTGTGATGCTGATAATAGTCCCCCGGGAACAAGTGGTGTGACGCAGATAGCACTCGCCCTGGGAACAAGAAGTGTCTCGTGAATAGCGTCCCGTCCGGGAACAAGCAGTGTGATGCTGATAATCCTCCCCCTGGGAACAAGAGGTGTTCCCTGAATAGCGTCCCGTCCGGGAACAAGCGGTGTAGCGCTGATAAAACTCCCCCTGGCAACAAGCACTGTGACGCCGATAATACTCCCCCTGGGAACAAGAGGTGTTCCCTGAATAGCGTCACATCTGGGAACAAGCGGTGTAGCGCGGATAAAACTCCCCCTGGGAACAAGCAGTGTCACGCTGATAATACTCCCCCGGGAACAAGCGGTGTGACGCAGATAGCACTCCCCCTGAGACGAAGCAGTGTGACGCTGATAATACTTCCCGTGCGAACAAGCGGTGAGACGCAGATAGCACTCCCCCGGGGAACAAGAGTTGTCTCGTGAATAGCGTCCGGCCGGGAACAATCAGTGTGACGCTGATAATACTCCCCCTGGTAACAAGAGGTGTTCCCTGTATAGCGTCCCGTCCGGGAACAAGCAGTGTGATGCTGATCATCCTCCCCCTGGGAACAAGAGGTGTTCCCTATATAGCTTCCCGTCCGGGAACAAGCGGTGTGACGCTGATAATACTCCCCCTGGGAACAAGAGGTTTCTCGTGAATAGCGTCCCGTCCGGGAACAAGCAGTGTGATCCTGATAATCCTCCCCCTGGGAACAAGAGGTGTTCCCTGAATAGCGTCCCTTCCGGGAACAAGCGGTGTAGCGCGGATAAAACTCCCCCTGGGAACAAGCAGTATGACGCCGATAATACTCCCCCTGGGAACAAGAGGTGTTCCCTGAATAGCGTCACGTCTGGGAACAAGCGGTGTAGCACGGATAAAACTCCCACTGGGAACAAGCAGTGTCACGCTGATAATACTCCCCCTGGGAACAAGTGGTGTGACGCTGAAAATACTCCCCCGGGAACAAGCGGTGTGACGCTGATAAAACTCCCCCTGGGAAGAAGAGGTGTTTCGTGAATAGCGTCCCGTCCGGGAAGAAGCGGTGAGCGCGGATAAAACTCCCCCTGGGAACAAGCAGTGTGATGCTGATAATACTCCCCCTGGGAACAAGAGGTGTTCCCTGAATAGCGTCCCGTCCGGAAACAAGCGGTGTGACGCTGATAATACTCCCCCGGTAACAAGCGGTGTGAAGCTGATAAAACTCCCCCTGGGAAGAAGAGGTGTTTCGTGAATAGCGTCACGTCTGGGAACAAGCGGTGTAGCTTGGATTAAACTCCCCCTGGGAACAAGCAGTGTGACGCTGATAATACTCCCCGTGCGAACAAGCTGTGAGACGCAGATAGCACTCCCCTGGGGAACAGGCAGTGTGATGCTGATAATAGTCCCCCGGGAACAAGTGGTGTGACGCAGATAGCACTCCCCCTGGGAACAAGAGGTGTTCCCTGAATAGCGTCCCATCCGGGAACAAGCGGTGTGACGCTGATAATACTCCCCCTGGGAACAAGAAGTGTCTCGTGAATAGCATCCCGTCCGGGAACAAGCAGTGTGATGCTGATAATCCTCCCCCTGGGAACAAGAGGTGTTCCCTGTATAGAGTCCCGTCCGGGAACAAGCGGTGTAGCGCCGATATTACTCCCCCTGGGAACAAGCAGTGTGAGGCTGATAATACTCCCCCTGGGAACAAGTGGTGTGACGCAGATAGCACTCCCCCTGGGAACAAGCAGTGTGACGCTGATAATACTCCCCCGGGAACAACCGGTGTGACGCTGATAAAACTCCCCCTGGGAAGAAGAGGTGTTTCGTGAATAGCGTCCCGTCCGGGAAGAAGCGGTCTAGCGCGGATAAAACTCCCCCTGGGAACAAGCAGTGTGACGCCGATAATACTCCCCCTGGGAACAAGAGGTGTTCCCTGAATAGCGTCACGTCTGGGAACAAGCGGTGTAGCGCGGATAAAACTCCCCCTGTGAACAAGCAGTGTCACGCTGATAATACTCCCCCGGGAACAAGCGGTGTGACGCAGATAGCACTCCCCCTGGGAAGAAGCAGTGTGACGCCGATAATACTCCCCGTGCGAACAAGCGGTGAGACGCAGATAGCACTCCCCCGGGGAACAAGAGGTGTCTCGTGAATAGCATCCCGTCCGGGAACAATCAGTGTGACGCTGATAATACTCCCCCTGGGAACAAGTGGTGTGACGCTGATAATACTCCCCCGGGAACAAGCAGTGTAGCGCGGATAAAACTCCCCCGGGGAACAAGAAGTGTTCCCTGAATAGCGTCCCATCCGGGAACAAGCAGTGTGGCGCCGATATTACTCCCCCTGGGAACAAGCAGTGTGAAGCTGATAATACTCCCCGTGGGAACAAGAAGTGTCTCGTGAATAGCGTCCCGTCCGGGAACAAGCAGTGTGACGCTGATAATACTCCCCCTGGGAACAAGAGGTGTTCCCTGTATAGCGTCCCGTCCGGGAACAAGTGCTGTAGCGCGGATAAAACTCCCCCTGGGAATAAGAGGTGTTTCATGAATAGCGTCCCGTCTGGGAGCAAGCGGTGTAGCGTGGATAAAACTCCCCCTGGGAACAAGCAGTGTGATGCTGATAATACTCCCCCGGGAACAAGTGGTGTTACGCAGATAGCACTCCCCTGGGGAACAAGAGGTGTTCCCTTAATAGCGTCCCGTCCGGGAACAATCAGTGTGACGCTGATAATACTCCCCCTGGTAACAAGAGGTGTTCCCTGTATAGCGTCCCGTCCGGGAACAAGCAGTGTGAGGCTGATAATCCTCCCCCTGGGAACAAGAGGTGTTCCCTGAATAGCGTCACGTCTGGGAACAAGCGGTGTAGCGTGGATAAAACTCCCCCTGGGAACAAGCAGTGTGACGCTGATAATCCTCCCCCTGCGAACAAGAGGTGTTCCCTGAATAGCGTCCTGTCCGTGAACAAGCGGTGTGACGCTGATAAAACTCCCCCTGGGAACAAGAGGTGTTCCCTGAATAGCGTCCCGTCCGGGAACTAGCGGTGTAGCGCCGATATTATTCCCCCTGGGAACAAGCAGTGTGACGCCGATAATACTCCCCGTGCGAACAAGCGGTGAGACGCAGATAGCACTCCCCTGGGGAACAAGCAGTGTGATGCTGATAATAGTCCCCCGGGAACAAGTGGTGTGACGCAGATAGCACTCCCCCTGGGAACAAGAAGTGTCTCGTGAATAGCGTCCCGTCCGGGAACAAGCAGTGTGATGCTGATAATCCTCCCCCTGGGAACAAGAGGTGTTCCCTGAATAGCGTCCCGTCCGGGAACAAGCGGTGTAGCGCGGATAAAACTCCCCCTGGGAACAAGCACTGTGACGCCGATAATACTCCCCCTGGGAACAAGAGGTGTTCCCTGAATAGCGTCACGTCTGGGAACAAGCGGTGTAGCGCGGATAAAACTCCCCCTGGGAACAAGCAGTGTCACGCTGATAATACTCCCCCGGGAACAAGCGGTGTGACGCAGATAGCACTCCCCCTGGGACGAAGCAGTGTGACGCTGATAATACTTCCCGTGCGAACAAGCGGTGAGACGCAGATAGCACTCCCCCGGGGAACAAGAGGTGTCTCGTGAATAGCGTCCCGTCCGGGAACAATCAGTGTGACGCTGATAATACTCCCCCTGGTAACAAGAGGTGTTCCCTGTATAGCGTCCCGTCCGGGAACAAGCAGTGTGATGCTGATCATCCTCCCACTGGGAACAAGAGGTGTTCCCTATATAGCTTCCCGTCCGGGAACAAGCGGTGTGACGCTGATAATACTCCCCCTGGGAACAAGAGGTTTCTCGTGAATAGCGTCCCGTCCGGGAACAAGCAGTGTGATGCTGATAATCCTCCCCCTGGGAACAAGAGGTGTTCCCTGAATAGCGTCCCTTCTGGGAACAAGCGGTGTAGCGCGGATAAAACTCCCCCTGGGAACAAGCAGTATGACGCCGATAATACTCCCCCTGGGAACAAGAGGTGTTCCCTGAATAGCGTCACGTCTGGGAACAAGCGGTGTAGCACGGATAAGACTCCCCTGGGAACAAGCAGTGTCACGCTGATAATACTCCCCCTGGGAACAAGTGGTGTGACGCTGAAAATACTCCCCCGGCAACAAGCGGTGTGACGCTGATAAAACTCCCCCTGGGAAGAAGAGGTGTTTCGTGAATAGCGTCCCGTCCGGGAAGAAGCGGTGTAGCGCGGATAAAACTCCCCCTGGGAACAAGCAGTGTGATGCTGATAATACTCCCCCTGGGAACAAGAGGTGTTCCCTGAATAGCGTCCCGTCCGGAAACAAGCGGTGTGACGCTGATAATACTCCCCCGGGAACAAGCGGTGTGACGCTGATAAAACTCCCCCTGGGAAGAAGAGGTGTTTCGTGAATAGCGTCACGTCTGGGAACAAGCGGTGTAGCTTGGATAAAACTCCCCCTGGGAACAAGCAGTGTGACGCTGATAATACTCCCCGTGCGAACAAGCGGTGAGACGCAGATAGCACTCCCCTGGGGAACAAGCAGTGTGACGCTGATAATACTCCCCCGGGAACAAGCGGTGTGACGCTGATAAAACTCCCCCTGGGAAGAAGAGGTGTTTCGTGAATAGCGTCCCGTCCGGGAAGAAGCGGTCTAGCGCGGATAAAACTCCCCCTGGGAACAAGCAGTGTGACGCCGATAATACTCCCCCTGGGAACAAGAGGTGTTCCCTGAATAGCGTCACGTCTGGGAACAAGCGGTGTAGCGCGGATAAAACTCCCCCTGTGAACAAGCAGTGTCACGCTGATAATACTCCCCCGGGAACAAGCGGTGTGACGCAGATAGCACTCCCCCTGGGAAGAAGCAGTGTGACGCCGATAATACTCCCCGTCCGAACAAGCGGTGAGACGCAGATAGCACTCCCCCGGGGAACAAGAGGTGTCTCGTGAATAGCATCCCGTCCGGGAACAATCAGTGTGACGCTTATAATACTCCCCCTGGGAACAAGTGGTGTGACGCTGATAATACTCCCCCGGGAACAAGCGGTGTAGCGCGGATAAAACTCCCCCGGGGAACAAGAAGTGTTCCCTGAATAGCGTCCCATCCGGGAACAAGCAGTGTGGCGCCGATATTACTTCCCCTGGGAACAAGCAGTGTGAAGCTGATAATACTCCCCGTGGGAACAAGAAGTGTCTCGTGAATAGCGTCCCGTCCGGGAACAAGCAGTGTGACGCTGATAATACTCCCCCTGGGAACAAGAGGTGTTCCCTGTATAGCGTCCCGTCCGGGAACAAGTGGTGTAGCGCGGATAAAACTCCCCCTGGGAAGAAGAGGTGTTTCATGAATAGCGTCCCGTCTGGGAGCAAGCGGTGTAGCGTGGATAAAACTCCCCCTGGGAACAAGCAGTGTGATGCTGATAATACTCCCCCGGGAACAGGTGGTGTTACGCAGATAGCACTCCCCTGGGGAACAAGAGGTGTTCCCTGAATAGCGTCCCGTCCGGGAACAAGCGGTGTGATGCTGATAAAACTGCCCCTGGGAACAAGAGGTGTCTCGTGAATAGCGTCCCGTCTGGGAACAATCAGTGTGACGCTGATAATACTCCCCCTGGTAACAAGAGGTGTTCCCTGTATAGCGTCCCGTCCGGGAACAAGCAGTGTGAGGCTGATAATCCTCCCCCTGGGAACAAGAGGTGTTCCCTGAATAGCGTCACGTCTGGGAACAAGCGGTGTAGCGTGGATAAAACTCCCCCTGGGAACAAGCAGTGTGACGCTGATAATCCTCCCCCTGGGAACAAGAGGTGTTCCCTGAATAGCGTCCTGTCCGTGAACAAGCGGTGTGACGCTGATAAAACTCCCCCTGGGAAGAAGAGGTGTTTCGTGAATAGCGTCACGTCTGGGAACAAGCGGTGTAGCTTGGATAAAACTCCCCCTGGGAACAAGCAGTGTGACGCTGATAATACTCCCCGTGCGAACAAGCGGTGAGACGCAGATAGCACTCCCCTGGGGAACAAGCAGTGTGATGCTGATAATAGTCCCCCGGGAGCAAGTGGTGTGACGCAGATAGCACTCCCCCTGGGAACAAGAAGTGTCTCGTGAATAGCGTCCCGTCCGGGAACAAGCAGTGTGATGCTGATAATCCTCCCCCTGGGAACAAGAGGTGTTCCCTGAATAGCGTCCCGTCCGGGAACAAGCGGTGTAGCGCGGATAAAACTCCCCCTGGGAACAAGCACTGTGACGCCGCTAATACTCCCCCTGGGAACAAGAGGTGTTCCCTGAATAGCGTCACGTCTGGGAACAAGCGGTGTAGCACGGATAAAACTCCCCCTGGGAACAAGCAGTGTCACGCTGATAATACTCCCCCGGGAACAAGCGGTGTGACGCAGATAGCACTCCACCTGGGACGAAGCAGTGTGACGCTGATAATACTTCCCGTGCGAACAAGCGGTGAGACGCAGATAGCACTCCCCCGGGGAACAAGAGGTGTCTCGTGAATAGCGTCCCGTCCGGGAACAATCAGTGTGACGCTGATAATACTCCCCCTGGTAACAAGAGGTGTTCCCTGTATAGCGTCCCGTCCGGGAACAAGCAGTGTGATGCTGATCATCCTCCCCCTGGGAACAAGAGGTGTTCCCTATATAGCTTCCCGTCCGGGAACAAGCGGTGTGACGCTGATAATACTCCCCCTGGGAACAAGAGGTTTCTCGTGAATAGCGTCCCGTCCGGGAACAAGCAGTGTGATGCTGATAATCCTCCCCCTGGGAACAAGAGGTGTTCCCTGAATAGCGTCCCGTCCGGGAACAAGCGGTGTAGCGCGGATAAAACTCCCCCTGGGAACAAGCAGTATGACGCCGATAATACTCCCCCTGGGAACAAGAGGTGATCCCTGAATAGCGTCACGTCTGGGAACAAGCGGTGTAGCACGGATAAAACTCCCCCTGGGAACAAGCAGTGTCACGCTGATAATACTCCCCCTGGGAACAAGTGGTGTGACGCTGAAAATACTCCCCCGGGAACAAGCGGTGTGACGCTGACAAAACTCCCCCTGGGAAGAAGAGGTGTTTCGTGAATAGCGTCCCGTCCGGGAAGAAGCGGTGTAGCGCGGATAAAATTCCCCCTGGGAAGAAGCAGTGTGATGCTGATAATACTCCCCCTGGGAACAAGAGGTGTTCCCTGAAAAGCGTCCCGTCCGGAAACAAGCGGTGTGACGCTGATAATACTCCCCCGGGAACAAGCGGTGTGACACTGATAAAACTCCCCCTGGGAAGAAGAGGTGTTTCGTGAATAGCGTCCCGTCTGGGAATAAGCGGTGTAGCGTGGATAAAACTCCCCCTGGGAACAAGCAGTGTCACGCTGATAATACTCCCACGGGAACAAGCAGTGTGACGAAGATAGCACTCCCCCTGGGAACAAGCAGTGTGACGCCGATAATACTCCCCGTGCGAACAAGCGGTGAGACGCAGATCTCCCCCGGGGAACAAGAGGTGTTCCCTGAATAGTGTCCCGTCCGGGAACAAGCGGTGTGATGCTGATAAAACTCCCCCTGGTAACAAGAGGTGTTCCCTGTATAGCGTCCCGTCCGGGAACAAGCAGTGTGACGCTGATAATCCTCCCCCTGGGAACAAGAGGTGTTCCCTGAATAGCGTCCTGTCCGTGAACAAGCGGTGTGATGCTGATAACACTCCCCCGGGGAACAAGAGGTGTCTCGTGAATAGCGTCCCGTCCGGGAACAATCAGTGTGACGCTGATAATACTCCCCCTGGTAACAAGAGGTGTTCCCTGTATAGCGTCCCGTCCGGGAACAAGCGGTGTAGCGCGGATAAAACTCCCCCTGGGAACAAGCAGTGTGACGCCGATAATACTCCCCCTGGGAACAAGAGGTGTTCCCTGAACAGCGTCCCGTCAGGGAACTAGCGGTGTAGCGCCGATATTATTCCCCCTGGGAACAAGCAGTGTGACGCCGATAATACTCCCCGTGCGAACAAGCGGTGAGACGCAGATAGCACTCCCCTGGGGAATAAGCAGTGTGATGCTGATAATAATCCCCCGGGAACAAGTGGTGTGACGCAGATAGCACTCCCCCTGGGAACAAGAGGTGTTCCCTGAATAGCGTCCCGTCCGGGAAGAAGCGGTGTGACGCTGATAATACTCCCCCTGGGAACAAGAAGTGTCTCGTGAATAGCGTCCCGTCCGGGAACAAGCAGTGTGATGCTGATAATCCTCCCCCTGGGAACAAGAGGTGTTCCCTGAATAGCGTCCCGTCCGGGAACAAGCGGTGTAGCGCCGATATTACTCCCCCTGGGAACAAGCAGTGTGACGCTGATAATACTCCCCCTGGGAACAAGTGGTGTGACGCAGATAGCACTCCCCCTGGGAACAAGCAGTGTGACGCTGATAATACTCCCCCGGGAACAAGCGGTGTGATGCTGATAAAACTCCCCCTGCGAAGAAGAGGTGTTTCGTGAATAGCGTCCCGTCCGGGAAGAAGCGGTATAGTGCGGATAAAACTCCCCCTGGAAACAAGCAGTGTGACGCCGATAATACTCCCCCTGGGAACAAGAGGTGTTCCCTGAATAGCGTCACGTCTGGGAACAAGCGGTGTAGCGCGGATAAAACTCCCCCTGGGAACAAGCAGTGTCATGCTGATAATACTCCCCCAGGAACAAGCGGTGTGACGCAGATAGCACTCCCCCTGGGAAGAAGCAGTGTGACGCCGATAATACTCCCCGTGCGAACAAGCGGTGAGACGCAGATAGCACTCCCCCAGGGAACAAGAGGTATCTCGTGAATAGCGTCCCGTCCGGGAACAATCAGTGTGACGCTGATAATACTCCCCCTGGTAAGAAGAGGTGTTCCCTGTATAGCGTCCCGTCCGGGAACAAGCAGTGTGATGCTGATAATCCTCCCCCTGGGAACAAGAGGTGTTCCCTATATAGCGTCCCGTCCGGGAACAAGCGGTGTAGCGCCGATATTACTCCCCCTGGGAACAAGCAGTGTGACGCCGATAATACTCCCCCTGGGAACAAGAGGTGTTCCCTGAATAGCGTCACGTCTGGGAACAAGCGGTGTAGCGCGGATAAAACTCCCCCTGGGAACAAGCAGTGTCACGCTGATAATACTCCCCCGGGAACAAGCGGTGTGACGCAGATAGCACTCCCCCTGGGAAGAAGTAGTGTGACGCCGATAATACTCCCCGTGCGAACAAGCGGTGAGACGCAGATAGCACTCCCCCGGAGAACAAGAGGTGTCTCGTGAATAGCGTCCCGTCCGGGAACAATCAGTGTGACGCTGATAATACTCCCCCTGGGAACAAGTGGTGTGACGCTGATAATACTCCCCCGGGAACAAGCGGTGTAGCACGGATAAAACTCCCCCTGGGAACAAGCAGTGTCACGCTGATAATACTCCCCCGGGAACAAGCGGTGTGACGCAGATAGCACTCCCCCTGGGAAGAAGCAGTGTGACGCCGATAATACTCCCCGTGCGAACAAGCGGTGAGACGCAGATAGCACTCCCCCGGGGAACAAGAGGTGTCTCGTGAATAGCGTCCCGTCCGGGAGCAATCAGTGTGACGCTGATAATACTCCCCCTGGGAACAAGTGTTGTGACGCTGATAATACTCCCCCGGGAACAAGCGGTGTAGCGCGGATAAAACTCCCCCTGGGAACAAGAAGTGTTCCCTGAATAGCGTCCCGTCCGGGAACAAGCAGTGTGGCGCCGATATTACTCCCCCTGGGAACAAGCAGTGTGAAGCTGATAATACTCCCCGTGGGAACAAGAAGTGTCTCGTGAATAGCGTCCCGTCCGGGAACAAGCAGTGTGACGCTGATAATACTCCCCCTGGGAACAAGAGGTGTTCCCTGTATAGCGTCCCGTCCGGGAACAAGTGGTGTAGCGCGGATAAAACTCCCCCTGGGAAGAAGAGGTGTTTCATGAATAGCGTCCCGTCCGGGAACAAGCGGTGTAGCGCGGATAAAACTCCCCCTGGGAACAAGCAGTGTGACGCCGATAATACTCCCCCTGGGAACAAGAGGTGTTCCCTGAATAGCGTCACGTCTGGGAACAAGCGGTGTAGCGTGGATAAAACTCCCCCTGGGAACAAGCAGTGTGACGCTGATAATACTCCCCCGGGAACAAGTGGTGTTACGCAGATAGCACTGCCCTGGGGAACAAGCAGTGTGATGCTGATAATAGTCCCCTGGGAACATGTGGTGTGACGCAGATAGCACTCCCCCTGAGAACAAGAGGTGTTCCCTGAATAGCGTCCCGTCCGGGAACAAGAGGTGTGATTCTGATAAAACTGCCCCTGGGAACAAGAGGTTTCTCGAGAATAGCGTCCCGTCTGGGAACAATCAGTGTGACGCTGATAATACTCCCCCTGGTAACAAGAGGTGTTCCCTGTATAGCGTCCCGTCCGGGAACAAGCAGTGTGACGCTGATAATCCTCCCCCTGGGAACAAGAGGTGTTCCCTGAATAGCGTCCTGTCCGTGAACAAGCGGTGTGACGCTGATAAAACTCCCCCTGGGAACAAGAGGTGTTCCCTGAATAGCGTCCCGTCCGGGAACTAGCGGTGTAGCGCCGATATTATTACCCCAGGGAACAAGCAGTGTGACGCCGATAATACTCCCCGTGCGAACAAGCGGTGAGACGCAGATAGCACTCCCCTGGGGAACAATCTGTGTGATGCTGATAATAGTCCCCCGGGAACAAGTGGTGTGATGCAGATAGCACTCCCCCTGGGAACAAGAGGTGTTCCCTGAATAGCGTCCTGTCCGGGAACAAGCGGTGTGACGCTGATAATACTCCCCCTGGGAACGAGAAGTGTCTCGTGAATAGCGTCCCGTCCGGGAACAAGCAGTGTGATGCTGATAATCCTCCCCCTGGGAACAAGAGGTGTTCTCTGAATAGCGTCCCGTCCGGGAACAAGCGGTGTAGCGCCGATATTACTCCCCCTGGGAACAAGCACTGTGACGCTGATAATACTCCCCCTGGGAACAAGTGGTGTGACGCAGATAGCACTCCCCCTGGGAACAAGCAGTGTGATGCTGATAATACTCCCCCGGGAACAAGCGGTGTGACGCCGATAATACTCCCCCTGGGAACAAGAGGTGTTCCCTGAATAGCGTCACGTCTGGGAACAAGCGGTGTAGCACGGATAAAACTCCCCCTGGGAACAAGCAGTGTCACGCTGATAATACTCCCCCGGGAACAAGCGGTGTGACGCAGATAGCACTCCCCCTGGGAAGAAGCAGTGTGACGCCGATAATACTCCCCGTGCGAACAAGCGGTGAGACGCAGATAGCACTCCCCCGGGGAACAAGAGGTGTCTCGTGAATAGCGTCCCGTCCGGGAACAATCAGTGTGACGCTGATAATACTCCCCCTGGTAACAAGAGGTGTTCCCTGTATAGCGTCCCGTCCGGGAACAAGCAGTGTGATGCTGATAATCCTCCCCCTGGGAACAAGAGGTGTTCCCTATATAGCGTCCCGTCCGGGAACAAGCGGTGTAGCGCCGATATTACTCCCCCTGGGAACAAGCAGTGTGACGCTGATAATACTCCCCCTGGGAACAAGTGGTGTGACGCTGATAATACTCCCCCGGGAACAAGCGGTGTGACGCTGATAAAACTCCCCCTGGGAAGAAGAGGTGTTTCGTGAATAGCGTCCCGTCCGGGAAGAAGCGGTGTAGCGCGGATAAAACTCCCCCTGGGAACAAGCAGTGTGACGCTGATAATACTCCCCCTGGGAACAAGAGGTGTTCCCTGAATAGCGTCCCGTCCGGGAACAAGCGGTGTGACGCTGATAATAGTCCCCCGGGAACAAGCGGTGTGACGCTGATAAAACTCCCCCTGGGAAGAAGAGGTGTTTCTTGAATAGCGTCCCGTCTGGGAATAAGCGGTGTAGCGCGGATAAAACTCCCCCTGGGAACAAGCAGTGTCACGCTGATAATACTCCCCCGGGAACAAGCGGTGTGACGAAGATAGCACTCCCCCTGGGAACAAGCAGTGTGACGCCGATAATACTCCCCGTGCGAACAAGCGGTGAGACGCAGATCTCCCCCGGGGAACAAGAGGTGTTCCCTGAATAGCGTCCCGTCCGGGAACAAGCGGTGTGATGCTGATAAAACTCCCCCTGGGAACAAGAGGTGTCTCGTGAATAGCGTCCCGTCCGGGAACAATCAGTGTGAAGCTGATAATACTCCCCCTGGTAACAAGAGGTGTTCCCTGTATAGCGTCCCGTCCGGGAACAAGCAGTGTGATGCTGATAATCCTCCCCCTGGGAACAAGAGGTGTTCCCTCAATAGCGTCCTGTCCGTGAACAAGCGGTGTGACGCTGATAAAACTCCGCCGGGAACAAGCGGTGTGACGAAGATAGCACTCCCCCTGGGAACAAGCAGTGTGACGCCGATAATACTCCCCGTGCGAACAAGCGGTGAGACACAGATCTCCCCCGGGGAACAAGAGGTGTTCCCTGAATAGCGTCCCGTCCGGGAACAAGCGGTGTGATGCTGATAAAACTCCCCCTGGGAACAAGAGGTGTCTCGTGAATAGCGTCCCGTCCGGGAACAATCAGTGTAACGCTGATAATCCTCCCCCTGGGAACAAGAGGTGTTCCCTGAATAGCGTCCCGTCCGGGAACAAGCGGTGTAGCGCCGATATTACTCCCCCTGGGAACAAGCAGTGTGACGCCGATAATACTCCCCGTGCGAACAAGCGGTGAGACGCAGATAGCACTCCCCCGGAGAACAAGCAGTGTGATGCTGATAATAGTCCCCCGGGAACAAGTGGTGTGACGCAGATAGCACTCCCCCTGGGAACAAGAGGTGTTCCCTGAATAGCGTCCCGTCCGGGAACAAGCGGTGTAGCATGTATAAAACTCCCCCTGGGAACAAGCAGTGTGACACCGATAATACTCCCCCTGGGAACAAGAGGTGTTCCCTGAATAGCGTCACGTCTGGGAGCAAGCGGTGTAGCGTGGATAAAACTCCCCCTGGGAACAAGCAGTGTGATGCTGATAATACTCCCCCGGGAACAAGTGGTGTTACGCAGATAGCACTCCCCTGGGGAACAAGAGGTGTTCCCTGAATAGCGTCCCGTCCGGGAACAAGCGGTGTGATGCTGATAAAACTGCCCCTGGGAACAAGAGGTGTCTCGTGAATAGCGTCCCGTCTGGGAACAATCAGTGTGACGCTGATAATACTCCCCCTGGTAACAAGAGGTGTTCCCTGTATAGCGTCCCGTCCGGGAACAAGCAGTGTGATGCTGATAATCCTCCCCCTGGTAACAAGAGGTGTTCCCTGTATAGCGTCCCGTCCGGGAACAAGCAGTGTGACGCTGATAATCCTCCCCCTGGGAACAAGAGGTGTTCCCTGAATAGCGTCCTGTCCGTGAACAAGCGGTGTGATGCTGATAAAACTCCCCCTGGGAACAAGAGGTGTTCCTTGAATAGCGTCCCGTCCGGGAACTAGCGGTGTAGCGCCGATATTATTCCCCCTGGGAACAAGCAGTGTGACGCCGATAATACTCCCCGTGCGAACAAGCGGTGAGACGCAGACAGCACTCCCCTGGGGAACAAGCAGTGTGATGCTGATAATAGTCCCCCGGGAACAAGTGGTGTGACGCAGATAGCACTCCCCCTGGGAACAAGAGGTGTTCCCTGAATAGCGTCCCGTCTGGGAACAAGCGGTGTGACGCTGATAATACTCCCCCTGGGAACAAGAAGTGTCTCGTGAATAGCGTCCCGTCCGGGAACAAGCAGTGTGATGCTGATAATACTCCCCCTGGGAACAAGAGGTGTTCCCAGAATAGCGTCACGTCTGGGAACAAGCGGTGTAGCGTGGATAAAACTCCCCCTGGGAACAAGCAGTGTCACGCTGATAATACTCCCCCGGGAACAAGCGGTGTGACGCAGATAGCACTCCCCCTGGGAAGAAGCAGTGTGACGCCGATAATACTCCCCGTGCGAACAAGCGGTGAGACGCAGATAGCACTCCCCCGGGGAAGAAGAGGTGTCTCGTGAATAGCGTCCCGTCCGGGAACAATCAGTGTGACGCTGATAATACTCCCCCTGGTAACAAGAGGTGTTCCCTGTATAGAGTCCCGTCCGGGAACAAGCAGTGTGATGCTGATAATCCTCCCCCTGGGAACAAGAGGTGTTCCCTATATAGCGTCCCGTCCGGGAACAAGCGGTGTGACGCTGATAATACTCCCCCTGGGAACAAGAAGTGTCTCGTGAATAGCGTCCCGTCCGGGAACAAGCAGTGTGATGCTGATAATCCTCCCCCTGGGAACAAGAGGTGTTCCCTGAATAGCGTCCCATCCGGGAACAAGCGGTGTAGCGCGGATAAAACTCCCCCTGGGAACAAGCAGTGTGACGCCGATAATACTCTCCCTGGGAACAAGAGGTGTTCCCTGAATAGCGTCCCGTCCGGGAACTAGCGGTGTAGCGCCGATATTATTCCCCCTGGGAACAAGCAGTGTGACGCCGATAATACTCCCCGTGCGAACAAGCGGTGAGACGCAGATAGCACTCCCCTGGGGAACAAGCAGTGTGATGCTGATAATAGTCCCCCGGGAACAAATGGTGTGACGCAGATAGCACTCCCCCTGGGAACAAGAGGTGTTCCCTGAATAGCGTCCCGTCCGGGAAGAAGCGGTGTGACGCTGATAATACTCCTCCTGGGAACAAGAAGTGTCTCGTGAATAGCGTCCCGTCCGGGAACAAGCAGTGTGATGCTGATAATCCTCCCCCTGGGAACAAGAGGTGTTCCCTGAATAGCGTCCCGTCCGGGAAGAAGTGGTGTGACGCTGATAATACTCCCCCTGGGAACAAGAAGTGTCTCGTGAATAGCGTCCCGTCCGGGAACAATCAGTGTGACACTGATAATCCTCCCCCTGGGAACAAGAGGTGTTCCCTGAATAGCGTCCCGTCCGGGAACAAGCGGTGTAGCGCCGATATTACTCCCCCTGGGAACAAGCAGTGTGACGCCGATAATACTCCCCGTGCGAACAAGCGGTGAGACGCAGATAGCACTCCCCCGGAGAACAAGCAGTGTGATGCTGATAATAGTCCCCCGGGAACAAGTGGTGTGACGCAGATAGCACTCCCCCTGGGAACAAGAGGTGTTCCCTGAATAGCGTCCCGTCCGGGAACAAGCGGTGTAGCATGTATAAAACTCCCCCTGGGAACAAGCAGTGTGACACCGATAATACTCCCCCTGGGAACAAGAGGTGTTCCCTGAATAGCGTCACGTCTGGGAGCAAGCGGTGTAGCGTGGATAAAACTCCCCCTGGGAAGAAGCAGTGTGATGCTGATAATACTCCCCCGGGAACAAGTGGTGTTACGCAGATAGCACTCCCCTGGGGAACAAGAGGTGTTCCCTGAATAGCGTCCCGTCCGGGAACAAGCGGTGTGATGCTGATAAAACTGCCCCTGGGAACAAGAGGTGTCTCGTGAATAGCGTCCCGTCTTGGAACAATCAGTGTGACGCTGATAATACTCCCCCTGGTAACAAGAGGTGTTCCCTGTATAGCGTCCCGTCCGGGAACAAGCAGTGTGATGCTGATAATCCTCCCCCTGGTAACAAGAGGTGTTCCCTGTATAGCGTCCCGTCCGGGAACAAGCAGTGTGACGCTGATAATCCTCCCCCTGGGAACAAGAGGTGTTCCCTGAATAGCGTCCTGTCCGTGAACAAGCGGTGTGATGCTAATAAAACTCCCCCTGGGAACAAGAGGTGTTCCTTGAATAGCGTCCCGTCCGGGAACTAGCGGTGTAGCGCCGATATTATTCCCCCTGGGAACAAGCAGTGTGACGCCGATAATACTCCCCGTGCGAACAAGCGGTGAGACGCAGATAGCACTCCCCTGGGGAACAAGCAGTGTGATGCTGATAATAGTCCCCCGGGAACAAGTGGTGTGACGCAGATAGCACTCCCCCTGGGAACAAGAGGTGTTCCCTGAATAGCGTCCCGTCTGGGAACAAGCGGTGTGACGCTGATAATACTCCCCCTGGGAACAAGAAGTGTCTCGTGAATAGCGTCCCGTCCGGGAACAAGCAGTGAGATGCTGATAATACTCCCCCTGGGAACAAGAGGTGTTCCCTGAATAGCGTCACGTCTGGGAACAAGCGGTGTAGCGTGGATAAAACTCCCCCTGGGAACAAGCAGTGTCACGCTGATAATACTCCCCCGGGAACAAGCGGTGTGACGCAGATAGCACTCCCCCTGGGAAGAAGCAGTGTGACGCCGATAATACTCCCCGTGCGAACAACCGGTGAGACGCAGATAGCACTCCCCCGGGGAACAAGAGGTGTCTCGTGAATAGCGTCCCGTCCGGGAACAATCAGTGTGACGCTGATAATACTCCCCCTGGTAACAAGAGGTGTTCCCTGTATAGAGTCCCGTCCGGGAACAAGCAGTGTGATGCTGATAATCCTCCCCCTGGGAACAAGAGGTGTTCCCTATATAGCGTCCCGTCCGGGAACAAGCGGTGTGACGCTGATAATACTCCCCCTGGGAACAAGAAGTGTCTCGTGAATAGCGTCCCGTCCGGGAACAAGCAGTGTGATGCTGATAATCCTCCCCCTGGGAACAAGAGGTGTTCCCTGAATAGCGTCCCGTCCGGGAACAAGCGGTGTAGCGCGGATAAAACTCCCCCTGGGAACAAGCAGTGTGACGCCGATAATACTCCCCCTGGGAACAAGAGGTGTTCCCTGAATAGCGTCCCGTCCGGGAACTAGTGGTGTAGCGCCGATATTATTCCCCCTGGGAACAAGCAGTGTGACGCCGATAATACTCCCCGTGCGAACAAGCGGTGAGACGCAGATAGCACTCCCCTGGGGAACAAGCAGTGTGATGCTGATAATAGTCCCCCGGGAACAAATGGTGTGACGCAGATAGCACTCCCCCTGGGAACAAGAGGTGTTCCCTGAATAGCGTCCCGTCTGGGAAGAAGCGGTGTGACGCTGATAATACTCCCCCTGGGAACAAGAAGTGTCTCGTGAATAGCGTCCCGTCAGGGAACAAGCAGTGTGATGCTGATAATCCTCCCCCTGGGAACAAGAGGTGTTCCCTGAATAGCGTCCCATCCAGGAACAAGCGGTGTAGCGCCGATATTACTCCCCCTGGGAACAAGCAGTGTGACGCTGATAATACTCCCCCTGGGAACAAGTGGTGTGACGCAGATAGCACTCCCCCTGGGAACAAGCAGTGTGACGCTGATAATACTCCCCCGGGAACAAGCGGTGTGATGCTGATAAAACTCCCCCTGGGAAGAAGAGGTGTTTCGTGAATAGCGTCCCGTCCGGGAAGAAGCGGTATAGCGCGGATAAAACTCCCCCTGGGAACAAGCAGTGTGACGCCGATAATACTCCCCCTGGGAACAAGAGGTGTTCCCTGAATAGCGTCACGTCTGGGAACAAGCGGTGTAGCGCGGATAAAACTCCCCCTGGGAACAAGCAGTGTCATGCTGATAATACTCCCCCAGGAACAAGCGGTGTGACGCAGATAGCACTCCCCCTGGGAAGAAGCAGTGTGACGCCGATAATACTCCCCGTGCGAACAAGCGGTGAGACGCAGATAGCACTCCCCCGGGGAACAAGAGGTGTCTCGTGAATAGCGTCCCGTCTGGGAACAATCAGTGTGATGCTGATAATACTCCCCCTGGTAACAAGAGGTGTTCCCTGTATAGCGTCCCGTCCGGGAACAAGCAGTGTGATGCTGATAATCCTCCCCCTGGGAACAAGAGGTGTTCCCTATATAGCGTCCCGTCCGGGAACAAGCGATGTAGCGCCGATATTACTCCCCCTGGGAACAAGCAGTGTGACGCCGATAATACTCCCCCTGGGAACAAGAGGTGTTCCCTGAATAGCGTCACGTCTGGGAACAAGCGGTGTAGCGCGGATAAAACTCCCCCTGGGAACAAGCAGTGTCACGCTGATAATACTCCCCCGGGAACAAGCGGTGTGACGCAGATAGCACTCCCCCTGGGAAGAAGCAGTGTGACGCCGATAATACTCCCCGTGCGAACAAGCGGTGAGACGCAGATAGCACTCCCCCGGGGAACAAGAGGTGTCTCGTGAATAGCGTCCCGTCCGGGAACAATCAGTGTGACGCTGATAATACTCCCCCTGGGAACAAGTGGTGTGACGCTGATAATACTCCCCCGGGAACAAGCGGTGTAGCGCGGATAAAACTCCCCCTGGGAACAAGCAGTGTCACGCTGATAATACTCCCCCGGGAACAAGCGGTGTGACACAGATAGCACTCCCCCTGGGAAGAAGCAGTGTGACGACGATAATACTCCCCGTGCGAACAAGCGTTGAGACGCAGATAGGACTCCCCCGGGGAACAAGAGGTGTCTCGTGAATAGCGTCCCGTCCGGGAGCAATCAGTGTGACGCTGATAATACTCCCCCTGGGAACAAGTGGTGTGACGCTGATAATACTCCCCCGGGAACAAGCGGTGTAGCGCGGATAAAACTCCCCCTGGGAACAAGAAGTGTTCCCTGAATAGCGTCCCGTCCGGGAACAAGCAGTGTGGCGCCGATATTACTCCCCCTGGGAACAAGCAGTGTGAAGCTGATAATACTCCCCGTGGGAACAAGAAGTGTCTCGTGAATAGCGTCCAGTCCGGGAACAAGCAGTGTGACGCTGATAATACTCCCCCTGGGAACAAGAGATGTTCCCTGTATAGCGTCCCGTCCGGGAACAAGTGGTGTAGCGCGGATAAAAGTCCCCCTGGGAAGAAGAGGTGTTTCATGAATAGCGTCCCGTCCAGGAACAAGCGGTGTAGCGCGGATAAAACTCCCCCTGGGAACAAGCAGTGTGACGCCGATAATACTCCCCCTGGGAACAAGAGGTGTTCCCTGAATAGCGTCACGTCTGGGAACAAGCGGTGTAGCGTGAATAAAACTCCCCCTGGGAACAAGCAGTGTGACGCTGATAATACTCCCCCGGGAACAAGTGGTGTTACGCAGATAGCACTGCCCTGGGGAACAAGCAGTGTGATGCTGATAATAGTCCCCCGGGAACATGTGGTGTGATGCAGATAGCACTCCCCCTGGGAACAAGAGGTGTTCCCTGAATAGCGTCCCGTCCGGGAACAAGAGGTGTGATTCTGATAAAACTGCCCCTGGGAACAAGAGGTTTCTCGTGAATAGCGTCCCGTCTGGGAACAATCAGTGTGACGCTGATAATACTCCCCCTGGTAACAAGAGGTGTTCCCTGTATAGCGTCCCGTCCGGGAACAAGCAGTGTGACGCTGATAAACCTGCCCCTGGGAACAAGAGGTGTTCCCTGAATAGCGTCCTGTCCGTGAACAAGCGGTGTGACGCTGATAAAACTCCCCCTGGGAACAAGAGGTGTTCCCTGAATAGCGTCCCGTCCGGGAACTAGCGGTGCGGCGCCGATATTATTCCCCCTGGGAACAAGCAGTGTGACGGCGATAATACTCCCCGTGCGAACAAGCGGTGAGACGCAGATAGCACTCCCCTGGGGAACAAGCAGTGTGATGCTGATAATAGTCCCCCGGGAACAAGTGGTGTGACGCAGATAGCACTCCTCCTGGGAACAAGAGGTGTTCCCTGAATAGCGTCCCGTCCGGGAAGAAGCCGTGTAGCGCGGATAAAACTCCCCCTGGGAACAAGCAGTGTCACGCTGATAATACTCCCCCGGGAACAAGCGGTGTGATGCAGATAGCACTCCCCCTGGGAAGAAGCAGTGTGACGCCGATAATACTACCCGTGCGAACAAGCGGTGAGACGCAGATAGCACTCCCCTGGGGAACAAGAGGTGTCTCGTGAACAGCGTCCCGTCTGGGAACAATCAGTGTGACGCTGATAATACTCCCCCTGGTAACAAGAGGTGTTCCCTGTATAGCGTCCCGTCCGGGAACAAGCAGTGTGATGCTGATAATCCTCCCCCTGGGAACAAGAGGTGTTCCCTGAATAGCGTCACGTCTGGGAACAAGCGGTGTAGCGTGGATAAAACTCCCCCTGGGAACAAGCAGTGTGACGCTGATAATACTCCCCCGGGAACAAGCGGTGTGACGAAGATAGCACTCCCCCTGGGAACAAGCAGTGTGACGCCGATAATACTCCCCGTACGAACAAGCGGTGAGACGCAGATCTCCCCCGGGGAACAAGAGGTGTTCCCTGAATAGCGTCCCGTCCGGGAACTAGCGGTGTAGCGCCGATATTATTCCCCCTGGGAACAAGCAGTGTGACGCCGATAATACTCCCCGTGCGAACAAGCGGTGAGACGCAGATAGCACTCCCCTGGGGAACAAGCAGTGTGATGCTGATAATAGTCCCCCGGGAACAAGTGGTGTGACGCAGATAGCACTCCCCCTGGGAACAAGAGGTGTTCCCTGAATAGCGTCCCGTCCGGGAACAAGCGGTGTGACGCTGATAATACTCCCCCTGGGAACAAGAAGTGTCTCGTGAATAGCGTCCCGTCCGGGAACAAGCAGTGTGATGCTGATAATCCTCCCCCTTGGAACAAGAGGTGTTCCCTGAATAGCGTCCCGTCCGGGAACAAGCGGTGTAGCGCGGATAAAACTCCCCCTGGGAACAAGCACTGTGACACCGATAATACTCCCCCTGGGAACAAGAGGTGTTCCCTGAATAGCGTCACGTCTGGGATCAAGCGGTGTAGCGCGGATAAAACTCCCCCTGGGAACAAGCAGTGTCACGCTGATAATACTCCCCCGGGAACAAGCGGTGTGACGCAGATAGCACTCCCCCTGGGACGAAGCAGTGTGACGCTGATAATACTTCCCGTGCGAACAAGCGGTGAGACGCAGATAGCACTCCCCCGGGGAACAAGAGGTGTCTCGTGAATAGCGTCCCGTCCGCAAACAATCAGTGTGACGCTGATAATACTCCCCCTGGTAACAAGAGGTGTTCCCTGTATAGCGTCCCGTCCGGGAACAAGCAGTGTGATGCTGATAATCCTCCCCCTGGGAACAAGAGGTGTTCCCTGAATAGCGTCCTGTCCGTGAACAAGCGGTGTGACGCTGATAAAACTCCCCCTGGGAACAAGAGGTGTTCCCTGAATAGTGTCCCGTCCGGGAACTAGCGGTGTAGCGCCGATATTATTCCCCCTGGGAACAAGCAGTGTGACGCCGATAATACTCCCCGTGCGAACAAGCGGTGAGACGCAGATAGCACTCCCCTGGGGAACAAGCAGTGTGATGCTGATAATAGTCCCCCGGGAACAAGTGGTGTGACGCAGATAGCACTCCCCCTGGGAACAAGAGGTGTTCCCTGAATAGCGTCCCGTCCGGGAACAAGCGGTGTGATGCTGATAAAACTGCCCCTGGGAACAAGAGGTATCTCGTGAATAGCTTCCCGTCCGGGAACAATCAGTGTGACGCTGATAATACTCCCCCTGGTAACAAGAGGTGTTCCCTGTATAGCGTCCCGTCCGGGAACAAGCAGTGTGATGCTGATAATCCTCCCCCTGGGAACAAGAGGTGTTCCCTGAATAGCGTCCCATCCGGGAACAAGCGGTGTAGCGCCGATATTACTCCCCCTGGGAACAAGCAGTGTGACGCCGATAATACTCCCCCTGGGAACAAGAGGTGTTCCGTGAATAGCGTCACGTCTGGGAACAAGCGGTGTAGCGCGGATAGAACTGCCCCTGGGAACAAGTGGTGTGACGCAGATAGCACTCCCCCAGGGAACAAGCAGTGTGACGCTGATAATACTCCCCCGGGAACAAGCGGTGTGACGCTGATAAAACTCCCCCTGGGAAGAAGAGGTGTTTCGTGAATAGCGTCCCGTCCGGGAAGAAGCGGTGTAGCGCGGATAAAACTCCCCCTGGGAACAAGCAGTGTGACGCCGATAATACTCCCCCTGGGAACAAGAGGTGTTCCCTGAATAGCGTCACGTCTGGGAACAAGCGGTGTAGCGCGGATAAAACTCCTCCTGGGAACAAGCAGTGTCACGCTGATAATACTCCCCCGGGAACAAGCGGTGTGATGCTGATAAAACTCCCCCTGGGAACAAGAGGTGTCTCGTGAATAGCGTCCCGTCCGGGAACAATCAGTGTGAAGCTGATAATACTCCCCCTGGTAACAAGAGGTGTTCCCTGTATAGCGTCCCGTCCGGGAAGAAGCAGTGTGACGCTGATAATCCTCCCCCTAGGAACAAGAGGTGTTCCCTGAATAGCGTCCTGTCCGTGAACAAGCGGTGTGACGCTGATAAAACTCCCCCTGGGAACAAGAGGTGTTCCCTGAATAGCGTCCCGTCTGGGAGCAAGCGGTGTAGCGTGGATAAAACTCCCCCTGGGAACAAGCAGTGTGATGCTGATAATACTCCCCCGGGAACAAGTGGTGTTACGCAGATAGCACTCCCCTGGGGAACAAGAGGTGTTCCCTGAATAGCGTCCCGTCCGGGAACAAGCGGTGTGATGCTGATAAAACTGCCCCTGGGAACAAGAGGTGTCTCGTGAACAGCGTCCCGTCTGGGAACAATCAGTGTGACGCTGATAATACTCCCCCTGGTAACAAGAGGTGTTCCCTGTATAGCGTCCCGTCCGGGAACAAGCAGTGTGATGCTGATAATCCTCCCCCTGGGAACAAGAGGTGTTCCCTGAATAGCGTCACGTCTGGGAACAAGCGGTGTAGCGTGGATAAAACTCCCCCTGGGAACAAGCAGTGTGACGCTGATAATACTCCCCCGGGAACAAGTGGTGTTACGCAGATAGCACTCCCCTGGGGAACAAGAGGTGTTCCCTGTATAGCGTACCGTCCGGGAAGAAGCGGTGTAGCGCCGATATTACTCCCCCTGGTAACAAGAGGTGTTCCCTGTATAGCGTCCCGTCCGGGAACAAGCAGTGTGATGCTGATAATCCTCCCCCTGGGAACAAGAGGTGTTCTCTATATAGTGTCCCGTCCGGGAACAAGCGGTGTAGCGCCGATATTACTCCCCCTGGGAACAAGCAGTGTGACGCTGATAATACTCCCCCTGGGAACAAGTGGTGTGACGCTGATAATACTCCCCCGGGAACAAGCGGTGTGACGCTGATAAAACTCCCCCTGGGAAGAAGAGGTGTTTCGTGAATAGCGTCCTGTCCGGGAAGAAGCGGTGTAGCGTGGATAAAACTCCCCCTGGGAACAAGCAGTGTGACGCTGATAATACTCCCCCTGGGAACAAGAGGTGTTCCCTGAATAGCGTCCCGTCCGGGAACAAGCGGTGTGACGCTGATAATAGTCCCCCGGGAACAAGTGGTGTGACGCAGATAGCACTCCCCCTGGGAACAAGAGGTGTTCCCTGTATAGCATCCCGTCCGGGAACAAGCGGTGTGACGCTGATAATACTCCCCCTGGGAACAAGAAGTGTCTCGTGAATAGCGTCCCGTCCGGGAACAAGCGGTGTAGCGCGGATTAAGCTCCCCCTGGGAACAAGAAGTGTTCCCTGAATAGCGTCCCTTCCGGGAACAAGCAGTGTGGCGCCGATATTACTCCCCCTGGGAACAAGCAGTGTGAAGCTGATAATACTCCCCGTGGGAACAAGAAGTGTCTCGTGAATAGCGTCCCGTCCGGGAACAAGCAGTGTGACGCTGATAATACTCCCCCTGGGAACAAGAGGTGTTCGCTGTATAGCGTCCCGTCCGGGAACAAGTGGTGTAGCGTGGATAAAAGTCCCCCTGGGAAGAAGAGGTGTTTCATGAATAGCGTCCCGTCCGGGAACAAGCGGTGTAGCGCGGATAAAACTCCCCCTGGGAACAAGCAGTGTGACGCCGATAATACTCCACCTGGGAACAAGAGGTGTTCCCTGAATAGCGTCACGTCTGGGAACAAGCGGTGTAGCGCGGATAAAACTCCCCCTGGGAGCAAGCAGTGTGACGCTGATAATACTCCCCCGGGAACAAGTGGTGTTACGCAGATAGCACTCCCCTGGGGAACAAGAGGTGTTCCCTGTATAGCGTCCCGTCCGGGAACAAGCGGTGTAGCGCCGATATTACTCCCCCTGGTAACAAGAGGTGTTCCCTATATAGCGTCCCGTCTGGGAACAAGCGGTGTAGCGCCGATATTACTCCCCCTGGGAACAAGCAGTGTGACGCTGATAATACTCCCCCTGGGAACAAGCGGTGTGACGAAGATAGCACTCCCCCTGGGAACAAGCAGTGTGACGCCGATAATACTCCCCGTACGAACAAGCGGTGAGACGCAGATCTCCCCCGGGGAACAAGAGGTGTTCCCTGAATAGCGTCCCGTCCGGGAACTAGCGGTGTAGCGCCGATATTATTCCCCCTGGGAACAAGCAGTGTGACGCCGATAATACTCCCCGTGCGAACAAGCGGTGAGACGCAGATAGCACTCCCCTGGGGAACAAGCAGTGTGATGCTGATAATAGTCCCCCGGGAACAAGTGGTGTGACGCAGATAGCACTCCCCCTGGGAACAAGAGGTGTTCCCTGAATAGCGTCCCGTCCGGGAACAAGCGGTGTGACGCTGATAATACTCCCCCTGGGAACAAGAAGTGTCTCGTGAATAGCGTCCCGTCCGGGAACAAGCAGTGTGATGCTGATAATCCTCCCCCTGGGAACAAGAGGTGTTCCCTGAATAGCGTCCCGTCCGGGAACAAGCGGTGTAGCGCCGATATTACTCCCCCTGGGAACAAGCAGTGTGACGCTGATAATACTCCCCCTGGGAACAAGTGGTGTGACGCAGATAGCACTCCCCCGGGAACAAACAGTGTGACGCTGATAATACTCCCCCGGGAACAAGCGGTGTGACGCTGATAAAACTCCCCCTGGGAAGAAGAGGTGTTTCGTGAATAGCGTCCCGTCCAGGAAGAAGCGGTGTAGCGCGGATAAAACTCCCCCTGGGAACAAGCAGTGTGACGCCGATAATACTCCCCCTGGGAACAAGAGGTGTTCCCTGAATAGCGTCACGTCTGGGAACAAGCGGTGTAGCGCGGATAAAACTCCCCCTGGGAACAAGCAGTGTCACGCTGATAATACTCCCCCGGGAACAAGCGGTGTGACGCAGATAGCACTCCCCCTGGGAAGAAGCAGTGTGACGCCGATAATACTCCCCGTGCGAACAAGCGGTGAGACGCAGATAGCACTCCCCCGGGAACAAGCGGTGTGACGCTGATAAAACTCCCCCTGGGAAGAAAAGGTGTTTCGTGAATAGCGTCCCGTCCGGGAAGAAGCGGTGTAGCGCGGATAAAACTCCCCCTGGGAACAAGCAGTGTGACGCTGATAATACTCCCCCTGGGAACAAGAGGTGTTCCCTGAATAGCGTCCCGTCCGGGAACAAGCGGTGTGACGCTGATAATACTCCCCCGGGAACAAGCGGTGTGACGCTGATAAAACTCCCCCTGGGAAGAAGAGGTGTTTCGTGAATAGCGTCCCGTCTGGGAATAAGCGGTGTAGCGCGGATAAAACTCCCCCTGGGAACAAGCAGTGTCACGCTGATAATACTCCCCCGGGAAGAAGCGGTGTGACGAAGATAGCACTCCCCCTGGGAACAAGCAGTGGGACGCCGATAATACTCCCCGTGCGAACAAGCGGTGAGACGCAGATCTCCCCCGGGGAACAAGAGGTGTTCCCTGAATAGCGTCCCGTCCGGGAACAAGCGGTGTGATGCTGATAAAACTCCCCCTGGGAACAAGAGGTGTCTCGTGAATAGCGTCCCGTCCGGGAACAATCAGTGTGAAGCTGATAATACTCCCCCTGGTAACAAGAGGTGTTCCCTGTATAGCGTCCCGTCCGGGAACAAGCAGTGTGACGCTGATAATCCTCCCCCTGGGAACAAGAGGTGTTCCCTGAATAGCGTCCTGTCCGTGAACAAGCGGTGTGACGCTGATAAAACTCCCCCTGGGAACAAGAGGTGTTCCCTGAATAGCGTCCCGTCCGGGAACTAGCGGTGTAGCGCCGATATTATTCCCCCTGGGAACAAGCAGTGTGACGCCGATAATACTCCCCGTGCGAACAAGCGGTGAGACGCAGATAGCACTCCCCTGGGGAACAAGCAGTGTGATGCTGATAATAGTCCCCCGGGAACAAGTGGTGTGACGCAGATAGCACTCCCCCTGGGAACAAGAGGTGTTCCCTGAATAGTGTCCCGTCCGGGAACAAGCGGTGTGATGCTGATAAAACTGCCCCTGGGAACAAGAGGTGTCTCGTGAATAGCTTCCCGTCCGGGAACAATCAGTGTGACGCTGATAATACTCCCCCTGGTAACAAGAGGTGTTCCCTGTATAGTGTCCCGTCCGGGAACAGGCAGTGTGATGCTGATAAACCTCCCCCTGGGAACAAGAGGTCTTCCCTGAATAGCGTCCCGTCCGGGAACAAGCGGTGTAGCGCCGATATTACTCCCCCTGGGAACAAGCAGTGTGACGCCGATAATACTCCCCCTGGGAACAAGAGGTGTTCCGTGAATAGCGTCACGTCTGGGAACAAGCGGTGTAGCGCGGATAGAACTGCCCCTGGGAACAAGTGGTGTGACGCAGATAGCACTCCCCCTGGGAACGAGCAGTGTGACGCTGATAATACTCCCCCGGGAACAAGCGGTGTGACGCTGATAAAACTCCCCCTGGGAAGAAGAGGTGTTTCGTGAATAGCGTCCCGTCCGGGAAGAAGCGGTGTAGCGCGGATAAAACTCCCCCTGGGAACAAGCAGTGTGACGCTGATAATACTCCCCCTGGGAACAAGAGGTGTTCCCTGAATAGCGTCACGTCTGGGAACAAGCGGTGTAGCGCGGATAAAACTCCGCCTGGGAACAAGCAGTGTGACGCTGATAATACTCCCCCGGGAACAAGTGGTGTGACGCAGATAGCACTCCCCCTGGGAACAAGCAGTGTCACGCTGATAATACTCCCCCGGGAACAAGCGGTGTGACGCAGATAGCACTCCCCCTGGGAAGAAGCAGTGTGACGCCGATAATACTCCCCGTGCGAACAAGCGGTGAGACACAGATAGCACTCCCCCGGGAAACAAGAGGTGTTCCCTGAATAGCGTCCCGTCCGGGAACAAGCGGTGTGATGCTGATAAAACTCCCCCTGGGAGCAAGAGGTGTCTCGTGAATAGCGTCCCGTCCGGGAACAATCAGTGTGACGCTGATAATACTCCCCCTGGTAACAAGAGGTGTTCCCTGTATAGCGTCCCGTCCGGGAACAATCAGTGTGACGCTGATAATACTCCCCCTGGTAACAAGAGGTGTTCCCTGTATAGCGTCCCGTCCGGGAACAAGCAGTGTGATGCTGATAATCCTCCCCCTGGGAACAAGAGGTGTTCCCTATATAGCGTCCCGTCCGGGAACAAGCGGTGTGACGCTGATAATACTCCCCCTGGGAACAAGAGGTGTCTCGTGAATAGCGTCCCGTCCGGGAACAAGCAGTGTGATGCTGATAATCCTCCCCCTGGGAACAAGAGGTGTTCCCTGAATAGCGTCCCATCCGGGAACAAGCGGTGTAGCGCGGATAAAACTCCCCCTGGGAAGAAGCAGTGTGACGCTGATAATACTCCCCCGGGAACAAGTGGTGTGACGCAGATAGCACTACCCCTGGGAACAAGCAGTGTCATGCTGATAATACTCCCCCGGGAACAAGTGGTGTGACGCAGATAGCACTCCCCCTGGGAACAAGAGGTGTTCCCTGAATAGCGTCCCGTCCGGGAACAAGTGGTGTGATGCTGATAAAACTGCCCCTGGGAACAAGAGGTATCTCGTGAATAGCTTCCCGTCCGGGAACAATCAGTGTGACGCTGATAATACTCCCCCTGGTAACAAGAGGTGTTCCCTGTATAGCGTCCCGTCCGGGAACAAGCAGTGTGATGCTGATAATCCTCCCCCTGGGAACAAGAGGTGTTCCCTGAATAGCGTCCCATCCGGGAACAAGCGGTGTAGCGCCGATATTACTCCCCCTGGGAACAAGCAGTGTGACGCCGATAATACTCCCCCTGGGAACAAGAGGTGTTCCGTGAATAGCGTCACGTCTGGGAACAAGCAGTGTAGCGCGGATAGAACTGCCCCTGGGAACAAGTGGTGTGACGCAGATAGCACTCCCCCTGGGAACAAGCAGTGTGACGCTGATAATACTCCCCCGGGAACAAGCGGTGTGACGCTGATAAAACTCCCCCTGGGAAGAAGAGGTGTTTCGTGAATAGCGTCCCGTCCGGGAAGAAGCGGTGTAGCGCGGATAAAACTCCCCCTGGGAACAAGCAGTGTGACGCCGATAATACTCCCCCTGGGAACAAGAGGTGTTCCCTGAATAGCGTCACGTCTGGGAACAAGCGGTGTGACGCTGATAATACTCCCCCTGGGAACAAGAGGTGTCTCGTGAATAGCGTCCCGTCCGGGAACAAGCAGTGTGATGCTGATAATCCTCCCCCTGGGAACAAGAGGTGTTCCCTGAATAGCGTCCCATCCGGGAACAAGCGGTGTAGCGCGGATAAAACTCCCCCTGGGAAGAAGCAGTGTGACGCTGATAATACTCCCCCGGGAACAAGTGGTGTGACGCAGATAGCACTACCCCTGGGAACAAGCAGTGTCATGCTGATAATACTCCCCCGGGAACAAGTGGTGTGACGCAGATAGCACTCCCCCTGGGAACAAGAGGTGTTCCCTGAATAGCGTCCCGTCCGGGAACAAGCGGTGTGATGCTGATAAAACTGCCCCTGGGAACAAGAGGTATCTCGTGAATAGCTTCCCGTCCGGGAACAATCAGTGTGACGCTGATAATACTCCCCCTGGTAACAAGAGGTGTTCCCTGTATAGCGTCCCGTCCGGGAACAAGCAGTGTGATGCTGATAATCCTCCCCCTGGGAACAAGAGGTGTTCCCTGAATAGCGTCCCATCCGGGAACAAGCGGTGTAGTGCCGATATTACTCCCCCTGGGAACAAGCAGTGTGACGCCGATAATACTCCCCCTGGGAACAAGAGGTGTTCCGTGAATAGCGTCACGTCTGGGAACAAGCAGTGTAGCGCGGATAGAACTGCCCCTGGGAACAAGTGGTGTGACGCAGATAGCACTCCCCCTGGGAACAAGCAGTGTGACGCTGATAATACTCCCCCGGGAACAAGCGGTGTGACGCTGATAAAACTCCCCCTGGGAAGAAGAGGTGTTTCGTGAATAGCGTCCCGTCCGGGAAGAAGCGGTGTAGCGCAGATAAAACTCCCCCTGGGAACAAGCAGTGTGACGCCGATAATACTCCCCCTGGGAACAAGAGGTGTTCCCTGAATAGCGTCACGTCTGGGAACAAGCGGTGTAGCGCGGATAAAACTCCTCCTGGGAACAAGCAGTGTCACGCTGATAATACTCCCCCGGGAACAAGCGGTGTGATGCTGATAAAACTCCCCCTGGGAACAAGAGGTGTCTCGTGAATAGCGTCCCGTCCGGGAACAATCAGTGTGAAGCTGATAATACTCCCCCTGGTAACAAGAGGTGTTCCCTGTATAGCGTCCCGTCCGGGAAGAAGCAGTGTGACGCTGATAATCCTCCCCCTAGGAACAAGAGGTGTTCCCTGAATAGCGTCCTGTCCGTGAACAAGCGGTGTGACGCTGATAAAACTCCCCCTGGGAACAAGAGGTGTTCCCTGAATAGCGTCCCGTCTGGGAGCAAGCGGTGTAGCGTGGATAAAACTCCCCCTGGGAACAAGCAGTGTGATGCTGATAATACTCCCCCGGGAACAAGTGGTGTTACGCAGATAGCACTCCCCTGGGGAACAAGAGGTGTTCCCTGAATAGCGTCCCGTCCGGGAACAAGCGGTGTGATGCTGATAAAACTGCCCCTGGGAACCAGAGGTGTCTCATGAACAGCGTCCCGTCTGGGAACAATCAGTGTGACGCTGATAATCCTCCCCCTGGGAACAAGAGGTGTTCCCTGAATAGCGTCACGTCTGGGAACAAGCGGTGTAGCGTGGATAAAACTCCCCCTGGGAACAAGCAGTGTGACGCTGATAATACTCCCCCGGGAACAAGTGGTGTTACGCAGATAGCACTCCCCTGGGGAACAAGAGGTGTTCCCTGTATAGCGTACCGTCCGGGAAGAAGCGGTGTAGCGCCGATATTACTCCCCCTGGTAACAAGAGGTGTTCCCTGTATAGCGTCCCGTCCGGGAACAAGCAGTGTGATGCTGATAATCCTCCCCCTGGGAACAAGAGGTGTTCTCTATATAGTGTCCCGTCCGGGAACAAGCGGTGTAGCGCCGATATTACTCCCCCTGGGAACAAGCAGTGTGACGCTGATAATACTCCCCCTGGGAACAAGTGGTGTGACGCTGATAATACTCCCCCGGGAACAAGCGGTGTGACGCTGATAAAACTCCCCCTGGGAAGAAGAGGTTTTTCGTGAATAGCGTCCTGTCCGGGAAGAAGCGGTGTAGCGTGGATAAAACTCCCCCTGGGAACAAGCAGTGTGACGCTGATAATACTCCCCCTGGGAACAAGAGGTGTTCCCTGAATAGCGTCCCGTCCGGGAACAAGCGGTGTGACGCTGATAATAGTCCCCCGGGAACAAGTGGTGTGACGCAGATAGCACTCCCCCTGGGAACAAGAGGTGTTCCCTGAATAGCGTCCCGTCCGGGAACAAGCGGTGTGACGCTGATAATACTCCCCCTGGGAACAAGAAGTGTCTCGTGAATAGCGTCCCGTCCGGGAACAAGCGGTGTAGCGCAGATTAAACTCCCCCTGGGAACAAGAAGTGTTCCCTGAATAGCGTCCCGTCCGGGAACAAGCAGTGTGGCGCCGATATTACTCCCCCTGGGAACAAGCAGTGTGAAGCTGATTATACTCCCCGTGGGAACAAGAAGTGTCTCGTGAATAGCGTCCCGTCCGGGAACAAGCAGTGTGACGCTGATAATACTCCCCCTGGGAACAAGAGGTGTTCGCTGTATAGCGTCCCGTCCGGGAACAAGTGGTGTAGCGTGGATAAAAGTCCCCCTGGGAAGAAGAGGTGTTTCATGAATAGCGTCCCGTCCGGGAAGAAGCGGTGTAGCGCGGATAAAACTCCCCCTGGGAACAAGCAGTGTGACGCCGATAATACTCCACCTGGGAACAAGAGGTGTTCCCTGAATAGCGTCACGTCTGGGAACAAGCGGTGTAGCGTGGAAAAAACTCCCCCTGGGAACAAGCAGTGTGACGCTGATAATACTCCCCCGGGAACAAGTGGTGTTACGCAGATAGCACTCCCCTGGGGAACAAGAGGTGTTCCCTGTATAGCGTCCCGTCCGGGAACAAGCGGTGTAGCGCCGATATTACTCCCCCTGGTAACAAGAGGTGTTCCCTATATAGCGTCCCGTCTGGGAACAAGCGGTGTAGCGCCGATATTACTCCCCCTGGGAACAAGCAGTGTGACGCTGATAATACTCCCCCTGGGAACAAGCGGTGTGACGAAGATAGCACTCCCCCTGGGAACAAGCAGTGTGACGCCGATAATACTCCCCATACGAACAAGCGGTGAGACGCAGATCTCCCCCGGGGAACAAGAGGTGTTCCCTGAATAGCGTCCCGTCCGGGAACTAGCGGTGTAGTGCCGATATTATTCCCCCTGGGAACAAGCAGTGTGACGCCGATAATACTCCCCGTGCGAACAAGCGGTGAGACGCAGATAGCACTCCCCTGGGGAACAAGCAGTGTGATGCTGATAATAGTCGCCCGGGAACAAGTGGTGTGACGCAGATAGCACTCCCCCTGGGAACAAGAGGTGTTCCCTGAATAGCGTCCCGTCCGGGAACAAGCGGTGTGACGCTGATAATACTCCCCCTGGGAACAAGAAGTGTCTCGTGAATAGCGTCCTGTCCGGGAACAAGCAGTGTGATGCTGATAATCCTCCCCCTGGGAACAAGAGGTGTTCCCTTAATAGCGTCCCGTCCGGGAACAAGCGGTGTAGCGCCGATATTACTCCCCCTGGGAACAAGCAGTGTGACGCTGATAATACTCCCCCTGGGAACAAGTGGTGTGACGCAGATAGCACTCCCCCTGGGAACAAACAGTGTGACGCTGATAATACTCCCCCGGGAACAAGCGGTGTGACGCTGATAAAACTCCCCCTGGGAAGAAGAGGTGTTTCGTGAACAGCGTCCCGTCCGGGAAGAAGCGGTGTAGCGCGGATAAAACTCCCCCTGGGAACAAGCAGTGTGACGCCGATAATACTCCCCCTGGGAACAAGAGGTGTTCCCTGAATAGCGTCACGTCTGGGAACAAGCGGTGTAGCGCGGATAAAACTCCCCCTGGGAACAAGCAGTGTCACGCTGATAATACTCCCCCGGGAACAAGCGGTGTGACGCAGATAGCACTCCCCCTGGGAAGAAGCAGTGTGACGCCGATAATACTCCCCGTGCGAACAAGCGGTGAGACGCAGATAGAACTCCCCCGGGAACAAGCGGTGTGACGCTGATAAAACTCCCCCTGGGAAGAAGAGGTGTTTCGTGAATAGCGTCCCGTCCGGGAAGAAGCGGTGTAGCGCGGATAAAACTCCCCCTGGGAACAAGCAGTGTGACGCTGATAATACTCCCCCTGGGAACAAGAGGTGTTCCCTGAATAGCATCCCGTCCGGGAACAAGCGGTGTGACGCTGATAATACTCCCCCGGGAACAAGCGGTGTGACGCTGATAAAACTCCCCCTGGGAAGAAGAGGTGTTTCGTGAATAGCGTCCCGTCTGGGAATAAGCGGTGTAGCGTGGATAAAACTCCCCCTGGGAACAAGCAGTGTCACGCTGATAATACTCCCCCGGGAAGAAGCGGTGTGACGAAGATAGCACTCCCCCTGGGAACAAGCAGTGGGACGCCGATAATACTCCCCGTGCGAACAAGCGGTGAGACGCAGATCTCCCCCGGGGAACAAGAGGTGTTCCCTGAATAGCGTCCCGTCCGGGAACAAGCGGTGTGATGCTGATAAAACTCCCCCTGGGAACAAGAGGTGTCTCGTGAATAGCGTCCCGTCCGGGAACAATCAGTGTGAAGCTGATAATACTCCCCCTGGTAACAAGAGGTGTTCCCTGTATAGCGTCCCGTCCGGGAACAAGCAGTGTGACGCTGATAATCCTCCCCCTGGGAACAAGAGGTGTTCCCTGAATAGCGTCCTGTCCGTGAACAAGCGGTGTGACGCTGATAAAACTCCCCCTGGGAACAAGAGGTGTTCCCTGAATAGCGTCCCGTCCGGGAACTAGCGGTGTAGCGCCGATATTATTCCCCCTGGGAACAAGCAGTGTGACACCGATAATACTCCCCGTGCGAACAAGCGGTGAGACGCAGATAGCACTCCCCTGGGGAACAAGCAGTGTGATGCTGATAATAGTCCCCCGGGAACAAGTGGTGTGACGCAGATAGCACTCCCCCTGGGAACAACAGGTGTTCCCTGAATAGCGTCCCGTCCGGGAACAAGCGGTGTGATGCTGATAAAACTGCCCCTGGGAACAAGAGGTGTCTCGTGAATAGCTTCCCGTCCGGGAACAATCAGTGTGACGCTGATAATACTCCCCCTGGTAACAAGAGGTGTTCCCTGTATAGCGTCCCGTCCGGGAACAGGCAGTGTGATGCTGATAATCCTCCCCCTGGGAACAAGAGGTGTTCCCTGAATAGCGTCCCGTCCGGGAACAAGCGGTGTAGCGCCGATATTACTCCCCCTGGGAACAAGCAGTGTGACGCCGATAATACTCCCCCTGGGAACAAGAGGTGTTCCGTGAATAGCGTCACGTCTGGGAACAAGCAGTGTAGCGCGGATAGAACTGCCCCTGGGAACAAGTGGTGTGACGCAGATAGCACTCCCCCTGGGAACAAGCAGTGTGACGCTGATAATACTCCCCCGGGAACAAGCGGTGTGACGCTGATAAAACTCCCCCTGGGAAGAAGAGGTGTTTCGTGAATAGCGTCCCGTCCGGGAAGAAGCGGTGTAGCATGGATAAAACTCCCCCTGGGAACAAGCAGTGTGACGCCGATAATACTCCCCCTGGGAACAAGAGGTGTTCCCTGAATAGCGTCACGTCTGGGAACAAGCGGTGTAGCGCGGATAAAACTCCGCCTGGGAACAAGCAGTGTGACGCTGATAATACTCCCCCGGGAACAAGTGGTGTGACGCAGATAGCACTCCCCCTGGGAACAAGCAGTGTCACGCTGATAATACTCCCCCGGGAACAAGCGGTGTGCCGCAGATAGCACTCCCCCTGGGAAGAATCAGTGTGACGCCGATAATACTCCCCGTGCGAACAAGCGGTGAGACACAGATAGCACTCCCCCGGGAAACAAGAGGTGTTCCCTGAATAGCGTCCCGTCCGGGAACAAGCGGTGTGATGCTGATAAAACTCCCCCTGGGAGCAAGAGGTGTCTCGTGAATAGCGTCCCGTCCGGGAACAATCAGTGTGACGCTGATAATACTCCCCCTGGTAACAAGAGGTGTTCCCTGTATAGCGTCCCGTCCGGGAACAAGCAGTGTGATGCTGATAATCCTCCCCCTGGGAACAAGAGGTGTTCCCTGAATAGCGTCCAGTCTGGGAACAAGCGGTGTGACGCTGATAAAACTCCCCCTGGGAACAAGAGGTGTCTCGTGAATAGCGTCCCGTCCGGGAACAAGCGGTGTGACGCCGATAAAACGCCCCCTGGGAACAAGCAGTGTGATGCTGATAATAGTCCCTCGGGAACAAGTGGTGTGACACAGCTAGCACTCCCCCTGGGAACAAGAGGTGTTCCCTTTATAGCGTCCCGTCCGGGAACAAGCAGTGTGACGCTGATAATACTCCCCCTGGGAACAAGAGGTGTTCCCTGAATAGCGTCCCGTCCGGGAACAAGCGGTGTAGCGCCGATATTACTCCCCCTGGGAACAAGCAGTGTGACGCCGATAATAGTCCCCGTGGGAACAAGCGGTGAGACGCAGATAGCAGTCCCCCTGGGAACAAGAGGTGTCTCCTGAATAGCGTCCCGTCTGGAAACAAGAGGTGTGCAATTGGTACTACCTCCTCCGGGAACAAGGGGTGTTTCCCGAATAGCGCTCCTTTCAGAAACAAGCGTGTTTCTCACCCTCATGACTTGTAGAAAGTAATATTAAAAGCGATGGGGGCATGGATCTCTGGTGCCCTCTGTTCCAGTGCCCCTGCTTTTGGTCCTGTGCACACTTGAAGCAGCCTCTGGCCAAGCTGGTCTTGGGAAGTTCTTGTCTGCTGTACAGAGGGCAGGGGCTGATGTTGACAATCACCCTGCCTTTGTATCTGGTCTCTGCTGAGCTGGGGTAGTGGGGTGTCAGCAGTCTGTGATGTCTCTGGGTCATGAGTGGGAGATGCTGAGTGCTTCTCCTGGACTGAAGGAGGCTCGTGATTATGTTCAAAAAGAAATCATCACTCTCAGGTTGGAATGCAACAAAATCAGACACAGCTATATTTCAAGCAATTGCTAGGGAAGAAATACAGCTGACAGAGAGCATCAAAGTACACACAATAAACCACAAATATTTATACTCTTTCATGGAATGCATTAATGTAAAACGTCTACAATGTATATCTGTTATGTCCCGCCCAGTCCATTATTTCCTCACAACATCATTATCTTCAAGGTTAAGTTACATTGACTGTGTGTTGTTTCCCCACGTGCTTCACACACAGAGTCTGATTTTCCCAAGTCTTGCATTATGAGACTTCAGAGTTAGCTTAATTGTGCTGTGTCTTGACATAAGTGAGGGGCCTATAGTCAAATCCATCAACTCTTGTTTCCACAGTGAGGTCTGTGTTTAAAGTGAGAGTGTACCGTTTCTCTCACTGATCGAACACAGATAGCCTCTCTGTCACATACACACTTTTACTGTTACTTCCTTTGAGCAAATAAAATGGCAGACACAAAGGCTTGGTCCACACTAGCTGCCCGATTTGGCGGGTAGAGCTCGATATTCTGGGATCGATTTATTGTGTCTCATCTGAACGTGATAAATTGATCCCAGAAGCGCTCCCCTGCTGACTGTGGAACTCCTGCTTGCCGAGAGGAGGAAGTGCTGTCGATGTGGGAGCCTGCCTGTGCCATGTGGACCTGCAGTAAGCAAATGTAGTTTGATATAGGAAATGTTGATTTCAGGTATGTGAGTCTTGTAGCTGAAGATGCGTTTCCTATATCGATTCTGTGACCCAGTGTGGCCCAGCCATGTATGTGCATGGTGCATTTTAAAGTTTAAGGATTACAGTGCTGTTAGTTTATTCCTTTTCTTAGGTTTTCATAATTTTACTGCTCAAATAATTCAATTTAAAGCAGAAATTATTTCTAAGATGAGTAATATGTTCTGGCTGGCATAACTGTCTTTGATTATGTACAATAATGATAATGCACAGTATGATGATAAATGTCAGACAATCAAATAATAGTATTCTCGTAGAGCATCAATTCTGCTTCTGCTTCTAATCCCAACTGTAGCTATTGCAGCTGATGGTGACTGATGTTCAAATTGTATGTTTAGTGATATCTGTAAAATAAGTTAAAGTTTGTATGAAAATAAATGTGGTTCCATGTATGATTCTAATAGACATCATGTTAGTGAGTCATGTACTTGATTGTGATTGGAAAACATAAATGCAAAAATATGTTGAGATATGCAGTTCTTTTATTAATAAAAGAGAAAATACCACATTAATCATGTATGTTTATTTCAGTCAATGGTTTTTCAGTGCATTAAAAATATTTACTCACTTTTGACTACACAATGGCTGTAAGACAGAGTGTGTGTTTGTATATATATACACACAGATACTGTACATAAGATATACATATACACACATATAACTGCTCACTTAAAGTTGTCCTGGTTAATGTTGTTTCATTCTTACATTGCTGATCAATTAGGGAACATGCTTGTTTCCCCCACTGCCATGTGCTGCTCTCCGAGACACCTGCCTGCTTGCTGGTGGGGTGGGGGAGAGAAGAGGGGGACTAATGTCCCGCTGTGCCTTGCTTACCCCATAGTCTGTAGAGCACGGAGGACACATGAGGGAGGGAGCTGGCCGCTTAGGCAGAAGCTGCAGCTGTGGGGATTGCTGATCTAATTAACAAGAACCTAACCTAATGTAAGCCCCTTATTTACAATAATTCTGTTGGGGAAATTGGAGTAGTGTAACATTGTTTTGCTAAAAGTTGCATTTTTCAGGAACATAGCTACAATGTTAAGTGAGGAGTTACTGTACAGAGTACTAAAGATAGTGTACAAAATATCATATGTGTATTTCTGATATCTGTGGTAAAGCTCCAGAATTGATACCTTTAGGCTTGGTAGTGGAAATGTCTTGCTGTATTGTCTCCTGATTGTTCTAAACTTATAGATATCTACAAATGCCAATTAAAGCCATATTGTCAGTTTATATATATTATTTAGATGAATATTAGGATTTAGCTGAGAGGATACTGTATCTAATTTATGTGCAAGAAACCTGGAGTTTTCAGGTGCTCAAATAGCCCCTCCAAGCATGTCTAAAATTGCCTCCCCACCCAAATATGAAATGTTGCTGCTGGTGAGCCATGAGTGGCCAGAGGGCTGTGGGCTCTGGCAAGATGCATCCCCCTGTGTGACAGCATGAAGTCTGCCTTGAGGTGCATGTGCAGTGTGTGTCACCACAAGCTACAGCAGCAGTGGAGGCACAAGGGTGGCAATACACCATGTGACCGTTATGTCTGTGATGGTGCTGGGAGTGGTGGTGTTGCCTTAAGAGCTGGGTGTCTACCTGGCAGCCAGTGCTTTCTGGTTGCCCACACAGTGCTTATGTTTTGTGGAGGGTGAGATCTGTGACCTTTGAGTATGTAAGTTAAGTACTCGGAGGAGGCAGTTGGGCATCCAGGGGATGGGGGGAGGTGGCCTGGGGGCAAAGTTTGCACAGGTTGACATTTTCCCTAAAGTTGGTCATGGTGATGGTGCAGTGTCTTTGGCCTGTGGCAGCTGCCTGGGCAATGTGACAGAGAGTGACACTGCCCTCCATTGTGAGCATGAGGCTGGAGGTATGCCTTTGAGCACCACCCAAGAAATCTTTTCATTAGCCCCAAAATACCCTGTCGCAGTACAAACACACCTCTCCAGCACTGTTGAGGTACCTCTTTGAGCAGCCCCCAACTGCATGCACTGTAGAGTCTCCTCCTCCCTCTAGGTAGTGTTTTCTTCTTAGGAAACTGAAATATGGCCATAATAGTGTTACCTGGTAATAAAGTTTGAGTCTTCAGAAAATTTGTATTGTAGAAAAGATGTCTGATTAATATATCAAGATGAACAGTCCTTACTGCTGTTAAGGTAGGAATGAACTAAAGGGTTTCTGTGTCACCTGAGTCTGCATTTATAGCAGCCTTTGGCTTCTAAGGCATGCTGGGAAATGGAGGGGTGGAGCTTAGGCAGTATATAAGGTGGGGTCTTGTCACAGAAAGTCATTCAGCTTTGTGTTGGCTCAAAGAGATGTACATAGGCACTTGTTTGGGTGATTGTAGTCATGGTGAGTATTGGTATGGGGGAACAATTACATATATTTGTGGTTAATATACTGTTTTTATGTACTTATTTCTGTGTAATGTGCTTTTACCTTTCGTTTTGGGTTGTTCATAGTGTATATGATTTATGTATTAGCATTATTATTTTCATTGGGAAGGAATACAGTGGGGCTTGTTTCTAATAGCTTTTTTTGTTAAATACACATCTAGTAGTAGTAGCATGTCCATGGTGCTGGACTATTGAAGAAGTACAGCATTTTTATGTTTGGGTTAGGTGGGGACTAGTCTGAGGAATCTCTAATATTTAGTAAGAGTTATTTCCCTTAATCTCAACTGCATGCTCATTGTGTATTTTTTCCTACTCAGTTGTCTGGAGCCCTGTGTGTAGAGTTTATAAACCATGTTTGCAGTCAAGTTTTCTTTGTATTTGCAGCTGTGCCCGTATCCAGTACTGAGTCACATTGTGACATGAAGGTTGTGAATATTTTTCTCTTCGCCAATGCTGTATGTTTGTGAACGATTTCAATGTATGGGAGTGAAGGCCTGTCTACTGAGGTGAAGGGGATCTTGAGAGGGGGGAGCTCCTCTCCAATTTCCAAAGATAAGTATATGCCAAAGTGTTCGATGGTCAGAACTGTTTGTGATATTGAGGCTGTCTCTTTACTTATGGGAGCTCTAAACTCAGCTCATTTTCAATGGGCCTGTGAGGGGTGGGTGGGAGCTCATTGTATGGAGGGATTGTGTGTTTCCCCTGGAGGAAGGTTAATTGCTGGGAATGTGACCTGTCTGTAACTAGAGATGCTCCGTTCTCAGTTCTTCTCTCTTACACAGCACTGGGTTTGCATCTCTGGTCACCACTTCATCCTTGTGTTCTTTTCTATATGGTTGTGGTTTTCTGAGGAGGATGTGAGCATGATAGTTAGCGATGGGCCCCTGTGGGGTACGGAAAGGGGGAGGGCCATCGGTATGTAGAAGCGCAGCCATTTTCCATGTGGTTGACAGTGTTTGGGGTGTAGTTTTAAGGGGGGTGTTATATGTAGTAGGTGTTCCCTCTCAGGGAAGCAATATATAGGTCAGGTCATCTTTCATATTGTGGTGTTGGGAGCTTTGTGAGTAGAGTTATAACTGAAGTTCAGTCAAGCTTTGTTTTTATTTGGAGATGTGTCCAGATCCAGTACCGAGTAGTATCATTCTGTGGAGTCATGGCTCCTTCTCTTAGACTGCCACACCATCACTGTACGGATGTCAACGTATGGGAGCGAAGGCCTGTGTACAAAGGAAAAGAAGATATCGGGAGTGGCTGTCAAAGTTAAGTATCCGGCAAAGGGCTTGATGGTCAGAAGTATATGTGCTGCTGGGGCTCCTTGTTAGAGGACTCCTGTCCCTAAACGGCTGCCCATTCATAATGGGCATGTGAGGGGTGGGAGGGAGCTCGGTGTATGGAGGGAGCGTGCGTTTCCCCTGAGGGAAGGTTGATTGCTGGCAGAGTGTCTGGTCTGTAACTAGAGATGCTCCGTTCTCAGTTGTCCACTATTACACAGCACTGGGTTTGCATGGCAGGTCACCAGTTCACCCTTTTTCCATCTTCTACATGGTTGTGGTTTTACAAGGAGGATGTGAGCATCCTAGTTAGCGATGGGCCCTTGTTGTGGTGGGACGTGGTGGGTGGGGGTGGAGCAGGAATATGTGGAAGAGAGTGTTTGGAGTGGGTGGGTGCTTTCCTGAGGGGGTGTGTAATGTGTAGTAGGTGTTCCTTCTGTTTAGTATGCAGGTGAGGTCATCTTTCATATCGTGTAGTTGGGTGCTTTGTGAATAGGTTTGCAGTGAAGCTTTGGTTGTATTTGCAGATGTGTCCAGATCCAGTAATGTGTCGCATCATTCTGTGGAGGGCTGTGACTCCTTCTCTTTGACTGTCATGACATCAGTGTACGGATGTCAACATATGGGAGTGAAGGCCTGTGTACAAAGGAAAAGAAGATTTGGGGAGTGGCTGTCAAAGTTAAGTATCTGGCAAAGGGCTCGATGGTCAGAAGTACTTGTGCTGCTGGGGCTCCTTGTTTAGGGATGGGAGTCCTCTAAATTGTGCCCGTTGTTAATGGGCACATGAGGGTGGTCATTGTATGGCGGGAGCGTGCGTTTTCCCTGGAAGAAGATTGATTGTTGGCAGATTGTCCTGTCTGTAACTAGAGATGCTCCATTCTCAAATGTCCTCTTACACGGCACTGGGTTTGCATGATGGGTCACAGCTTCATTTGTCTTTTCTTGTGTATGGGGTGTTGGTTGTCCGAGGAGGATGTGAGCATCCTAGTTAGTGATGGGCCTGCTGTGGTGGAGGGAAAGGGGGAGGGCCACCAGTATGTGGAAGAGTGTTTGGGGTGGGTGGGAGGCTTCTCTGAGGCGGGGGTGTAGTGTGTAGTAGATGTTCCTTCCCTTCAGGAAGCAGTATGTGGGTGTGGTCATCCTTCATATTGTGTAGTTGGGAGATTTGTGAGTAGGTTTGCAGTTAAGCTTTGTTTGTATTTGCAGATGCGTTCACATGAGGTACCGTGTCACGTCGTTCTGTGGAGGGCTATGACTAGTTCTGTCTTTGTCCTGTCATGGATGTTAACCTATGGGAGCGATGGCTGGTGTATAAAGGAAAAGAAGATCTTGAGAGTGGGAGCGGCTGTGAAAGATAAGTACATCAGAATGGAAATACTGGGTCAGACCAAAGGTCCATCAAGCTGCATATCCTGCCTTCTGACAGTGGACAATGGCAGGTGTCCCAAAGGGAATGAATGATTGATCCATGCCCTGTCACGCAATCCCAGGTTTGGGCAAACAGAGGCTAGGGATGCCATTACTGCCCATCCTGACCAAATAAGCATGTGCTGAAGGGTTTGATGGTCAGAAGTATTCGTGGGCTTCTCATTTATGGACAGGAGTCCTCTAAACTCTGTCTGTTTGTAATGCGCATGTGAGGTGTGCAGGAGATTGTTGTACGGAGGGAGAGTGTGATTCCCCTGCAGGAAGGTTGATTGCTGGGATAGTGACCAGTCTATAACTAGGGATGCTCCGTTCTCCGTTGTCCACTATTACACAGCACTGGGTTTGCATGGCAGGTCACCACTTCACCCTTTTTCCATCTTCTGCATGGTTGTGGTTTTCCAAGGAGGATGTGAGCATCCTAGTTAGTGATGGGCTACTGTTGTGGTGGGACCTGGGGGGTGGGGTGGAGCAGGAATATGTGGAAGAGAGTGTTTGGAGTGGGTGGGTGCTTTCCTGAGGGGGTGTGTAATGTGTAGTAGGTGTTCCTTTTGTTTACTATGCAGGTGAGGTCATCATATCGTGTAGTTGGGTGCTTTGTGAATAGGTTAGCAGTGAAGCTTTGGTTGTATTTGCAGATGTGTGCGGATCCGGCACTGTATTGTGTTATTCCGTGGAGGGCTGTGACTCCTTCTCTTTGACTGTCACAACATCGCTGTATGGATGTCAACGTATGGGAGCGAAGGTCCGTATACAAAGGAAAAGAAGATATCGAGAGCCTGTGTGGGTGTCAAAGTTAAGTATCCCCTGAAGGGTTCGACGGTCAGCAGTATTTGTGCTGTTGTGGCTTCTTGTTTAGGGGTGGGAGTCTTCTAAATTGTGCCCGTTCTTAATGGGCACACGAGGGTGGTCATTGTATGGAGGGATTGTGTGTTTTCCCTGGAAGCAGATTGATTGTTGGCAGATTGTCCTGTCTGTAACTAGAGATGCTCCATTCTCCAGTGTCCTCTTTTACATGGCACTGGGTTTGCATGATGGGTCACAGCTTCACTTGTCCTTTCTTGTCTATGGGGTGTTGGTTGTCCGAGGAGGATGTGAGCATCCTAGTTAGTGATGGGCCTGCTGTGGTGGAGGGAAAGGGGAAGGGCCACCAGTATGTGGAAGAGTGTTTGGGGTGGGTGGGAGGCTTCTCTGAGGCGGGGGTGTAGTGTGTAGTAGATGTTCCTTCCCTTCAGGAAGCAGTATGTGGGTGTGGTCATCCGTCATATTGTGTAGTTGGGAGATTTGTGAGTAGGTTTGCAGTCAAGCTTTGTTTGTATTTGCAGATGTGTCCACATGAGGTACTGTGTCACCTTGTTCCGTGGAGGGCTGTGACTAGTTCTGTCTTTGTCCATCATGGATGTTAACCTATGGGAGTGATGGCTGGTGTACAAAGGAAAAGAAGATCCTGAGAGTGGGAGTGGCTGTGAAAGTTAAGTACATCAGAATGGCTTTACTGGGTCAGACCAAAGGTCCATCAAGATGCGTATCCTGGCCTCTGACAGTGGACAATGGCATGTGTCCGAAAGGGAATGAATGATTGATCCATGCCCTGTCCCCCAATCCCAGCTTCGGGCAAAGAGAGGCTCGGGATGCCATTCCTGCCCATCCTGACTAAATAAGCATGTGCTGAAGCGTTTGATGGTCAGAAGTATTTGTGGGCTTCTCATTTATGGACAGGAGTCCTCTAAACTCTGCCTGTTTGTAATGAGCATGTGAGGTGTGCAGGAGATCCTTGTACGGAGGGAGAGTGTGATTCCCCTGCAGGGAGGTTGATTGCTGGGAGAGTGACCAGTCTATAACTAGAGATCTCTGTTCTCAGTTCTTCTCTCTTGCACAGCACTGGGTTTGCATCACTGGTCACCACTACCTTGTTTGTCTGTCTTCTACTGGGTGTTGGTTTTCTGAGGAGGACGTGAGCATCCTAGTTAGTGATGGGCCTGTGTCGTGGTGGGAAAGGGCCATGAGTATTGTGTAAATTGAGTTATATTTCATGTTCACTTTAACTGTATAGAAGTAGTGGGTTGCTTGTCTATTGTAGGTACAAATGTGCTGGGGCTTTTTTGGGGTGTTGAATTGGTCAGTTTAGCCAAGGGAGTGTGGTATTGTGCTGTTGTGGCATTCAGCAATAATGTGGCATTTATTGTTTGTGTGCCACAGGGGGATCTGAGTCCAGAACTGAGGGAATGGGCTCTGGCAAGTGCGTCCTGTTTGTCACCACCATTATTGGGAACCATGTAGACCAATGGGAGCTGAGGAGCTGGTTGCATCTGCGAGGTAAGTGACAAGTTAGAGCTTTTAGTGCACTCCTGTTGATGAGTGTGGTCTTTGCTGCATTAGGTGAGGTGAGTTTATTATGTGTGGGTTCTTTTATTGTTGTTTGTGGGGATCATGGAAAAATAGAGAACCGACCACATGTATGGCCAAGCTGTCTCTTGTCAGATATCATTGTGTATCACTGGTGGTTGCTGCTTTTTGTTATGTATGTGGTATTTGTTGGGTGATGGGAGGAGCGGGAGGAGAGGGTCATCTGATAGTGTTGGTATCATGTAAAAGAAGTTATCATGGTGTATGCTGGTGCCATTATGGTGTGCAGTGTTGCATTTCCTTGTGGGGGAATGGAAAAGGGTTATGCTGACATAAGTGCTGGTTGCATAATTGCAGATGGTTCGAGATACTCTTTATGGTGTTGGTCGGTGTGCACTGCATGTGTCGTAGTATTTTTGTCATCATAGGTTCCATGTGAAGATGGGGTCCAATTTGGCAAAGAACCAGTGAAGTTGAAGTATGAGTGTGGGGGACATGAAGTACTTGTTTCCCAAAATGGAAGTGAAATCGATGTCAGGTTTGCAAGTTAAGTATGGTTATTGATCATTTCTTATTGTGGTTGGTTGTACATCAAAGATGGGAACTGTGTTTCACTGGGTGCATGTTAATGGGAATTGCATGTGTCTTTGTCATGTTTGTTTTAGAAATAGAAATGTTTAGCATGTGTTCTACTGCTGTTGAATGTGTGAATCTTTTGTTCTCATTGTCATAGGAAGCTATTTCCATCCATGTGGTCGGAAGGCATCAGTGTCAGCGGAGAAGACCTTGGTGTGCTTTGTGTGGAAGAATTGGGGTTAGATTGTATATGGGTTGGGTTGTGATGTGAAGTGTCCTCTGTTTGATGGCTAGAACATAGTAGAGCAGTGTGGCTGGTATTACTGTGTTCTGGTAGATACCAGAATTATCAATTGCAGAAATGACAATAATGCCATTTCATGATATCCCAATTGGAGAGGTTGGGTTCATTTGGTTGCTCACTTATGTGAAGTACTTCCTGTAATTAATTGCACAAAATGCAAACAAATTACTTATTTCACAAGAATGTTATGAGTGCAAATGTTCTAGCCATCAAAGTTGCAAGAGAACACTGTTAGTAGTTGTATAATTTTATGGGCATTCTGAAGTGTCTGTCAAGTGTGTTCATATCGTTGTGTATGCTGTATTTGTAGAGTTGTAATGTGTAGCTTGGGTTGTGGTGGGATGACTCATGTAGTCATCCATATTGTAGTGTGCTCAATCACTCCAGTGATTGAAACCATGGTGCAGTGGTTTATTGTGTGTACTTTGATGCTCTCTGTCAGCTGTATTTCTTCCCTAGCAATTGCTTGAAATATAGCTGTGTCTGATTTTGTTGCATTCCAACCTGAGAGTGATGATTTCTTTTTGAACATAATCACGAGCCTCCTTCAGTCCAGGAGAAGCACTCAGCATCTCCCACTCATGACCCAGAGACATCACAGACTGCTGACACCCCACTACCCCAGCTCAGCAGAGACCAGATACAAAGGCAGGGTGATTGTCAACATCAGCCCCTGCCCTCTGTACAGCAGACAAGAACTTCCCAAGACCAGCTTGGCCAGAGGCTGCTTCAAGTGTGCACAGGACCAAAAGCAGGGGCACTGGAACAGAGGGCACCAGAGATCCATGCCCCCATCGCTTTTAATATTACTTTCTACAAGTCATGAGGGTGAGAAACACGCTTGTTTCTGAAAGGAGCGCTATTCGGGAAACACCCCTTGTTCCCGGAGGAGGTAGTACCAATTGCACACCTCTTGTTTCCAGACGGGACGCTATTCAGGAGACACCTCTTGTTCCCAGGGGGACTGCTATCTGCATCTCACCGCTTGTTCCCACGGGGACTATTATCGGCGTCACACTGCTTGTTCCCGGGGGAGTATTATCAGCGTGACACTGCTTGTTCCCAGGGGGAGTGCTATCTGCGTCACACCACTTGTTCCCGGGGGAGTATTATCAGCGTCACACTGCTTGTTCCCAGGCGGAGTTTTATCCGCGCTACACCGCTTGTTCCCAGACGTGACGCTATTCAGGGAACACCTCTTGTTCCCAGGGGGAGTATTATCGGCGTCACACTGCTTGTTCCCAGGGGGAGTTTTATCCATGCTACACCGCTTCTTCCCGGACGGGACGCTATTCACGAAACACCTCTTCTTCCCAGGGGGAGTTTTATCAGCGTCACACCGCTTGTTCCCGGGGGAGTATTATCAGCGTCACACTGCTTGTTCCCAGGGGGAGTGCTATCTGCGTCACACCACTTGTTCCCAGGGGCAGTTCTATCCGCGCTACACCGCTTGTTCCCAGACGTGACGCTATTCACGGAACACCTCTTGTTCCCAGGGGGAGTATTATCAGCGTCACACTGCTTGTTCCCAGGGGGAGTAATATCGGCGCTACACCGCTTGTTCCCGGACGGGACGCTATTCAGGGAACACCTCTTGTTCCCAGAGGGAGGATTATCAGCATCACACTGCCTGTTCCCGGACGGGACGCTATACAGGGAACACCTCTTGTTACCAGGGGGAGTATTATCAGCGTCACACTGATTGTTCCCGGACGGGAAGCTATTCACGAGACACCTCTTGTTCCCAGGGGCAGTTTTATCAGCATCACACCGCTTGTTCCCGGACGGGACGCTATTCAGGGAACACCTCTTGTTCCCAGGGGGAGTGCTATCTGCGTCACACCACTTGTTCCCGGGGGACTATTATCAGCATCACACTGCTTGTTCCCCAGGGGAGTGCTATCTGCGTCTCACCGCTTGTTCGCACGGGGAGTATTATCGGCGTCACACTGCTTGTTCCCAGGGGGAATAATATCGGCGCTACACCGCTAGTTCCAGGACGGGACGCTATTCAGGGAACACCTCTTGTTCCCAGGGGGAGTTTTATCAGCGTCACACCGCTTGTTCACGGACAGGACGCTATTCAGGGAACACCTCTTGTTCCCAGGGGGAGGATTATCAGCGTCACACTGCTTGTTCCCGGACGGGACGCTATACAGGGAACACCTCTTGTTACCAGGGGGAGTATTATCAGCTTCACACTGATTGTTCCCGGACGGGACGCTATTCACGAGACACCTCTTGTTCCCAGGGGGAGTTTTATCAGCATCACACCGCTTGTTCCCGGACGGGACGCTATTCAGGGAACACCTCTTGTTCCCCGGGGGAGATCTGCGTCTCACCGCTTGTTCGCACGGGGAGTATTATCGGCGTCCCACTGCTTGTTCCCAGGGGGAGTGCTATCTTCGTCACACCGCTTCTTCCCGGGGGAGTATTATCAGCGTGACACTGCTTGTTCCCAGGGGGAGTTTTATCCGCGCTACACCGCTTATTCCCAGACGGGACGCTATTCACGAAACACCTCTTCTTCCCAGGGGGAGTTTTATCAGCGTCACACCGCTTGTTCCCGGGGGAGTATTATCAGCGTCACACCGCTTGTTCCCGGACGGGATGCTATTCAGGGAACACCTCTTGTTCCCAGGGGGAGTATTATCAGCGTCACACTGCTTGTTCCCAGGGGGAGTTTTATCCGCGCTACACCGCTTCTTCCCGGACGGGACGCTATTCACGAAACACCTCTTCTTCCCAGGGGGAGTTTTATCAGCGTCACACCGCTTGTTCCCGGGGGAGTGCTATCTGCGTCTCACCGCTTGTTCGCACGGGGAGTATTATCGGCGTCACACTGCTTCTTCCCAGGGGGAGTGCTATCTGCGTCACACCGCTTGTTCCCGGGGGAGTATTATCAGCGTGACACTGCTTGTTCCCAGGGGGAGTTTTATCCGCGCTACACCGCTTGTTCCCAGACGTGACGCTATTCAGGGAACACCTCTTGTTCCCAGGGGGAGTATTATCGGCGTCACACTGCTTGTTCCCAGGGGGAGTTTTATCCGCGCTACACCGCTTCTTCCCGGACGGGACGCTATTCACGAAACACCTCTTCTTCCCAGGGGGAGTTTTATCAGCGTCACACCGCTTGTTCCCGGGGGAGTATTATCAGCGTCACACTGTTTGTTCCCAGGGGGAGTGCTATCTGCGTCACACCACTTGTTCCCAGGGGGAGTATTATCAGCGTCACACTGCTTGTTCCCAGGGGGAGTAATATCGGCGCTACACCGCTTGTTCCCGGACGGGACGCTATTCAGGGAACACCTCTTGTTCCCAGGGGGAGGATTATCAGCATCACACTGCTTGTTCCCGGACGGGATGCTATTCACGAGACACTTCTTGTTCCCAGGGGGAGTATTATCAGCGTCACACCGCTTGTTCCCGGACGGACGCTATTCAGGGAACACCTCTTGTTCCCAGGGGGAGTGCTATCTGCGTCACACCACTTGTTCCCGGGCGACTATTATCAGCATCACACTGCTTGTTCCCCAGGGGAGTGCTATCTGCGTCTCACCGCTTGTTCGCACGGGGAGTATTATCGGCGTCACACTGCTTGTTCCCAGGGGGAATAATATCGGCGCTACACCGCTAGTTCCCGGACGGGACGCTATACAGGGAACACCTCTTGTTCCCCGGGGGAGATCTGCGTCTCACCGCTTGTTCGTACGGGGAGTATTATCGGCGTCACACTGCTTGTTCCCAGGGGGAGTGCTATCTTCGTCACACCGCTTGTTCCCAGGGGGAGTATTATCAGCGTCACACTGCTTGTTCCCAGGGGGAGTAATATCGGCGCTACACCGCTTGTTCCCAGACGGAACGCTATATAGGGAACACCTCTTGTTACCAGGGGGAGTAATATCGGCGCTACACCGCTTGTTCCCGGACGGGACGCTATACAGGGAACACCTCTTGTTCCCCAGGGGAGTGCTATCTGCGTAACACCACTTGTTCCCGGGGGAGTATTATCAGCGTCACACTGCTTGTTCCCAGGGGGAGTTTTTTCCACGCTACACCGCTTGTTCCCAGACGTGACGCTATTCAGGGAACACCTCTTGTTCCCAGGTGGAGTATTATCGGCGTCACACTGCTTGTTCCCAGGGGGAGTTTTATCCGCGCTACACCGCTTGTTCCCGGACGGGACGCTATTCATGAAACACCTCTTCTTCCCAGGGGGACTTTTATCCACGCTACACCACTTGTTCCCGGACGGGACGCTATACAGCGAACACCTCTTGTTCCCAGGGGGAGTATTATCAGCGTCACACTGCTTGTTCCCGGACGGGACGCTATTCACGAGACACTTCTTGTTCCCACGGGGAGTATTATCAGCTTCACACTGCTTGTTCCCAGGGGGAGTAATATCGGCGCCACACTGCTTGTTCCCGGACGGGACGCTATTCAGGGAACACTTCTTGTTCCCAGGGGGAGTTTAATCCGCGCTACACCGCTTGTTCCCGGACGGGACGCTATTCACGAGACACTTCTTGTTCCCAGGGGAAGTATTATCAGCGTCACACCGCTTGTTCCCGGACGGGACGCTATTAAGGGAACACCTCTTGTTCCCAGGGGGAGTGCTATCTGCGTCACACCACTTGTTCCCGGGGGACTATTATCAGCGTCACACCGCTTGTTCCCGGACGGGACGCTATTCAGGGAACACCTCTTGTTCCCAGGGGGAGTATTATCAGCGTCACACTGCTTGTTCCCAGGGGGAGTTTTATCCACGCTACACCGCTTCTTCCCGGACAGGACGCTATTCACGAAACACCTCTTCTTCCCAGGGGGAGTTTTATCAGCGTCACACCGCTTGTTCCCGGGGGAGTATTATCAGCGTCACACCACTTGTTCCCAGGGGGAGTATTATCAGCGTCACACTGCTTGTTCCCAGGGGGAGTAATATCGGCGCTACACCGCTTGTTCCCGGACGGGACACTATATAGAGAACACCTCTTGTTCCCAGGGGGAGGATTATCAGCATCACACTGCTTGTTCCCGGACGGGACGCTATACAGGGAACACCTCTTGTTACCAGGGGGAGTAATATCGGCGCTACACCGCTTCTTCCCGGACGGTACGCTATACAGGGAACACCTCTTGTTCCCCAGGGGAGTGCTATCTGCGTAACACCACTTGTTCCCGGGGGAGTATTATCAGCGTCACACTGCTTGTTCCCAGGGGGAGTTTTATCCACGCTACACCGCTTGTTCCCAGACGTGACGCTATTCAGGGAACACCTCTTGTTCCCAGGGGGAGGATTATCAGCGTCACACTGATTGTTCCCAGACGGGACGCTGTTCACGAGACACCTCTTGTTCCCAGGGGCAGTTTTATCAGCATCACACCGCTTGTTCCCGGACGGGACGCTATTCAGGGAACACCTCTTGTTCCCCAGGGGAGTGCTATCTGCGTAACACCACTTGTTCCCGGGGGAGTATTATCAGCATCACACTGCTTGTTCCCAGGGGGAGTTTTATCCACGCTACACCGCTTGCTCCCAGACGGGACGGTATTCAGGGAACACCTCTTGTTCCCAGGGGGAGTTTTATCACCGTCACACCGCTTGTTCACGGACAGGACGCTATTCAGGGAACACCTCTTGTTCCTAGGGGGAGGATTATCAGCGTCACACTGCTTCTTCCCGGACGGGACGCTATACAGGGAACACCTCTTGTTACCAGGGGGAGTATTATCAGCTTCACACTGATTGTTCCCGGACGGGACGCTATTCACGAGACACCTCTTGTTCCCAGGGGGAGTTTTATCAGCATCACACCGCTTGTTCCCGGGGGAGTATTATCAGCGTGACACTGCTTGTTCCCAGGAGGAGTTTTATCCGCGCTACACCGCTTGTTCCCAGACGTGACGCTATTCAGGGAACACCTCTTGTTCCCAGGGGGAGTATTATCGGCGTCACACTGCTTGTTCCCAGGGGGAGTTTTATCCGCGCTACACCGCTTCTTCCCGGACGGGACGCTATTCCCGAAACACCTCTTCTTCCCAGGGGGAGTTTTATCAGCGTCACACCGCTTGTTCCCGGGGGAGTATTATCAGCGTCACACTGCTTGTTCCCAGGGGGAGTGCTATCTGCGTCACACCACTTGTTCCCAGGGGCAGTTCTATCCGCGCTACACCGCTTGTTCCCAGACGTGACGCTATTCACGGAACACCTCTTGTTCCCAGGGGGAGTATTATCGGCGTCACAGTGCTTGTTCCCAGGGGGAGTAATATCGGCGCTACACCGCTTGTTCCCGGATGGGACGCTATTCAGGGAACACCTCTTGTTCCCAGGGGGAGGATTATCAGCATCACACTGCTTGTTCCCGGACGGGACGCTATTCACGAGACACTTCTTGTTCCCAGGGGGAGTATTATCAGCGTCACACCGCTTGTTCCCGGACGGGACGCTATTCAGGGAACACCTCTTGTTCCCAGGGGGAGTGCTATCTGCGTCACACCGCTTGTTCCCGGGGGACTATTATCAGCATCACACTGCTTGTTCCCCAGGGGAGTGCTATCTGCGTCTCACCGCTTGTTCGCACGGGGAGTATTATCGGCGTCACACTGCTTGTTCCCAGGGGGAATAATATCGGCGCTACACCGCTAGTTCCCGGATGGGACGCTATTCAGGGAACACCTCTTGTTCCCCGGGGGAGATCTGCGTCTCACCGCTTGTTCGTACGGGGAGTATTATCGGCGTCACACTGCTTGTTCCCAGGGGGAGTGCTATCTTCGTCACACCGCTTGTTCCCAGGGGGAGTATTATCAGCGTCACACTGCTTGTTCCCAGGGGGAGTAATATCGGCGCTACACCGCTTGTTCCCGGACGGGACGCTATACAGGGAACACCTCTTGTTCCCCAGGGGAGTGCTATCTGCGTAACACCACTTGTTCCCGGGGGAGTATTATCAGCGTCACACTGCTTGTTCCCAGGGGGAGTAATATCGGCGCTACACCGCTTGTTCCCGGACGGGACACTATATAGAGAACACCTCTTGTTCCCAGGGGGAGGATTATCTGCATCACACTACTTGTTCCCGTCGGGACGCTATACAGGGAACACCTCTTGTTACCAGGGGGAGTAATATCGGCACTACACCGCTTCTTCCCGGACGGTACGCTATACAGGGAACACCTCTTGTTCCCCAGGGGAGTGCTATCTGCGTAACACCACTTGTTCCCGGGGGAGTATTATCAGCGTCACACTGCTTGTTCCCAGGGGGAGTTTTATCCACGCTACACCGCTTGTTCCCAGACGTGACGCTATTCAGGGAACACCTCTTGTTCCCAGGGGGAGTATTATCGGCGTCACACTGCTTGTTCCCAGGGGGAGTTTTATACACGCTACACCGCTTGTTCCCGGACGGGACGCTATTCAGGGAACACCTCTTGTTCCCAGGGGGAGTGCTATCTGCGTCACACCACTTGTTCCCGGGGGACTATTATCAGCATCACACTGCTTGTTCTCCGGGGGAGTGCTATCTGCGTCTCACCGCTTGTTCGCACGGGGAGTATTATCGGTGTCACACTGCTTGTTCCCAGGGGGAGTAATATTGGCGCTACACCGCTTGTTCCCGGACGGGACGCTATTCAGGGAACACCTCTTGTTCCCAGGGGGAGGATTATCAGCGTCACACTGCTTGTTCCCGGACGGGACGCTATACAGGGAACACCTCTTGTTACCAGGGGGAGTATTATCAGCGTCACACTGATTGTTCCCAGACGGGACGCTATTCTCGAGACACCTCTTGTTCCCAGGGGCAGTTTTATCAGAATCACACCTCTTGTTCCCGGACGGGACGCTATTCAGGGAACACCTCTTGTTCCCAGGGGGAGTGCTATCTGCGTCACACCACATGTTCCCGGGGGACTATTTTCAGCATCACACTGCTTGTTCGCCAGGGGAGTGCTATCTGCGTAACACCACTTGTTCCCGGGGGAGTATTATCAGCGTCACACTGCTTGTTCCCGGACGGGACGCTATTGACGAGACACTTCTTGTTCCCACGGGGAGTATTATCAGCTTCACACTGCTTGTTCCCAGGGGGAGTAATATCGGCGCCACACTGCTTGTTCCCGGACGGGACGCTATTCAGGGAACACTTCTTGTTCCCAGGGGGAGTTTAATCCGCGCTACACCGCTTGTTCCCGGACGGGACGCTATTCACGAGACACTTCTTGTTCCCAGGGGGAGTATTATCAGCGTCACACCGCTTGTTACCGGACGGGACGCTATTCAGGGAACACCTCTTGTTCCCAGGGGGAGTGCTATCTGCGTCACACCACTTGTTCCCGGGGGACTATTATCAGCGTCACACCGCTTGTTCCCGGACGGGACGCTATTCAGGGAACACCTCTTGTTCCCAGGGGGAGTATTATCAGCGTCACACTGCTTGTTCGCAGGGGGAGTTTTATCCACGCTACACCGCTTCTTCCCGGACAGGACGCTATTCACGAAACACCTCTTCTTCCCAGGGGGAGTTTTATCAGCGTCACACCGCTTGTTCCCGGGGGAGTATTATCAGCGTCACACCACTTGTTCCCAGGGGGAGTATTATCAGCGTCACACTGCTTGTTCCCAGGGGGAGTAATATCGGCGCTACACCGCTTGTTTCCGGACGGGACACTATATAGAGAACACCTCTTGTTCCCAGGGGGAGGATTATCAGTATCACACTGCTTGTTCCCGGACGGGACGCTATACAGGGAACACCTCTTGTTACCAGGGGGAGTAATATCGGCGCTACACCGCTTCTTCCCGGACGGTACGCTATACAGGGAACACCTCTTGTTCCCCAGGGGAGTGCTATCTGCGTAAAACCACTTGTTCCCGGGGGAGTATTATCAGCGTCACACTTCTTGTTCCCAGGGGGAGTTTTATCCACGCTACACCGCTTGTTCCCAGACGTGACGCTATTCAGGGAACACCTCTTGTTCCCAGGGGGAGGATTATCAGCATCACACTGCTTGTTCCCGGACGGGACGCTATACAGGGAACACCTCTTGTTACCAGGGGGAGTATTATCAGCGTCACAATGATTGTTCCCAGACGGGACGCTGTTCACGAGACACCTCTTGTTCCCAGGGGCAGTTTTATCAGCATCACACCGCTTGTTCCCGGACGGGACGCTATACAGGGAACACCTCTTGTTCCCCAGGGGAGTGCTATCTGCGTCTCACCGCTTGTTCGCACGGGTAGTATTATCGGCGTCACACTGCTTCTTCCCAGGGGGAGTGCTATCTGCATCACACCGCTTGTTCCCGGGGGAGTATTATCAGCGTGACACTGCTTGTTCCCAGGGGGAGTTTTATCCGCGCTACACGGCTTCTTCCCGGACGGGACGCTATTCAGGGAACACCTCTTGTTCCCAGGAGGAGTGCTATCTGCGTCACACCACTTGTTCCCGGGGGACTATTATCAGCATCACACTGCTTGTTCCCCAGGGGAGTGCTATCTGCGTCTCACCGCTTGTTCGCACGGGGAGTATTATCGCCGTCACACTGCTTGTTCCCAGGGGGAATAATATCGGCGCCACACCGCTAGTTCCCGGACGGGATGCTATTCAGGGAACACCTCTTGTTCCCAGGGGGAGTTTTATCAGCGTCACACCGCTTGTTCACGGACAGGACGCTATTCAGGGAACACCTCTTGTTCCCAGGGGCAGGTTTATCAGCGTCACACTGCTTGTTCCCGGACGGGACGCTATACAGGGAACACCTCTTGTTACCAGGGGGAGTATTATCAGCGTCACACTGATTGTTCCCAGACGGGACGCTATTCTCGAGAAACCTCTTGTTCCCAGGGGCAGTTTTATCAGAATCACACCTCTTGTTCCCGGAGGGGACGCTATTCAGGGAACACCTCTTGTTCCCAGGGGGAGTGCTATCTGCGTCACACCACATGTTCCCGGGGGACTATTATCAGCATCACACTGCTTGTTCCCCAGGGCAGTGCTATCTGCGTAACACCACTTGTTCCCGGGGGAGTATTATCAGCGTCACACTGCTTGTTCCCAGGGGGAGTTTTATTCACGCTACACCACTTGTTCCCAGACGTGACGCTATTCAGGGAACACCTCTTGTTCCCAGGGGGAGTATTATCGGCGTCACACTGCTTGTTCCCAGGGGGAGTTTTATCCGCGCTACACCGCTTGTTCCCGGACGGGACGCTATTCATGAAACACCTCTTCTTCCCAGGGGGACTTTTATCCGCGCTACACCACTTGTTCCCGGACGGGACGCTATACAGGGAACATCTCTTGTTCCCAGGGGGAGTATTATCAGCGTCACACTGCTTGTTCCCGGACGGGACGCTATTCACGAGACACTTCTTGTTCCCACGGGGAGTATTATCAGCTTCACACTGCTTGTTCCCAGGGGGAGTAATATCGGCGCCACACTGCTTGTTCCCGGACGGGACGCTATTCAGGGAACACTTCTTGTTCCCAGGGGGAGTTTTATCCGCGCTACACCGCTTGTTCCCAGGGGAGTATTATCAGCGTCACACCACTTGTTCCCAGGGGGAGTATTATCAGCGTCACACTGATTGCTCCCGGACGGGACGCTATTCACGAGACACCTCTTGTTCCCCGGGGGAGTGCTATCTGCGTCTCAACGCTTGTTCGCACGGGGAGTATTATCGGCGTCACACTGCTTCTTCCCAGGGGGAGTGCTATCTGCGTCACACCGCTTGTTCCCGGGGGAGTATTATCAGCGTGACACTGCTTGTTCCCAGGGGGAGTTTTATCCGCGCTACACCGCTTGTTCCCGGGGGAGTATTATCAGCGTCACACCACTTGTTCCCAGGGGGAGTATTATCAGCGTCACACTGATTGTTCCCGGACGGGACGCTATTCACGAGACACCTCTTGTTCCCCGGGGGAGTGCTATCTGCGTCTCACCGCTTGTTCGCACGGGGAGTATTATCGGCGTCACACTGCTTCTTCCCAGGGGGAGTGCTATCTGCGTCACACCGCTTGTTCCTGGGGGAGTATTATCAGCATGACACTGCTTGTTCCCAGGGGGAGTTTTATCCGCGCTACACCGCTTGTTCCCAGACGTGACGCTATTCAGGGAACACCTCTTGTTCCCAGGGGGAGTATTATCGGCGTCACACTGCTTGTTCCCAGGGGGAGTTTTATCCGCGCTATACCGCTTCTTCCCGGACGGGACGCTATTCACGAAACACCTCTTCTTCCCAGGGGGAGTTTTATCAGCATCACACCGCTTGTTCCCGGGGGAGTATTATCAGCGTCACACTGCTTGTTCCCAGGGGGAGTGCTATCTGCGTCACACCACTTGTTCCCAGGGGGAGTATTATCAGCGTCACACTGCTTGTTCCCAGGGGGAGTAATATCGGCGCTACACCGCTTGTTCCCGGATGGGACGCTATTCAGGGAACACCTCTTGTTCCCAGGGGGAGGATTATCAGCATCACACTGCTTGTTCCCGGACGGGACGCTATTCACGAGACACTTCTTGTTCCCAGGGGGAGTATTATCAGCGTCACACCGCTTCTTCCCGGACGGGACGCTATTCAGGGAACACCTCTTGTTCCCAGGGGGAGTGCTATCTGCGTCACACCATTTGTTCCCGGGGGACTATTATCAGCATCACACTGCTTGTTCCCCAGGGGAGTGCTATCTGCGTCTCACCGCTTGTTCGCACGGGGAGTATTATCGGCGTCACACTGCTTGTTCCCAGGGGGAATAATATCGGCGCTACACCGCTAGTTCCCGGACGGGACGCTATTCAGGGAACACCTCTTGTTCCCAGGGGGAGTATTATCGGCGTCACACTGCTTGTTCCCAGGGGGAGTTTTATCCGCGCTACACCGCTTGTTCCCGGACGGGACGCTATTCAGGGAACACCTCTTGTTCCCAGGGGGAGGATTATCAGCATCACACTGCTTGTTCCCGGACGGGACGCTATTCACGAGACACTTCTTGTTCCCAGGGGGAGTATTATCAGCGTCACACCGCTTGTTCCCGGACGGGACGCTATATAGGGAACACCTCTTGTTCCCAGGGGGAGGATTATCAGCATCACACTGCTTGTTCCCGGACGGGACTCTATACAGGGAACACCTCTTGTTACCAGGGGGAGTATTATCAGCGTCACACTGATTGTTCCCGGACGGGACGCTATTCAGGAGACACCTCTTGTTCCCCGGGGGAGTGCTATCTGCGTCTCACCGCTTGTTCGCACGGGGAGTATTATCGGCGTCACACTGCTTCTTCCCAGGGGGAGTGCTATCTGCGTCACACCGCTTGTTCCCGGGGGAGTATTATCAGCGTGACACTGCTTGTTCCCAGGGGGAGTTTTATCCGCGCTACACCGCTTGTTCCCGGGGGAGTATTATCAGCGTCACACCACTTGTTCCCAGGGGGAGTATTATCAGCGTCACACTGATTGTTCCCGGACGGGACGCTATTCACGAGACACCTCTTGTTCCCCGGGGGAGTGCTATCTGCGTCTCACCGCTTGTTCGCACGGGGAGTATTATCGGCGTCACACTGCTTCTTCCCAGGGGGAGTGCTATATGCGTCACACCGCTTGTTCCCGGGGGAGTATTATCAGCGTGACACTGCTTGTTCCCAGGGGGAGTTTTATCTGCGCTACACCGCTTGTTCCCAGACGTGACGCTATTCAGGGAACACCTCTTGTTCCCAGGGGGAGTATTATCGGCGTCACACTGCTTGTTCCCAGGGGGAGTAATATCGGCGCTACACCGCTTGTTCCCGGACGGGACGCTATATAGGGAACACCTCTTGTTCCCAGGGGGAGGATTATCAGCATCACACTGCTTGTTCCCGGACGGGACGCTATACAGGGAACACCTCTTGTTACCAGGGGGAGTATTATCAGCGTCACACTGATTGTTCCCGGACGGGACGCTATTCACGAGACACCTCTTGTTCCCCGGGGGAGTGCAATCTGCGTCTCACCGCTTGTTCGCACGGGGAGTATTATCGGCGTCACACTGCTTCTTCCCAGGGGGAGTGCTATCTGCGTCACACCGCTTGTTCCTGGGGGAGTATTATCAGCATGACACTGCTTGTTCCCAGGGGGAGTTTTATCCGCGCTACACCGCTTGTTCCCAGACGTGACGCTATTCAGGGAACACCTCTTGTTCCCAGGGGGAGTATTATCGGCGTCACACTGCTTGTTCCCAGGGGGAGTTTTATCCGCGCTATACCGCTTCTTCCCGGACGGGACGCTATTCACGAAACACCTCTTCTTCCCAGGGGGAGTTTTATCAGCATCACACCGCTTGTTCCCGGGGGAGTATTATCAGCGTCACACTGCTTGTTCCCAGGGGGAGTGCTATCTGCGTCACACCACTTGTTCCCAGGGGGAGTATTATCAGCGTCACACTGCTTGTTCCCAGGGGGAGTAATATCGGCGCTACACCGCTTGTTCCCGGATGGGACGCTATTCAGGGAACACCTCTTGTTCCCAGGGGGAGGATTATCAGCATCACACTGCTTGTTCCCGGACGGGACGCTATTCACGAGACACTTCTTGTTCCCAGGGGGAGTATTATCAGCGTCACACCGCTTCTTCCCGGATGGGACGCTATTCAGGGAACACCTCTTGTTCCCAGGGGGAGTGCTATCTGCGTCACACCATTTGTTCCCGGGGGACTATTATCAGCATCACACTGCTTGTTCCCCAGGGGAGTGCTATCTGCGTCTCACCGCTTGTTCGCACGGGGAGTATTATCGGCGTCACACTGCTTGTTCCCAGGGGGAATAATATCGGCGCTACACCGCTAGTTCCCGGACGGGACGCTATTCAGGGAACATCTCTTGTTCCCAGGGGGAGTATTATCGGCGTCACACTGCTTGTTCCCAGGGGGAGTTTTATCCGCGCTACACCGCTTGTTCCCGGACGGGACGCTATTCAGGGAACACCTCTTGTTCCCAGGGGGAGGATTATCAGCATCACACTGCTTGTTCCCGGACGGGACGCTATTCACGAGACACTTCTTGTTCCCAGGGGGAGTATTATCAGCGTCACACCGCTTGTTCCCGGACGGGACGCTATATAGGGAACACCTCTTGTTCCCAGGGGGAGGATTATCAGCATCACACTGCTTGTTCCCGGACGGGACTCTATACAGGGAACACCTCTTGTTACCAGGGGGAGTATTATCAGCGTCACACTGATTGTTCCCGGACGGGACGCTATTCACGAGACACCTCTTGTTCCCCGGGGGAGTGCTATCTGCGTCTCACCGCTTGTTCGCACGGGGAGTATTATCGGCGTCACACTGCTTCTTCCCAGGGGGAGTGCTATCTGCGTCACACCGCTTGTTCCCGGGGGAGTATTATCAGCGTGACACTGCTTGTTCCCAGGGGGAGTTTTATCCACGCTACACCGCTTGTTCCCAGACGTGACGCTATTCAGGGAACACCTCTTGTTCCCAGGGGGAGTATTATCAGCATCACACTGCTTGTTCCCGGACGGGACGCTATTCACGAGACACTTCTTGTTCCCAGGGGGAGTATTATCAGCGTCACACCGCTTGTTCCCAGACGGGACGCTATTCAGGGAACACCTCTTGTTCCCAGGGGGAGTATTATCGGTGTCACACTGCTTGTTCCCAGGGGGAGTTTTATACATGCTACACCACTTGTTCCCGGACGGGACGCTATTCAGGGAACACCTCTTGTTCCCAGGGGGAGTATTATCGGTGTCACACTGCTTGTTCCCAGGGGGAGTTTTATACATGCTACACCACTTGTTCCCGGACGGGACGCTATTCAGGGAACACCTCTTGTTCCCAGGGGGAGTGCTATCTGCGTCACACCACTTGTTCCCGGGGGACTATTATCAGCATCACACTGCTTGTTCTCCGGGGGAGTGCTATCTGCGTCTCACCGCTTGTTCGCACGGGGAGTATTATCGGCGTCACACTGCTTGTTCCCAGGGGGAGTAATATCGGCGCTACACCGCTTGTTCCCAGATGGGACGCTATTCAGGGAACACCTCTTGTTCCCAGGGGGAGGATTATCAGCGTCACACTGATTGTTCCCGGACGGGACGCTATTCACGAGACACCTCTTGTTCCCAGGGGGAGTTTTATCAGCATCACACCGCTTGTTCCCGGACGGGACGCTATTCAGGGAACACCTCTTGTTCCCCGGGGGAGATCTGTGTCTCACCGCTTGTTCGCACGGGGAGTATTATCGGCGTCACACTGCTTGTTCCCAGGGGGAGTGCTATCTTCGTCACACCGCTTGTTCCCGGCGGAGTTTTATCAGCGTCACACCGCTTGTTCACGGACAGGACGCTATTCAGGGAACACCTCTTGTTCCCAGGGGGAGGATTATCAGCATCACACTGCTTGTTCCCGGACGGGACGCTATACAGGGAACACCTCTTGTTACCAGGGGGAGTATTATCAGCTTCACACTGATTGTTCCCGGACGGGACGCTATTCACGAGACACCTCTTGTTCCCAGGGGGAGTTTTATCAGCATCACACCGCTTGTTCCCGGACGGGACGCTATTCAGGGAACACCTCTTGTTCCCCGGGGGAGATCTGCGTCTCACCGCTTGTTCGCACGGGGAGTATTATCGGCGTCACACTGCTTGTTCCCAGGGGGAGTGCTATCTTCGTCACACCGCTTGTTCCCGGGGGAGTATTATCAGCGTGACACTGCTTGTTCCCAGGGGGAGTTTTATCCGCGCTACACCGCTTATTCCCAGACGGGACGCTATTCACGAAACACCTCTTCTTCCCAGGGGGAGTTTTATCAGCGTCACACCGCTTGTTCCCGGGGGAGTATTATCAGCGTCACACCGCTTGTTCCCGGACGGGACGCTATTCAGGGAACACCTCTTGTTCCCAGGGGGAGTATTATCAGCGTCACACTGCTTGTTCCCAGGGGGAGTTTTATCCGCGCTACACCGCTTCTTCCCGGACGGGACGCTATTCACGAAAGACCTCTTCTTCCCAGGGGGAGTTTTATCAGCATCACACCGCTTGTTCCCGGGGGAGTATTATCAGCGTCACACCACTTGTTCCCAGGGGGAGTATTATCAGCGTCACACTGCTTGTTCCCAGGGGGAGTAATATCGGCGCTACACCGCTTGTTCCCAGACGGGACGCTATATAGGGAACACCTCTTGTTCCCAGGGGGAGGATTATCAGCATCACACTGCTTGTTCCCGGACGGGACGCTATACAGGGAACACCTCTTGTTACCAGGGGGAGTATTATCAGCGTCACACTGATTGTTCCCGGACGGGACGCTATTCACGAGACACCTCTTGTTCCCCGGGGGAGTGCTATCTGCGTCTCACCGCTTGTTCGCACGGGGAGTATTATCGGCGTCACACTGCTTCTTCCCAGGGGGAGTGCTATCTGCGTCACACCGCTTGTTCCCGGGGGAGTATTATCAGCGTGACACTGCTTGTTCCCAGGGGGAGTTTTATCCGTGCTACACCGCTTGTTCCCAGACGTGAGGCTATTCAGGGAACACCTCTTGTTCCCAGGGGGAGTATTATCGGCGTCACACCGCTTGTTCCCGGGGGAGTATTATCAGCGTCACACTGCTTGTTCCCAGGGGGAGTGCTATCTGCGTCACACCACTTGTTCCCAGGGGGAGTATTATCAGCGTCACAGTGCTTGTTCCCAGGGGGAGTAATATCGGCGCTACACCGCTTGTTCCCGGACGGGACGCTATTCAGAGAACACCTCTTGTTCCCAGGGGGAGGATTATCAGCATCACACTGCTTGTTCCCGGACGGGACGCTATTCACGAGACACTTCTCGTTCCCAGGGGGAGTATTATCAGCGTCACACCGCTTGTTCCCGGACAGGACGCTATTCAGGGAACACCTCTTGTTCCCAGGGGGAGTGCTATCTGCATCACACCACTTGTTCCCGGGGGACTATTATCAGCATCACACAGATTGTTCCCCAGGGGAGTGCTATCTGCGTCTCACCGCTTGTTCGCACGGGGAGTATTATCGGCGTCACACTGCTTGTTCCCTGGGGTAATAATATCGGCGCTACACCGCTAGTTCCCGGACGGGACGCTATTCAGGGAACACCTCTTGTTCCCAGGGGGAGTTTTATCAGCGTCACACCGCTTGTTCACGGACAGGACGCTATTCAGGGAACACCTCTTGTTCCCAGGGGGAGGATTATCAGCGTCACACTGATTGTTCCCAGACGGGACGCTATTCTCGAGAAACCTCTTGTTCCCAGGGGCAGTTTTATCAGAATCACACCTCTTGTTCCCGGACAGGACGCTATTCAGGGAACACCTCTTGTTCCCAGGGGGAGTGCTATCTGCGTCACACCACATGTTCCCGGGGGACTATTATCAGCATCACACTGCTTGTTCCCCAGGGCAGTGCTATCTGCGTAACACCACTTGTTCCCGGGGGAGTATTATCAGCGTCACACTGCTTGTTCCCAGGGGGAGTTTTATCCACGCTACACCACTTGTTCCCAGACGTGACGCTATTCAGGGAACACCTCTTGTTCCCAGGGGGAGTATTATCGGCGTCACACTGCTTGTTCCCAGGGGGAGTTTTATCCGCGCTACACCGCTTGTTCCCGGACGGGACGCTATTCATGAAACACCTCTTCTTCCCAGGGGGAGTTTTATCCGCGCTACACCACTTGTTCCCGGACGGGACGCTATACAGGGAACACCTCTTGTTCCCAGGGGGAGTATTATCAGCGTCACACTGCTTGTTCCCGGACGGGACGCTATTCACGAGACACTTCTTGTTCCCACGGGGAGTATTATCAGCTTCACACTGCTTGTTCCCAGGGGGAGTAATATCGGCGCCACACTGCTTGTTCCCGGACGGGACGCTATTCAGGGAACACTTCTTGTTCCCAGGGGGAGTTTTATCCGCGCTACACCGCTTGTTCCCGGGGGAGTATTATCAGCGTCACACCACTTGTTCCCAGGGGGAGTATTATCAGCGTCACACTGATTGCTCCCGGACGGGACGCTATTCACGAGACACCTCTTGTTCCCCGGGGGAGTGCTATCTGCGTCTCACCGCTTGTTCGCACGGGGAGTATTATCGGCGTCACACTGCTTCTTCCCAGGGGGAGTGCTATCTGCGTCACACCGCTTGTTCCCGGGGGAGTATTATCAGCGTGACACTGCTTGTTCCCAGGGGGAGTTTTATCCGCGCTACACCGCTTGTTCCCGGGGGAGTATTATCAGCGTCACACCACTTGTTCCCAGGGGGAGTATTATCAGCGTCACACTGATTGTTCCTGGACGGGACGCTATTCACGAGACACCTCTTGTTCTCCGGGGGAGTGCTATCTGCGTCTCACCGCTTGTTCGCACGGGGAGTATTATCGGCGTCACACTGCTTCTTCCCAGGGGGAGTGCTATCTGCGTCACACCGCTTGTTCCCGGGGGAGTATTATCAGCGTGACACTGCTTGTTCCCAGGGGGAGTTTTATCCGCGCTACACCGCTTGTTCCCAGACATGACGCTATTCAGGGAACACCTCTTGTTCCCAGGGGGAGTATTATCGGCGTCACACTGCTTGTTCCCAGGGGGAGTAATATCGGCGCTGCACCGCTTGTTCCCGGACGGGACGCTATATAGGGAACACCTCTTGTTCCCAGGGGGAGGATTATCAGCATCACACTGCTTGTTCCCGGACGGGACGCTATACAGGGAACACCTCTTGTTACCAGGGTGAGTATTATCAGCGTCACACTGATTGTTCCCAGACGGGACGCTATTCACGAGATACCTCTTGTTCCCCGGGGGAGTGCTATCTGCGTCTCACCGCTTGTTCGCACGGGGAGTATTATCGGCGTCACACTGCTTCTTCCGAGGGGGAGTGCTATCTGCGTCACACCGCTTGTTCCTGGGGGAGTATTATCAGCATGACACTGCTTGCTCCCAGGGGGAGTTTTATCCGCGCTACACCGCTTGTTCCCAGACGTGACGCTATTCAGGGAACACCTCTTGTTCCCAGGGGGAGTATTATCGGCGTCACACTGCTTGTTCCCAGGGGGAGTTTTATCCGCGCTATACCGCTTCTTCCCGGACGGGACGCTATTCACGAAACACCTCTTCTTCCCAGGGGGAGTTTTATCAGCATCACACCGCTTGTTCCCGGGGGAGTATTATCAGCGTCACACTGCTTGTTCCCAGGGGGAGTGCTATCTGCGTCACACCACTTGTTCCCGGGGGACTATTATCAGCATCACACTGCTTGTTCCCCAGGGGAGTGCTATCTGCGTCTCACCGCTTGTTCGCACGGGGAGCATTATCGGCGTCACACTGCTTGTTCCCAGGGGGAATAATATCGGCGCTACACCGCTAGTTCCCTGACGGGACGCTGTTCAGGGAACACCTCTTGTTCCCAGGGGGAGTATTATCGGCGTCACACTGCTTGTTCCCAGGGGGAGTTTTATCCGCGCTACACCGCTTGTTCCCGGACGGGACGCTATACAGGGAACACCTCTTGTTACCAGGGGGAGTATTATCAGCGTCACACTGATTGTTCCCGTACGGGACGCTATTCACGAGACACCTCTTGTTCCCCGGGGGAGTGTTATCAGCATCACACCGCTTGTTCACGGACAGGACGCTATTCAGGGAACACCTCTTGTTCCCAGGGGGAGGATTATCAGCGTCACACTGCTTGTTCCCAGACGGGACGCTATACAGGGAACACCTCTTGTTACCAGGGGGAGTTTTATCAGCATCACACCGCTTGTTCCCGGACGGGACACTATTCAGGGAACACCTCTTGTTCCCCGGGGGAGATCTGCGTCTCACCGCTTGTTCGCACGGGGAGTATTATCGGCGTCACACTGCTTGTTCCCAGGGGGAGTGCTATCTTCGTCACACTGCTTGTTCCCGGGGGAGTATTATCAGCGTGACACTGCTTGTTCCCAGGGGGAGTTTTATCCACGCTACACCGCTTATTCCCAGACGGGACGCTATTCACGAAACACCTCTTCTTCCCAGGGGGAGTTTTATCAGCGTCACACCGCTTGTTCCCGGGGGAGTATTATCAGCGTCACACCGCTTGTTTCCGGACGGGACGCTTTTCAGGGAACACCTCTTGTTCCCAGGGGGAGTATTATCAGCATCACACTGCTTGTTCCCAGGGGGAGTTTTATCCGCGCTACACCGCTTCTTCCCGGACGGGACGCTATTCACGAAACACCTCTTCTTCCCAGGGGGAGTTTTATCAGCGTCACACCGCTTGTTCCCGGGGGAGTATTTTCAGCGTCACACCACTTGTTCCCAGGGGGAGTATTATCAGCGTGACACTGCTTGTTCCCAGGGGGAGTTTTATCCGTGCTACACCGCTTGTTCCCAGACGTGACGCTATTCAGGGATCACCTCTTGTTCCCAGGGGGAGTATTATCGGCGTCATACTGCTTGTTCCCAGGGGGAGTTTTATCCGCGCTACACCGCTTGTTCCCGGACGGGACGCTATTCAGGGAACACCTCTTGTTCCCAGGGGGAGGATTATCAGCGTCACACTGATTGTTCCCGGACGGGACGCTATTCACGAGACACCTCTTGTTCCCCGGGGGAGTGCTATCTGCGTCTCACCGCTTGTTCGCACGGGAAGTATTATCAGCGTCACACTGCTTCGTCCCAGGGGGAGTGCTATCTGCGTCACACCGCTTGTTCCCGGGGGAGTATTATCAGCGTGACACTGCTTGTTCCCAGGGGGAGTTTTATCCGCGCTACACCGCTTGTTCCCAGACGTGACGCTATTCAGGGAACACCTCTTGTTCCCAGGGGGAGTATTATCGGCGTCACAGTGTTTGTTCCCAGGGGGAGTTTTATCCGCGCTACACCGCTTGTTCCCGGACGGGACGCTATTCAGGGAACACCTCTTGTTCCCAGGGGGAGGATTATCAGCATCACACTGCTTGTTCCCGGACGGGACGCTATTCACGAGACACTTCTTGTTCCCAGGGGGAGTGCTATCTGCGTCACACCACTTGTTCCCGGTGGACTATTATCAGCATAACACTGCTTGTTCCCCAGGGGAGTGCTATCTGCGTCTCACCGCTTGTTCGCACGGGGAGTATTATCGGCGTCACACTGCTTGTTCCCAGGGGGAATAATATCGGCGCTACACCGCTAGTTCCCGGACGGGACGCTATTCAGGGAACACCTCTTGTTCCCCGGGGGAGATCTGCGTCTCACCGCTTGTTCGTACGGGGAGTATTATCGGCGTCACACTGCTTGTTCCCAGGGGGAGTGCTATCTTCGTCACACCGCTTGTTCCCGGGGGAGTATTATCAGCGTGACACTGCTTGTTCCCAGGGGGAGTTTTATCCGCGCTACACCGCTTATTCCCAGACGGGACGCTATTCACGAAACACCTCTTCTTCCCAGGGGGAGTTTTATCAGCGTCACACCGCTTGTTCCCGGGGGAGTATTATCAGCGTCACACCGCTTGTTCCTGGACGGGACGCTATTCAGGGAACACCTCTTGTTCCCAGGGGGAGTATTATCAGCGTCACACTGCTTGTTCCCAGGGGGAGTTTTATCCGCGCTACACCGCTTCTTCCCGGATGGGACGCTATTCACGAAACACCTCTTCTTCCCAGAGGGAGTTTTATCAGCGTCACACCGCTTGTTCCCGGGGGAGTATTATCAGCGTCACACCACTTGTTCCCAGGGGGAGTATTATCAGCGTCACACTGCTTGTTCCCAGGGGGAGTAATATCGGCGCTACACCGCTTGTTCCCGGACGGGACGCTATATAGGGAACATCTCTTGTTCCCAGGGGGAGGATTATCAGCATCACACTGCTTGTTCCCGGACGGGACGCTATACAGGGAACACCTCTTGTTACCAGGGGGAGTAATATCGGCGCTACACCGCTTGTTCCCGGACGGGACGCTATACAGGGAACATCTCTTGTTCCCCAGGGGAGTGCTATCTGCGTAACACCACATGTTCCCGGGGGAGTATTATCAGCGTCACACTGCTTGTTCCCAGGGGGAGTTTTATCCACGCTACACCGCTTGTTCCCAGACGTGACGCTATTCAGGGAACACCTCTTGTTCCCAGGGGGAGGTTTATCAGCATCACACTGCTTGTTCCCGGACGGGACGCTATATAGGGAACACCTCTTGTTACCAGGGGGAGTATTATCAGCGTCACACTGATTGTTCCCAGACGGGACGCTATTCACGAGACACCTCTTGTACCCAGGGGCAGTTTTATCAGCATCACACCGTTTGTTCCCGGACGGGACGCTATTCAGGGAACACCTCTTGTTCCCCAGGGGAGTGCTATCTGCGTAACACCACTTGTTCCCGGGGGAGTATTATCAGCATCACACTGCTTGTTCCCAGGGGGAGTTTTATCCACGCTACACCGCTTGCTCCCAGACGTGACGCTATTCAGGGAACACCTCTTGTTCCCAGGGGGAGTATTATCGGCGTCACACTGCTTGTTCCCAGGGGGAGTTTTATACACGCTACACCGCTTGTTCCCGGACAGGACGCTATTCAGGGAACACCTCTTGTTCCCAGGGGGAGTGCTATCTGCGTCACACCACTTGTTCCCGGGGGACTATTATCAGCATCACACTGCTTGTTCCCCAGGGGAGTGCTATCTGCGTCTCACCGCTTGTTCGTACGGGGAGTATTATCGGCGTCACACTGCTTGTTCCCAGGGGGAATAATATCGGCGCTACACCGCTAGTTCCCGGACGGGACGCTATTCAGGGAACACCTCTTGTTCCCAGGGGGAGTATTATCGGCGTCACACTGCTTGTTCCCAGGGGGAGTTTTATCCGCGCTACACCGCTTGTTCCCGGACGGGACGCTATTCATGAAACACCTCTTCTTCCCAGGGGGAGTTTTATCCGCGCTACACCACTTGTTCCCGGACGGGACGCTATACAGGGAACACCTCTTGTTCCCAGGGGGAGTATTATCGGCGTCACACTGCTTGTTCCCATGGGGAGTTTTATCCGCGCTACACCGCTTGTTCCCGGACGGGACGCTATTCAGGGAACACCTCTTGTTCCCAGGGGGAGGATTATCAGCATCACACTGCTTGTTCCCGGACGGGACGCAATTCACGAGACACTTCTTGTTCCCAGGGGGAGTATTATCAGCGTCACACCGCTTGTTACCGGACGGGACGCTATATAGGGAACACCTCTTGTTCCCAGGGGGAGGATTATCAGCATCACACTGCTTGTTCCCGGACGGGACGCTATACAGGGAATACCTCTTGTTCCCCGGGGGAGTGCTATCTGCGTCTCACCGCTTGTTCGCACGGGGAGTATTATCGGCGTCACACTGCTTCTTCCCAGGGGGAGTGCTATCTGCGTCACACCGCTTGTTCCCGGGGGAGTATTATCAGCGTGACACTGCTTGTTCCCAGGGGGAGTTTTATCCGCGCTACACCGCTTGTTCCCAGACGTGACGCTATTCAGGGAACACCTCTTGTTCCCAGGGGGAGTATTATCAGCATCACACTGCTTGTTCCCAGACGGGACGCTATTCACGAGACAATTCTTGTTCCCAGGGGGAGTATTATCAGCGTCACACCGCTTGTTCCCGGACGGGACGCTATTCAGGGAACACCTCTTGTTCCCAGGGGGAGTGCTATCTGCGTCACACCACTTGTTCCCCAGGGGAGTGCTATCTGCGTCTCACCGCTTGTTCGCACGGGGAGCATTATCGGCGTCACACTGCTTGTTCCCAGGGGGAGTTTTATCCAAGCTACACCGCTTGTTCCCAGACGTGACGCTATTCACGAAACACCTCTTCTTCCCAGGGGGAGTTTTATCAGCGTCACACCGCTTGTTCACGGACAGGACGCTATTCAGGGAACACCTCTTGTTCCCAGGGGGAGGATTATCAGCCTCACACTGCTTGTTCCCGGACGGGACGCTATACAGGGAACACCTCTTGTTACCAGGGGGAGTATTATCAGCGTCACACTGATTGTTCCCAGACGGGACGCTATTCACGAGACACCTCTTGTTCCCAGGGGCAGTTTTATCAGCATCACACCGCTTGTTCCCGGACGGGACGATATTCAGGGAACACCTCTTGTTCCCCAGGGGAGTGCTATCTGCGTAACACCACTTGTTCCCGGGGGAGTATTATCAGCATCACACTGCTTGTTCCCAGGGGGAGTTTTATCCACGCTACACCGCTTGCTCCCAGACGGGACGCTATTCATGAAACACCTCTTCTTCCCAGGGGGAGTTTTATCCGCGCTACACCACTTGTTCCCGGACGGGACGCCATACAGGGAACACCTCTTGTTCCCAGGGGGAGTATTTACAGCGTCACACTGCTTGTTCCCGGACGGGACGCTATTCACGAGACACTTCTTGTTCCCACGGGGAGTATTATCAGCTTCACACTGCTTGTTCCCAGGGGAAGTAATATCGGCGCCACACTGCTTGTTCCCGGATGGGACGCTATTCAGGGAACACCTCTTGTTCCCCGGGGGAGTTTTATCCGCGCTACACCGCTTGTTCCCGGGGGAGTATTATCAGCGTCACACCACTTGTTCCCAGGGGGAGTATTATCAGCGTCACACTGATTGTTCCCGGACGGGATGCTATTCACGAGACACCTCTTGTTCCCCGGGGGAGTGCTATCTGCGTCTCACCGCTTGTTCGCACGGGGAGTATTATCGGCGTCACACTGCTTCTTCCCAGGGGGAGTGCTATGTGCGTCACACCGCTTGTTCCCGGGGGAGTATTATCAGCGTGACACTGCTTGTTCACAGGGGGAGTTTTATCCGCGCTACACCGCTTGTTCCCAGACGTGACGCTATTCAGGGAACACCTCTTGTTCCCAGGGGGAGTATTATCGGCGTCACACTGCTTGTTCCCAGGGGGAGTTTTATCCGCGCTAGACCGCTTCTTCCCGGACGGGACGCTATTCACGAAACACCTCTTCTTCCCAGGGGGAGTTTTATCAGCATCACACCGCTTGTTCCCGGGGGAGTATTATCAGCGTCACACTGCTTGTTCCCAGGGGGAGTGCTATCTGCGTCACACCACTTGTTCCCAGGGGGAGTATTATCAGCGTCACACTGCTTGTTCCCAGGGGGAGTAATATCGGCGCTACACCGCTTGTTCCCGGACGGGACGCTATACAGGGAACACCTCTTGTTCCCAGGGGGAGGATTATCAGCATCACACTGCTTGTTCCCGGACGGGACGCTATTCACGAGACAGTTCTTGTTCCCAGGGGGAGTATTATCAGCGTCACACCGCTTGTTCCCGGACGGGAGGCTATTCAGGGAACACCTCTTGTTCCCAGGGGGAGTGCTATCTGCGTCACACCACTTGTTCCCGGGGGACTATTGTCAGCATCACACTGCTTGTTCCCCAGGGGAGTGCTATCTGCGTCTCACCGCTTGTTCGCACGGGGAGTATTATCAGCGTCACACTGCTTGTTCCCAGGGGGAGTTTTATCAAAGCTACACCGCTTGTTCCCAGACGTGACGCTATTCACGAAACACCTCTTCTTCCCAGGGGGAGTTTTATCAGCGTCACACCGCTTGTTCCCGGGGGAGTATTATCAGCGTCACACCGCTTGTTTCCGGACGGGACGCTATTCAGGGAACACCTCTTGTTCCCAGGGGGAGTATGATCAGCATCACACTGCTTGTTCCCAGGGGGAGTTTTATCCGCGCTACACCGCTTCTTCCCGGACGGGACGCTATTCACGAAACACCTCTTCTTCCCAGGGGGAGTTTTATCAGCGTCACACCGCTTGTTGCCGGGGGAGTATTTTCAGCGTCACACCACTTGTTCCCAGGGGGAGTATTATCGGCGTCATACTGCTTGTTCCCAGGGGGAGTTTTATCAACGCTACACCGCTTGTTCCCGGAAGGGACGCTATTCAGGGAACACCTCTTGTTCCCAGGGGGAGGATTATCAGCATCACACTGCTTGTTCCCGGACGGGACGCTATTCACGAGAAACCTCTTGTTCCCAGGGGTAGTATTATCAGCGTCACACCGCTTGTTCCCGGACGGGAAGCTATATAGGGAACACCTCTTGTTCCCAGGGGGAGGATGATCAGCATCACACTGCTTGTTCCCGGACGGGACGCTATACAGGGAACACCTCTTGTTACCAGGGGGAGTATTATCAGCGTCACACTGATTGTTCCCGGACGGGACGCTATTCACGAGACACCTCTTGTTCCCCGGGGGAGTGCTATCTGCGTCTCACCGCTTGTTCGCACGGGAAGTATTATCAGCGTCACACTGCTTCGTCCCAGGGGGAGTGCTATCTGCGTCACACCGCTTGTTCCCGGGGGAGTATTATCAGCGTGACACTGCTTGTTCCCAGGGGGAGTTTTATCCGCGCTACACCGCTTGTTCCCAGACGTGACGCTATTCAGGGAACACCTCTTGTTCCCAGGGGGAGTATTATCGGCGTCACAGTGCTTGTTCCCAGGGGGAGTTTTATCCGCGCTACACCGCTTGTTCCCGGACGGGACGCTATTCAGGGAACACCTCTTGATCCCAGGGGGAGGATTATCAGCATCACACTGCTTGTTCCCGGACGGGACGCTATTCACGAGACACTTCTTGTTCCCACGGGGAGTATTATCAGCTTCACACTGCTTGTTCCCAGGGGGACTATTATCAGCATCACACTGCTTGTTTCCCAGGGGAGTGCTATCTGCGTCTCACCGCTTGTTCGCACGGGGAGTATTATCGGCGTCACACTGCTTGTTCCCAGGGGGAATAATATCGGCGCTACACCGCTAGTTCCCGGACGCGACGCTATTCAGGGAACACCTCTTGTTCCCAGGGGGAGTTTTATCAGCGTCACACCGCTTGTTCACGGACAGGACGCTATTCAGGGAACACCTCTTGTTCCCAGGGGGAGGATTATCAGCGTCACACTGCTTGTTCCCAGGGGGAGTTTTATCCACGCTACACCGCTTGTTCCCAGACGTGACGCTATTCAGGGAACACCTCTTGTTCCCAGGGGGAGGATTATCAGCCTCACACTGCTTGTTCCCGGACGGGACGCTATACAGGGAACACCTCTTGTTACCAGGGGGAGTATTATCAGCGTCACACTGATTGTTCCCAGACGGGACGCTATTCACGAGACACCTCTTGTTCCCAGGGGCAGTTTTATCAGCATCACACCGCTTGTTCCCGGACGGGACGCTATTCAGGGAACACCTCTTGTTCCCCAGGGGAGTGCTATCTGCGTAACACCACTTGTTCCCGGGGGAGTATTATCAGCATCACACTGCTTGTTCCCAGGGGGAGTTTTATCCACGCTACACCGCTTGCTCCCAGACGGGACGCTATTCATGAAACACCTCTTCTTCCCAGGGGGAGTTTTATCCGCGCTACACCACTTGTTCCCGGACGGGACGCTATACAGGGAACACCTCTTGTTCCCAGGGGGAGTATTATCAGCGTCACACTGCTTGTTCCCGGACGGGACGCTATTCACGAGACACTTCTTGTTCCCACGGGGAGTATTATCAGCTTCACACTGCTTGTTCCCAGGGGGAGTAATATCGGCGCCACACTGCTTGTTCCCGGATGGGACGCTATTCAGGGAACACTTCTTGTTCCCCGGGGGAGTTTTATCCGCGCTACACCGCTTGTTCCCAGACGTGACGCTATTCAGGGAACACCTCTTGTTCCCAGGGGGAGTATTATCGGCGTCAGAGTGCTTGTTGCCAGGGGGAGTTTTATCAGCGCTACACCGCTTGTTCCCGGACGGGACGCTATTCAGGGAACATCTCTTGTTCCCAGGGGGAGGATTATCAGCATCACACTGCTTGCTCCCGGACGGGACGCTATTCACGAGACACTTCTTGTTCCCAGGGGGAGTGCTATCTGCATCACACCACTTGTTCCCGGGGGACTATTATCAGCATCACACTGCTTGTTCCCCAGGGGAGTGCTATCTGCGTCTCACCGCTTGTTCGCACGGGGAGTATTATCGGCGTCACACTGCTTGTTCCCAGGGGGAATAATATCGGCGCTACACCGCTAGTTCCCGGAGGGGACGCTATTCAGGGAACACCTCTTGTTCCCCGGGGGAGATCTGCGTCTCACCGCTTGTTCATACGGGGAGTATTATCGGCGTCACACTGCTTGTTCCCAGGGGGAGTGCTATCTTCGTCACACCGCTTGTTCCCGGGGGAGTATTATCAGCGTGACACTGCTTGTTCCCAGGGGGAGTTTTATCCGCGCTACACCGCTTATTCCCAGACGGGACGCTATTCACGAAACACCTCTTCTTCCCAGGGGGAGTTTTATCAGCGTCACACCGCTTGTTCCCGGGGGAGTATTATCAGCATCACACCGGTTGTTCCCGGACGGGACGCTATTCAGGGAACACCTCTTGTTCCCAGGGGGAGTATTATCACCGTGACACTGCTTGTTCCCAGGGGGAGTTTTATCCGCGCTACACCGCTTCTTCCCGGACGGGACGCTATTCACGAAACACCTCTTCTTCCCAGAGGGAGTTTTATCAGCGTCACACCGCTTGATCCCGGGGGAGTATTATCAGCGTTACACCACTTGTTCCCAGGGGGAGTATTATCAGCGTCACACTGCTTGTTCCCAGGGGGAGTAATATCGGCGCTACACCGCATGTTCCCGGACGGGACGCTATATAGGGAACACCTCTTGTTCCCAGGGGGAGGATTATCAGCATCACACTGCTTGTTCCCGGACGGGACGCTATACAGGGAACACCTCTTGTTACCAGGGGGAGTAATATCGGCGCTACACCGCTTGTTCCCGGACGGGACGCTATACAGGGAACACCTCTTGTTCCCCAGGGGAGTGCTATCTGCGTAACACCACATGTTCCCGGGGGAGTATTATCAGCGTCACACTGCTTGTTCCCAGGGGGAGTTTTATCCACGCTACACCGCTTGTTCCCAGACGTGACGCTATTCAGGGAACACCTCTTGTTCCCAGGGGGAGGATTATCAGCATCACACTGCTTGTTCCCGGACGGGACGCTATACAGGGAACACCTCTTGTTACCAGGGGGAGTATTATCAGCGTCACACTGATTGTTCCCAGACAGGACGCTATTCACGAGACACCTCTTGTTCCCAGGGGCAGTTTTATCAGCATCACACCGCTTGTTCCCGGACGGGACGCTATTCAGGGAACACCTCTTGTTCCCCAGGGGAGTGCTATCTGCGTAACACCACTTGTTCCCGAGGGAGTATTATCAGCATCACACTGCTTGTTCCCAGGGGGAGTTTTATCCACGCTACACCGCTTGCTCCCAGACGTGACGCTATTCAGGGAACACCTCTTGTTCCCAGGGGGAGTATTATCGGCGTCACACTGCTTGTTCCCAGGGGGAGTTTTATACACGCTACACCGCTTGTTCCCGGACGGGACGCTATTCAGGGAACACCTCTTGTTCCCAGGGGGAGTGCTATCTGCGTCACACCACTTGTTCCCGGGGGACTATTATCAGCATCACACTGCTTGTTCCCCAGGGGAGTGCTATCTGCGTCTCACCGCTTGTTCGCACGGGGAGTATTATCGGCGTCACAATGCTTGTTCCCAGGGGGAATAATATCGGCACTACACCGCTAGTTCCCGGACGGGACGCTATTCAGGGAACACCTCTTGTTCCCAGGGGGAGGATTATCAGCGTCACACTGCTTGTTCCCGGACGGGACGCTATACAGGGAACACCTCTTGTTACTAGGGGGAGTATTATCAGCGTCACACTGATTGTTCCCAGACGGGACGCTATTCTCGAGACACCTCTTGTTCCCAGGGGCAGTTTTCTCAGAATCACACCTCTTGTTCCCGGACGGGACGCTATTTAGGGAACACCTCTTGTTCCCAGGGGGAGTGCTATCTGCGTCACACCACATGTTCCCGGGGGACTATTATCAGCATCACACTGCTTGTTCCCCAGGGGAGTGCTATCTGCGTAACACCACTTGTTCCCGGGGGAGTATTATCAGCGTCACACTGCTTGTTCCCAGGGGGAGTTTTATCCAAGCTACACCGCTTGTTCCCAGACGTGACGCTATTCAGGGAACACCTCTTGTTCCCAGGGGGAGTATTATCGGCGTCACACTGCTTGTTCCCACGGGGAGTTTTATCCGCGCTACACCGCTTGTTCCCGGACGGGACGCTATTCATGAAACATCTCTTCTTCCCAGGGGGAGTTTTGTCCGCGCTACACCACTTGTTCCCGGACAGGACGCTATACAGGGAACACCTCTTGTTCCCAGGGGGAGTATTATCGGCGTCACACTGCTTGTTCCCAGGGGGAGTTTTATCCGCGCTACACCGCTTGTTCCCGGACGGGACGCTATTCAGGGAACACCTCTTGTTCCCAGGGGGAGGATTATCAGCATCACACTGCTTGTTCCCGGACGGGACGCTATTCACGAGACACCTCTTGTTCCCCGGGGGAGTGCTATCTGCGTCTCACAGCTTGTTCGCACGGCGAGTATTATCGTCGTCACACTGCTTCTTCCCAGGGGGAGTGCTATCTGCGTCACACCGCTTGTTCCCGGGGGAGTATTATCAGCGTGACACTGCTTGTTCCCAGGGGGAGTTTTATCTGCGCTACACCGCTTGTTCCCAGACGTGACGCTATTCAGGGAACACCTCTTGTTCCCAGGGGGAGTATTATCGGCGTCACACTGCTTGTTCCCAGGGGGAGTAATATCGGCGCTACACCGCTTGTTCCCGGACGGGACGCTATATAGGGAACACCTCTTGTTCCCAGGGGGAGGATTATCAGCATCACACTGCTTGTTCCCGGATGGGACGCTATACAGGGAACACCCCTTGTTACCAGCGGGAGTATTATCAGCGTCACACTGATTGTTCCCGGACGGGACGCTATTCACGAGACACCTCTTGTTCCCCGGGGGAGTATTATCGGCGTCATACTGCTTGTTCCCAGGGGGAGTTTTATCCACGCTACACCGCTTGTTCCCGGAAGGGACGCTATTCAGGGAACACCTCTTGTTCCCAGGGGGAGGATTATCAGCATCACACTGCTTGTTCCCGGACGGGATGCTATTCACGAGAAACCTCTTGTTCCCAGGGGGAGTATTATCAGCGTCACACCGCTTGTTCCCGGACGGGAAGCTATATAGGGAACACCTCTTGTTCCCAGGGGGAGGATGATCAGCATCACACTGCTTGTTCCCGGACGGGACGCTATACAGGGAACACCTCTTGTTACCAGGGGGAGTATTATCAGCGTCACACTGATTGTTCCCGGATGGGACGCTATTCACGAGACAACTCTTGTTCCCCGGGGGAGTGCTATCTGCGTCTCACCGCTTGTTCGCACGGGAAGTATTATCAGTGTCACACTGCTTCGTCCCAGGGGGGAGTGCTATCTGCATCACACCGCTTGTTCCCGGGGGAGTATTATCAGCGTGACACTGCTTGTTCCCAGGGGGAGTTTTATCCGCGCTACACCGCTTGTTCCCAGACGTGACGCTATTCAGGGAACACCTCTTGTTCCCAGGGGGAGTATTATCGGCGTCACAGTGCTTGTTCCCAGGGGGAGTTTTATCCGCGCTACACCGCTTGTTCCCGGACGGGACGCTATTCAGGGAACACCTCTTGTTCCCAGGGGGAGGATTATCAGCATCACACTGCTTGTTCCCGGACGGGACGCTATTCACGAGACACTTCTTGTTCCCAGGGGGAGTGCTATCTGCGTCACACCACTTGTTCCCGGGGGACTATTATCAGCATCACACTGCTTGTTCCCCAGGGGAGTGCTATCTGCGTCTCACCGCTTGTTCGCACGGGGAGTATTATCGGCGTCACACTGCTTGTTCCCAGGGGGAATAATATCGGCGCTACACCGCTAGTTCCCGGAGGGGACGCTATTCAGGGAACACCTCTTGTTCCCCGGGGGAGATCTGCGTCTCACCGCTTGTTCGTACGGGGAGTATTATCGGCGTCACACTGCTTGTTCCCAGGGGGAGTGCTATCTTCGTCACACCGCTTGTTCCCGGGGGAGTATTATCAGTGTGACACTGCTTGTTCCCAGGGGGAGTTTTATCCGCGCTACACCGCTTATTCCCAGACGGGACGCTATTCACGAAACACCTCTTCTTCCCAGGGGGAGTTTTATCAGCGTCACCCCGCTTGTTCCCGGGGGAGTATTATCAGCATCACACCGGTTGTTCCCGGACGGGACGCTATTCAGGGAACACCTCTTGTTCCCAGGGGGAGTATTATCAGCGTCACACTGCTTGTTCCCAGGGGGAGTTTTATCCGCGCTACACCGCTTCTTCCCGGACGGGACGCTATTCACGAAACACCTCTTCTTCCCAGAGGGAGTTTTATCAGCGTCACACCGCTTGATCCCGGGGGAGTATTATCAGCGTTACACCACTTGTTCCCAGGGGGAGTATTATCAGCGTCACACTGCTTGTTCCCAGGGGGAGTAATATCGGCGCTACACCGCTTGTTCCCGGACGGGACGCTATATAGGGAACTCCTCTTGTTCCCAGGGGGAGGATTATCAGCATCACACTGCTTGTTCCCGGACTGGACGCTATACAGGGAACACCTCTTGTTACCAGGGGGAGTAATATCGGCGCTACACCGCTTGTTCCCGGACGGGACGCTATACAGGGAACACCTCTTGTTCCCCAGGGGAGTGCTATCTGCGTAACACCACATGTTCCCGGGGGAGTATTATCAGCGTCACACTGCTTGTTCCCAGGGGGAGTTTTATCCACGCTACACCGCTTGTTCCCAGACGTGACGCTATTCAGGGAACACCTCTTGTTCCCAGGGGGAGGATTATCAGCATCACACTGCTTGTTCCCGGACGGGACGCTATACAGGGAACACCTCTTGTTACCAGGGGGAGTATTATCAGCGTCACACTGATTGTTCCCAGACGGGACGCTATTCACGAGACACCTCTTGTTCCCAGGGGCAGTTTTATCAGCATCACACCGCTTGTTCCCGGACGGGACGCTATTCAGGGAACACCTCTTGTTCCCCAGGGGAGTGCTATCTGCGTAACACCACTTGTTCCCGTGGGAGTATTATCAGCATCACACTGCTTGTTCCCAGGGGGAGTTTTATCCACGCTACACCGCTTGCTCCCAGACGTGACGCTATTCAGGGAACACCTCTTGTTCCCAGGGGGAGTATTATCGGCGTCACACTGCTTGTTCCCAGGGGGAGTTTTATACACGCTACACCGCTTGTTCCCGGACGGGACGCTATTCAGGGAACACCTCTTGTTCCCAGGGGGAGTGCTATCTGCGTCACACCACTTGTTCCCGGGGAACTATTATCAGCATCACACTGCTTGTTCCCCAGGGGAGTGCTATCTGCGTCTCACCGCTTGTTCGCACGGGGAGTATTATCGGCGTCACAATGCTTGTTCCCAGGGGGAATAATATCGGCACTACACCGCTAGTTCCCGGACGGGACGCTATTCAGGGAACACCTCTTGTTCCCAGGGGGAGGATTATCAGCGTCACACTGCTTGTTCCCGGACGGGACGCTATACAGGGAACACCTCTTGTTACCAGGGGGAGTATTATCAGCGTCACACTGATTGTTCCCAGACGGGACGCTATTCTCGAGACACCTCTTGTTCCCAGGGGCAGTTTTATCAGAATCACACCTCTTGTTCCCGGACGGGACGCTATTTAGGGAACACCTCTTGTTCCCAGGGGGAGTGCTATCTGCGTCACACCACATGTTCCCGGGGGACTATTATCAGCATCACACTGCTTGTTCCCCAGGGGAGTGCTATCTGCGTAACACCACTTGTTCCCGGGGGAGTATTATCAGTGTCACACTGCTTGTTCCCAGGGGGAGTTTTATCCAAGCTACACCGCTTGTTCCCAGACGTGACGCTATTCAGGGAACACCTCTTGTTCCCAGGGGGAGTATTATCGGCGTCACACTGCTTGTTCCCAGGGGGAGTTTTATCCGCGCTACACCACTTGTTCCCGGACGGGACGCTATACAGGGAACACCTCTTGTTCCCAGGGGGAGTATTATCGGCGTCACACTGCTTGTTCCCAGGGGGAGTTTTATCCGCGCTACACCGCTTGTTCCCGGACGGGACGCTATTCAGGGAACACCTCTTGTTCCCAGGGGGAGGATTATCAGCATCACACTGCTTGTTCCCGGACGGGACGCTATTCACGAGACACCTCTTGTTCCCCGGGGGAGTGCTATCTGCGTCTCACCGCTTGTTCGCACGGGGAGTATTATCGGCGTCACACTGCTTCTTCCCAGGGAGAGTGCTATCTGCGTCACACCGCTTGTTCCCGGGGGAGTATTATCAGCGTGACACTGCTTGTTCCCAGGGGGAGTTTTATCCGTGCTACACCGCTTGTTCCCAGACGTGACGCTATTCAGGGAACACCTCTTGTTCCCAGGGGGAGTATTATCGGCGTCACACTGCTTGTTCCCAGGGGGAGTAATATCGGCGCTACACCGCTTGTTCCCGGACGGGACGCTATATAGGGAACACCTCTTGTTCCCAGGGGGAGGATTATCAGCATCACACTGCTTGTTCCCGGACGGGACGCTATACAGGGAACACCTCTTGTTACCAGGGGGAGTATTATCAGCGTCACACTGATTGTTCCCGGACGGCACGCTATTCACGAGACACCTCTTGTTCCCCGGGGGACTGCTATCTGCGTCTCACCGCTTGTTCGCACGGGGAGTATTATCGGCGTCACACTGCTTCTTCCCAGGGGGAGTGCTATATGCGTCACACCGCTTGTTCCTGGGGGAGTTTTATCAGCATGACACTGCTTGTTCCCAGGGGGAGTTTTATCCACGCTACACCGCTTGTTCCCAGATGTGACGCTATTCAGGGAACACCTCTTCTTCCCAGGGGGAGTTTTATCAGCATCACACCGCTTGTTCCCGGGGGAGTATTATCAGCGTCACACTGCTTGTTCCCAGGGGGAGTGCTATCTGCGTCACACCACTTGTTCCCAGGGGGAGTATTATCAGCGTCACACTGCTTGTTCCCAGGGGGAGTAATATCGGCGCTACACCGCTTGTTCCCGGACGGGACGCTATTCAGGGAACACCTCTTGTTCCCAGGGGGAGGATTAACAGCATCACACTGCTTGTTCCCGGACGGGACGCTATTCACGAGACACTTCTTGTTCCCAGGGGGAGTATTATCAGCGTCACACCGCTTCTTCCCGGACGGGACGCTATTCAGGGAACACCTCTTGTTCCCAGGGGAGTGCTATCAGCGTCACACCACTTGTTCCCGGGGGACTATTATCAGCATCACACTGCTTGTTCCCCAGGGGAGTGCTATCTGCGTCTCACCGCTTGTTCGCACGGGGAGTATTATCGGCGTCACACTGCTTGTTCCCAGGGGGAATAATATCGGCGCTACACCGCTAGTTCCCGGACGGGACGCTATTCAGGGAACACCTCTTGTTCCCAGGGGGAGTATTATCGGCGTCACACTGCTTGTTCCCAGGGGGAGTTTTATCCGCGCTACACCGCTTGTTCCCGGACGGGACGCTATTCAGGGAACACCTCTTGTTCCCAGGGGGAGGATTATCAGCATCACACTGCTTGTTCCCGGACGGGACGCTATTCACGAGACACTTCTTGTTCCCAGGGGGAGTATTATCAGCGTCACACCGCTTGTTCCCAGACGGGACGCTATTCAGGGAACACCTCTTGTTCCCAGGGGGAGTGCTATCTGCGTCACACCACTTGTTCCCGGGGGACTATTATCAGCATCACACTGCTTGTCCCCAGGGGAGTGCTATCTGCGTCTCACCGCTTGTTCGTACGGGGAGTATTATCGGCGTCACACTGCTTGTTCCCAGGGGGAATAATATCGGCACTACACCGCTAGTTCCCGGACGGGACGCTATTCAGGGAACACCTCTTGTTCCCAGGGGGAGGATTATCAGCGTCACACTGCTTGTTCCCGGACGGGACGCTATACAGGGAACACCTCTTGTTACCAGGGGGAGTATTATCAGCGTCACACTGATTGTTCCCAGACGGGACGCTATTCTCGAGACACCTCTTGTTCCCAGGGGCAGTTTTATCAGAATCACACCTCTTGTTCCCGGACGGGACGCTATTCAGGGAACACCTCTTGTTCCCAGGGGGAGTGCTATCTGCGTCACACCACATGTTCCCGGGGGACTATTATCAGCATCACACTGCTTGTTCCCCAGGGGAGTGCTATCTGCGTAACACCACTTGTTCCCGGGGGAGTATTATCAGCGTCACACTGCTTGTTCCCAGGGGGAGTTTTATCCAAGCTACACCGCTTGTTCCCAGACGTGACGCTATTCAGGGAACACCTCTTGTTCCCAGGGGGAGTATTATCGACGTCACACTGCTTGTTCCCACGGGGAGTTTTATCCGCGCTACACCGCTTGTTCCCGGACGGGACGCTATTCATGAAACACCTCTTCTTCCCAGGGGGAGTTTTATCCGCGCTACACCACTTGTTCCCGGACGGGACGCTATACAGGGAACACCTCTTGTTCCCAGGGGGAGTATTATCGGCGTCACACTGCTTGTTCCCAGGGGGAGTTTTATCCGCGCTACACCGCTTGTTCCCGGACGGGACGCTATTCAGGGAACACCTCTTGTTCCCAGGGGGAGGATTATCAGCATCACACTGCTTGTTCCCGGACGGGACGCTATTCACGATTCACTTCTTGTTCCCAGGGGGAGTATTATCAGCGTCACACCGCTTGTTCCTGGACGGGACGCTATATAGGGAACACCTCTTGTTCCCAGGGGGAGGATTATCAGCATCACACTGCTTGTTCCCGGACGGGATGCTATACAGGGAACACCTCTTGTTCCCCGGGGGAGTGCTATCTGCGTATCACCGCTTGTTCGCACGGGGAGTATTATCGGCGTCACACTGCTTCTTCCCAGGGGGAGTGCTATCTGCGTCACACCGCTTGTTCCCGGGGGAGTATTATCAGCGTGACACTGCTTGTTCCCAGGGGGAGTTTTATCCGCGCTACACCGCTTCTTCCCGGACGGGACGCTATTCACGAAACACCTCTTCTTCCCAGAGGGAGTTTTATCAGCGTCACACCGCTTGTTCCCGGGGGAGTATTATCAGCGTTACACCACTTGTTCCCAGGGGGAGTATTATCAGCGTGACACTGCTTGTTCCCAGGGGGAGTAATATCGGCGCTACACCGCTTGTTCCCGGACGGGACGCTATATAGGGAACACCTCTTGTTCCCAGGGGGAGGATTATCAGCATCACACTGCTTGTTCCCGGACGGGACGCTATACAGGGAACACCTCTTGTTACCAGGGGGAGTAATATCGGCGCTACACCGCTTGTTCCCGGACGGGACGCTATACAGGGAACACCTCTTGTTCCCCAGGGGAGTGCTATCTGCGTAACACCACATGTTCCCGGGGGAGTATTATCAGCGTCACACTGCTTGTTCCCAGGGGGAGTTTTATCCACGCTACACCGCTTGTTCCCAGACGTGACGCTATTCAGGGAACACCTCTTGTTCCCAGGGGGAGGATTATCAGCATCACACTGCTTGTTCCCGGACGGGACGCTATACAGGGAACACCTCTTGTTACCAGGGGGAGTATTATCAGCGTCACACTGATTGTTCCCAGACGGGACGCTATTCACGAGACACCTCTTGTTCCCAGGGGCAGTTTTATCAGCATCACACCGCTTGTTCCCGGACGGGACGCTATTCAGGGAACACCTCTTGTTCCCCAGGGGAGTGCTATCTGCGTAACACCACTTGTTCCCGGGGGAGTATTATCAGCATCACACTGCTTGTTCCCAGGGGGAGTTTTATCCACGCTACACCGCTTGCTCCCAGACGTGACGCTATTCAGGGAACACCTCTTGTTCCCAGGGGGAGTATTATCGGCGTCACACTGCTTGTTCCCAGGGGGAGTTTTATACACGCTACACCGCTTGTTCCCGGACGGGACGCTATTCAGGGAACACCTCTTGTTCCCAGGGGGAGTGCTATCTGCGTCACACCACTTGTTCCCGGGGGACTATTATCAGCATCACACTGCTTGTTCCCCAGGGGAGTGCTATCTGCGTCTCACCGCTTGTTCGCACGGGGAGTATTATCGGCGTCACAATGCTTGTTCCCAGGGGGAATAATATCGGCACTACACCGCTAGTTCCCGGACGGGACGCTATTCAGGGAACACCTCTTGTTCCCAGGGGGAGGATTATCAGCGTCACACTGCTTGTTCCCGGACGGGACGCTATACAGGGAACACCTCTTGTTACCAGGGGGACTATTATCAGCGTCACACTGATTGTTCCCAGACGGGACGCTATTCTCGAGACACCTCTTGTTCCCAGGGGCAGTTTTATCAGAATCACACCTCTTGTTCCCGGACGGGACGCTATTTAGGGAACACCTCTTGTTCCCAGGGGGAGTGCTATCTGCGTCACACCACATGTTCCCGGGGGACTATTATCAGCATCACACTGCTTGTTCCCCAGGGGAGTGCTATCTGCGTAACACCACTTGTTCCCGGGGGAGTATTATCAGCGTCACACTGCTTGTTCCCAGGGGGAGTTTTATCCAAGCTACACCGCTTGTTCCCAGACGTGACGCTATTCAGGGAACACCTCTTGTTCCCAGGGGGAGTATTATCGGCGTCACACTGCTTGTTCCCACGGGGAGTTTTATCCGCGCTACACCGCTTGTTCCCGGACGGGACGCTATTCATGAAACACCTCCTCTTCCCAGGGGGAGTTTTGTCCGCGCTACACCACTTGTTCCCGGACGGGACGCTATACAGGGAACACCTCTTGTTCCCAGGGGGAGTATTATCAGCGTCACACCGCTTGTTCCCGGACGGGAAGCTATATAGGGAACACCTCTTGTTCCCAGGGGGAGGATGATCAGCATCACACTGCTTGTTCCCGGACGGGACGCTATACAGGGAACACCTCTTGTTACCAGGGGGAGTATTATCAGCGTCACACTGATTGTTCCCGGACGGGACGCTATTCACGAGACAACTCTTGTTCCCCGGGGGAGTGCTATCTGCGTCTCACCGCTTGTTCGCACGGGAAGTATTATCAGCGTCACACTGCTTCGTCCCAGGGGGAGTGCTATCTGCGTCACACCGCTTGTTCCCGGGGGAGTATTATCAGCGTGACACTGCTTGTTCCCAGGGGGAGTTTTATCCGTGCTACACCGCTTGTTCCCAGACGTGACGCTATTCAGGGAACACCTCTTGTTCCCAGGGGGAGTATTATCGGCGTCACAGTGCTTGTTGCCAGGGGGAGTTTTATCAGCGCTACACCGCTTGTTCCCGGACGGGACGCTATTCAGGGAACACCTCTTGTTCCCAGGGGGAGGATTATCAGCATCACACTGCTTGTTCCCGGACGGGACGCTATTCACGAGACACTTCTTGTTCCCAGGGGGAGTGCTATCTGCGTCACACCACTTGTTCCCGGGGGACTATTATCAGCATCACACTGCTTGTTCCCCAGGGAAGTGCTATCTGCGTCTCACCGCTTGTTCGCATGGGGAGTATTATCGGCGTCACACTGCTTGTTCCCAGGGGGAATAATATCGGCGCTACACCGCTAGTTCCCGGAGGGGACGCTATTCAGGGAACACCTCTTGTTCCCCGGTGGAGATCTGCGTCTCACCGCTTGTTCGTACGGGGAGTATTATCGGCGTCACACTGCTTGTTCCCAGGGGGAGTGCTATCTTCGTCACACCGCTTGTTCCCGGGGGAGTATTATCAGCGTGACACTGCTTGTTCCCAGGGGGAGTTTTATCCGCGCTACACCGCTTATTCCCAGACGGGACGCTATTCACGAAACACCTCTTCTTCCCAGGGGGAGTTTTATCAGCGTCACACCGCTTGTTCCCGGGGGAGTATTATCAGAATCACACCGGTTGTTCCCGGACGGGACGCTATTCAGGGAACACCTCTTGTTCCCAGGGGGAGTATTATCAGCGTCACACTGCTTGTTCCCAGGGGGAGTTTTATCCGCGCTACACCGCTTCTTCCCGGACGGGACGCTATTCATGAAACACCTCTTCTTCCCAGGGGGAGTTTTATCAGCGTCACACCGCTTGTTCCCGGGGGAGTATTATCAGAATCACACCGGTTGTTCCCGGACGGGACGCTATTCAGGGAACACCTCTTGTTCCCAGGGGGAGTATTATCAGCGTCACACTGCTTGTTCCCAGGGGGAGTTTTATCCGCGCTACACCGCTTCTTCCCGGACGGGACGCTATTCACGAAACACCTCTTCTTCCCAGAGGGAGTTTTATCAGCGTCACACCGCTTGATCCCGGGGGAGTATTATCAGCATTACACCACTTGTTCCCAGGGGGAGTATTATCAGCGTCACACTGCTTGTTCCCAGGGGTAGTAATATCGGCGCTACACCGCTTGTTCCCGGACGGGACGCTAAATAGGGAACACCTCTTGTTCCCAGGGGGAGGATTATCAGCATCACACTGCTTGTTCCCGGACGGGACGCTATACAGGGAACACCTCTTGTTACCAGGGGGAGTAATATCGGCGCTACACCGCTTGTTCCCGGACGGGACGCTATACAGGGAACACCTCTTGTTCCCCAGGGGAGTGCTATCTGCGTAACACCACATGTTCCCGGGGGAGTATTATCAGCGTCACACTGCTTGTTCCCAGGGGGAGTTTTATCCACGCTACACCGCTTGTTCCCAGACGTGACGCTATTCAGGGAACACCTCTTGTTCCCAGGGGGAGGATTATCAGCATCACACTGCTTGTTCCCGGACGGGACGCTATACAGGGAACACCTCTTGTTACCAGGGGGAGTATTATCAGCGTCACACTGATTGTTCCCAGACGGGACGCTATTCACGAGACACCTCTTGTTCCCAGGGGCAGTTTTATCAGCATCACACCGCTTGTTCCCGGACGGGACGCTATTCAGGGAACACCTCTTGTTCCCCAGGGGATTGCTATCTGCGTAACACCACTTGTTCCCGGGGGAGTATTATCAGCATCACACTGCTTGTTCCCAGGGGGAGTTTTATCCACGCTACACCGCTTGCTCCCAGACGTGACGCTATTCAGGGAACACCGCTTGATCCCGGGGGAGTATTATCAGCATTACACCACTTGTTCCCAGGGGGAGTATTATCAGCGTCACACTGCTTGTTCCCAGGGGTAGTAATATCGGCGCTACACCGCTTGTTCCCGGACGGGACGCTATATAGGGAACACCTCTTGTTCCCAGGGGGAGGATTATCAGCATCACACTGCTTGTTCCCGGACGGGACGCTATACAGGGAACACCTCTTGTTACCAGGGGGAGTAATATCGGCGCTACACCGCTTGTTCCCGGACGGGACGCTATACAGGGAACACCTCTTGATCCCCAGGGGAGTGCTATCTGCGTAACACCACATGTTCCCGGGGGAGTATTATCAGCGTCACACTGCTTGTTCCCAGGGGGAGTTTTATCCACGCTACACCGCTTGTTCCCAGACGTGACGCTATTCAGGGAACACCTCTTGTTCCCAGGGGGAGGATTATCAGCATCACACTGCTTGTTCCCGGACGGGACGCTATACAGGGAACACCTCTTGTTACCAGGGGGAGTATTATCAGCGTCACACTGATTGTTCCCAGACGGGACGCTATTCACGAGACACCTCTTGTTCCCAGGGGCAGTTTTATCAGCATCACACCGCTTGTTCCCGGACGGGACGCTATTCAGGGAACACCTCTTGTTCCCCAGGGGATTGCTATCTGCGTAACACCACTTGTTCCCGGGGGAGTATTATCAGCATCACACTGCTTGTTCCCAGGGGGAGTTTTATCCACGCTACACCGCTTGCTCCCAGACGTGACGCTATTCAGGGAACACCTCTTGTTCCCAGGGGGAGTATTATCGGCGTCACACTGCTTGTTCCCAGGGGGAGTTTTATACACGCTACACCGCTTGTTCCCGGACGGGACGCTATTCAGGGAACACCTCTTGTTCCCAGGGTGAGTGCTATCTGCGTCACACCATTTGTTCCCGGGGGACTATTATCAGCATCACACTGCTTGTTCCCCAGGGGAGTGCTATCTGCGTCTCACCGCTTGTTCGCACGGGGAGTATTATCGGCGTCACAATGCTTGTTCCCAGGGGGAATAATATCGGCACTACACCGCTAGTTCCCGGACGGGACGCTATTCAGGGAACACCTCTTGTTCCCAGGGGGAGGATTATCAGCGTCACACTGCTTGTTCCCGGACGGGACGCTATACAGGGAACACCTCTTGTTACCAGGGGGAGTATTATCAGCGTCACACTGATTGTTCCCAGACGGGACGCTATTCTCGAGACACCTCTTGTTCCCAGGGGCAGTTTTATCAGAATCACACCTCTTGTTCCCGGACGGGACGCTATTTAGGGAACACCTCTTGTTCCCAGGGGGAGTGCTATCTGCGTCACACCACATGTTCCCGGGGGACTATTATCAGCATCACACTGCTTGTTCCCCAGGGGAGTGCTATCTGCGTAACACCACTTGTTCCCGGGGGAGTATTATCAGCGTCACACTGCTTGTTCCCAGGGGGAGTTTTATCCAAGCTACACCGCTTGTTCCCAGACGTGACGCTATTCAGGGAACACCTCTTGTTCCCAGGGGGAGTATTATCGGCGTCACACTGCTTGTTCCCACGGGGAGTTTTATCCGCGCTACACCGCTTGTTCCCGGACGGGACGCTATTCATGAAACACCTCTTCTTCCCAGGGGGAGTTTTGTCCGCGCTACACCACTTGTTCCCGGACGGGACGCTATACAGGGAACACCTCTTGTTCCCAGGGGGAGTATTATCGGCGTCACACTGCTTGTTCCCAGGGGGAGTTTTATCCGCGCTACACCGCTTGTTCCCGGACGGGACGCTATTCAGGGAACACCTCTTGTTCCCAGGGGGAGGATTATCAGCATCACACTGCTTGTTCCCGGACGGGACGCTTTTCACGAGACACCTCTTGTTCCCTGGGGGAGTGCTATCTGCGTCTCACAGCTTGTTCGCACGGGGAGTATTATCGGCGTCACACTGCTTCTTCCCAGGGGGAGTGCTATCTGCGTCACACCGCTTGTTCCCGGGGGAGTATTATCAGTGTGACACTGCTTGTTCCCAGGGGGAGTTTTATCTGCGCTACACCGCTTGTTCCCAGACGTGACGCTATTCAGGGAACACCTCTTGTTCCCAGGGGGAGTATTATCGGCGTCACACTGCTTGTTCCCAGGGGGAGTAATATCGGCGCTACACCGCTTGTTCCCGGACGGGACGCTATATAGGGAACACCTCTTGTTCCCAGGGGGAGGATTATCAGCATCACACTGCTTGTTCCCGGACGGGACGCTATACAGGGAACACCTCTTGTTACCAGGGGGAGTATTATCAGCGTCACACTGATTGTTCCCGGACGGGACGCTATTCACGGGACACCTCTTGTTCCCCGGGGGAGTGCTATCTGCGTCTCACCGCTTGTTCGCACGGGGAGTATTATCGGCGTCACACTGCTTCTTCCCAGGGGGAGTGCTATATGCGTCACACCGCTTGTTCCTGGGGGAGTTTTATCAGCATGACACTGCTTGTTCCCAGGGGGAGTTTTATCCGCGCTACACCGCTTGTTCCCAGACGTGACGCTATTCAGGGAACACCTCTTGTTCCCAGGGGGAGTATTATCGGCGTCACACTGCTTGTTCCCAGGGGGAGTTTTATCCGCGCTAGACCGCTTCTTCGCGGACGGGACGCTATTCACGAAACACCTCTTCTTCCCAGGGGGAGTTTTATCAGCATCACACCGCTTGTTCCCGGGGGAGTATTATCAGCGTCACACTGCTTGTTCCCAGGGGGAGTGCTATCTGCGTCACACCACTTGTTCGCAGGGGGAGTATTATCAGCGTCACACTGCTTGTTCCCAGGGGGAGTAATATCGGCGCTACACCGCTTGTTCCCGGACGGGACGCTATTCAGGGAACACCTCTTGTTCCCAGGGGGAGGATTATCAGCATCACACTGCTTGTTCCCGGACGGGACGCTATTCACGAGACACTTCTTGTTCCCAGGGGGAGTATTATCAGCGTGACACCGCTTCTTCCCGGACGGGACGCTATTCAGGGAACACCTCTTGTTCCCAGGGGAGTGCTATCAGCGTCACACCACTTGTTCCCGGGGGACTATTATCAGCATCACACTGCTTGTTCCCCAGGGGAGTGCTATCTGCGTCTCACCGCTTGTTCGCACGGGGAGTATTATCGGCGTCACACTGCTTGTTCCCAGGGGGAATAATATCGGCGCTACACCGCTAGTTCCCGGACGGGACGCTATTCAGGGAACACCTCTTGTTCCCAGGGGGAGTATTATCGGCGTCAGACTGCTTGTTCCCAGGGGGAGTTTTATCCGCGCTACACCGCTTGTTCCCGGACGGGACGCTATTCAGGGAACACCTCTTGTTCCCAGGGGGAGGATTATCAGCATCACACTGCTTGTTCCCGGACGGGACGCTATTCACGAGACACTTCTTGTTCCCAGGGGGGAGTATTATCAGCGTCACACCGCTTGTTCCCGGACGGGACGCTATATAGGGAACACCTCTTGTTCCCAGGGGGAGGATTATCAGCATCACACTGCTTGTTCCCGGACGGGACGCTATACAGGGAACACCTCTTGTTACCAGGGGGAGTATTATCAGCGTCACACTGCTTGTTCCCAGGGGGAGTGCTATCTGCGTCACACCACTTGTTCCCAGGGGGAGTATTATCAGCGTCACACTGCTTGTTCCCAGGGGGAGTAATATCGACGCTACACCGCTTGTTCCCGGACGGGACGCTATTCAGGGAACACCTCTTGTTCCCAGGGGGAGGATTATCAGCATCACACTGCTTGTTCCCGGACGGGACGCTATTTACGAGAAACCTCTGTTCCCAGTGGGAGTATTATCAGCATCACACTGCTTGTTCCCGGACGGGACGCTATACAGGAAACACCTCTTGTTACCAGGGGGAGTATTATCAGCATCACACTGATTGTTCCCGGACGGGACGCGATTCATGAGACACCTCTTGTTCCCCAGGGGAGTGCTATCTGCGTCTCACCGCTTGTTCGCACGGGAAGTATTATCAGCGTCACACTGCTTCATCCCAGGGGGAGTGCTATCTGCGTCACACCGCTTGTTCCCGGGGGAGTATTATCAGCGTGACACTGCTTGTTCCCAGGGGGAGTTTTTTCCGCGCTACACAGCTTGTTCCCAGACGTGACGCTATACAGGGAACACCTCTTGTTCCCAGGGGGAGTATTATCGGCGTCACAGTGCTTGGTCCCAGGGGGAGTTTTATCCGCGCTACACCGCTTGTTCCCGGACGGGACGCTATTCAGGGAACACCTCTTGTTCCCAGGGGGAAGATTATCAGCATCACACTGCTTGTTCCCGGATGGGACGCTATTCAGGAGACACTTCTTGTTCCCAGGGGGAGTGCTATCTGCGTCACACCACTTGTTCCCGGGGGACTATTATCAGCATCACACTGCTTGTTCCCCAGGGGAGTGCTATCTGCGTCTCACTGCTTGTTCGCACGGGGAGTATTATCGGCGTCACACTGCTTGTTCCCAGGGGGAATAATATCGGCGCTACACCACTAGTTCCCGGACGGGACGCTATTTAGGGAACACCTCTTGTTCCCCGGGGGAGATCTGCGTCTCACCGCTTGTTCGTACGGGGAGTATTATCGGCGTCACACTGCTTGTTCCCAGGGGGAGTGCTATCTTCGTCACACCGCTTGTTCCCGGGGGAGTATTATCAGCGTGACACTGCTTGTTCCCAGGGGGAGTTTTATCCGCGCTACACCGCTTATTCCCAGACGGGACGCTATTCACGAAACACCTCTTCTTCCCAGGGGTAGTTTTATCAGCGTCACACCGCTTGTTCCCGGGGGAGTATGATCAGCGTCACACCGCTTGTTCCCGGACGGGACGCTATTCAGGGAACACCTCTTGTTCCCAGGGGGAGTATTATCAGCGTCACACTGCTTGTTCCCAGGGGGAGTTTTATCCGCGCTACACCGCTTCTTCCCGGACGGGACGCTATTCACGAAACACCTCTTCTTCCCAGGGGGAGTTTTATCAGCGTCACACCGCTTGTTCCCGGGGGAGTATTATCAGCGTCACACCACTTGTTCCCAGGGGGAGTATTATCAGCGTCACACTGCTTGTTCCCAGACGGGACGCTATTCACGAGACACCTCTTGTTCCCAGGGGCAGTTTTATCAGCATCACACCGCTTGTTCCCGGACGGGACGCTATTCAGGGAACACCTCTTGTTCCCCAGGGGAGTGCTATCTGCGTAACACCACTTGTTCCCGGGGGAGTATTATCAGCATCACACTGCTTGTTCCCAGGGGGAGTTTTATCCACGCTACACCGCTTGCTCCCAGACGTGACGCTATTCAGGGAACACCTCTTGTTCCCAGGGGGAGTATTATCGGTGCTACACCGCTTGTTCCCGGACGGGACGCTATATAGGGAACACCTCTTGTTCCCAGGGGGAGGATTATCAGCATCACACTGCTTGTTCCCGGACGGTACGCTATACAGGGAACACCTCTTGTTACCAGGGGGAGTAATATCGGCGCTACACCGCTTGTTCCCGGACGGGACGCTATACAGGGACCACCTCTTGTTCCCCAGGGGAGTGCTATCTGCGTAACACCACATGTTCCCGGGGGAGTATTATCAGCGTCACACTGCTTGTTCCCAGGGGGAGTTTTATCCACGCTACACCGCTTGTTCCCAGACGTGACGCTATTCAGGGAACACCTCTTGTTCCCAGGGGGAGGATTATCAGCATCACACTGCTTGTTCCCGGACGGGACGCTATACAGGGAACACCTCTTGTTACCAGGGGGAGTATTATCAGCGTCACACTGATTGTTCCCAGACGGGACGCTATTCACGAGACACCTCTTGTTCCCAGGGGCAGTTTTATCAGCATCACACCGCTTGTTCCCGGACGGGACGCTATTCAGGGAACACCTCTTGTTCCCCAGGGGAGTGCTATCTGCGTAACACCACTTGTTCCCGGGGGAGTATTATCAGCATCACACTGCTTGTTCCCAGGGGGAGTTTTATCCACGCTACACCGCTTGCTCCCAGACGTGACGCTATTCAGGGAACACCTCTTGTTCCCAGGGGGAGTATTATCGGCGTCACACTGCTTGTTCCCAGGGGGACTTTTATACACGCTACACCGCTTGTTCCCGGACGGGACGCTATTCAGGGAACACCTCTTGTTCCCAGGGGGAGTGCTATCTGCGTCACACCACTTGTTCCCGGGGGACTATTATCAGCATCACACTGCTTGTTCTCCGGGGGAGTGCTATCTGCGTCTCACTGCTTGTTCGCACGGGGAGTATTATCGGCGTCACACTGCTTGTTCCCAGGGGGAGAAATATCGGCGCTACACCGCTTGTTCCCGGACGGGACGCTATTCAGGGAACACCTCTTGTTCCCAGGGGCAGTTTTATCAGAATCACACCTCTTGTTCCCGGACGGGACGCTATTCAGGGAACACCTCTTGTTCCCAGGGGGAGGATTATCAGCATCACACTGCTTGTTCCCGGACGGTACGCTATACAGGGAACACCTCTTGTTACCAGGGGGAGTAATATCGGCGCTACACCGCTTGTTCCCGGACGGGACGCTATACAGGGACCACCTCTTGTTCCCCAGGGGAGTGCTATCTGCGTAACACCACATGTTCCCGGGGGAGTATTATCAGCGTCACACTGCTTGTTCCCAGGGGGAGTTTTATCCACGCTACACCGCTTGTTCCCAGACGTGACGCTATTCAGGGAACACCTCTTGTTCCCAGGGGGAGGATTATCAGCATCACACTGCTTGTTCCCGGACGGGACGCTATACAGGGAACACCTCTTGTTACCAGGGGGAGTATTATCAGCGTCACACTGATTGTTCCCAGACGGGACGCTATTCACGAGACACCTCTTGTTCCCAGGGGCAGTTTTATCAGCATCACACCGCTTGTTCCCGGACGGGACGCTATTCACGGAACACCTCTTGTTCCCCAGGGGAGTGCTATCTGCGTAACACCACTTGTTCCCGGGGGAGTATTATCAGCATCACACTGCTTGTTCCCAGGGGGAGTTTTATCCACGCTACACCGCTTGCTCCCAGACGTGACGCTATTCAGGGAACACCTCTTGTTCCCAGGGGGAGTATTATCGGCGTCACACTGCTTGTTCCCAGGGGGACTTTTATACACGCTACACCGCTTGTTCCCGGACGGGACGCTATTCAGGGAACACCTCTTGTTCCCAGGGGGAGTGCTATCTGCGTCACACCACTTGTTCCCGGGGGACTATTATCAGCATCACACTGCTTGTTCTCCGGGGGAGTGCTATCTGCGTCTCACTGCTTGTTCGCACGGGGAGTATTATCGGCGTCACACTGCTTGTTCCCAGGGGGAGTAATATCGGCGCTACACCGCTTGTTCCCGGACGGGACGCTATTCAGGGAACACCTCTTGTTCCCAGGGGCAGTTTTATCAGAATCACACCTCTTGTTCCCGGACGGGACGCTATTCAGGGAACACCTCTTGTTCCCAGGGGGAGTGCTATCTGCGTCACACCACATGTTCCCGGGGGACTATTATCAGCATCACACTGCTTGTTCCCCAGGGGAGTGCTATCTGCGTAACACCACTTGTTCCCGGGGGAGTATTATCAGCGTCACACTGCTTGTTCCCAGGGGGAGTTTTATCCACGCTACACCGCTTGTTCCCAGACGTGACGCTATTCAGGGAACACCTCTTGTTCCCAGGGGGAGTATTATCGGCGTCACACTGCTTGTTCCCAGGGGGAGTTTTATCTGCGGTACACCGCTTGTTCCCGGACGGGACGCTATTCATGAAACACCTCTACTTCCCAGGGGGAGTTTTATCCGCGCTACACCACTTGTTCCCGTATGGGACGCTATACAGGGAACACCTCTTGCTCCCAGGGGGAGTATTATCAGCGTCACACTGCTTGTTCCCGGGTGGGACGCTATTCACGAGACACTTCTTGTTCCCACGGGGAGTATTATCAGCTTCACACTGCTTGTTCCCAGGGGGAGTAATATCGGCGCCACACTGCTTGTTCCCGGACGGTACGCTATTCAGGGAACACTTCTTGTTCCCAGGGGGAGTTTTATCCGCGCTACACCGCTTGTTCCCGGGGGAGTATTATCAGCATCACACCACTTGTTCCCAGGGGGAGTATTATCAGCGTCACACTGATTGTTCCCGGACGGGACGCTATTCACGAGACACCTCTTGTTCCCCGGGGGAGTGCTATCTGCGTCTCACCGCTTGTTCGCACGGGGAGTATTATCGGCATCACACTGCTTCTTCCCTGGGGGAGTGCTATCTGCGTCACACCGCTTGTTCCCGGGGGAGTATTATCAGCGTGACACTGCTTGTTCCCAGGGGGAGTTTTATCCGCGCTACACCGCTTGTTCCCAGACGTGACGCTATTCAGGGAACACATCTTGTTCCCAGGGGGAGTATTATCGGCGTCACACTGCTTGTTCCCAGGGGGAGTAATATCGGCGCTACACCGCTTGTTCCCGGACGGGACGATATAGAGGGAACACCTCTTGTTCCCAGGGGGAGGATTATCAGCACCACACTGCTTGTTCCCGGACGGGACGCTATACAGGGAAAACCTCTTGTTACCAGGGGAAGTATTATCAGCGTCACACTGATTGTTCCCGGACGGGACGCTATTCACGAGACACCTCTTGTTCCCCGGGGGAGTGCTATCTGCGTCTCAACGCTTGTTCGCACGGGGAGTATTATCGGCGTCACACTGCTTCTTCCCAGGGGGAGTGCTATCTGCGTCACACCGCTTGTTCCCGGGATAGTATTATCAGCGTGACACTGCTTGTTCCCAGAGGGAGTTTTATCCGCGCTACACCGCTTGTTCCCAGACGTGACGCTATTCAGGGAACACCTCTTGTTCCCAGGGGGAGTATTATCGGCGTCACACTGCTTGTTCCCAGGGGGAGTTTTATCCACGCTAGACCGCTTCTTCCCGGACGGGACGCTATTCACGAAACACCTCTTCTTCCCAGGGGGAGTTTTATCAGCGTCACACCGCTTGTTCCCGGGGGAGTATTATCAGCGTCACACTGCTTGTTCCCAGGGGGAGTGCTATCTGCGTCACACCACTTGTTCCCAGGGGGAGTATTATCAGCGTCACACTGCTTGTTCCCAGGGGGAGTAATATCGGCGCTACACCGCTTGTTCCCGGACGGGACGCTATTCAGGGAACACCTCTTGTTCCCAGGGGGAGGATTATCAGCATCACACTGCTTGTTCCCGGACAGGACGCTATTCACGAGACACTTCTTGTTCCCAGGGGGAGTATTATCAGCGTCACACCGCTTGTTCCCGGACGGGACGCTATTCAGGGAACACCTCTTGTTCCCAGGGGGAGTGCTATCTGCGTCACACCACTTGTTCCCGGGGGACTATTATCAGCATCACACTGCTTGTTCCCCAGGGGAGTGCTATCTGCGTCTCACCGCTTGTTTGCACGGGGAGTATTATCGGCGTCACACTGCTTGTTCCCAGGGGGAATAATATCGGCGCTACACCGCTAGTTCCCGGACGGGACTCTATTCAGGGAACACCTCTTGTTCCCAGGGGGAGTATTATCGGCGTCACACTGCTTGTTCCCAGGGGGAGTTTTATCCGCGCTACACCGCTTGTTCCCGGACGGGACGCTATTCAGGGAACACCTCTTGTTCCCAGGGGGAGGATTATCAGCATCACACTGCTTGTTCCCGGACGGGACGCTATTCAGGGAACACCTCTTGTTCCCAGGGGGAGTATTATCAGCATCACACTGCTTGTTCCCGGACGGGACGCTATTCACGAGACACTTCTTGTTCCCAGGGGGAGTATTATCAGCGTCACACCGCTTGTTCCCGGACGGGACGCTATTCAGGGAACACCTCTTGTTCCCAGGGGGAGTGCTATCTGCGTCACACCACTTGTTCCCGGGGGACTATTATCAACATCACACTGCTTGTTCCCCAGGGGAGTGCTATCTGCGTCTCACCGCTTGTTCGCACGGGGAGTATTATCGGCGTCACACTGCTTGTTCCCAGGGGGAATAATATCGGCGCTACACCGCTAGTTCCCGGACGGGACGCTATTCAGGGAACACCTCTTGTTCCCAGGGGGAGTTTTATCAGCGTCACACCGCTTGTTCATGGACAGGACGCTATTCAGGGAACACCTCTTGTTCCCAGGGGGAGGATTATCAGCGTCACACTGCTTGTTCCCGGACGGGACGCTATACAGGGAACACCTCTTGTTACCAGGGGGAGTTTTATCAGCATCACACCGCTTGTTCCCGGACGGGACACTATTCAGGGAACACCTCTTGTTCCCCGGGGGAGATCTGCGTCTCACCGCTTGTTCGCACGGGGAGTATTATCGGCGTCACACTGCTTGTTCCCAGGGGGAGTGCTATCTTCGTCACACTGCTTGTTCCCGGGGGAGTATTATCAGCGTGACACTGCTTGTTCCCAGGGGGAGTTTTATCCGCGCTACACCGCTTATTCCCAGACGGGGCGCTATTCACGAAACACCTCTTCTTCCCAGGGGGAGTTTTATCAGCGTCACACCGCTTGTTCCCGGGGGAGTATTATCAGCGTCACACCGCTTGTTCCCGGACGGGACGCTATTCAGGGAACACCTCTTGTTCCAAGGGGGAGTTTTATCAGCGTCACACCGCTTGTTCCCGGGGGAGTATTTTCAGCGTCACACCACTTGTTCCCAGGGGGAGTATTATCAGCGTGACACTGCTTGTTCCCAGGGGGAGTTTTATCCGCGCTACACCGCTTGTTCCCAGATGTGACGCTATTCAGGGAACACCTCTTGTTCCCAGGGGGAGTATTATCGGCGTCATACTGCTTGTTCCCAGGGGGAGTTTTATCCGCGCTACACCGCTTGTTCCCGGACGGGACGCTATTCAGGGAACACCTCTTGTTCCCAGGGGGAGGATTATCAGCATCACACTGCTTGTTCCCGGACGGGACGCTATTCACGAGAAACCTCTTGTTCCCAGGGGGAGTATTATCAGCGTCACACCGCTTGTACCCGGACGGGACGCTATATAGGGAACACCTCTTGTTCCCAGGGGGAGGATTATCAGCATCACACTGCTTTCTCCCGGACGGGACGCTATACAGGGAACACGTCTTGTTCCCAGGGGGAGTATTATCAGCGTCACACTGATTGTTCCCGGATGGGACGCTATTCACGAGACACCTCTTGTTCCCCGGGGGAGTGCTATCTGCGTCTCACCGCTTGTTCGCACGGGAAGTATTATCAGCGTCACACTGCTTCGTCCCAGGGGGGTGCTATCTGCATCACACCGCTTGTTCCCGGGGGAGTATTATCAGCGTGACACTGCTTGTTCCCAGGGGGAGTTTTATCCGCGCTGCAGCGCTTGTTCCCAGACGTGACGCTATTCAGGGAACACCTCTTGTTCCCAGGGGGAGTATTATCGGCGTCATACTGCTTGTTCCCAGGGGGAGTTTTATCCGCGCTACACCGCTTGTTCCCGGACGGGACGCTATTCAGGGAACACCTCTTGTTCCCAGGGGGAGGATTATCAGCATCACACTGCTTGTTCCCGGACGGGACGCTATTCACGAGAAACCTCTTGTTCCCAGGGGGAGTATTATCAGCGTCACACCGCTTGTACCCGGACGGGACGCTATATATGGAACACCTCTTGTTCCCAGGGGGAGGATTATCAGCATCACACTGCTTGTTCCCGGACGGGACGCTATACAGGGAACACGTCTTGTTACCAGGGGGAGTATTATCAGCGTCACACTGATTGTTCCCGGACGGGACGCTATTCACGAGACACCTCTTTTTCCCCGGGGGAGTGCTATCTGCGTCTCACCGCTTGTTCGCACGGGAAGTATTATCAGCGTCACACTGCTTCGTCCCAGGGGGAGTGCTATCTGCATCACACCGCTTGTTCCCGGGGGAGTATTATCAGCGTGACACTGCTTGTTCCCAGGGGGGTTTTATCCGCGCTACACCGCTTGTTCCCAGACGTGACGCTATTCAGGGAACACCTCTTGTTCCCAGGGGGAGTATTATCGGCGTCACAGTGCTTGTTCCCAGGGGGAGTAATATCGGCGCTACACCGCTTGTTCCCGGACGGGACGCTATTCAGGGAACACCTCTTGTTCCCAGGGGGAGGATTATCAGCATCACACTGCTTGTTCCCGGACGGGACGCTATTCACGAGACACTTCTTGTTCCCAGGGGGAGTGCTATCTGCGTCACACCACTTGTTCCCGGGGGACTATTATCAGCATCACACTGCTTGTTCCCCAGGGGAGTGCTATCTGCGTCTCACCGCTTGTTCGCACGGGGAGTATTATCGGCGTCACACTGCTTGTTCCCAGGGGGAATAATATCGGCGCTACACCGCTAGTTCCCGGACGGGACGCTATTCAGGGAACACCTCTTGTTCCCCGGGGGAGTTTTATCAGCGTCACACCGCTTGTTCACGGACAGGACGCTATTCAGGGAACACCTCTTGTTCCCAGGGGGAGGATTATCAGCGTCACACTGCTTGTTCCCGGACGGGACGCTATACAGGGAACACCTCTTGTTACCAGGGGGAGTTTTATCAGCATCACACCGCTTGTTCCCGGACGGGACACTATTCAGGGAACACCTCTTGTTCCCCGGGGGAGATCTGCGTCTCACCGCTTGTTCGCACGGGGAGTATTATCGGCGTCACACTGCTTGTTCCCAGGGGGAGTGCTATCTTCGTCACACTGCTTGTTCCCGGGGAGTATTATCAGCGTGACACTGCTTGTTCTCAGGGGGAGTTTTATCCGCGCTACACCGCTTATTCCCAGACGGGACGCTATTCATGAAACACCTCTTCTTCCCAGGGGGAGTTTTATCAGCGTCACACCGCTTGTTCCCGGGGGAGTATTATCAGCGTCACACCGCTTGTTCCCGGACGGGACGCTATTCAGGGAACACCTCTTGTTCCCAGGGGGAGTATTATTAGCATCACACTGCTTGTTCCCAGGGGGAGTTTTATCCGCGCTACACCGCTTCTTCCCGGACGGGACGCTATTCACGAAACACCTCTTCTTCCCAGGGGGAGTTTTATCAGCGTCACACCGCTTGTTCCCGGGGGAGTATTTTCAGCGTCACACCACTTGTTCCCAGGGGGAGTATTATCAGCGTGACACTGCTTGTTCCCAGGGGGAGTTTTATCCGCGCTACACCGCTTGTTCCCAGATGTGACGCTATTCAGGGAACACCTCTTGTTCCCAGGGGGAGTATTATCGGCATCATACTGCTTGTTCCCAGGGGGAGTTTTATCCGCGCTACACCGCTTGTTCCCGGACGGGACGCTATTCAGGGAACACCTCTTGTTCCCAGGGGGAGGATTATCAGCATCACACTGCTTGTTCCCGGACGGGACGCTATTCACGAGAAACCTCTTGTTCCCAGGGGGAGTATTATCAGCGTCACACCGCTTGTACCCGGACGGGACGCTATATAGGGAACACCTCTTGTTCCCAGGGGGAGGATTATCAGCATCACACTGCTTGTTCCCGGACGGGACGCTATACAGGGAACACGTCTTGTTACCAGGGGGAGTATTATCAGCGTCACACTGATTGTTCCCGGACGGGACGCTATTCACGAGACACCTCTTTTTCCCCGGGGGAGTGCTATCTGCGTCTCACCGCTTGTTCGCACGGGAAGTATTATCAGCGTCACACTGCTTCGTCCCAGGGGGAGTGCTATCTGCATCACACCGCTTGTTCCCGGGGGAGTATTATCAGCGTGACACTGCTTGTTCCCAGGGGGAGTGCTATCTGCGTCACACCACTTGTTCCCGGGGGACTATTATCAGCATCACACTGCTTGTTCCCCAGGGGAGTGCTATCTGCGTCTCACCGCTTGTTCGCACGGGGAGTATTATCGGCGTCACACTGCTTGTTCCCAGGGGGAATAATATCGGCGCTACACCGCTAGTTCCCGGACGGGACGCTATTCAGGGAACACCTCTTGTTCCCCGGGGGAGTTTTATCAGCGTCACACCGCTTGTTCACGGACAGGACGCTATTCAGGGAACACCTCTTGTTCCCAGGGGGAGGATTATCAGCGTCACACTGCTTGTTCCCGGACGGGACGCTATACAGGGAACACCTCTTGTTACCAGGGGGAGTTTTATCAGCATCACACCGCTTGTTCCCGGACGGGACACTATTCAGGGAACACCTCTTGTTCCCCGGGGGAGATCTGCGTCTCACCGCTTGTTCGCACGGGGAGTATTATCGGCGTCACACTGCTTGTTCCCAGGGGGAGTGCTATCTTCGTCACACTGCTTGTTCCCGGGGGAGTATTATCAGCGTGACACTGCTTGTTCTCAGGGGGAGTTTTATCCGCGCTACACCGCTTATTCCCAGACGGGACGCTATTCACGAAACACCTCTTCTTCCCAGGGGGAGTTTTATCAGCGTCACACCGCTTGTTCCCGGGGGAGTATTATGAGCGTCACACCGCTTGTTCCCGGACGGGACGCTATTCAGGGAACACCTCTTGTTCCCAGGGGGAGTATTATTAGCATCACACTGCTTGTTCCCAGGGGGAGTTTTATCCACGCTACACCGCTTCTTCCCGGACGGGACGCTATTCACGAAACACCTCTTCTTCCCAGGGGGAGTTTTATCAGCGTCACACCGCTTGTTCCCGGGGGAGTATTTTCAGCGTCACACCACTTGTTCCCAGGGGGAGTATTATCAGCGTGACACTGCTTGTTCCCAGGGGGAGTTTTATCCGCGCTACACCGCTTGTTCCCAGATGTGACGCTATTCAGGGAACACCTCTTGTTCCCAGGGGGAGTATTATCGGCATCATACTGCTTGTTCCCAGGGGGAGTTTTATCGGCGCTACACCGCTTGTTCCCGGACGGGACGCTATTCAGGGAACACCTCTTGTTCCCAGGGGGAGGATTATCAGCATCACACTGCTTGTTCCCGGACGGGACGCTATTCACGAGAAACCTCTTGTTCCCAGGGGGAGTATTATCAGCGTCACACCGCTTGTACCCGGACGGGACGCTATATAGGGAACACCTCTTGTTCCCAGGGGGAGGATTATCAGCATCACACTGCTTGTTCCCGGACGGGACGCTATACAGGGAACACGTCTTGTTACCAGGGGGAGTATTATCGGCGTCACAGTGCTTGTTCCCAGGGGGAGTAATATCGGCGCTACACCGCTTGTTCCCGGACGGGACGCTATTCAGGGAACACCTCTTGTTCCCAGGGAGAGGATTATCAGCATCACACTGCTTGTTCCCGGACGGGACGCTATTCACGAGACACTTCTTGTTCCCAGGGGGAGTGCTATCTGCGTCACACCACTTGTTCCCGGGGGACTATTATCAGCATCACACTGCTTGTTCCCCAGGGGAGTGCTATCTGCGTCTCACCGCTTGTTCGCACGGGGAGTATTATCGGCGTCACACTGCTTCTTCCCAGGGGGAATAATATCGGCGCTACACCGCTAGTTCCCGGACGGGACGCTATTCAGGGAACACCTCTTGTTCCCCGGGGGAGTTTTATCAGCGTCACACCGCTTGTTCACGGACAGGACGCTATTCAGGGAACACCTCTTGTTCCCAGGGGGAGGATTATCAGCGTCACACTGCTTGTTCCCGGACGGGACGCTATACAGGGAACACCTCTTGTTACCAGGGGGAGTTTTATCAGCATCACACCGCTTGTTCCCGGACGGGACACTATTCAGGGAACACCTCTTGTTCCCCGGGGGAGCTCTGCGTCTCACCGCTTGTTCGCACGGGGAGTATTATCGGCGTCACACTGCTTGTTCCCAGGGGGAGTGCTATCTTCGTCACACTGCTTGTTCCCGGGGGAGTATTATCAGCGTGACACTGCTTGTTCTCAGGGGGAGTTTTATCCGCGCTACACCGCTTATTCCCAGACGGGACGCTATTCACGAAACACCTCTTCTTTCCAGGGGGAGTTTTATCAGCGTCACACCGCTTGTTCCCGGGGGAGTATTATCAGCGTCACACCGCTTGTTCCCGGACGGGACGCTATTCAGGGAACACCTCTTGTTCCCAGGGGGAGTATTATTAGCATCACACTGCTTGTTCCCATGGGGAGTTTTATCCGCGCTACACCGCTTCTTCCCGGACGGGACGCTATTCACGAAACACCTCTTCTTCCCAGGGGGAGTTTTATCAGCGTCACACCGCTTGTTCCCGGGGGAGTATTTTCAGCGTCACACCACTTGTTCCCAGGGGGAGTATTATCAGCGTGACACTGCTTGTTCCCAGGGGGAGTTTTATCCGCGCTACACCGCTTGTTCCCGGACGGGACGCTATTCAGGGAACACCTCTTGTTCCCAGGGGGAGGATTATCAGCATCACACTGCTTGTTCCCGGACGGGACGCTATTCACGAGAAACCTCTTGTTCCCAGGGGGAGTATTATCAGCGTCACACCGCTTGTACCCGGACGGGACGCTATATAGGGAACACCTCTTGTTCCCAGGGGGAGGATTATCAGCATCACACTGCTTGTTCCCGGACGGGACGCTATACAGGGAACACGTCTTGTTACCAGGGGGAGTATTATCAGCGTCACACTGATTGTTCCCGGACGGGACGCTATTCACGAGACACCTCTTTTTCCCCGGGGGAGTGCTATCTGCGTCTCACCGCTTGTTCGCACGGGAAGTATTATCAGCGTCACACTGCTTCGTCCCAGGGGGAGTGCTATCTGCATCACACCGCTTGTTCCCGGGGGAGTATTATCAGCGTGACACTGCTTGTTCCCAGGGGGAGTTTTATCCGCGCTACACCGCTTGTTCCCGGACGGGACGCTATTCAGGGAACACCTCTTGTTCCCAGGGGGAGGATTATCAGCATCACACTGCTTGTTCCCGGACGGGACGCTATTCACGAGAAACCTCTTGTTCCCAGGGGGAGTATTATCAGCGTCACACCGCTTGTACCCGGACGGGACGCTATATAGGGAACACCTCTTGTTCCCAGGGGGAGGATTATCAGCATCACACTGCTTGTTCCCGGACGGGACGCTATACAGGGAACACGTCTTGTTCCCAGGGGGAGTATTATCAGCGTCACACTGATTGTTCCCGGACGGGACGCTATTCACGAGACACCTCTTGTTCCCCGGGGGAGTGCTATCTGCGTCTCACCGCTTGTTCGCACGGGAAGTATTATCAGCGTCACACTGCTTCGTCCCAGGGGGGTGCTATCTGCATCACACCGCTTGTTCCCGGGGGAGTATTATCAGCGTGACACTGCTTGTTCCCAGGGGGAGTTTTATCCGCGCTGCAGCGCTTGTTCCCAGACGTGACGCTATTCAGGGAACACCTCTTGTTCCCAGGGGGAGTATTATCGGCGTCATACTGCTTGTTCCCAGGGGGAGTTTTATCCGCGCTACACCGCTTGTTCCCGGACGGGACGCTATTCAGGGAACACCTCTTGTTCCCAGGGGGAGGATTATCAGCATCACACTGCTTGTTCCCGGATGGGACGCTATTCACGAGAAACCTCTTGTTCCCAGGGGGAGTATTATCAGCGTCACACCGCTTGTACCCGGACGGGACGCTATATATGGAACACCTCTTGTTCCCAGGGGGAGGATTATCAGCATCACACTGCTTGTTCCCGGACGGGACGCTATACAGGGAACACGTCTTGTTACCAGGGGGAGTATTATCAGCGTCACACTGATTGTTCCCGGACGGGACGCTATTCACGAGACACCTCTTTTTCCCCGGGGGAGTGCTATCTGCGTCTCACCGCTTGTTCGCACGGGAAGTATTATCAGCGTCACACTGCTTCGTCCCAGGGGGAGTGCTATCTGCATCACACCGCTTGTTCCCGGGGGAGTATTATCAGCGTGACACTGCTTGTTCCCAGGGGGGTTTTATCCGCGCTACACCGCTTGTTCCCAGACGTGACGCTATTCAGGGAACACCTCTTGTTCCCAGGGGGAGTATTATCGGCGTCACAGTGCTTGTTCCCAGGGGGAGTAATATCGGCGCTACACCGCTTGTTCCCGGACGGGACGCTATTCAGGGAACACCTCTTGTTCCCAGGGGGAGGATTATCAGCATCACACTGCTTGTTCCCGGACGGGACGCTATTCACGAGACACTTCTTGTTCCCAGGGGGAGTGCTATCTGCGTCACACCACTTGTTCCCGGGGGACTATTATCAGCATCACACTGCTTGTTCCCCAGGGGAGTGCTATCTGCGTCTCACCGCTTGTTCGCACGGGGAGTATTATCGGCGTCACACTGCTTGTTCCCAGGGGGAATAATATCGGCGCTACACCGCTAGTTCCCGGACGGGACGCTATTCAGGGAACACCTCTTGTTCCCCGGGGGAGTTTTATCAGCGTCACACCGCTTGTTCACGGACAGGACGCTATTCAGGGAACACCTCTTGTTCCCAGGGGGAGGATTATCAGCGTCACACTGCTTGTTCCCGGACGGGACGCTATACAGGGAACACCTCTTGTTACCAGGGGGAGTTTTATCAGCATCACACCGCTTGTTCCCGGACGGGACACTATTCAGGGAACACCTCTTGTTCCCCGGGGGAGATCTGCGTCTCACCGCTTGTTCGCACGGGGAGTATTATCGGCGTCACACTGCTTGTTCCCAGGGGGAGTGCTATCTTCGTCACACTGCTTGTTCCCGGGGAGTATTATCAGCGTGACACTGCTTGTTCTCAGGGGGAGTTTTATCCGCGCTACACCGCTTATTCCCAGACGGGACGCTATTCACGAAACACCTCTTCTTCCCAGGGGGAGTTTTATCAGCGTCACACCGCTTGTTCCCGGGGGAGTATTATCAGCATCACACCGCTTGTTCCCGGACGGGACGCTATTCAGGGAACACCTCTTGTTCCCAGGGGGAGTATTATTAGCATCACACTGCTTGTTCCCAGGGGGAGTTTTATCCGCGCTACACCGCTTCTTCCCGGACGGGACGCTATTCACGAAACACCTCTTCTTCCCAGGGGGAGTTTTATCAGCGTCACACCGCTTGTTCCCGGGGGAGTATTTTCAGCGTCACACCACTTGTTCCCAGGGGGAGTATTATCAGCGTGACACTGCTTGTTCCCAGGGGGAGTTTTATCCGCGCTACACCGCTTGTTCCCAGATGTGACGCTATTCAGGGAACACCTCTTGTTCCCAGGGGGAGTATTATCGGCATCATACTGCTTGTTCCCAGGGGGAGTTTTATCCGCGCTACACCGCTTGTTCCCGGACGGGACGCTATTCAGGGAACACCTCTTGTTCCCAGGGGGAGGATTATCAGCATCACACTGCTTGTTCCCGGACGGGACGCTATTCACGAGAAACCTCTTGTTCCCAGGGGGAGTATTATCAGCGTCACACCGCTTGTACCCGGACGGGACGCTATATAGGGAACACCTCTTGTTCCCAGGGGGAGGATTATCAGCATCACACTGCTTGTTCCCGGACGGGACGCTATACAGGGAACACGTCTTGTTACCAGGGGGAGTATTATCAGCGTCACACTGATTGTTCCCGGACGGGACGCTATTCACGAGACACCTCTTTTTCCCCGGGGGAGTGCTATCTGCGTCTCACCGCTTGTTCGCACGGGAAGTATTATCAGCGTCACACTGCTTCGTCCCAGGGGGAGTGCTATCTGCATCACACCGCTTGTTCCCGGGGGAGTATTATCAGCGTGACACTGCTTGTTCCCAGGGGGAGTTTTATCCGCGCTACACCGCTTGTTCCCGGACGGGACGCTATTCAGGGAACACCTCTTGTTCCCAGGGGGAGGATTATCAGCATCACACTGCTTGTTCCCGGACGGGACGCTATTCACGAGAAACCTCTTGTTCCCAGGGGGAGTATTATCAGCGTCACACCGCTTGTACCCGGACGGGACGCTATATAGGGAACACCTCTTGTTCCCAGGGGGAGGATTATCAGCATCACACTGCTTGTTCCCGGACGGGACGCTATACAGGGAACACGTCTTGTTCCCAGGGGGAGTATTATCAGCGTCACACTGATTGTTCCCGGACGGGACGCTATTCACGAGACACCTCTTGTTCCCCGGGGGAGTGCTATCTGCGTCTCACCGCTTGTTCGCACGGGAAGTATTATCAGCGTCACACTGCTTCGTCCCAGGGGGGTGCTATCTGCATCACACCGCTTGTTCCCGGGGGAGTATTATCAGCGTGACACTGCTTGTTCCCAGGGGGAGTTTTATCCGCGCTGCAGCGCTTGTTCCCAGACGTGACGCTATTCAGGGAACACCTCTTGTTCCCAGGGGGAGTATTATCGGCGTCATACTGCTTGTTCCCAGGGGGAGTTTTATCCGCGCTACACCGCTTGTTCCCGGACGGGACGCTATTCAGGGAACACCTCTTGTTCCCAGGGGGAGGATTATCAGCATCACACTGCTTGTTCCCGGATGGGACGCTATTCACGAGAAACCTCTTGTTCCCAGGGGGAGTATTATCAGCGTCACACCGCTTGTACCCGGACGGGACGCTATATATGGAACACCTCTTGTTCCCAGGGGGAGGATTATCAGCATCACACTGCTTGTTCCCGGACGGGACGCTATACAGGGAACACGTCTTGTTACCAGGGGGAGTATTATCAGCGTCACACTGATTGTTCCCGGACGGGACGCTATTCACGAGACACCTCTTTTTCCCCGGGGGAGTGCTATCTGCGTCTCACCGCTTGTTCGCACGGGAAGTATTATCAGCGTCACACTGCTTCGTCCCAGGGGGAGTGCTATCTGCATCACACCGCTTGTTCCCGGGGGAGTATTATCAGCGTGACACTGCTTGTTCCCAGGGGGGTTTTATCCGCGCTACACCGCTTGTTCCCAGACGTGACGCTATTCAGGGAACACCTCTTGTTCCCAGGGGGAGTATTATCGGCGTCACAGTGCTTGTTCCCAGGGGGAGTAATATCGGCGCTACACCGCTTGTTCCCGGACGGGACGCTATTCAGGGAACACCTCTTGTTCCCAGGGGGAGGATTATCAGCATCACACTGCTTGTTCCCGGACGGGACGCTATTCACGAGACACTTCTTGTTCCCAGGGGGAGTGCTATCTGCGTCACACCACTTGTTCCCGGGGGACTATTATCAGCATCACACTGCTTGTTCCCCAGGGGAGTGCTATCTGCGTCTCACCGCTTGTTCGCACGGGGAGTATTATCGGCGTCACACTGCTTGTTCCCAGGGGGAATAATATCGGCGCTACACCGCTAGTTCCCGGACGGGACGCTATTCAGGGAACACCTCTTGTTCCCCGGGGGAGTTTTATCAGCGTCACACCGCTTGTTCACGGACAGGACGCTATTCAGGGAACACCTCTTGTTCCCAGGGGGAGGATTATCAGCGTCACACTGCTTGTTCCCGGACGGGACGCTATACAGGGAACACCTCTTGTTACCAGGGGGAGTTTTATCAGCATCACACCGCTTGTTCCCGGACGGGACACTATTCAGGGAACACCTCTTGTTCCCCGGGGGAGATCTGCGTCTCACCGCTTGTTCGCACGGGGAGTATTATCGGCGTCACACTGCTTGTTCCCAGGGGGAGTGCTATCTTCGTCACACTGCTTGTTCCCGGGGAGTATTATCAGCGTGACACTGCTTGTTCTCAGGGGGAGTTTTATCCGCGCTACACCGCTTATTCCCAGACGGGACGCTATTCACGAAACACCTCTTCTTCCCAGGGGGAGTTTTATCAGCGTCACACCGCTTGTTCCCGGGGGAGTATTATCAGCGTCACACCGCTTGTTCCCGGACGGGACGCTATTCAGGGAACACCTCTTGTTCCCAGGGGGAGTATTATTAGCATCACACTGCTTGTTCCCAGGGGGAGTTTTATCCGCGCTACACCGCTTCTTCCCGGACGGGACGCTATTCACGAAACACCTCTTCTTCCCAGGGGGAGTTTTATCAGCGTCACACCGCTTGTTCCCGGGGGAGTATTTTCAGCGTCACACCACTTGTTCCCAGGGGGAGTATTATCAGCGTGACACTGCTTGTTCCCAGGGGGAGTTTTATCCGCGCTACACCGCTTGTTCCCAGATGTGACGCTATTCAGGGAACACCTCTTGTTCCCAGGGGGAGTATTATCGGCATCATACTGCTTGTTCCCAGGGGGAGTTTTATCCGCGCTACACCGCTTGTTCCCGGACGGGACGCTATTCAGGGAACACCTCTTGTTCCCAGGGGGAGGATTATCAGCATCACACTGCTTGTTCCCGGACGGGACGCTATTCACGAGAAACCTCTTGTTCCCAGGGGGAGTATTATCAGCGTCACACCGCTTGTACCCGGACGGGACGCTATATAGGGAACACCTCTTGTTCCCAGGGGGAGGATTATCAGCATCACACTGCTTGTTCCCGGACGGGACGCTATACAGGGAACACGTCTTGTTACCAGGGGGAGTATTATCAGCGTCACACTGATTGTTCCCGGACGGGACGCTATTCACGAGACACCTCTTTTTCCCCGGGGGAGTGCTATCTGCGTCTCACCGCTTGTTCGCACGGGAAGTATTATCAGCGTCACACTGCTTCGTCCCAGGGGGAGTGCTATCTGCATCACACCGCTTGTTCCCGGGGGAGTATTATCAGCGTGACACTGCTTGTTCCCAGGGGGAGTGCTATCTGCGTCACACCACTTGTTCCCGGGGGACTATTATCAGCATCACACTGCTTGTTCCCCAGGGGAGTGCTATCTGCGTCTCACCGCTTGTTCGCACGGGGAGTATTATCGGCGTCACACTGCTTGTTCCCAGGGGGAATAATATCGGCGCTACACCGCTAGTTCCCGGACGGGACGCTATTCAGGGAACACCTCTTGTTCCCCGGGGGAGTTTTATCAGCGTCACACCGCTTGTTCACGGACAGGACGCTATTCAGGGAACACCTCTTGTTCCCAGGGGGAGGATTATCAGCGTCACACTGCTTGTTCCCGGACGGGACGCTATACAGGGAACACCTCTTGTTACCAGGGGGAGTTTTATCAGCATCACACCGCTTGTTCCCGGACGGGACACTATTCAGGGAACACCTCTTGTTCCCCGGGGGAGATCTGCGTCTCACCGCTTGTTCGCACGGGGAGTATTATCGGCGTCACACTGCTTGTTCCCAGGGGGAGTGCTATCTTCGTCACACTGCTTGTTCCCGGGGGAGTATTATCAGCGTGACACTGCTTGTTCTCAGGGGGAGTTTTATCCGCGCTACACCGCTTATTCCCAGACGGGACGCTATTCACGAAACACCTCTTCTTCCCAGGGGGAGTTTTATCAGCGTCACACCGCTTGTTCCCGGGGGAGTATTATGAGCGTCACACCGCTTGTTCCCGGACGGGACGCTATTCAGGGAACACCTCTTGTTCCCAGGGGGAGTATTATTAGCATCACACTGCTTGTTCCCAGGGGGAGTTTTATCCACGCTACACCGCTTCTTCCCGGACGGGACGCTATTCACGAAACACCTCTTCTTCCCAGGGGGAGTTTTATCAGCGTCACACCGCTTGTTCCCGGGGGAGTATTTTCAGCGTCACACCACTTGTTCCCAGGGGGAGTATTATCAGCGTGACACTGCTTGTTCCCAGGGGGAGTTTTATCCGCGCTACACCGCTTGTTCCCAGATGTGACGCTATTCAGGGAACACCTCTTGTTCCCAGGGGGAGTATTATCGGCATCATACTGCTTGTTCCCAGGGGGAGTTTTATCGGCGCTACACCGCTTGTTCCCGGACGGGACGCTATTCAGGGAACACCTCTTGTTCCCAGGGGGAGGATTATCAGCATCACACTGCTTGTTCCCGGACGGGACGCTATTCACGAGAAACCTCTTGTTCCCAGGGGGAGTATTATCAGCGTCACACCGCTTGTACCCGGACGGGACGCTATATAGGGAACACCTCTTGTTCCCAGGGGGAGGATTATCAGCATCACACTGCTTGTTCCCGGACGGGACGCTATACAGGGAACACGTCTTGTTACCAGGGGGAGTATTATCGGCGTCACAGTGCTTGTTCCCAGGGGGAGTAATATCGGCGCTACACCGCTTGTTCCCGGACGGGACGCTATTCAGGGAACACCTCTTGTTCCCAGGGAGAGGATTATCAGCATCACACTGCTTGTTCCCGGACGGGACGCTATTCACGAGACACTTCTTGTTCCCAGGGGGAGTGCTATCTGCGTCACACCACTTGTTCCCGGGGGACTATTATCAGCATCACACTGCTTGTTCCCCAGGGGAGTGCTATCTGCGTCTCACCGCTTGTTCGCACGGGGAGTATTATCGGCGTCACACTGCTTCTTCCCAGGGGGAATAATATCGGCGCTACACCGCTAGTTCCCGGACGGGACGCTATTCAGGGAACACCTCTTGTTCCCCGGGGGAGTTTTATCAGCGTCACACCGCTTGTTCACGGACAGGACGCTATTCAGGGAACACCTCTTGTTCCCAGGGGGAGGATTATCAGCGTCACACTGCTTGTTCCCGGACGGGACGCTATACAGGGAACACCTCTTGTTACCAGGGGGAGTTTTATCAGCATCACACCGCTTGTTCCCGGACGGGACACTATTCAGGGAACACCTCTTGTTCCCCGGGGGAGCTCTGCGTCTCACCGCTTGTTCGCACGGGGAGTATTATCGGCGTCACACTGCTTGTTCCCAGGGGGAGTGCTATCTTCGTCACACTGCTTGTTCCCGGGGGAGTATTATCAGCGTGACACTGCTTGTTCTCAGGGGGAGTTTTATCCGCGCTACACCGCTTATTCCCAGACGGGACGCTATTCACGAAACACCTCTTCTTTCCAGGGGGAGTTTTATCAGCGTCACACCGCTTGTTCCCGGGGGAGTATTATCAGCGTCACACCGCTTGTTCCCGGACGGGACGCTATTCAGGGAACACCTCTTGTTCCCAGGGGGAGTATTATTAGCATCACACTGCTTGTTCCCATGGGGAGTTTTATCCGCGCTACACCGCTTCTTCCCGGACGGGACGCTATTCACGAAACACCTCTTCTTCCCAGGGGGAGTTTTATCAGCGTCACACCGCTTGTTCCCGGGGGAGTATTTTCAGCGTCACACCACTTGTTCCCAGGGGGAGTATTATCAGCGTGACACTGCTTGTTCCCAGGGGGAGTTTTATCCGCGCTACACCGCTTGTTCCCGGACGGGACGCTATTCAGGGAACACCTCTTGTTCCCAGGGGGAGGATTATCAGCATCACACTGCTTGTTCCCGGACGGGACGCTATTCACGAGAAACCTCTTGTTCCCAGGGGGAGTATTATCAGCGTCACACCGCTTGTACCCGGACGGGACGCTATATAGGGAACACCTCTTGTTCCCAGGGGGAGGATTATCAGCATCACACTGCTTGTTCCCGGACGGGACGCTATACAGGGAACACGTCTTGTTACCAGGGGGAGTATTATCAGCGTCACACTGATTGTTCCCGGACGGGACGCTATTCACGAGACACCTCTTTTTCCCCGGGGGAGTGCTATCTGCGTCTCACCGCTTGTTCGCACGGGAAGTATTATCAGCGTCACACTGCTTCGTCCCAGGGGGAGTGCTATCTGCATCACACCGCTTGTTCCCGGGGGAGTATTATCAGCGTGACACTGCTTGTTCCCAGGGGGAGTTTTATCCGCGCTACACCGCTTGTTCCCGGACGGGACGCTATTCAGGGAACACCTCTTGTTCCCAGGGGGAGGATTATCAGCATCACACTGCTTGTTCCCGGACGGGACGCTATTCACGAGAAACCTCTTGTTCCCAGGGGGAGTATTATCAGCGTCACACCGCTTGTACCCGGACGGGACGCTATATAGGGAACACCTCTTGTTCCCAGGGGGAGGATTATCAGCATCACACTGCTTGTTCCCGGACGGGACGCTATACAGGGAACACGTCTTGTTCCCAGGGGGAGTATTATCAGCGTCACACTGATTGTTCCCGGACGGGACGCTATTCACGAGACACCTCTTGTTCCCCGGGGGAGTGCTATCTGCGTCTCACCGCTTGTTCGCACGGGAAGTATTATCAGCGTCACACTGCTTCGTCCCAGGGGGGTGCTATCTGCATCACACCGCTTGTTCCCGGGGGAGTATTATCAGCGTGACACTGCTTGTTCCCAGGGGGAGTTTTATCCGCGCTGCAGCGCTTGTTCCCAGACGTGACGCTATTCAGGGAACACCTCTTGTTCCCAGGGGGAGTATTATCGGCGTCATACTGCTTGTTCCCAGGGGGAGTTTTATCCGCGCTACACCGCTTGTTCCCGGACGGGACGCTATTCAGGGAACACCTCTTGTTCCCAGGGGGAGGATTATCAGCATCACACTGCTTGTTCCCGGATGGGACGCTATTCACGAGAAACCTCTTGTTCCCAGGGGGAGTATTATCAGCGTCACACCGCTTGTACCCGGACGGGACGCTATATATGGAACACCTCTTGTTCCCAGGGGGAGGATTATCAGCATCACACTGCTTGTTCCCGGACGGGACGCTATACAGGGAACACGTCTTGTTACCAGGGGGAGTATTATCAGCGTCACACTGATTGTTCCCGGACGGGACGCTATTCACGAGACACCTCTTTTTCCCCGGGGGAGTGCTATCTGCGTCTCACCGCTTGTTCGCACGGGAAGTATTATCAGCGTCACACTGCTTCGTCCCAGGGGGAGTGCTATCTGCATCACACCGCTTGTTCCCGGGGGAGTATTATCAGCGTGACACTGCTTGTTCCCAGGGGGGTTTTATCCGCGCTACACCGCTTGTTCCCAGACGTGACGCTATTCAGGGAACACCTCTTGTTCCCAGGGGGAGTATTATCGGCGTCACAGTGCTTGTTCCCAGGGGGAGTAATATCGGCGCTACACCGCTTGTTCCCGGACGGGACGCTATTCAGGGAACACCTCTTGTTCCCAGGGGGAGGATTATCAGCATCACACTGCTTGTTCCCGGACGGGACGCTATTCACGAGACACTTCTTGTTCCCAGGGGGAGTGCTATCTGCGTCACACCACTTGTTCCCGGGGGACTATTATCAGCATCACACTGCTTGTTCCCCAGGGGAGTGCTATCTGCGTCTCACCGCTTGTTCGCACGGGGAGTATTATCGGCGTCACACTGCTTGTTCCCAGGGGGAATAATATCGGCGCTACACCGCTAGTTCCCGGACGGGACGCTATTCAGGGAACACCTCTTGTTCCCCGGGGGAGTTTTATCAGCGTCACACCGCTTGTTCACGGACAGGACGCTATTCAGGGAACACCTCTTGTTCCCAGGGGGAGGATTATCAGCGTCACACTGCTTGTTCCCGGACGGGACGCTATACAGGGAACACCTCTTGTTACCAGGGGGAGTTTTATCAGCATCACACCGCTTGTTCCCGGACGGGACACTATTCAGGGAACACCTCTTGTTCCCCGGGGGAGATCTGCGTCTCACCGCTTGTTCGCACGGGGAGTATTATCGGCGTCACACTGCTTGTTCCCAGGGGGAGTGCTATCTTCGTCACACTGCTTGTTCCCGGGGAGTATTATCAGCGTGACACTGCTTGTTCTCAGGGGGAGTTTTATCCGCGCTACACCGCTTATTCCCAGACGGGACGCTATTCACGAAACACCTCTTCTTCCCAGGGGGAGTTTTATCAGCGTCACACCGCTTGTTCCCGGGGGAGTATTATCAGCGTCACACCGCTTGTTCCCGGACGGGACGCTATTCAGGGAACACCTCTTGTTCCCAGGGGGAGTATTATTAGCATCACACTGCTTGTTCCCAGGGGGAGTTTTATCCGCGCTACACCGCTTCTTCCCGGACGGGACGCTATTCACGAAACACCTCTTCTTCCCAGGGGGAGTTTTATCAGCGTCACACCGCTTGTTCCCGGGGGAGTATTTTCAGCGTCACACCACTTGTTCCCAGGGGGAGTATTATCAGCGTGACACTGCTTGTTCCCAGGGGGAGTTTTATCCGCGCTACACCGCTTGTTCCCAGATGTGACGCTATTCAGGGAACACCTCTTGTTCCCAGGGGGAGTATTATCGGCATCATACTGCTTGTTCCCAGGGGGAGTTTTATCCGCGCTACACCGCTTGTTCCCGGACGGGACGCTATTCAGGGAACACCTCTTGTTCCCAGGGGGAGGATTATCAGCATCACACTGCTTGTTCCCGGACGGGACGCTATTCACGAGAAACCTCTTGTTCCCAGGGGGAGTATTATCAGCGTCACACCGCTTGTACCCGGACGGGACGCTATATAGGGAACACCTCTTGTTCCCAGGGGGAGGATTATCAGCATCACACTGCTTGTTCCCGGACGGGACGCTATACAGGGAACACGTCTTGTTACCAGGGGGAGTATTATCAGCGTCACACTGATTGTTCCCGGACGGGACGCTATTCACGAGACACCTCTTTTTCCCCGGGGGAGTGCTATCTGCGTCTCACCGCTTGTTCGCACGGGAAGTATTATCAGCGTCACACTGCTTCGTCCCAGGGGGAGTGCTATCTGCATCACACCGCTTGTTCCCGGGGGAGTATTATCAGCGTGACACTGCTTGTTCCCAGGGGGAGTGCTATCTGCGTCACACCACTTGTTCCCGGGGGACTATTATCAGCATCACACTGCTTGTTCCCCAGGGGAGTGCTATCTGCGTCTCACCGCTTGTTCGCACGGGGAGTATTATCGGCGTCACACTGCTTGTTCCCAGGGGGAATAATATCGGCGCTACACCGCTAGTTCCCGGACGGGACGCTATTCAGGGAACACCTCTTGTTCCCCGGGGGAGTTTTATCAGCGTCACACCGCTTGTTCACGGACAGGACGCTATTCAGGGAACACCTCTTGTTCCCAGGGGGAGGATTATCAGCGTCACACTGCTTGTTCCCGGACGGGACGCTATACAGGGAACACCTCTTGTTACCAGGGGGAGTTTTATCAGCATCACACCGCTTGTTCCCGGACGGGACACTATTCAGGGAACACCTCTTGTTCCCCGGGGGAGATCTGCGTCTCACCGCTTGTTCGCACGGGGAGTATTATCGGCGTCACACTGCTTGTTCCCAGGGGTAGTGCTATCTTCGTCACACTGCTTGTTCCCGGGGGAGTATTATCAGCGTGACACTGCTTGTTCTCAGGGGGAGTTTTATCCGCGCTACACCGCTTATTCCCAGACGGGACGCTATTCACGAAACACCTCTTCTTCCCAGGGGGAGTTTTATCAGCGTCACACCGCTTGTTCCCGGGGGAGTATTATGAGCGTCACACCGCTTGTTCCCGGACGGGACGCTATTCAGGGAACACCTCTTGTTCCCAGGGGGAGTATTATTAGCATCACACTGCTTGTTCCCAGGGGGAGTTTTATCCACGCTACACCGCTTCTTCCCGGACGGGACGCTATTCACGAAACACCTCTTCTTCCCAGGGGGAGTTTTATCAGCGTCACACCGCTTGTTCCCGGGGGAGTATTTTCAGCGTCACACCACTTGTTCCCAGGGGGAGTATTATCAGCGTGACACTGCTTGTTCCCAGGGGGAGTTTTATCCGCGCTACACCGCTTGTTCCCAGATGTGACGCTATTCAGGGAACACCTCTTGTTCCCAGGGGGAGTATTATCGGCATCATACTGCTTGTTCCCAGGGGGAGTTTTATCGGCGCTACACCGCTTGTTCCCGGACGGGACGCTATTCAGGGAACACCTCTTGTTCCCAGGGGGAGGATTATCAGCATCACACTGCTTGTTCCCGGACGGGACGCTATTCACGAGAAACCTCTTGTTCCCAGGGGGAGTATTATCAGCGTCACACCGCTTGTACCCGGACGGGACGCTATATAGGGAACACCTCTTGTTCCCAGGGGGAGGATTATCAGCATCACACTGCTTGTTCCCGGACGGGACGCTATACAGGGAACACGTCTTGTTACCAGGGGGAGTATTATCGGCGTCACAGTGCTTGTTCCCAGGGGGAGTAATATCGGCGCTACACCGCTTGTTCCCGGACGGGACGCTATTCAGGGAACACCTCTTGTTCCCAGGGAGAGGATTATCAGCATCACACTGCTTGTTCCCGGACGGGACGCTATTCACGAGACACTTCTTGTTCCCAGGGGGAGTGCTATCTGCGTCACACCACTTGTTCCCGGGGGACTATTATCAGCATCACACTGCTTGTTCCCCAGGGGAGTGCTATCTGCGTCTCACCGCTTGTTCGCACGGGGAGTATTATCGGCGTCACACTGCTTCTTCCCAGGGGGAATAATATCGGCGCTACACCGCTAGTTCCCGGACGGGACGCTATTCAGGAAACACCTCTTGTTCCCCGGGGGAGTTTTATCAGCGTCACACCGCTTGTTCACGGACAGGACGCTATTCAGGGAACACCTCTTGTTCCCAGGGGGAGGATTATCAGCGTCACACTGCTTGTTCCCGGACGGGACGCTATACAGGGAACACCTCTTGTTACCAGGGGGAGTTTTATCAGCATCACACCGCTTGTTCCCGGACGGGACACTATTCAGGGAACACCTCTTGTTCCCCGGGGGAGCTCTGCGTCTCACCGCTTGTTCGCACGGGGAGTATTATCGGCGTCACACTGCTTGTTCCCAGGGGGAGTGCTATCTTCGTCACACTGCTTGTTCCCGGGGGAGTATTATCAGCGTGACACTGCTTGTTCTCAGGGGGAGTTTTATCCGCGCTACACCGCTTATTCCCAGACGGGACGCTATTCACGAAACACCTCTTCTTTCCAGGGGGAGTTTTATCAGCGTCACACCGCTTGTTCCCGGGGGAGTATTATCAGCGTCACACCGCTTGTTCCCGGACGGGACGCTATTCAGGGAACACCTCTTGTTCCCAGGGGGAGTATTATTAGCATCACACTGCTTGTTCCCATGGGGAGTTTTATCCGCGCTACACCGCTTCTTCCCGGACGGGACGCTATTCACGAAACACCTCTTCTTCCCAGGGGGAGTTTTATCAGCGTCACACCGCTTGTTCCCGGGGGAGTATTTTCAGCGTCACACCACTTGTTCCCAGGGGGAGTATTATCAGCGTGACACTGCTTGTTCCCAGGGGGAGTTTTATCCGCGCTACACCGCTTGTTCCCGGACGGGACGCTATTCAGGGAACACCTCTTGTTCCCAGGGGGAGGATTATCAGCATCACACTGCTTGTTCCCGGACGGGACGCTATTCACGAGAAACCTCTTGTTCCCAGGGGGAGTATTATCAGCGTCACACCGCTTGTACCCGGACGGGACGCTATATAGGGAACACCTCTTGTTCCCAGGGGGAGGATTATCAGCATCACACTGCTTGTTCCCGGACGGGACGCTATACAGGGAACACGTCTTGTTACCAGGGGGAGTATTATCAGCGTCACACTGATTGTTCCCGGACGGGACGCTATTCACGAGACACCTCTTTTTCCCCGGGGGAGTGCTATCTGCGTCTCACCGCTTGTTCGCACGGGAAGTATTATCAGCGTCACACTGCTTCGTCCCAGGGGGAGTGCTATCTGCATCACACCGCTTGTTCCCGGGGGAGTATTATCAGCGTGACACTGCTTGTTCCCAGGGGGAGTTTTATCCGCGCTACACCGCTTGTTCCCAGACGTGACGCTATTCAGGGAACACCTCTTGTTCCCAGGGGGAGTATTATCGGCGTCACAGTGCTTGTTCCCAGGGGGAGTAATATCGGCACTACACCGCTTGTTCCCGGACGGGACGCTATTCAGGGAACACCTCTTGTTCCCAGGGGGAGGATTATCAGCATCACACTGCTTGTTCCCGGACGGGACGCTATTCACGAGACACTTCTTGTTCCCAGGGGGAGTGCTATCTGCGTCACACCACTTGTTCCCGGGGGACTATTATCAGCATCACACTGCTTGTTCCCCAGGGGAGTGCTATCTGCGTCTCACCGCTTGTTCGCACGGGGAGTATTATCGGCGTCACACTGCTTGTTCCCAGGGGGAATAATATCGGCGCTACACCGCTAGTTCCCGGACGGGACGCTATTCAGGGAACACCTCTTGTTCCCCGGGGGAGATCTGCGTCTCACCGCTTGTTCGTACGGGGAGTATTATCGGCGTCACACTGCTTGTTCCCAGGGGGAGTGCTATCTTCGTCACACCGCTTGTTCCCGGGGGAGTATTATCAGCGTGACACTGCTTGTTCCCAGGGGGAGTTTTATCCGCCCTACACCGCTTATTCCCAGACGGGACGCTATTCACGAAACACCTCTTCTTCCCAGGGGGAGTTTTATCAGCGTCACACCGCTTGTTCCCGGGGGAGTATTATCAGCGTCACACCGCTTGTTCCCGGACGGGACGCTATTCAGGGAACACCTCTTGTTCCCAGGGGGAGTATTATCAGCGTCACACTGCTTGTTCCCAGGGGGAGTTTTATCCGCGCTACACCGCTTCTTCCTGGACGGGACGCTATTCACGAAACACCTCTTCTTCCCAGGGGGAGTTTTATCAGCGTCACACCGCTTGTTCCCGGGGGAGTATTATCAGCGTCACACCACTTGTTCCCAGGGGGAGTATTATCAGCGTCACACTGCTTGTTCCCAGGGGGAGTAATATCGGCGCTACACCGCTTGTTCCCGGACGGGACGCTATTCAGGGAACACCTCTTGTTCCCAGGGGGAGGATTATCAGCGTCACACTGCTTGTTCCCGGACGGGACGCTATACAGGGAACACCTCTTGTTACCAGGGGGAGTATTATCAGCGTCACACTGATTGTTCCCAGACGGGACGCTATTCTCGAGACACCTCTTGTTCCCAGGGGCAGTTTTATCAGAATCACACCTCTTGTTCCCGGACGGGACGCTATTCAGGGAACACCTCTTGTTCCCAGGGGGAGTGCTATCTGCGTCACACCACATGTTCCCGGGGGACTATTATCAGCATCACACTGCTTGTTCCCCAGGGGAGTGCTATCTGCGTAACACCACTTGTTCCCGGGGGAGTATTATCAGCGTTACACTGCTTGTTCCCAGGGGGAGTTTTATCCACGCTACACCGCTTGTTCCCAGATGTGACGCTATTCAGGGAACACCTCTTGTTCCCAGGGGGAGTATTATCGGCGTCACACTGCTTGTTCCCAGGGGGAGTTTTATCCGTGCTACACCGCTTGTTCCCAGACGGGACGCTATTCATGAAACACCTCTTCTTCCCAGGGGGAGTTTTATCCGCGTCACACTGCTTGTTCCCGGATGGGACGCTATACAGGGAACACCTCTTGTTCCCAGGGGGAGTATTATCAGCGTCACACTGCTTGTTCCCGGACGGGACGCTATTCACGAGACACTTCTTGTTCCCACGGGGAGTATTATCAGCTTCACACTGCTTGTTCCCAGGGGGAGTAATATCGGCGCCACACTGCTTTTTCCCGGACGGGACGCTATTCAGGGAACACTTCTTGTTCCCAGGGGGAGTTTTATCCGCGCTACACCGCTTGTTCCCGGGGGAGTATTATCAGCGTCACACCACTTGTTCCCAGGGGGAGTATTATCAGCGTCACACTGATTGTTCCCGGACGGGACGCTATTCACGAGACACCTGTTGTTCCCCGGGGGAGTGCTGTCTGCGTCTCACCGCTTGTTCGCACGGGGAGTATTATCGGCGTCACACTGCTTCTTCCCAGGGGGAGTGCTATCTGCGTCACACCGCTTGTTCCCGGGATAGTATTATCAGCGTGACACTGCTTGTTCCCAGAGGGAGTTTTATCCGCGCTACACCGCTTGTTCCCAGACGTGACGCTATTCATGGAACACCTCTTGTTCCCAGGGGGAGTATTATCGGCGTCACACTGCTTGTTCCCAGGGGGAGTTTTATCCGCGCTAGACCGCTTCTTCCCGGACGGGACGCTATTCACGAAACACCTCTTCTTCCCAGGGGGAGTTTTATCAGCGTCACACCGCTTGTTCCCGGGGGAGTATTATCAGCGTCACACTGCTTGTTCCCAGGGGGAGTGCTATCTGCGTCACACCACTTGTTCCCAGGGGGAGTATTATCAGCGTCACACTGCTTGTTCCCAGGGGGAGTAATATCGGCGCTACACTGCTTGTTCCCGGACGGGACGCTATTCAGGGAACACCTCTTGTTCCCAGGGGGAGGATTATCAGCATCACACTGCTTGTTCCCGGACGGGACGCTATACAGGGAACACGTCTTGTTACCAGGGGGAGTATTATCAGCGTCACACTGATTGTTCCCGGACGGGACGCTATTCACGAGACACTTCTTGTTCCCCGGGGGAGTGCTATCTGCGTCTCACCGCTTGTTCGCACGGGAAGTATTATCAGCGTCACACTGCTTCGTCCCAGGGGGAGTGCTATCTGCATCACACCGCTTGTTCCCGGGGGAGTATTATCAGCGTGACACTGCTTGTTCCCAGGGGGAGTTTTATCCGCGCTGCACCGCTTGTTCCCAGACGTGACGCTATTCAGGGAACACCTCTTGTTCCCAGGGGGAGTATTATCGGCGTCATACTGCTTGTTCCCAGGGGGAGTTTTATCCGCGCTACACCGCTTGTTCCCGGACGGGACGCTATTCAGGGAACACCTCTTGTTCCAAGGGGGAGGATTATCAGCATCACACTGCTTGTTCCCGGACGGGACGCTATTCACGAGAAACCTCTTGTTCCCAGGGGGAGTATTATCAGCGTCACACCGCTTGTACCTGGACGGGACGCTATATATGGAACACCTCTTGTTCCCAGGGGGAGGATTATCAGCATCACACTGCTTGTTCCCGGACGGGACGCTATACAGGGAACACGTCTTGTTACCAGGGGGAGTATTATCAGCGTCACACTGATTGTTCCCGGACGGGACGCTATTCACGAGACACCTCTTTTTCCCCGGGGGAGTGCTATCTGCGTCTCACCGCTTGTTCGCACGGGAAGTATTATCAGCGTCACACTGCTTCGTCCCAGGGGGAGTGCTATCTGCATCACACCGCTTGTTCCCGGGGGAGTATTATCAGCGTGACACTGCTTGTTCCCAGGGGGAGTTTTATCCGCGCTACACCGCTTGTTCCCAGACGTGACGCTATTCAGGGAACACCTCTTGTTCCCAGGGGGAGTATTATCGGCGTCACAGTGCTTGTTCCCAGGGGGAGTAATATCGGCGCTACACCGCTTGTTACCGGACGGGACGCTATTCAGGGAACACCTCTTGTTCCCAGGGGGAGTGCTATCTGCGTCACACCACTTGTTCCCGGGGGACTATTATCAGCATCACACTGCTTGTTCCCCAGGGGAGTGCTATCTGCGTCTCACCGCTTGTTCGCACGGGGAGTATTATCGGCGTCACACTGCTTGTTCCCAGGGGGAATAATATCGGCGCTACACCGCTAGTTCCCGGACGGGACGCTATTCAGGGAACACCTCTTGTTCCCCGGGGGAGTTTTATCAGCGTCACACCGCTTGTTCACGGACAGGACGCTATTCAGGGAACACCTCTTGTTCCCAGGGGGAGGATTATCAGCGTCACACTGCTTGTTCCCGGACGGGACGCTATACAGGGAACACCTCTTGTTCCCCGGGGGAGATCTGCGTCTCACCGCTTGTTCGCACGGGGAGTATTATCGGCGTCACACTGCTTGTTCCCAGGGGGAGTGCTATCTTCGTCACACTGCTTGTTCCCGGGGGAGTATTATCAGCGTGACACTGCTTGTTCCCAGGGGGAGTTTTATCCGCGCTACACCGCTTATTCCCAGACGGGACGCTATTCACGAAACACCTCTTCTTCCCAGGGGGAGTTTTATCAGCGTCACACCGCTTGTTCCCGGGGGAGTATTATCAGCGTCACACTGCTTGTTCCCGGACGGGACGCTATTCAGGGAACACCTCTTGTTCCCAGGGGGAGTATTATTAGTATCACACTGCTTGTTCCCAGGGGGAGTTTTATCCGCGCTACACCGCTTCTTCCCGGACGGGACGCTATTCACGAAACACCTCTTCTTCCCAGGGGGAGTTTTATCAGCGTCACACCGCTTGTTACCGGGGGAGTATTTTCAGCGTCACACCACTTGTTCCCAGGGGGAGTATTATCAGCGTGACACTGCTTGTTCCCAGGGGGAGTTTTATCCGCGCTACACCGCTTGTTCCCAGATGTGACGCTATTCAGGGAACACCTCTTGTTCCCAGGGGGAGTATTATCGGCATCATACTGCTTGTTCCCAGGGGGAGTTTTATCCGCGCTACACCGCTTGTTCCCGGACGGGACGCTATTCAGGGAACACCTCTTGTTCCCAGGGGGAGGATTATCAGCATCACACTGCTTGTTCCCGGACGGGACGCTATTCACGAGAAACCTCTTGTTCCCAGGGGGAGTATTATCAGCGTCACACCGCTTGTACCCGGACGGGACGCTATATAGGGAACACCTCTTGTTCCCAGGGGGAGGATTATCAGCATCACACTGCTTGTTCCCGGACGGGACGCTATACAGGGAACACGTCTTGTTACCAGGGGGAGTATTATCAGCGTCACACTGATTGTTCCCGGACGGGAAACTATTCACGAGACACCTCTTCTTCCCCGGGGGAGTGCTATCTGCGTCTCACCGCTTGTTCCCGGGGGAGTATTATCAGCGTCACACTGCTTGTTCCCAGGGGGAGTTTTATCCGCGCTACACCGCTTGTTCCCAGACGTGACGCTATTCAGGGAACACCTCTTGTTCCCAGGGGGAGTATTATCGGCGTCACAGTGCTTGTTCCCAGGGGGAGTAATATCGGCGCTACACCGCTTGTTCCCGGACGGGACGCTATTCAGGGAACACCTCTTGTTCCCAGGGGGAGGATTATCAGCATCACACTGCTTGTTCCCGGACGGGACGCTATTCACGAGACACTTCTTGTTCCCAGGGGGAGTGCTATCTGCGTCACACCACTTGTTCCCGGGGGACTATTATCAGCATCACACTGCTTGTTCCCCAGGGGAGTGCTATCTGCGTCTCACCGCTTGTTCGCACGGGGAGTATTATCGGCGTCACACTGCTTGTTCCCAGGGGGAATAATATCGGCGCTACACCGCTAGTTCCCGGACGGGACGCTATTCAGGGAACACCTCTTGTTCCCCGGGGGAGATCTGCGTCTCACCGCTTGTTCGTACGGGGAGTATTATCGGCGTCACACTGCTTGTTCCCAGGGGGAGTGCTATCTTCGTCACACCGCTTGTTCCCAGGGGAGTATTATCAGCGTGACACTGCTTGTTCCCAGGGGGAGTTTTATCCGCCCTACACCGCTTATTCCCAGACGGGACGCTATTCACGAAACACCTCTTCTTCCCAGGGGGAGTTTTATCAGCGTCACACCGCTTGTTCCCGGGGGAGTATTATCAGCGTCACACCGCTTGTTCCCGGACGGGACGCTATTCAGGGAACACCTCTTGTTCCCAGGGGGAGTATTATCAGCGTCACACTGCTTGTTCCCAGGGGGAGTTTTATCCGCGCTACACCGCTTCTTCCCGGACGGGACGCTATTCACGAAACACCTCTTCTTCCCAGGGGGAGTTTTATCAGCGTCACACCGCTTGTTCCCGGGGGAGTATTATCAGCGTCACACCACTTGTTCCCAGGGGGAGTATTATCAGCGTCACACTGCTTGTTCCCAGGGGGAGTAATATCGGCGCTACACCGCTTGTTCCCGGACGGGACGCTATATAGGGAACACATCTTGTTCCCAGGGGGAGGATTATCAGCGTCACACTGCTTGTTCCCGGACGGGACGCTATACAGGGAACACCTCTTGTTACCAGGGGGAGTAATATCGGCGCTACACCGCTTGTTCCCGGACGGGACGCTATACAGGGAACACCTCTTGTTCCCCAGGGGAGTGCTATCTGCGTAACACCACATGTTCCCCGGGGGAGTATTATCAGCGTCACACTGCTTGTTCCCAGGGGGAGTTTTATCCACGCTACACCGCTTGTTCCCAGACGTGACGCTATTCAGGGAACACCTCTTGTTCCCAGGGGGAGGATTATCAGCATCACACTGCTTGTTCCCGGACGGGACGCTATACAGGGAACACCTCTTGTTACCAGGGGGAGTATTATCAGCCTCACACTGATTGTTCCCAGACGGGACGCTATTCACGAGACACCTCTTGTTCCCAGGGGCAGTTTTATCAGCATCACACCGCTTGGTCCCGGACGGGACGCTATTCAGGGAACACCTCTTGTTCCCCAGGGGAGTGCTATCTGCGTAACACCACTTGTTCGCACGGGGAGTATTATCAGCATCACACTGCTTGTTCCCAGGGGGAGTTTTATCCACGCTACACCGCTTGCTCCCAGACGTGACGCTATTCAGGGAACACCTCTTGTTCCCAGGGGGAGTATTATCGGCGTCACACTGCTTGTTCCCAGGGGGAGTTTTATACACGCTACACCGCTTGTTCCCGGACGGGACGCTATTCAGGGAACACCTCTTGATCCCAGGGGGAGTGCTATCTGCGTCACACCACTTGTTCCCGGGGGACTATTATCAGCATCACACTGCTTGTTCTCCGGGGGAGTGCTATCTGCGTCTCACTGCTTGTTCGCAAGGGGAGTATTATCGGCGTCACACTGCTTGTTCCCAGGGGGAGTAATATCGGCGCTACACCGCTTGTTCCCGGACGGGACGCTATTCAGGGAACACCTCTTGTTCCCAGGGGGAGTATTATCAGCGTCACACTGATTGTTCCCAGACGGGACGCTATTCTCGAGACACCTCTTGTTCCCAGGGGCAGTTTTATCAGAATCACACCTCTTGTTCCCGGATGGGACGCTATTCAGGGAACACCTCTTGTTCCCAGGGGGAGTGCTATCTGCGTCACACCACATGTTCCCGGGGGACTATTATCAGCATCACACTGCTTGTTCCCCAGGGGAGTGCTATCTGCGTAACATCACTTGTTCCCGGGGGAGTATTATCAGCGTCACACTGCTTGTTCCCAGGGGGAGTTTTATCCACGCTACACCGCTTGTTCCCAGATGTGACGTTATTCAGGGAACACCTCTTGTTCCCAGGGGGAGTATTATCGGCGTCACACTGCTTGTTCCCAGGGGGAGTTTTATCCGTGCTACACCGCTTGTTCCCAGACGGGACGCTATTCATGAAACACCTCTTCTTCCCAGGGGGAGTTTTATCCGCGTCACACTGCTTGTTCCCAGATGGGACGCTATACAGGGAACACCTCTTGTTCCCAGGGGGAGTATTATCAGCGTCACACTGCTTGTTCCCGGACGGGACGCTATTCACGAGACACTTCTTGTTCCCACGGGGAGTATTATCAGCTTCACACTGCTTGTTCCCAGGGGGAGTAATATCGGCGCCACACTGCTTGTTCCCGGACGGGACGCTATTCAGGGAACACTTCTTGTTCCCAGGGGGAGTTTTATCCGCGCTACACCGCTTGTTCCCGGGGGAGTATTATCAGCGTCACACCACTTGTTCCCAGGGGCAGTATTATCAGCGTCACACTGATTGTTCCCGGACGGGACGCTATTCACGAGACACCTGTTGTTCCCCGGGGGAGTGCTGTCTGCGTCTCACCGCTTGTTCGCACGGGGAGTATTATCGGCGTCACACTGCTTCTTCCCAGGGGGAGTGCTATCTGCGTCACACCGCTTGTTCCCGGGATAGTATTATCAGCGTGACACTGCTTGTTCCCAGAGGGAGTTTTATCCGCGCTACACCGCTTGTTCCCAGACGTGACGCTATTCAGGGAACACCTCTTGTTCCCAGGGGGAGTATTATCGGCGTCACACTGCTTGTTCCCAGGGGGAGTTTTATCCGCGCTAGACCGCTTCTTCCCGGACGGGACGCTATTCACGAAACACCTCTTCTTCCCAGGGGGAGTTTTATCAGCGTCACACCGCTTGTTCCCGGGGGAGTATTATCAGCGTCACACTGCTTGTTCCCAGGGGGAGTGCTATCTGCGTCACACCACTTGTTCCCAGGGGGAGTATTATCAGCGTCACACTGCTTGTTCCCAAGGGGGAGTAATATCGGCGCTACACTGCTTGTTCCCGGACGGGACGCTATTCAGGGAACACCTCTTGTTCCCAGGGGGAGGATTATCAGCATCACACTGCTTGTTCCCGGACGGGACGCTATTCACGAGACACTTCTTGTTCCCAGGGGGAGTATTATCAGCGTCACACCGCTTGTTCCCGGACGGGACGCTATTCAGGGAACACCTCTTGTTCCCAGGGGGAGTGCTATCTGCGTCACACCACTTGTTCCCGGGGGACTATTATCAGCATCACACTGCTTGTTCCCCAGGGGAGTGCTATCTGCGTCTCACCGCTTGTTCGCACGGGGAGTATTATCGGCGTCACACTGCTTGTTCCCAGGGGGAATAATATCGGCGCTACACCGCTAGTTCCCGGACGGGACGCTATTCAGGGAACACCTCTTGTTCCCAGGGGGAGTATTATCGGCGTCACACTGCTTGTTCCCAGGGGGAGTTTTATCCGCGCTACACCGCTTGTTCCCGGACGGGACGCTATTCAGGGAACACCTCTTGTTCCCAGGGGGAGTATTATCAGCGTGACACTGCTTGTTCCCAGGGGGAGTTTTATCCGCGCTACACCGCTTGTTCCCAGACGTGACGCTGTTCAGGGAACACCTCTTGTTCCGAGGGGGAGTATTATCGGCGTCACAGTGCTTGTTCCCAGGGGGAGTAATATCGGCGCTACACCGCTTGTTCCCGGACGAGACGCTATTCAGGGAACACCTCTTGTTCCCAGGGGGAGGATTATCAGCATCACACTGCTTGTTCCCGGACGGGACGCTATTCACGAGACACTTCTTGTTCCCAGGGGGAGTGCTATCTGCGTCACACCACTTGTTCCCGGGGGACTATTATCAGCATCACACTGCTTGTTCCCCAGGGGAGTGCTATCTGCGTCTCACCGCTTGTTCGCACGGGGAGTATTATCGGCGTCACACTGCTTGTTCCCAGGTGGAATAATATCGGCGCTACACCGCTTGGTTCCCGGACGGGACGCTATTCAGGGAACACCTCTTGTTCCCCGGGGGAGATCTGCGTCTCACCGCTTGTTCGTACGGGGAGTATTATCGGCGTCACACTGCTTGTTCCCAGGGGGAGTGCTATCTTCGTCACACCGCTTGTTCCCGGGGGAGTATTATCAGCGTGACACTGCTTGTTCCCAGGGGGAGTTTTATCCGCGCTACACCGCTTATTCCCAGACGGGACGCTATTCACGAAACACCTCTTCTTCCCTGGGGGAGTTTTATCAGCGTCACACCGCTTGTTCCCGGGGGAGTATTATCAGCGTCACACCGCTTGTTCCCGGACGGGACGCTATTCAGGGAACACCTCTTGTTCCCAGGGGGAGTTTTATCAGCGTCACACCACTTGTTCCCGGGGGAGTATTATCAGCGTCACACCACTTGTTCCCAGGGGGAGTATTATCAGCGTCACACTGCTTGTTCCCAGGGGGAGTAATATCGGCGCTACACCGCTTGTTCCCGGACGGGACGCTATATAGGGAACACCTCTTGTTCCCAGGGGGAGGATTATCAGCATCACACTGCTTGTTCCCGGACGGGACGCTATACAGGGAACACCTCTTGTTACCAGGGGGAGTAATATCGGCGCTACACCGCTTGTTCCCGGACGGGACGCTATACAGGGAACACCTCTTGTTCCCCACGGGAGTGCTATCTGCGTAACACCACATGTTCCCGGGGGAGTATTATCAGCGTCACACTGCTTGTTCCAAGGGGGAGTTTTATCCACGCTACACCGCTTGTTCCCAGACGTGACGCTATTCAGGGAACACCTCTTGTTCCCAGGGGGAGGATTATCAGCATCACACTGCTTGTTCCCGGACGGGACGCTATACAGGGAACACCTCTTGTTACCAGGGGGAGTATTATCAGCCTCACACTGATTGTTCCCAGACGGGACGCTATTCACGAGACACCTCTTGTTCCCAGGGGCAGTTTTATCAGCATCACACCGCTTGTTCCCGGACGGGACGCTATTCAGGGAACACCTCTTGTTCCCCAGGGGAGTGCTATCTGCGTAACACCACTTGTTCGCACGGGGAGTATTATCAGCATCACACTGCTTGTTCCCAGGGGGAGTTTTATCCACGCTACACCGCTTGCTCCCAGACGTGACGCTATTCAGGGAACACCTCTTGTTCCCAGGGGGAGTATTATCGGCGTCACACTGCTTGTTCCCAGGGGGAGTTTTATACACGCTACACCGCTTGTTCCCGGACGGGACGCTATTCAGGGAACACCTCTTGATCCCAGGGGGAGTGCTATCTGCGTCACACCACTTGTTCCCGGGGGACTATTATCAGCATCACACTGCTTGTTCTCCGGGGGAGTGCTATCTGCGTCTCACTGCTTGTTCGCACGGGGAGTATTATCGGCGTCACACTGCTTGTTCCCAGGGGGAGTAATATCGGCGCTACACCGCTTGTTCCCGGACGGGACGCTATTCAGGGAACACCTCTTGTTCCCAGGGGGAGGATTATCAGCGTCACACTGCTTGTTCCCGGACGGGACGCTATACAGGGAACACCTCTTGTTACCAGGGGGAGTATTATCAGCGTCACACTGATTGTTCCCAGACGGGACGCTATTCTCGAGACACCTCTTGTTCCCAGGGGCAGTTTTATCAGAATCACACCTCTTGTTCCCGGACGGGACGCTATTCAGGGAACACCTCTTGTTCCCAGGGGGAGTGCTATCTGCGTCACACCACATGTTCCCGGGGGACTATTATCAGCGTCACACTGCTTGTTCCCAGGGGGAGTTTTATCCACGCTACACCGCTTGTTCCCAGACGTGACGCTATTCAGGGAACACCTCTTGTTCCCAGGGGGAGTATTATCGGCGTCACACTGCTTGTTCCCAGGGGGAGTTTTATCCTTGCTACACCGCTTGTTCCCAGACGGGACGCTATTCATGAAACACCTCTTCTTCCCAGGGGGAGTTTTATCCGCGCTACACCACTTGTTCCCGGACGGGACGCTATACAGGGAACACCTCTTGTTCCCAGGGGGGAGTATTATCAGCGTCACACTGCTTGTTCCCGGACGGGACGCTATTCACGAGACACTTCTTGTTCCCACGGGGAGTATTATCAGCTTCACACTGCTTGTTCCCAGGGGGAGTAATATCGGCGCCACACTGCTTGTTCCCGGACGGGACGCTATTCAGGGAACACTTCTTGTTCCCAGGGGGAGTTTTATCCGCGCTACACCGCTTGTTCCCGGGGGAGTATTATCAGCGTCACACCACTTGTTCCCAGGGGGAGTATTATCAGCGTCACACTGATTGTTCCCGGACGGGACGCTATTCACGAGACACCTGTTGTTCCCCGGGGGAGTGCTATCTGCGTCTCACCGCTTGTTCGCACGGGGAGTATTATCGGCGTCACACTGCTTCTTCCCAGGGGGAGTGCTATCTGCGTCACACCGCTTGTTCCTGGGATAGTATTATCAGCGTGACACTGCTTGTTCCCAGAGGGAGTTTTATCCGCGCTACACCGCTTGTTCCCAGACGTGACGCTATTCAGGGAACACCTCTTGTTCCCAGGGGGAGTTTTATCCGCGCTAGACCGCTTCTTCCCGGACGGGACGCTATTCACAAAACACCTCTTCTTACCAGGGGGAGTTTTATCAGCGTCACACCGCTTGCTCCCGGGGGAGTATTATCAGCGTCACACTGCTTGTTCCCAGGGGGAGTTCTATCTGAGTCACACCACTTGTTCCCAGGGGGAGTATTATCAGCGTCACACTGCTTGTTCCCAGGGGGAGTAATATCGGCGCTACACCGCTTGTTCCCGGACGGGACGCTATTCAGGGAACACCTCTTGTTCCCAGGGGGAGGATTATCAGCATCACACTGCTTGTTCCCGGACGGGACGCTATTCACGAGACACTTCTTGTTCCCAGAGGGAGTATTATCAGCGTCACACTGATTGTTCCCAGACGGGACGCTATTCACGAGACACCTCTTGTTCCCAGGGGCAGTTTTATCAGCATCACACCGCTTGTTCCCGGACGGGACGCTATTCAGGGAACACCTCTTGTTCCCCAGGGGAGTGCTATCTGCGTAACACCACTTGTTCGCACGGGGAGTATTATCAGCATAACACTGCTTGTTCCCAGGGGGAGTTTTATCCACGCTACACCGCTTGCTCCCAGACGTGACGCTATTCAGGGAACACCTCTTTTTCCCAGGGGGAGTATTATCGGCGTCACACTGCTTGTTCCCAGGGGGAGTTTTATACACGCTACACCGCTTGTTCCCGGACGGGACGCTATTCAGGGAACACCTCTTGATCCCAGGGGGAGTGCTATCTGCGTCACACCACTTGTTCCCGGGGGACTATTATCAGCATCACACTGCTTGTTCTCCGGGGGAGTGCTATCTGCGTCTCACTGCTTGTTCGCACGGTGAGTATTATCGGCGTCACACTGCTTGTTCCCAGGGGGAGTAATATCGGCGCTACACCGCTTGTTCCCGGACGGGACGCTATTCAGGGAACACCTCTTGTTCCCAGGGGGAGTATTATCAGCGTCACACTGATTGTTCCCGGACGGGACGCTATTCACGAGACACCTCTTGTTCCCCGGGGGAGTGCTATCTGCGTCTCACCGCTTGTTCGCACGGGGAGTATTATCGGCGTCACACTGCTTCTTCCCAGGGGGAGTGCTATCTGCGTCACACCGCTTGTTCCCGGGGGAGTATAATCAGCGTCACACCGCTTGTTCCCGGGGGAGTATTATCAGCGTGACACTGCTTGTTCCCAGGGGGAGTTTTATCCGCGCTACACCGCTTGTTCCCAGACGTGACGCTATTCAGGGAACACCTCTTGTTCCCAGGGGGAGTATTATCGGCGTCACACTGCTTGTTCCCAGGGGGAGTTTTATCCGCGCTACACCGCTTCTTCCCGGACGGGACACTATTCAGGGAACACCTCTTGTTCCCAGGGGGAGGATTATCAGCATCACATTGCTTGTTCCCGGACGGGACGCTATTCACGAGACACTTCTTGTTCCCAGGGGGAGTATTATCAGCATCACACCGCTTGTTCCCGGACGGGACGCTATTCAGGGAACACCTCCTGTTCCCAGGGGGAGTGCTATCTGCGTCACACCACTTGTTCCCGGGGGACTATTATCAGCATCACACTGCTTGTTCCCCAGGGGAGTGCTATCTGCGTCTCACCGCTTGTTCGCACGGGGAGTATTATCGGCGTCACACTGCTTGTTCCCAGGCGGAATAATATCGGCGCTACACCGCTAGTTCCCGGACGGGACGCTATTCAGGGAACACCTCTTGTTCCCAGGGGGAGTTTTATCAGGGTCACACCGCTTGTTCACGGACAGGACGCTATTCAGGGAACACCTCTTGTTCCCAGGGGGAGGATTATCAGCGTCACACTGCTTGTTCCCGGACAGGACGCTATTCAGGGAACACCTCTTGTTCCCAGGGGGATGATTATCAGCGTCACACTGCTTGTTCCCAGGGGGAGTTTTATCCGCGCTACACCGCTTATTCCCAGACGGGACGCTATTCACGAAACACCTCTTCTTCCCAGGGGGAGTTTTATCAGCATCACACCGCTTGTTCCCGGGGGAGTATTATCAGCGTCACACCGCTTGTTCCCGGACGGGACGCTATTCAGGGAACACCTCTTGTTCCCAAGGGGAGTATTATCAGCGTCACACTGCTTGTTCCCAGGGGGAGTTTTATCCGCGCTACACCGCTTCTTCCCGGACGGGACGCTATTCACGAAACACCTCTTCTTCCCAGGGGGAGTTTTATCAGCGTCACACCGCTTGTTCCCGGGGGAGTATTATCAGCATCACACCACTTGTTCCCAGGGGGAGTTTTATCAGCGTCACACCGCTTGTTCCCGGGGGAGTATTATCAGCGTCACACTGCTTGTTCCCAGGGGGAGTGCTATCTGCGTCACACCACTTGTTCCCAGGGGGAGTATTATCAGCGTCACACTGCTTGTTCCCAGGGGGAGTAATATCGGCGCTACACCGCTTGTTCCCGGACGGGACGCTATATAGGGAACACCTCTTGTTCCCAGGGGGAGGATTATCAGCATCACACTGCTTGTTCCCGGACGGGACACTATACAGGGAACACCTCTTGTTACCAGGGGGAGTATTATCAGCGTCACACTGATTGTTCCCGGACGGGACGCTATTCACGAGACACCTCTTGTTCCCCGGGGGAGTGCTATCTGCGTCTCACCGCTTGTTCGCACGGGGAGTATTATCGGCGTCACACTGCTTGTTCCCAGGGGGAATAATATCGGCGCTACACCGCTAGTTCCCGGACGGGACGCTATTCAGGGAACACCTCTTGTTCCCAGGGGGAGTTTTATCAGCGTCACACCGCTTGTTCACGGACAGGACGCTATTCAGGGAACACCTCTTGTTCCCAGGGGGAGGATTATCAGCGTCACACTGCTTGTTCCCGGACAGGACGCTATTCAGGGAACACCTCTTGTTCCCAGGGGGAGGATTATCAGCGTCACACTGCTTGTTCCCGGACGGGACGCTATACAGGGAACACCTCTTGTTACCAGGGGGAGTATTATCAGCGTCACACTGATTGTTCCCGGACGGGACGCTATTCACGAGACACCTCTTGTTCCCCGGGGGAGTGCTATCTGCGTCTCACCGCTTGTTCGCACGGGGAGTATTATCGGCGTCACACTGCTTCTTCCCAGGGGGAGTGCTATCTGCGTCACACCGCTTGTTCCCGGGGGAGTATTATCAGCGTCACACCGCTTGTTCCCGGGGGAGTATTATCAGCGTCACACCGCTTGTTCCCGGACGGGACGCTATTCAGGGAACACCTCTTGTTCCCAGGGGGAGTATTATCAGCGTCACACTGCTTGCTCCCAGGGGGAGTTTTATCCGCGCTACACCGTTTCTTCCCGGACGGGACGCTATTCACGAAACACCTCTTCTTCCCAGGGGGAGTTTTATCAGGGTCACACCGCTTGTTCCCGGGGGAGTATTATCAGCGTCACACCACTTGTTCCCAGGGGGATTATTATCAGCGTCACACTGCTTTTTCCCAGGGGGAGTAATATCGGCGCTACACCGCTTGTTCCCGGACGGGACTCTATATACGGAACACCTCTTGTTCCCAGGGGGAGGATTATCAGTATCACACTGCTTATTCCCGGACGGGACGCTATACAGGGAACACCTCTTGTTCCCCGGGGGAGTGCTATCTGCGTCTCACCGCTTGTTCGCACGGGGAGTATTATCGGCGTCACACTGCTTCTTCCCAGGGCGAGTGCTATCTGCGTCACACCGCTTGTTCCCGGGGGAGTATTACCAGCGTGACACTGCTTGTTCCCAGGGGGAGTTTTATCCGTGCTACACCGCTAGTTCCCAGACGTGACGCTATTCAGGGAACACCTCTTGTTCCCAGGGGGAGTATTATCGGCGTCACACTGCTTGTTCCCAGCGGGAGTTTTATCCGCGCTACACCGCTTGTTCCCAGACGTGACGCTATTCAGGGAATACCTCTTGTTCCCAGGGGGAGTATTATCGGCGTCACACTGCTTGTTACCAGGGGGAGTTTTATCCGCGCTACACCGCTTCTTCCCGGACGGGACGCTATTCAGGGAACACCTCTTCGTCCCAGGGGGAGTTTTATCAGCGTCACACCGCTTGTTCCCGGGGGAGTATTATCAGCGTCACACTGCTTGTTCCCAGGGGTAGTGCTATCTGCGTCACACCACTTGTTCCCAGGGGGAGTATTATCAGTGTCACACTGCTTGTTCCCAGGGGGAGTAATATCGGCGCTACACCGCTTGTTCCCGGACGGGACGCTATATAGGGAACACCTCTTGTTCCCAGGGGGAGGATTATCAGCATCACACTGCTTGTTCCCAGGGGGAGTTTTATCCGCGCTACACCGCTTGTTCCCAGACGTGACGCTATTCAGGGAACACCTCTTGTTCCCAGGGGGAGTATTATCAGCGTCACACCACTTGTTCCCAGGGGGAGTATTATCAGCGTCACACTGCTTGTTCCCAGGGGGAGTAATATCGGCGCTACACCGCTTGTTCCCGGATGGGACTCTATATACGGAACACCTCTTGTTCCCAGGGGGAGGATTATCAGTATCACACTGCTTGTTCCCGGACGGGACGCTATACAGGGAACACCTCTTGTTCCCCGGGGGAGTGCTATCTGCGTCTAACCGCTTGTTCGCACGGGGAGTATTATCAGCGTCACACTGCTTGTTCCCAGGGGGAGTAATATCGGCGCTACACCGCTTGTTCCCGGACGGGACGCTATATAGGGAACACCTCTTGTTCCCAGGGGGAGGATTATCAGCATCACACTGCTTGTTCCCGGACGGGACACTATACAGGGAACACCTCTTGTTACCAGGGGGAGTATTATCAGCGTCACACTGCTTGTTCCCAGGGGGAGTAATATCGGCGCTACACCGCTTGTTCCCGGACGGGACTCTATATACGGAACACCTCTTGTTCCCAGGGGGAGGATTATCAGTATCACACTGCTTGTTCCCGGACGGGACGCTATACAGGGAACACCTCTTGTTCCCCGGAGGAGTGCTATCTGCGTCTCACCGCTTGTTCGCACGGGGAGTATTATCAGCGTCACACTGCTTCTTCCCAGGGCGAGTGCTATCTGCGTCACACCGCTTGTTCCCGGGGGAGTATTATCAGCGTGACACTGCTTGTTCCCAGGGGGAGTTTTATCCGCGCTACACCGCTTGTTCCCAGACGTGACGCTATTCAGGGAACACCTCTTGTTCCCAGGGGGAGTATTATCGGCGTCACACTGCTTGTTCCCAGGGGGAGTTTTATCCGCGCTACACCGCTTCTTCCCGGACGGGACGCTATTCACGAAACACCTCTTGTTCCCAGGGGGAGGATTATCAGCATCACATTGCTTGTTCCCGGACGGGACGCTATTCACGAGACACTTCTTGTTCCCAGGGGGAGTATTATCAGCGTCACACCGCTTGTTCCCGGACGGGACGCTATTCAGGGAACACCTCTTGTTCCCAGGGGGAGTGCTATCTGCGTCACACCACTTGTTCCCAGGGGGAGTATTATCAGCGTCACACTGCTTGTTCCCAGGGGGAGTGCTATCTGCGTCACACCACTTGTTCCCAGGGGGAGTATTATCAGCGTCACACTGCTTGTTCCCAGGGGGAGTAATATCGGCGCTACACCGCTTGTTCCCGGACGGGACGCTATTCAGGGAACACCTCTTGTTCCCAGGGGGAGGATTATCAGCATCACACTGCTTGTTCCTGGACGGGACGCTATTCACGAGACACTTCTTGTTCCCAGGGGGAGTATTATCAGCATCACACCGCTTGTTCCCGGACGGGACGCTATTCAGGGAACACCTCTTGTTCCCAGGGGGAGTGCTATCTGCGTCACACCACTTGTTCCCGGGGGACTATTATCAGCATCACACTGCTTGTTCCCCAGGGGAGTGCTATCTGCGTCTCACCGCTTGTTCGCACGGGGAGTATTATCGGCGTCACACTGCTTGTTCCCAGGGGGAATAATATCGGCGCTACACCGCTAGTTCCCGGACGGGACGCTATTCAGGGAACACCTCTTGTTCCCAGGGGAAGTTTTATCAGCGTCACACCGCTTGTTCACGGACAGGACGCTATTCAGGGAACACCTCTTGTTCCCAGTGGGAGGATTATCAGCGTCACACTGCTTGTTCCCGGACGGGACGCTATACAGGGAACACCTCTTGTTACCAGGGGGAGTATTATCAGCTTCACACTGATTGTTCCCGGACGGGACGCTATTCACGAGACACCTCTTGTTCCCAGGAGGAGTTTTATCAGCATCACACCGCTTGTTCCCGGACGGGACGCTATTCAGGGAACACCTCTTGTTCCCCGGGGGAGATCTGCGTCTCACTGCTTGTTCGCACGGGGAGTATTATCGGCGTCACACTGCTTGTTCCCAGGGGGAGTGCTATCTTCGTCACACCGCTTGTTCCCGGGGGAGTATTATCAGCGTGACACTGCTTGTTCCCAGGGGGAGGTTTATCCGCGCTACACCGCTTATTCCCAGACGGGACGCTATTCACGAAACACTTCTTCTTCCCAGGGGGAGTTTTATCAGCGTCACACCGCTTGTTCCCAGGGGAGTATTATCAGCGTCACACTGCTTGTTCCCGGACGGGACGCTATACAGGGAACACCTCTTGTTACCAGGGGGAGTATTATCAGCGTCACACTGATTGTTCCAGGACGGGATGCTATTCACGAGACACCTCTTGTTCCCCGGGGGAGTGCTATCTGCGTCTCACCGCTTGTTCGCACGGGGAGTATTATCGGCGTCACACTGCTTCTTCCCAGGGGGAGTGCTATCTGCGTCACACCGCTTGTTCCCGGGGGAGTATTATCAGCGTGACACTGCTTGTTCCCAAGGGGAGTTTTATCCGCGCTACACCGCTTGTTCCCAGACGTGACGCTATTCAGGGAACACCTCTTGTTCCCAGGGGGAGTATTATCGGCGTCACACTGCTTGTTCCCAGGGGGAGTAATATCGGCGCTACACCGCTTGTTCCCGGACGGGACGCTATTCACGAGACACTTCTTGTTCCCAGGGGGAGTATTATCAGCATCACACCGCTTGTTCCCGGACGGGACGCTATTCAGGGAACACCTCTTGTTCCCAGGGGGAGTGCTATCTGCGTCACACCACTTGTTCCCGGGGGACTATTATCAGCATCACACTGCTTGTTCCCCAGGGGAGTGCTATCTGCGTCTCACCGCTTGTTCGCACGGGGAGTTTTATCAGCGTCACACCGCTTGTTCACGGACAGGACGCTATTCAGGGAACACCTCTTGTTCCCAGTGGGAGGATTATCAGCGTCACACTGCTTGTTCCCGGACGGGACGCTATACAGGGAACACCTCTTGTTACCAGGGGGAGTATTATCAGCTTCACACTGATTGTTCCCGGACGGGACGCTATTCACGAGACACCTCTTGTTCCCAGGAGGAGTTTTATCAGCATCACACCGCTTGTTCCCGGACGGGACGCTATTCAGGGAACACCTCTTGTTCCCCGGGGGAGATCTGCGTCTCACTGCTTGTTCGCACGGGGACTATTATCGGCGTCACACTGCTTGTTCCCAGGGGGAGTGCTATCTTCGTCACACCGCTTGTTCCCGGGGGAGTATTATCAGCGTGACACTGCTTGTTCCCAGGGGGAGTTTTATCCGCGCTACACCGCTTATTCCCAGACGGGACGCTATTCACGAAACACCTCTTCTTCCCAGGGGGAGTTTTATCAGCGTCACACCGCTTGTTCCCAGGGGAGTATTATCAGCGTCACACTGCTTGTTCCCGGACGGGACGCTATACAGGGAACACCTCTTGTTACCAGTGGGAGTATTATCAGCGTCACACTGATTGTTCCAGGACGGGATGCTATTCACGAGACACCTCTTGTTCCCCGGGGGAGTGCTATCTGCGTCTCACCGCTTGTTCGCACGGGGAGTATTATCGGCGTCACACTGCTTCTTCCCAGGGGGAGTGCTATGTGCGTCACACCGCTTGTTCCCGGGGGAGTATTATCAGCGTGACACTGCTTGTTCCCAAGGGGAGTTTTATCCGCGCTACACCGCTTGTTCCCAGACGTGACGCTATTCAGGGAACACCTCTTGTTCCCAGGGGGAGTATTATCGGCGTCACACTGCTTGTTCCCAGGGGGAGTTTTATCCGCGCTACACCGCTTCTTCCCGGGCGGGACGCTATTCAGGGAACACCTCTTGTTCCCAGGGGGAGGATTATCAGCATCACACTGCTTGTTCCCGGACGGGACGCTATTCACGAGACACTTCTTGTTCCCAGGGGGAGTATTATAAGCGTCACACCGCTTGTTCCCGGACGGGACGCTATATAGGGAACACCTCTTGTTACCAGGGGGAGTATTATCAGCGTCACACTGATTGTTCCCGGACGGGACGCTATTCACGAGACACCTCTTGTTCCCCGGGGGAGTGCTATCTGCGTCTCACCGCTTGTTCGCACGGGGAGTATTATCGGCGTCACACTGCTTGTTCCCAGGGGGAATAATATCGGCGCTACACCGCTAGTTCCCGGACGGGACGCTATTCAGGGAACACCTCTTGTTCCCAGGGGGAGTTTTATCAGCGTCACACCGCTTGTTCCCGGACGGGACGCTATACAGGGAACACATCTTGTTGCCAGGGGGAGTATTATCAGCTTCACACTGATTGTTCCCGGACGGGACGCTATTCACGAGACACCTCTTGTTCCCAGGGGGAGTTTTATCAGCATCACACCGCTTGTTCCCGGACGGGACGCTATTCAGGGAACACCTCTTGTTCCCCGGGGGAGATCTGCGTCTCACTGCTTGTTCGCACGGGGACTATTATCGGCGTCACACTGCTTGTTCCCAGGGGGAGCGCTATCTTCGTCACACCGCTTGTTCCCGGGGGAGTATTATCAGCGTGACACTGCTTGTTCCCAGGGGGAGTTTTATCCGCGCTACACCGCTTATTCCCAGACGGGACGCTATTCACGAAACACCTCTTCTTCCCAGGGGGAGTTTTATCAGCGTCACACCGCTTGTTCCCAGGGGAGTATTATCAGCGTCACACTGCTTGTTCCCGGACCGGACGCTATACAGGGAACACCTCTTGTTACCAGGGGGAGTATTATCAGCATCACACTGATTGTTCCAGGACGGGATGCTATTCACGAGACACCTCTTGTTCCCCGGGGGAGTGCTATCTGCGTCTCACCGCTTGTTCGCACGGGGAGTATTATCGGCGTCACACTGCTTCTTCCCAGGGGGAGTGCTATCTGCGTCACACCGCTTGTTCCCGGGAGAGTATTATCAGCGTGACACTGCTTGTTCCCAAGGGGAGTTTTATCCGCGCTACACCGCTTGTTCCCAGACGTGACGCTATTCAGGGAACACCTCTTGTTCCCAGGGGGAGTATTATCGGCGTCACACTGCTTGTTCCCAGGGGGAGTAATATCGGCGCTACACCGCTTGTTCCCGGACGGGACGCTATTCACGAGACACTTCTTGTTCCCAGGGAGAGTATTATCAGCATCACACCGCTTGTTCCCGGACGGGACGCTATTCAGGGAACACCTCTTGTTCCCAGGGGGAGTGCTATCTGCGTCACACCACTTGTTCCCGGGGGACTATTATCAGCATCACACTGCTTGTTCCCCAGGGGAGTGCTATCTGCGTCTCACCGCTTGTTCGCACGGGGAGTATTATCGGCGTCACACTGCTTGTTCCCAGGGGGAATAATATCGGCGCTACACCGCTAGTTCCCGGACGGGACGCTATTCAGGGAACACCTCTTGTTCCCAGGGGGAGTTTTATCAGCGTCACACCGCTTGTTCACGGACAGGACGCTATTCAGGGAACACCTCTTGTTCCCAGTGGGAGGATTATCAGCGTCACACTGCTTGTTCCCGGACGGGACGCTATACAGGGAACACCTCTTGTTACCAGGGGGAGTATTATCAGCTTCACACTGATTGTTCCCGGACGGGACACTATTCACGAGACACCTCTTGTTCCCAGGGGGAGTTTTATCAGCATCACACCGCTTGTTCCCAGACGGGACGCTATTCAGGGAACACCTCTTGTTCCCCGGGGGAGATCTGCGTCTCACTGCTTGTTCGCACGGGGAGTATTATCGGCGTCACACTGCTTGTTCCCAGGGGGAGTGCTATCTTCGTCACACCGCTTGTTCCCGGGGGAGTATTATCAGCGTGACACTGCTTGTTCCCAGGGGGAGTTTTATCCGCGCTACACCGCTTATTCCCAGACGGGACGCTATTCACGAAACACCTCTTCTTCCCAGGGGGAGTTTTATCAGCGTCACACCGCTTGTTCCCAGGGGAGTATTATCAGCGTCACACTGCTTGTTCCCGGACGGGACGCTATACAGGGAACACCTCTTGTTACCAGTGGGAGTATTATCAGCGTCACACTGATTGTTCCAGGACGGGATGCTATTCACGAGACACCTCTTGTTCCCCGGGGGAGTGCTATCTGCGTCTCACCGCTTGTTCGCACGGGGAGTATTATCGGCGTCACACTGCTTCTTCCCAGGGGGAGTCCTATGTGCGTCACACCGCTTGTTCCCGGGGGAGTATTATCAGCGTGACACTGCTTGTTCCCAAGGGGAGTTTTATCCGCGCTACACCGCTTGTTCCCAGACGTGACGCTATTCAGGGAACACCTCTTGTTCCCAGGGGGAGTATTATCGGCGTCACACTGCTTGTTCCCAGGGGGAGTTTTATCCGCGCTACACCGCTTGTTCCCGGGCGGGACGCTATTCAGGGAACACCTCTTGTTCCCAGGGGGAGGATTATCAGCATCACACTGCTTGTTCCCGGATGGGACGCTATTCACGAGACACTTCTTGTTCCCAGGGGGAGTATTATAAGCGTCACACCGCTTGTTCCCGGACGGGACGCTATATAGGGAACACCTCTTGTTACCAGGGGGAGTATTATCAGCGTCACACTGATTGTTCCCGGACGGGACGCTATTCACGAGACACCTCTTGTTCCCCGGGGGAGTGCTATCTGCGTCTCACCGCTTGTTCGCACGGGGAGTATTATCGGCGTCACACTGCTTGTTCCCAGGGGGAATAATATCGGCGCTACACCGCTAGTTCCCGGACGGGACGCTATTCAGGGAACACCTCTTGTTCCCAGGGGGAGTTTTATCAGCGTCACACCGCTTGTTCACGGACAGGACGCTATTCAGGGAACACCTCTTGTTCCCAGTGGGAGGATTATCAGCGTCACACTGCTTGTTCCCGGACGGGACGCTATACAGGGAACACCTCTTGTTACCAGGGGGAGTATTATCAGCTTCACACTGATTGTTCCCGGACGGGACGCTATTCACGAGACACCTCTTGTTCCCAGGAGGAGTTTTATCAGCATCACACCGCTTGTTCCCGGACGGGACGCTATTCAGGGAACACCTCTTGTTCCCCGGGGGAGATCTGCGTCTCACTGCTTGTTCGCACGGGGAGTATTATCGGCGTCACACTGCTTGTTCCCAGGGGGAGTGCTATCTTCGTCACACCGCTTGTTCCCGGGGGAGTATTATCAGCGTGACACTGCTTGTTCCCAGGGGGAGTTTTATCCGCGCTACACCGCTTATTCCCAGACGGGACGCTATTCACGAAACACCTCTTCTTCCCAGGGGGAGTTTTATCAGCGTCACACCGCTTGTTCCCAGGGGAGTATTATCAGCGTCACACTGCTTGTTCCCGGACGGGACGCTATACAGGGAACACCTCTTGTTACCAGGGGGAGTATTATCAGCGTCACACTGATTGTTCCAGGACGGGATGCTATTCACGAGACACCTCTTGTTCCCCGGGGGAGTGCTATCTGCGTATCACCGCTTGTTCGCACGGGGAGTATTATCGGCGTCACACTGCTTCTTCCCAGGGGGAGTGCTATCTGCGTCACACCGCTTGTTCCCGGGGGAGTATTATCAGCGTGACACTGCTTGTTCCCAAGGGGAGTTTTATCCGCGCTACACCGCTTGTTCCCAGACGTGACGCTATTCAGGGAACACCTCTTGTTCCCAGGGGGAGTATTATCGGCGTCACACTGCTTGTTCCCAGGGGGAGTTTTATCCGCGCTACACCGCTTCTTCCCGGGCGGGACGCTATTCAGGGAACACCTCTTGTTCCCAGGGGGAGGATTATCAGCATCACACTGCTTGTTCCCGGACGGGACGCTATTCACGAGACACTTCTTGTTCCCAGGGGGAGTATTATCAGCGTCACACCGCTTGTTCCCGGACGGGACGCTATATAGGGAACACCTCTTGTTCCCAGGGGGAGTATTATCAGCGTCACACTGATTGTTCCCGGACGGGACGCTATTCACGAGATACCTCTTGTTACCCGGGGGAGTGCTATCTGCGTCTCACCGCTTGTTCGCACGGGGAGTATTATCGGCGTCACACTGCTTCTTCCCAGGGGGAGTGCTATCTGCGTCACACCGCTTGTTCCCGGGGGAGTATTATCAGCGTGACACTGCTTGTTCCCAGGGGGAGTTTTATCCGCGCTACACCGCTTGTTCCCAGACGTGACGCTATTCAGGGAACACCTCTTGTTCCCAGGGGGAGTATTATCGGCGTCATACTGCTTGTTCCCAGGGGGAGTTTTATCCGCGCTACACCGCTTGTTCCCGGACGGGACGCTATTCAGGGAACACCTCTTGTTCCCAGGGGGAGGATTATCAGCATCACACTGCTTGTTCCCGGTCGGGACGCTATTCACGAGACACTTCTTGTTCCCAGGGGGAGTATTATCAGCGTCACACTGCTTGTTCCCGGACGGGACGCTATTCAGGGAACACCTCTTGTTCCCAGGGGGAGTGCTATCTGCGTCTCACCACTTGTTCCCGGGGGACTATTACCAGCATCACACTGCTTGTTCCCCAGGGGAGTGCTATCTGCGTCTCACCGCATGTTCGCACGGGGAGTATTATCGGCGTCACACTGCTTGTTCCCAGGGGGAATAATATCGGCGCTATACCGCTAGTTCCCGGACGGGACGCTATTCAGGGAACACCTCTTGTTCCAAGGGGGAGTTTTATCAGCGTCACACCGCTTGTTCACGGACAGGACGCTATTCAGGGAACACCTCTTGTTCCCAGTGGGAGGATTATCAGCGTCACACTGCTTGTTCCCGGACGGGACGCTATACAGGGAACACCTCTTGTTACCAGGGGGAGTATTATCAGCGTCACACTGCTTGTTCCCAGGGGGAGTTTTATCCGCGCTACACCGCTTCTTCCCGGACGGGACGCTATTCACGAAACATCTCTTCTTCCCAGGGGGAGTTTTATCAGCGTCACACCGCTTGTTCCCGGGGGAGTATTATCAGCGTCACACTGCTTGTTCCCGGACGGGATGCTATACAGGGAACACCTCTTGTTACCAGGGGGAGTATTATCAGCGTCACACTGATTGTTCCCGGACGGGACGCTATTCACGAGACACCTCTTGTTCCCCGGGGGAGTGCTATCTGCGTCTCACCGCTTGTTCGCAAGGGGAGTATTATCGGCGTCACACTGCTTCTTCCCAGGGGGAGTGCTATCTGCGTCACACCGCTTGTTCCCGGGGGAGTATTATCAGCGTGACACTGCTTGTTCCCAGGGGGAGTTTTATCCACGCTACACCGCTTGTTCCCAGACGTGACGCTATTCAGGGAACACCTCTTGTTCCCAGGGGGAGTATTATCGGCGTCACACTGCTTGTTCCCAGGGGGAGTTTTATCCGCGCTACACCGCTTGTTCCCGGACGGGACGCTATTCAGGGAACACCTCTTGTTCCCAGGGGGAGGATTATCAGCATCACACTGCTTCTTCCCGGACGGGACGCTATTCACGAGACACTTCTTGTTCCCAGGGGGAGTATTATCAGCGTCACACCGCTTGTTCCCGGACGGGACGCTATATAGGGTACACCTCTTGTTCCCAGGGGGAGGATTATCAGCATCACACTGCTTGTTCCCTGACGGGACGCTATACAGGGAACACCTCTTGTTACCAGGGGGAGTATTATCAGCGTCACACTGATTGTTCCCGGACGGGACGCTATTCACGAGACACCTCTTGTTCCCCGGGGGAGTGCTATCTGCGTCTCACCACTTGTTCGCACGGGGAGTATTATCGGTGTCACACTGCTTGCTCCCAGGGGAAGTGCTATCTCCGTCACACCACTTGTTCCCAGGGGGAGTATTATCAGCGTCACACTGCTTGTTCCCAGGGGGAGTAATATCGGCGCTACACCGCTTGTTCCCGGACGGGACGCTATTCAGGGAACACCTCTTGTTCCCAGGGGGAGGATTATCAGCATCACACTGCTTGTTCCTGGACGGGACGCTATTCACGAGACACTTCTTGTTCCCAGGGGGAGTATTATCAGCATCACACCGCTTGTTCCCGGACGGGACGCTATTCAGGGAACACCTCTTGTTCCCAGGGGGAGTGCTATCTGCGTCACACCACTTGTTCCCGGGGGACTATTATCAGCATCACACTGCTTGTTCCTCAGGGGAGTGCTATCTGCGTCTCACCGCTTGTTCGCACGGGGAGTATTATCGGCGTCACACTGCTTGTTCCCAGGGGGAATAATATCGGCGCTACACCGCTAGTTCCCGGACGGGACGCTATTCAGGGAACACCTCTTGTTCCCAGGGGGAGTTTTATCAGCGTCACACCGCTTGTTCACGGACAGGACGCTATTCAGGGAACACCTCTTGTTCCCAGTCGGAGGATTATCAGCGTCACACTGCTTGTTCCCGGACGGGACGCTATACAGGGAACACCTCTTGTTGCCAGGGGGAGTATTATCAGCTTCACACTGATTGTTCCCGGACGGGACGCTATTCACGAGACACCTCTTGTTCCCAGGGGGAGTTTTATCAGCATCACACCGCTTGTTCCCGGACGGGACGCTATTCAGGGAACACCTCTTGTTCCCCGGGGGAGATCTGCGTCTCACTGCTTGTTCGCACGGGGACTATTATCGGCGTCACACCGCTTGTTCCCGGGGGAGTATTATCAGCGTGACACTGCTTGTTCCCAGGGGGAGTTTTATCCACGCTACACCGCTTATTCCCAGACGGGACGCTATTCACGAAACACCTCTTCTTCCCAGGGGGAGTTTTATCAGCGTCACACCGCTTGTTCCCAGGGGAGTATTATCAGCGTCACACTGCTTGTTCCCGGACGGGACGCTATACAGGGAACACCTCTTGTTACCAGGGGGAGTATTATCAGCGTCACACTGATTGTTCCAGGACGGGATGCTATTCACGAGACACCTCTTGTTCCCCGGGGGAGTGCTATCTGCGTCTCACCGCTTGTTCGCACGGGGAGTATTATCGGCGTCACACTGCTTCTTCCCAGGGGGAGTGCTATCTGCGTCACACCGCTTGTTCCCGGGGGAGTATTATCAGCGTGACACTGCTTGTTCCCAAGGGGAGTTTTATCCGCGCTACACCGCTTGTTCCCAGACGTGACGCTATTCAGGGAACACCTCTTGTTCCCAGGGGGAGTATTATCGGCGTCACACTGCTTGTTCCCAGGGGGAGTAATATCGGCGCTACACCACTTGTTCCCGGACGGGACGCTATTCACGAGACACTTCTTGTTCCCAGGGAGAGTATTATCAGCATCACACCGCTTGTTCCCGGACGGGACGCTATTCAGGGAACACCTCTTGTTCCCAGGGGGAGTGCTATCTGCGTCACACCACTTGTTCCCGGGGGACTATTATCAGCATCACACTGCTTGTTCCCCAGGGGAGTGCTATCTGCGTCTCACCGCTTGTTCGCACGGGGAGTATTATCGGCGTCACACTGCTTGTTCCCAGGGGGAATAATATCGGCGCTACACCGCTAGTTCCCGGACGGGACGCTATTCAGGGAACACCTCTTGTTCCCAGGGGGAGTTTTATCAGCGTCACACCGCTTGTTCACGGACAGGACGCTATTCAGGGAACACCTCTTGTTCCCAGTGGGAGGATTATCAGCGTCACACTGCTTGTTCCCGGACGGGACGCTATACAGGGAACACCTCTTGTTACCAGGGGGAGTATTATCAGCTTCACACTGATTGTTCCCGGACGGGACACTATTCACGAGACACCTCTTGTTCCCAGGGGGAGTTTTATCAGCATCACACCGCTTGTTCCCAGACGGGACGCTATTCAGGGAACACCTCTTGTTCCCCGGGGGAGATCTGCGTCTCACTGCTTGTTCGCACGGGGAGTATTATCGGCGTCACACTGCTTGTTCCCAGGGGGAGTGCTATCTTCGTCACACCGCTTTTTCCCGGGGGAGTATTATCAGCGTGACACTGCTTGTTCCCAGGGGGAGTTTTATCCGCGCTACACCGCTTATTCCCAGACGGGACGCTATTCACGAAACACCTCTTCTTCCCAGGGGGAGTTTTATCAGCGTCACACCGCTTGTTCCCAGGGGAGTATTATCAGCGTCACACTGCTTGTTCCCGGACGGGACGCTATACAGGGAACACCTCTTGTTACCAGTGGGAGTATTATCAGCGTCACACTGATTGTTCCAGGACGGGATGCTATTCACGAGACACCTCTTGTTCCCCGGGGGAGTGCTATCTGCGTCTCACCGCTTGTTCGCACGGGGAGTATTATCGGCGTCACACTGCTTCTTCCCAGGGGGAGTGCTATGTGCGTCACACCGCTTGTTCCCGGGGGAGTATTATCAGCGTGACACTGCTTGTTCCCAAGGGGAGTTTTATCCGCGCTACACCGCTTGTTCCCAGACGTGACGCTATTCAGGGAACACCTCTTGTTCCCAGGGGGAGTATTATCGGCGTCACACTGCTTGTTCCCAGGGGGAGTTTTATCCGCGCTACACCGCTTGTTCCCGGGCGGGACGCTATTCAGGGAACACCTCTTGTTCCCAGGGGGAGGATTATCAGCATCACACTGCTTGTTCCCGGACGGGACGCTATTCACGAGACACTTCTTGTTCCCAGGGGGAGTATTATAAGCGTCACACCGCTTGTTCCCGGACGGGACGCTATATAGGGAACACCTCTTGTTACCAGGGGGAGTATTATCAGCGTCACACTGATTGTTCCCGGACGGGACGCTATTCACGAGACACCTCTTGTTCCCCGGGGGAGTGCTATCTGCGTCTCACCGCTTGTTCGCACGGGGAGTATTATCGGCGTCACACTGCTTCTTCCCAGGGGGAGTGCTATCTGCGTCACACCGCTTGTTCCCGGGGGAGTATTATCAGCGTGACACTGCTTGTTCCCAGGGGGAGTTTTATCCGCGCTACACCGCTTGTTCCCAGACGTGACGCTATTCAGGGAACACCTCTTGTTCCCAGGGGGAGTATTATCGGCGTCATACTGCTTGTTCCCAGGGGGAGTTTTATCCGCGCTACACCGCTTGTTCCCGGACGGGACGCTATTCAGGGAACACCTCTTGTTCCCAGCGGGAGTGCTATCTGCGTCTCACCACTTGTTCCCGGGGGACTATTACCAGCATCACACTGCTTGTTCCCCAGGGGAGTGCTATCTGCATCTCACCGCTTGTTCGCACGGGGAGTATTATCGGCGTCACACTGCTTGTTCCCAGGGGGAATAATATCGGCGCTATACCGCTAGTTCCCGGACGGGACGCTATTCAGGGAACACCTCTTCTTCCCCGGGGGAGATCTGCGTCTCACCGCTTGTTCGCACGAGGAGTATTATCGGCGTCACACTGCTTGTTCCCAGGGGGAGTGCTATCTTCGTCACACCGCTTGTTCCCGGGGGAGTATTATCAGCGTGACACTGCTTGTTCCCAGGGGGAGTGCTATCTGCGTCACACCACTTGTTCCCAGGGGGAGTATTATCAGCGTCACACTGCTTGTTCCCAGGGGGAGTAATATCGGCGCTACACCGCTTGTTCCCGGACGGGACGCTATATAGGGAACACCTCCTGTTCCCAGGGGGAGAATTATCAGCATCACACCGCTTGTTCCCGGACGGGACGCTATTCAGGAAACACCTCTTGTTCCCAGGGGGAGTGCTATCTGCGTCACACCGCTTGTTCACGGACAGGACGCTATTCTGGGAACACCTCTTGTTCCCAGTGGGAGGATTATCAGCGTCACACTGCTTGTTCCCGGACGGGACGCTATACAGGGAACACCTCTTGTTGCCAGGGGGAGTATTATCAGCTTCACACTGATTGTTCCCGGACGGGACGCTATTCACGAGACACCTCTTGTTCCTAGGGGGAGTTTTATCAGCATCACACCGCTTGTTCCCGGACGGGACGCTATTCAGGGAACACCTCTTGTTCCCCGGGGGAGATCTGCGTCTCAGTGCTTGTTCGCACGGGGAGTATTATCGGCGTCACACTGCTTGTTCCCAGGGGGAGTGCTATCTTCGTCACACCGCTTGTTCCCGGGGGAGTATTATCAGCGTGACACTGCTTGTTCCCAGGGGGAGTTTTATCCGCGCTACACCGCTTATTCCCAGACGGGACGCTATTCACGAAACACCTCTTCTTCCCAGGGTGAGTTTTATCAGTGTCACACTGCTTGTTCCCAGACGTGACGCTATTCAGGGAACACCTCTTGTTCCCAGGGGGAGTATTATCGGCGTCATACTGCTTGTTCCCAGGGGGAGTTTTATCCGCGCTACACCGCTTGTTCCCGGACTGGACGCTATTCAGGGAACACCTCTTGTTCCCAGGGGGAGGATTATCAGCATCACACTACTTGTTCCCGGACGGGACGCTATATAGGGAACACCTCTTGTTCCCAGGGGGAGTATTATCAGCGTCACACTGATTGTTCCCGGACGGGACGCTATTCACGAGACACCTCTTGTTCCCCGGGGGAGTGCTATCTGCGTCTCACCGCTTGTTCGCACGGGGAGTATTATCGGCGTCACACTGCTTCTTCCCAGGGGGAGTGCTATCTGCGTCACACCGCTTGTTCCCGGGGGAGTATTATCAGCGTGACACTGCTTGTTCCCAGGGGGAGTTTTGTCCGCGCTACACCGCTTGTTCCCAGACGTGACGCTATTCAGGGAACACCTCTTGTTCCCAGTGGGAGTATTATCGGCGTCATACTGCTTGTTCCCAGGGGGAGTTTTATCCGCGCTACACCGCTTGTTCCCGGACTGGACGCTATTCAGGGAACACCTCTTGTTCCCAGGGGGAGGATTATCAGCATCACACTACTTGTTCCCGGTCGGGACGCTATTCACGAGACACTTCTTGTTCCCAGGGGGAGTATTATCAGCGTCACACTGCTTGTTCCCGGATGGGACGCTATTCAGGGAACACCTCTTGTTCCCAGGGGGAGTGCTATCTGCGTCTCACCACTTGTTCCCGGGGGACTATTACCAGCATCACACTGCTTGTTCCCCAGGGGAGTGCTATCTGCGTCTCACCGCTTGTTCGCACGGGGAGTATTATCGGCGTCACACTGCTTGTTCCCAGGAGGAATAATATCGGCGCTATACCGCTAGTTCCCGGACGGGACGCTATTCAGGGAACACCTCTTGTTCCCCGGGGGAGATCTGCGTCTCACCGCTTGTTCGCACGGGGAGTATTATCGGCGTCACACTGCTTGTTCCCAGGGGGAGTGCTATCTTCGTCACACCGCTTGTTCCCGGGGGAGTATTATCAGCGTGACACTGCTTGTTCCCAGGGGGAGTGCTATCTGCGTCACACTGATTGTTCCCGGACGGGACGCTATTCACGAGACACCTCTTGTTCCCCGGGGGAGTGCTATCTGCGTCTCACCGCTTGTTCGCACGGGGAGTATTATCGGCGTCACACTGCTTCTTCCCAGGGGGAGTGCTATCTGCGTCACACCGCTTGTTCCCGGGGGAGTATTATCAGCGTGACACTGCTTGTTCCCAGGGGGAGTTTTGTCCGCGCTACACCGCTTGTTCCCAGACGTGACGCTATTCAGGGAACACCTCTTGTTCCCAGGGGGAGGATTATCAGCATCACACTACTTGTTCCCGGTCGGGACGCTATTCACGAGACACTTCTTGTTCCCAGGGGGAGTATTATCAGCGTCACACTGCTTGTTCCCGGACGGGACGCTATTCAGGGAACACCTCTTGTTCCCAGGGGGAGTGCTATCTGCGTCTCACCACTTGTTCCCGGGGGACTATTACCAGCATCACACTGCTTGTTCCCCAGGGGAGTGCTATCTGCGTCTCACCGCTTGTTCGCACGGGGAGTATTATCGGCGTCACACTGCTTGTTCCCAGGAGGAATAATATCGGCGCTATACCGCTAGTTCCCGGACGGGACGCTATTCAGGGAACACCTCTTGTTCCCCGGGGGAGATCTGCGTCTCACCGCTTGTTCGCACGGGGAGTATTATCGGCGTCACACTGCTTGTTCCCAGGGGGAGTGCTATCTTCGTCACACCGCTTGTTCCCGGGGGAGTATTATCAGCGTGACACTGCTTGTTCCCAGGGGGAGTGCTATCTGCGTCACACCACTTGTTCCCAGGGGGAGTATTATCAGCGTCACACTGCTTGTTCCCAGGGGGAGTAATATCGGCGCTACACCGCTTGTTCCCGGACGGGACGCTATATAGGGAACACCTCTTGTTCCCAGGGGGAGGATTATCAGCATCACACTGCTTGTTCCCGGACGGGACACTATACAGGTTACACCTCTTGTTCCCAGGGGGAGGATTATCAGCGTCACACTGATTGTTCCCGGACGGGACGCTATTCACAAGACACCTCTTGTTCCCCGGGGGAGTGCTATCTGCGTCTCACCGCTTGTTCGCACGGGGAGTATTATCGGCGTCACACTGCTTCTTCCCAGGGGGAGTGCTATCTGCGTCACACCGCTTGTTCCCGGGGGAGTATTATCGGCGTCACACTGCTTGTTCCCAGGGGGAGTTTTATCCGCGCTACACCGCTTGTTCCCGGGCGGGACGCTATTCAGGGAACACCTCTTGTTCCCAGGGGGAGGATTATCAGCATCACACTGCTTGTTCCCGGACGGGACGCTATTCACGAGACACTTCTTGTTCCCAGGGGGAGTATTATAAGCGTCACACCGCTTGTTCCCGGACGGGACGCTATATAGGGAACACCTCTTGTTCCCAGGGGGAGTATTATCAGCGTCACACTGATTGTTCCCGGACGGGACGCTATTCACGAGACACCTCTTGTTCCCCGGGGGAGTGCTATCTGCGTCTCACCGCTTGTTCGCACGGGGAGTATTATCGGCGTCACACTGCTTCTTCCCAGGGGGAGTGCTATCTGCGTCACACCGCTTGTTCCCGGGGGAGTATTATCAGCGTGACACTGCTTGTTCCCAGGGGGAGTTTTATCCGCACTACACCGCTTGTTCCCAGACGTGACGCTATTCAGGGAACACCTCTTGTTCCCAGGGGGAGTATTATCGGCGTCATACTGCTTGTTCCCAGGGGGAGTTTTATCCGCGCTACACCGCTTGTTCCCGGACGGGACGCTATTCAGGGAACACCTCTTGTTCCCAGGGGGAGGATTATCAGCATCACACTGCTTGTTCCCGGTCGGGACGCTATTCACGAGACACTTCTTGTTCCCAGGGGGAGTATTATCAGCGTCACACTGCTTGTTCCCGGACGGGACGCTATTCAGGGAACACCTCTTGTTCCCAGCGGGAGTGCTATCTGCGTCTCACCACTTGTTCCCGGGGGACTATTACCAGCATCACACTGCTTGTTCCCCAGGGGAGTGCTATCTGCGTCTCACCGCTTGTTCGCACGGGGAGTATTATCGGCGTCACACTGCTTGTTCCCAGGGGGAATAATATCGGTGCTATACCGCTAGTTCCCGGATGGGACGCTATTCAGGGAACACCTCTTGTTCCCCGGGGGAGATCTGCGTCAAACCGCTTGTTCGCACGGGGAGTATTATCGGCGTCACACTGCTTGTTCCCAGGGGGAGTGCTATCTTCGTCACACCGCTTGTTCCCGGGGGAGTATTATCAGCGTGACACTGCTTGTTCCCAGGGGGAGTGCTATCTGCGTCACACCACTTGTTCCCAGGGGGAGTATTATCAGCGTCACACTGCTTGTTCCCAGGGGGAGTAATATCGGCGCTACACCGCTTGTTCCCGGACGGGACGCTATATAGGGAACACCTCTTGTTCCCAGGGGGAGGATTATCAGCATCACACTGCTTGTTCCCGGACGGGACACTATACAGGGAACACCTCTTGTTCCCAGGGGGAGGATTATCAGCGTCACACTGATTGTTCCCGGACGGGACGCTATTCACGAGACACCTTTTGTTCCCCGGGGGAGTGCTATCTGCGTCTCACCGCTTGTTCGCACGGGGAGTATTATCGGCGTCACACTGCTTCTTCCCAGGGGGAGTGCTATCTGCGTCACACCGCTTGTTCCCGGGGGATTATTATCAGCGTGACACTGCTTGTTCCCAGGGGGAGTTTTATCCGCGCTACACCGCTTGTTCCCAGACGTGACGCTATTCAGGGAACACCTCTTGTTCCCAGGGGGAGTATTATCGGCGTCACACTGCTTGTTCCCAGGGGGAGTTTTATCCGCGCTACACCGCTTGTTCCCGGACGGGACGCTATTCAGGGAACACCTCTTGTTCCCAGGGAGAGGATTATCAGCATCACACTGCTTGTTCCCGGACGGGACGCTATTCACGAGACACTTCTTGTTCCCAGGGGGAGTATTATCAGCGTCACACCGCTTGTTCCCGGACGGGACGCTATTCAGGGAACACCTCTTGTTCCCAGGGGGAGTGCTATCTGCGTCACACCACTTGTTCCCGGGGGACTATTATCAGCATCACACTGCTTGTTCCCCAGGGGAGTCCTATCTGCGTCTCACCGCTTGTTCGCACGGAGAGTATTATCGGCGTCACACTGCTTGTTCCCAGGGGGAATAATATCGGCGCTACACCGCTAGTTCCCGGACGGGACGCTATTCAGGGAACACCTCTTGTTCCCAGGGGGAGTTTTATCAGCGTCACACCGCTTGTTCACGGACAGGACGCTATTCAGGGAACACCTCTTGTTCCCAGGGGGAGGATTATCAGCATCACACTGCTTGTTCCCGGACAGGACGCTATTCAGGGAACACATCTTGTTCCCAGGGGGAGGATTATCAGCGTCACACTGCTTGTTCCCGGACGGGACGCTATACAGGGAACACCTCTTGTTACCAGGGGGAGTATTATCAGCGTCACACTGATTGTTCCCGGACGGGACGCTATTCACGAGACACCTCTTGTTCCCCGGGGGAGTGCTATCTGCGTCTCACCGCTTGTTCGCACGGGGAGTATTATCGGCGTCACACTGCTTCTTCCCAGGGGGAGTGCTATCTGCGTCACACCGCTTGTTCCCGGGGGAGTATTATCAGCGTCACACCGCTTGTTCCCGGGGGAGTATTATCAGCGTCACACCGCTTGTTCCCGGACGGGACGCTATTCAGGGAACACCTCTTGTTCCCAGGGGGAGTATTATCAGCGTCACACTGCTTGTTCCCAGGGGGAGTTTTATCCGCGCTACACCGCTTCTTCCCGGACGGGACGCTATTCACGAAACACCTCTTCTTCCCAGGGGGAGTTTTATTAGCGTCACACCGCTTGTTCCCGGGGGAGTATTATCAGCGTCACACCACTTGTTCCCAGGGGGATTATTATCAGCGTCACAATGCTTGTTCCCAGGGGGAGTAATATCGGCGCTACATCGCTTGTTCCCGGACGGGACTCTATATACGGAACACCTCTTGTTCCCAGGGGGAGGATTATCAGCATATAACACTGCTTGTTTCCGGACGGGACGCTATACAGGGAACACCTCTTGTTACCAGGGGGAGTATTATCAGCGTCACACTGATTGTTCCCGGACGGGACGCTATTCACGAGACACCTCTTGTTCCTCGGGGGAGTGCTATCTGCGTCTCACCGCTTGTTCGCACGGGGAGTATTATCGGCGTCACACTGCTTCTTCCCAGGGCAAGTGCTATCTGCGTCACACCGCTTGTTCCCGGGGGAGTATTATCAGCGTGACACTGCTTGTTCCCAGGGGGAGTTTTATCCGAGCTACACCGCTTGTTCCCAGACGTGACGCTATTCAGGGAACACCTCTTGTTCCCAGGGGGAGTGTTATCGGCGTCAAACTGCTTGTTCCCAGGGGGAGTTTTATCCGCGCTACACCGCTTCTTCCCGGACGGGACGCTATACACGAAACACCTCTTCTTCCCAGGGGGAGTTTTATCAGCGTCACACCGCTTGTTCCCGGGGGAGTATTATCAGCGTCACACTGCTTGTTCCCAGGGGGAGTGCTATCTGCGTCACACCACTTGTTCCCAGGGGGAGTATTATCAGCGTCACACTGGTTGTTCCCAGGGGGAGTAATATCGGCGCTACACCGCTTGTTCCCGGACGGGACGCTATATAGGGAACACCTCTTGTTCCCAGGGGGAGGATTATCAGCATCACACTGCTTGTTCCCGGACGGGACGCTATACAGGGAACACCTCTTGTTACCAGGGGGAGTATTATCAGCGTCACACTGATTGTTCCCGGACGGGACGCTATTCACGAGACACCTCTTCTTCCCCGGGGGAGTGCTATCTGCGTCTCACCGCTTGTTCGCACGGGGAGTATTATCGGCGTCACACTGCTTCTTCCCAGGGGGAGTGCTATCTGCGTCACACCGCTTGTTCCCGGGGGAGTATTATCAGCGTGACACTGCTTGTTCCCAGGGGGAGTTTTATCCGCGCTACACCGCTTGTTCCCAGACGTGACGCTATTCAGGGAACACCTCTTGTTCCCAGGGGGAGTGCTATCTGCGTCACACCACTTGTTCCCGGGGGACTATTATCAGCATCAAACTGCTTGTTCCCCAGGGGAGTGCTATCTGCGTCTCACCGCTTGTTCGCACGGGGAGTATTATCGGCGTCACACTGCTTGTTCCCAGGGGGAATAATATCGGCGCTACACCGCTAGTTCCCGGACGGGACGCTATTCAGGGAACACCTCTTGTTCCCAGGGGGAGTTTTATCAGGGTCACACCGCTTGTTCACGGACAGGACGCTATTCAGGGAACACCTCTTGTTCCCAGGGGGAGGATTATCAGCGTCACACTGCTTGTTCCCGGACAGGACGCTATTCAGGGAACACCTCTTGTTCCCAGGGGGAGGATTATCAGCGTCACACTGCTTGTTCCCGGACAGGATGCTATTCAGGGAACACCTCTTGTTCCCAGGGGGATGATTATCAGCGTCACACTGCTTGTTCCCAGGGGGAGTTTTATCCGCGCTACACCGCTTACTCCCAGACGGGACGCTATTCACGAAACACCTCTTCTTCCCAGGGGGAGTTTTATCAGCGTCACACCGCTTGTTCCCGGGGGAGTATTATCAGCGTCACACCGCTTGTTCCCGGACGGGACCTATTCAGGGAACACCTCTTGTTCCCAACGGGAGTATTATCAGCGTCACACTGCTTGTTCCCAGGGGGAGTTTTATCCGCGCTACACCGCTTCTTCCCGGACGGGACGGTATTCACGAAACACCTCTTCTTCCCAGGGGGAGTTTTATCAGCGTCACACCGCTTGTTCCCGGGGGAGTATTATCAGCGTCACACCACTTGTTCCCAGGGGGAGTTTTATCAGCGTCACACCGCTTGTTCCCGGGGGAGTATTATCAGCGTCACACTGCTTGTTCCCAGGGGGAGTGCTATCTGCGTCACACCACTTGTTCCCAGGGGGAGTATTATCAGCGTCACACTGCTTGTTCCCAGGGGGAGTAATATCGGCGCTACACCGCTTGTTCCCGGACGGGACGCTATATAGGGAACACCTCTTGTTCCCAGGGGGAGGATTATCAGCATCACACTGCTTGTTCCCGGACGGGACGCTATACAGGGAACACCTCTTGTTACCAGGGGGAGTATTATCAGCGTCACACTGATTGTTCCCGGACGGGACGCTATTCACGAGACACCTCTTGTTCCCCGGGGGAGTGCTATCTGCGTCTCACCGCTTGTTCGCACGGGGAGTATTATCGGCGTCACACTGCTTCTTCCCAGGGGGAGTGCTATCTGCGTCACACCGCTTGTTCCCGGGGGAGTATTATCAGCGTGACACTGCTTGTTCCCAGGGGGAGTTTTATCCGCGCTACACCGCTTGTTCCCAGACGTGACGCTATTCAGGGAACACCTCTTGTTCCCAGGGGGAGTATTATCGGCGTCACACTGCTTGTTCCCAGGGGGAGTTTTATCCGCGCTACACCGCTTCTTCCCGGACGGGACGCTATTCAGGGAACACCTCTTGTTCCCAGGGGGAGGATTATCAGCATCACATTGCTTGTTCCCGGACGGGACGCTATTCACGAGACACTTCTTGTTCCCATGGGGAGTATTATCAGCGTCACACCGCTTGTTCCCGGGGGAGTATTATCAGCGTCACACCGCTTGTTCCCGGACGGGACGCTATTCAGGGAACACCTCTTGTTCCCAAGGGGAGTATTATCAGCGTCACACTGCTTGTTCCCAGGGGGAGTTTTATCCGCGCTACACCGCTTCTTCCCGGACGGGACGCTATTCACAAAACACCTCTTCTTCCCAGGGGGAGTTTTATCAGCGTCACACCGCTTGTTCCCGGGGGAGTATTATCAGCGTCACACCACTTGTTCCCAGGGGGAGTATTATCAGCGTCACACTGCTTGTTCCCAGGGGGAGTAATATCGGCGCTACACCGCTTGTTCCCGGACGGGACTCTATATACGGAACACCTCTTGTTCCCAGGGGGAGGATTATCAGCATCACACTGCTTGTTCCCGGACGGGACGCTATAGAGGGAACACTTCTTGTTACCAGGGGGAATATTATCAGCGTCTCACTGATTGTTCCCGGACGGGACGCTATTCAGGGAACACCTCTTGTTCCCAGGGGGAGTATTATCGGCGTCACACTGCTTGTTCCCAGGGGGAGTTTTATCCGCGCTACACCGCTTGTTCCCGGGGGAGTATTATCATCGTGACACTGCTTGTTCCCAGGGGGAGTTTTATCCGCGCTACACCGCTTGTTCCCAGACGTGACGCTATTCAGGGAACACCTCTTGTTCCCAGGGGGAGTATTATCGGCGTCACACTGCTTGTTCCCAGGGGGAGTTTTATCCGCGCTACACCGCTTCTTCCCGGACGGGACGCTATTCACGAAACACCTCTTCTTCCCAGGGGGAGTTTTATCAGCGTCACACCGCTTGTTCCCGGGGGAGTATTATCAGCATCACACTGCTTGTTCCCAGGGGGAGTGCTATCTGCGTCACACCACTTGTTCCCAGGGGGAGTATTATCAGCGTCACACTGCTTGTTCCCAGGGGGAGTAATATCGGCGCTACACCGCTTGTTCCCGGACGGGACGCTATATAGGGAACACCTCTTGTTCCCAGGGGGAGGATTATCAGCATCACACTGCTTGTTCCCGGACGGGACGCTATACAGGGAACACCTCTTGTTACCAGGGGGAGTATTATCAGCGTCACACTGATTGTTCCCGGACGGGACGCTATTCACGAGACACCTCTTGTTCCCCGGGGGAGTGCTATCTGCGTCTCACCGCTTGTTCGCACGGGGAGTATTATCGGCGTCACACTGCTTCTTCCCAGGGGGAGTGCTATCTGCGTCACACCGCTTGTTCCCGGGGGATTATTATCAGCGTGACACTTCTTGTTCCCAGGGGGAGTTTTATCCGCGCTACACCGCTTCTTCCCGGACGGGACGCTATTCACGAAACACCTCTTCTTCCCAGGGGGAGTTTTATCAGCGTCACACCGCTTGTTCCCGGGGGAGTATTATCAGCGTCACACCGCTTGTTCCCGGGGGAGTATTATCAGCGTCACACTGCTTGTTCCCAGGGGGAGTGCTATCTGCGTCACACCACTTGTTCCCAGGGGGAGTATTATCAGCGTCACACTGCTTGTTCCCAGGGGGAGTAATATCGGCGCTACACCGCTTGTTCCCGGACGGGACGCTATATAGGGAACACCTCTTGTTCCCAGGGGGAGTGCTATCTGCGTCACACCACTTGTTCCCGGGGGACTATTATCAGCATCACACTGCTTGTTCCCCAGGGGAGTGCTATCTGCGTCTCACCGCTTGTTCGCACGGGGAGTATTATCGGCGTCACACTGCTTGTTCCCAGGGGGAATAATATTGGCGCTACACCGCTAGTTCCCGGACGGGACGCTATTCAGGGAACACCTCTTGTTCCCAGGGGGAGTTTTATCAGGGTCACACCGCTTGTTCACGGACAGGACGCTATTCAGGGAACACCTCTTGTTCCCAGGGGGAGGATTATCAGCGTCACACTGCTTGTTCCCGGACAGGACGCTATTCAGGGAACACCTCTTGTTCCCAGGGGGAGGATTATCAGCGTCACACTGCTTGTTCCCGGACAGGACGCTATTCAGGGAACACCTCTTGTTCCCAGGGGGATGATTATCAGCGCCACACTGCTTGTTCCCAGGGGGAGTTTTATCCGCGCTACACCGCTTCTTCCCGGACGGGACGCTATTCACGAAACACCTCTTCTTCCCAGGGGGAGTTTTATCAGCGTCACACCGCTTGTTCCCGGGGGAGTATTATCAGCGTCACACCACTTGTTCCCTGGGGGAGTATTATCAGCGTCACACTGCTTGTTCCCAGGGGGAATAATATCGGCGATACACCGCTTGTTCCCGGACGGGACTCTATATACGGAACACCTCTTGTTCCAGGGGGAGTATTATCAGCATCACACTGCTTGTTCCCGGACGGGACGCTATAGAGGGAACACCTTTTGTTACCAGGGGGAGTATTATCAGCGTCACACTGCTTGTTCCCGGACGGGACGCTATTCACGAGACACCTCTTGTTCCCCGGGGGAGTGCTATCTGCGTCTCACCGCTTGTTCGCACGGGGAGTATTATCGGCGTCACACTGCTTGTTCCCAGGGCGAGTGCTATCTGCGTCACACCGCTTGTTCCCGGGGGAGTATTATCAGCGTGACACTGCTTGTTCCCAGGGGGAGTAATATCGGCGCTACACCGCTTGTTCCCGGACGGGACGCTATATAGGGAACACCTCTTGTTCCCAGGGGGAGGATTATCAGCATCACACTGCTTGTTCCCGGACGGGACGCTATTCACGAGACACTTCTTGTTCCCAGGGGGAGTATTATCAGCGTCACACCGCTTGTTCCCGGACGGGACGCTATTCAGGGAACACCTCTTGTTCCCAGGGGGAGTGCTATCTGCGTCACACCACTTGTTCCCGGGGACTATTATCAGCGTCACACTGCTTGTTCCCCAGGGGAGTGCTATCTGCGTCTCACCGCTTGTTCGCACGGGGAGTATTATCGGCGTCACACTGCTTGTTCCCAGGGGGAATAATATCGGCACTACACCGCTAGTTCCCGGACGGGACGCTATTCAGGGAACACCTCTTGTTCCCAGGGGGAGTTTTATCAGCGTCACACCGCTTGTTCACGGACAGGACGCTATTCAGGGAACACCTCTTGTTCCCAGGGGGAGGATTATCAGCGTCACACTGCTTGTTCCCGGACAGGACGCTATTCAGGGAACACCTCTTGTTCCCAGGGGGAGGATTATCAGCGTCACACTGCTTGTTCCCGGACAGGACGCTATTCAGGGAACACCTCTTGTTCCCAGGGGGATGATTATCAGTGTCACACTGCTTGTTCCCAGGGGGAGTTTTATCCACGCTACACTGCTTATTCCCAGACGGGACGCTATTCACGAAACACCTCTTCTTCCCAGGGGGAGTTTTATCAGCGTCACACCGCTTGTTCCCGGGGGAGTATTATCAGCGTCACACCGCTTGTTCCCGGACGGGACGCTATTCAGGGAACACCTCTTGTTCCCAAGGGGAGTATTATCAGCGTCACACTGCTTGTTCCCAGGGGGAGTTTTATCCGCGCTACACCGCTTCTTCCCGGACGGGACGCTATTCACGAAACACCTCTTCTTCCCAGGGGGAGTTTTATCAGCGTCACACCGCTTGTTCCCGGGGGAGTATTATCAGCGTCACACCACTTGTTCCCTGGGGGAGTATTATCAGCGTCACACTGCTTGTTCCCAGGGGGAATAATATCGGCGATACACCGCTTGTTCCCGGACGGGACTCTATATACGGAACACCTCTTGTTCCCAGGGGGAGGATTATCAGCATCACACTGCTTGTTCCCGGACGGGACGCTATAGAGGGAACACCTCTTGTTACCAGGGGGAGTATTATCAGCGTCACACTGCTTGTTCCCGGACGGGACGCTATTCACGAGACACCTCTTGTTCCCCGGGGGAGTGCTATCTGCGTCTCACCGCTTGTTCGCACGGGGAGTATTATCGGCGTCACACTGCTTCTTCCCAGGGGGAGTGCTATCTGCGTCACACCGCTTGTTCCCGGGGGAGTATTATCAGCGTGACACTGCTTGTTCCCAGGGGGAGTTTTATCCGCGCTACGCCGCTTGTTCCCAGACGTGACGCTATTCAGGGAACACCTCTTGTTCCCAGGGGGAGTATTATCGGCGTCACACTGCTTGTTCCCAGGGGGAGTTTTATCCGCGCTACACCGCTTCTTCCCGGACGGGACGCTATTCAGGGAACACCTCTTGTTCCCAGGGGGAGGATTATCAGCATCACATTGCTTGTTCCCGGACGGGACGCTATTCACGAGACACTTCTTGTTCCCAGGGGGAGTATTATCAGCGTCACACCGCTTGTTCCCGGACGGGACGCTATTCAGGGAACACCTCTTGTTCCCAGGGGGAGTGCTATCTGCGTCACACCACTTGTTCCCGGGGGACTATTATCAGCATCACACTGCTTGTTCCCCAGGGGAGTGCTATCTGCGTCTCACCGCTTGTTCGCACGGGGAGTATTATCGGCGTCACACTGCTTGTTCCCAGGGGGAATAATATCGGCGCTACACCGCTAGTTCCCGGACGGGACGCTATTCAGGGAACACCTCTTGTTCCCAGGGGGAGGATTATCAGCGTCACACCGCTTGTTCACGGACAGGACGCTATTCAGGGAACACCTCTTGTTCCCAGGGGGAGGATTATCAGCGTCACACTGCTTGTTCCCGGACAGGACGCTATTCAGGGAACACCTCTTGTTCCCAGGGGGAGTGCTATCTGCGTCTCACCGCTTGTTCGCACGGGGAGTATTATCAGCGTGACACTGCTTGTTCCCAGGGGGAGTATTATCAGCGTCACACCGCTTGTTCCCAGACGTGACGCTATTCAGGGAACACCTCTTGTTCCCAGGGGGAGTATTATCGGCGTCACACTGCTTGTTCCCAGGGGGAGTTTTATCCGCGCTACACCGCTTCTTCCCGGACGGGACGCTATTCACGAAACACCTCTTCTTCCCAGGGGGAGTTTTATCAGCGTCACACCGCTTGTTCCCGGGGGAGTATTATCAGCGTCACACCACTTGTTCCCAGGGGGATTATTATCAGCGTCACACTGCTTGTTCCCAGGGGGAGTAATATCGGCGCTACACCGCTTGTTCCTGGACGGGACTCTATATACGGAACACCTCTTGTTCCCAGGGGGAGGATTATCAGCATCACACTGCTTGTTCCCGGACGGGACGCTATACAGGGAACACCTCTTGTTCCCCGGGGGAGTGCTATCTGCGTCTCACCGCTTGTTCGCACGGGGAGTATTATCGGCGTCACACTGCTTCTTCCCAGGGCGAGTGCTATCTGCGTCACACCGCTTGTTCCCGGGGGAGTATTATCAGCGTGACACTGCTTGTTCCCAGGGGGAGTTTTATCCGCGCTACACCGCTTCTTCCCGGACGGGACGCTATTCACGAAACACCTCTTCTTCCCAGGGGGAGTTTTATCAGCGTCACACCGCTTGTTCCCGGGGGAGTATTATCAGCGTCACACTGCTTGTTCCCAGGAGGAGTGCTATCTGCGTCACACCACTTGTTCCCAGGGGGAGTATTATCAGCGTCACACTGCTTGTTCCCAGGGGGAGTAATATCGGCGCTACACCGCTTGTTCCCGGACGGGACGCTATATAGGGAACACCTCTTGTTCCCAGGGGGAGGATTATCAGCATCACACTGCTTGTTCCCGGACGGGACGCTATACAGGGAACACCTCTTGTTACCAGGGGGAGTATTATCAGCGTCACACTGATTGTTCCCGGACGGGACGCTATTCACGAGACACCTCTTGTTCCCCGGGGGAGTGCTATCTGCGTCTCACCGCTTGTTCGCACGGGGAGTATTATCGGCGTCACACTGCTTCTTCCCAGGGGGAGTGCTATCTGCGTCACACCGCTTGTTCCCGGGGGAGTATTATCAGCGTGACACTGCTTGTTCCCAGGGGGAGTTTTATCCGCGCTACGCCGCTTGTTCCCAGACGTGACGCTATTCAGGGAACACCTCTTGTTCCCAGGGGGAGTATTATCGGCGTCACACTGCTTGTTCCCAGGGGGAGTTTTATCCGCGCTACACCGCTTCTTCCCGGACGGGACGCTATTCAGGGAACACCTCTTGTTCCCAGGGGGAGGATTATCAGCATCACATTGCTTGTTCCCGGACGGGACGCTATTCACGAGACACTTCTTGTTCCCAGGGGGAGTATTATCAGCGTCACACCGCTTGTTCCCGGACGGGACGCTATTCAGGGAACACCTCTTGTTCCCAGGGGGAGTGCTATCTGCGTCACACCACTTGTTCCCGGGGGACTATTATCAGCATCACACTGCTTGTTCCCCAGGGGAGTGCTATCTGCGTCTCACCGCTTGTTCGCACGGGGAGTATTATCGGCGTCACACTGCTTGTTCCCAGGGGGAATAATATCGGCGCTACACCGCTAGTTCCCGGACGGGACGCTATTCAGGGAACATCTCTTGTTCCCAGGGGGAGGATTATCAGCGTCACACCGCTTGTTCACGGACAGGACGCTATTCAGGGAACACCTCTTGTTCCCAGGGGGAGGATTATCAGCGTCACACTGCTTGTTCCCGGACAGGACGCTATTCAGGGAACACCTCTTGTTCCCAGGGGGAGGATTATCAGCGTCACACCGATTGTTCCCGGACGGGACGCTATTCACGAGACACCTCTTGTTCCCCGGGGGAGTGCTATCTGCGTCTCACCGCTTGTTCGCACGGGGAGTATTATCGGCGTCACACTGCTTCTTCCCAGGGGGAGTGCTATCTGCGTCACACCGCTTGTTCCCGGGGGAGTATTATCAGCGTGACACTGCTTGTTCCCAGGGGGAGTTTTATCCGCGCTACACCGCTTGTTCCCAGACGTGACGCTATTCAGGGAACACCTCTTGTTCCCAGGGGGAGTATTATCGGCGTCACACTGCTTGTTCCCAGGGGGAGTTTTATCCGCGCTACACCGCTTCTTCCCGGACGGGACGCTATTCACGAAACACCTCTTCTTCCCAGGGGGAGTTTTATCAGCGTCACACCGCTTGTTCCCGGGGGAGTATTATCAGCGTCACACTGCTTGTTCCCAGGGGGAGTGCTATCTGCGTCACACCACTTGTTCCCAGGGGGAGTATTATAAGCGTCACACTGCTTGTTCCCAGGGGGAGTAATATCGGCGCTACACCGCTTGTTCCCGGACGGGACGCTATTCACGAAACACCTCTTCTTCCCCGGGGGAGGATTATCAGCATCACACTGCTTGTTCCCGGACGGGACGCTATTCACGAGACACTTCTTGTTCCCAGGGGGAGTTTTATCAGCGTCACACCGCTTGTTCACGGACAGGACGCTATTCAGGGAACACCTCTTGTTCCCAGGGGGAGGATTATCAGCGTCACACTGCTTGTTCCCGGACGGGACGCTATACAGGGAACACCTTTTGTTACCAGGGGGAGTATTATCAGCTTCACACTGATTGTTCCCAGACGGGACGCTATTCAGGGAACACCTCTTGTTCCCCGGGGGAGATCTGCGTCTCACCGCTTGTTCGCACGGGGAGTATTATCGGCATCACACTGCTTGTTCCCAGGGGGAGTGCTATCTTCGTCACACCGCTTGTTCCCGGGGGCGTATTATCAGCGTGACACTGCTTGTTCCCAGGGGGAGTTTTATCCACGCTACACTGCTTATTCCCAGACGGGACGCTATTCACGAAACACCTCTTCTTCCCAGGGGGAGTATTATCAGCGTCACACTGCTTGTTCCCAGGGGGAGTTTTATCCGCGCTACACCGCTTCATCCCGGACGGGACGCTATTCACGAAACACCTCTTCTTCCCAGGGGGAGTTTTATCAGCATCACACCGCTTGTTCCCGGGGGAGTATTATCAGCGTCACACCATTGTTCCCGGGGGAGTATTATCATCGTCACACTGCTTGTTCCCAGGGGGAGTAATATCGGCGCTACACCGCTTGTTCCCGGACGGGACGCTATATAGGGAACACCTCTTGTTCCCAGGGGGAGGATTATCAGCATCACACTGCTTGTTCCCGGACGGGACGCTATACAGGGAACACCTCTTGTTACCAGGGGGAGTATTATCAGCGTCACACTGCTTGTTCCCGGACGGGACGCCATTCACGAGACACCTCTTGTTCCCCGGGGGAGTGCTATCTGCGCTACACCGCTTGTTCCCGGACGGGACGCTATATAGGGAACACCTCTTGTTCCCAGGGGGAGGATTATCAGCGTCACACCGCTTGTTCACGGACAGGACGCTATTCAGGGAACACCTCTTGTTCCCAGGGGGAGTTTTATCAGCATCACACCGCTTGTTCCCGGGGGAGTATTATCAGCGTCACACCATTGTTCCCGGGGGAGTATTATCAGCGTCACACTGCTTGTTCCCAGGGGGAGTAATATCGGCGCTACACCGCTTGTTCCCGGACGGGACGCTATATAGGGAACACCTCTTGTTCCCAGGGGGAGGATTATCAGCATCACACTGCTTGTTCGCACGGGGAGTGCTATCTGCGTCTGACCGCTTGTTCGCACGGGGAGTATTATCGGCGTCACACTGCTTCTTCCCAGGGCAAGTGCTATCTGCGTCACACCGCTTGTTCCCGGGGGAGTATTATCAGCGTGACACTGCTTGTTCCCAGGGGGAGTTTTATCCGCGCTACACCGCTTGTTCCCAGACGTGACGCTATTCAGGGAACACCTCTTGTTCCCAGGGGGAGTGTTATCGGCGTCAAACTGCTTGTTCCCAGGGGGAGTTTTATCCGCGCTACACCGCTTCTTCCCGGACGGGACGCTATTCACGAAACACCTCTTCTTCCCAGGGGGAGTTTTATCAGCGTCACACCGCTTGTTCCCGGGGGAGTATTATCAGCGTCACACTGCTTGTTCCCAGGGGGAGTGCTATCTGCGTCACACCACTTGTTCCCAGGGGGAGTATTATCAGCGTCACACTGGTTGTTCCCAGGGGGAGTAATATCGGCGCTACACCGCTTGTTCCCGGACGGGACGCTATATAGGGAACACCTCTTGTTCCCAGGGGGAGGATTATCAGCATCACACTGCTTGTTCCCGGACGGGACGCTATACAGGGAACACCTCTTGTTACCAGGGGGAGTATTATCAGCGTCACACTGATTGTTCCCGGACGGGACGCTATTCACGAGACACCTCTTCTTCCCCGGGGGAGTGCTATCTGCGTCTCACCGCTTGTTCGCACGGGGAGTATTATCGGCGTCACACTGCTTCTTCCCAGGGGGAGTGCTATCTGCGTCACACCGCTTGTTCCCGGGGGAGTATTATCAGCGTGACACTGCTTGTTCCCAGGGGGAGTTTTATCCACGCTACACCGCTTGTTCCCAGACGTGACGCTATTCAGGGAACACCTCTTGTTCCCAGGGGGAGTGCTATCTGCGTCACACCACTTGTTCCCGGGGGACTATTATCAGCATCAAACTGCTTGTTCCCCAGGGGAGTGCTATCTGCGTCTCACCGCTTGTTCGCACGGGGAGTATTATCGGCGTCACACTGCTTGTTCCCAGGGGGAATAATATCGGCGCTACACCGCTAGTTCCCGGACGGGACGCTATTCAGGGAACACCTCTTGTTCCCAGGGGGAGTTTTATCAGGGTCACACCGCTTGTTCCCAGACGTGACGCTATTCAGGGAACACCTCTTGTTCCCAGGGGGAGTGTTATCGGCGTCAAACTGCTTGTTCCCAGGGGGAGTTTTATCCGCGCTACACCGCTTCTTCCCGGACGGGACGCTATTCACGAAACACCTCTTCTTCCCAGGGGGAGTTTTATCAGCGTCACACCGCTTGTTCCCGGGGGAGTATTATCAGCGTCACACTGCTTGTTCCCAGGGGGAGTGCTATCTGCGTCACACCACTTGTTCCCAGGGGGAGTATTATAAGCGTCACACTGCTTGTTCCCAGGGGGAGTAATATCGGCGCTACACCGCTTGTTCCCGGACGGGACGCTATTCACGAAACACCTCTTCTTCCCCGGGGGAGGATTATCAGCATCACACTGCTTGTTCCCGGACGGGACGCTATTCACGAGACACTTCTTGTTCCCAGGGGGAGTTTTATCAGCGTCACACCGCTTGTTCACGGACAGGACGCTATTCAGGGAACACCTCTTGTTCCCAGGGGGAGGATTATCAGCGTCACACTGCTTGTTCCCGGACGGGACGCTATACAGGGAACACCTTTTGTTACCAGGGGGAGTATTATCAGCTTCACACTGATTGTTCCCAGACGGGACGCTATTCAGGGAACACCTCTTGTTCCCCGGGGGAGATCTGCGTCTCACCGCTTGTTCGCACGGGGAGTATTATCGGCATCACACTGCTTGTTCCCAGGGGGAGTGCTATCTTCGTCACACCGCTTGTTCCCGGGGGCGTATTATCAGCGTGACACTGCTTGTTCCCAGGGGGAGTTTTATCCACGCTACACTGCTTATTCCCAGACGGGACGCTATTCACGAAACACCTCTTCTTCCCAGGGGGAGTATTATCAGCGTCACACTGCTTGTTCCCAGGGGGAGTTTTATCCGCGCTACACCGCTTCATCCCGGACGGGACGCTATTCACGAAACACCTCTTCTTCCCAGGGGGAGTTTTATCAGCATCACACCGCTTGTTCCCGGGGGAGTATTATCAGCGTCACACCATTGTTCCCGGGGGAGTATTATCATCGTCACACTGCTTGTTCCCAGGGGGAGTAATATCGGCGCTACACCGCTTGTTCCCGGACGGGACGCTATATAGGGAACACCTCTTGTTCCCAGGGGGAGGATTATCAGCATCACACTGCTTGTTCCCGGACGGGACGCTATACAGGGAACACCTCTTGTTACCAGGGGGAGTATTATCAGCGTCACACTGCTTGTTCCCGGACGGGACGCCATTCACGAGACACCTCTTGTTCCCCGGGGGAGTGCTATCTGCGCTACACCGCTTGTTCCCGGACGGGACGCTATATAGGGAACACCTCTTGTTCCCAGGGGGAGGATTATCAGCGTCACACCGCTTGTTCACGGACAGGACGCTATTCAGGGAACACCTCTTGTTCCCAGGGGGAGTTTTATCAGCATCACACCGCTTGTTCCCGGGGGAGTATTATCAGCGTCACACCATTGTTCCCGGGGGAGTATTATCAGCGTCACACTGCTTGTTCCCAGGGGGAGTAATATCGGCGCTACACCGCTTGTTCCCGGACGGGACGCTATATAGGGAACACCTCTTGTTCCCAGGGGGAGGATTATCAGCATCACACTGCTTGTTCGCACGGGGAGTGCTATCTGCGTCTGACCGCTTGTTCGCACGGGGAGTATTATCGGCGTCACACTGCTTCTTCCCAGGGCAAGTGCTATCTGCGTCACACCGCTTGTTCCCGGGGGAGTATTATCAGCGTGACACCTCTTGTTCCCAGGGGGAGTTTTATCAGGGTCACACCGCTTGTTCCCAGACGTGACGCTATTCAGGGAACACCTCTTGTTCCCAGGGGGAGTGTTATCGGCGTCAAACTGCTTGTTCCCAGGGGGAGTTTTATCCGCGCTACACCGCTTCTTCCCGGACGGGACGCTATTCACGAAACACCTCTTCTTCCCAGGGGGAGTTTTATCAGCGTCACACCGCTTGTTCCCGGGGGAGTATTATCAGCGTCACACTGCTTGTTCCCAGGGGGAGTGCTATCTGCGTCACACCACTTGTTCCCAGGGGGAGTATTATCAGCGTCACACTGGTTGTTCCCAGGGGGAGTAATATCGGCGCTACACCGCTTGTTCCCGGACGGGACGCTATATAGGGAACACCTCTTGTTCCCAGGGGGAGGATTATCAGCATCACACTGCTTGTTCCCGGACGGGACGCTATACAGGGAACACCTCTTGTTACCAGGGGGAGTATTATCAGCGTCACACTGATTGTTCCCGGACGGGACGCTATTCACGAGACACCTCTTCTTCCCCGGGGGAGTGCTATCTGCGTCTCACCGCTTGTTCGCACGGGGAGTATTATCGGCGTCACACTGCTTCTTCCCAGGGGGAGTGCTATCTGCGTCACACCGCTTGTTCCCGGGGGAGTATTATCAGCGTGACACTGCTTGTTCCCAGGGGGAGTTTTATCCACGCTACACCGCTTGTTCCCAGACGTGACGCTATTCAGGGAACACCTCTTGTTCCCAGGGGGAGTGCTATCTGCGTCACACCACTTGTTCCCGGGGGACTATTATCAGCATCAAACTGCTTGTTCCCCAGGGGAGTGCTATCTGCGTCTCACCGCTTGTTCGCACGGGGAGTATTATCGGCGTCACACTGCTTGTTCCCAGGGGGAATAATATCGGCGCTACACCGCTAGTTCCCGGACGGGACGCTATTCAGGGAACACCTCTTGTTCCCAGGGGGAGTTTTATCAGGGTCACACCGCTTGTTCCCGGACGGGACGCTATATAGGGAACACCTCTTGTTCCCAGGGGGAGGATTATCAGCATCACACTGCTTGTTCCCGGACAGGACGCTATACAGGGAACACCTCTTGTTACCAGGGGGAGTATTATCAGCGTCACACTGATTGTTCCCGGACGGGACGCTATTCACGAGACACCTCTTGTTCCCCGGGGGAGTGCTATCTGCGTCTCACCGCTTGTTCGCACGGGGAGTATTATCGGCGTCACACTGCTTCTTCCCAGGGGGAGTGCTATCTGCGTCACACCGCTTGTTCCCGGGGGAGTATTATCAGCGTGACACTGCTTGTTCCCAGGGGGAGTTTTATCCGCGCTACACCGCTTGTTCCCAGACGTGACGCTATTCAGGGAACACCTCTTGTTCCCAGGGGGAGGATTATCAGCATCACATTGCTTGTTCTCGGACGGGACGCTATTCATGAGACACTTCTTGTTCCCATGGGGAGTATTATCAGCGTCACACCGCTTGTTCCCGGACGGGACGCTATTCAGGGAACACCTCTTGTTCCCAGGGGGATGATTATCAGCGTCACACTGCTTGTTCCCAGGGGGAGTTTTATCCGCGCTACACCGCTTATTCCCAGACGGGACGCTATTCACGAAACACCTCTCCTTCCCAGGGGGAGTTTTATCAGCGTCACACCGCTTGTTCCCGGGGGAGTATTATCAGCGTCACACCGCTTGTTCCCGGACGGGACGCTATTCAGGGAACACCTCTTGTTCCCAAGGGGAGTATTATCAGCGTCACACTGCTTGTTCCCAGGGGGAGTTTTATCCGCGCTACACCGCTTCTTCCCGGACGGGACGCTATTCACAAAACACCTCTTCTTCCCAGGGGGAGTTTTATCAGCGTCACACCGCTTGTTCCCGGGGGAGTATTATCAGCGTCACACCACTTGTTCCCAGGGGGAGTATTATCAGCGTCACACTGCTTGTTCCCAGGGGGAGTAATATCGGCGCTACACCGCTTGTTCCCGGACGGGACTCTATATACGGAACACCTCTTGTTCCCAGGGGGAGGATTATCAGCATCACACTGCTTGTACCCGGACGGGACGCTATAGAGGGAACACCTCTTGTTACCAGGGGGAATATTATCAGCGTCTCACTGATTGTTCCCGGACGGGACGCTATTCAGGGAACACCTTTTGTTCCCAGGGGGAGTATTATCGGCGTCACACTGCTTGTTCCCAGGGGGAGTTTTATCCGCTCTACACCGCTTGTTCCCGGGGGAGTATTATCATCGTGACACTGCTTGTTCCCAGGGGGAGTTTTATCCGCGCTACACCGCTTGTTCCCAGACGTGACGCTATTCAGGGAACACCTCTTGTTCCCAGGGGGAGTATTATCGGCGTCACACTGCTTGTTCCCAGGGGGAGTTTTATCCGCGCTACACCGCTTCTTCCCGGACGGGACGCTATTCACGAAACACCTCTTCTTCCCAGGGGGAGTTTTATCAGCGTCACACCGCTTGTTCCCGGGGGAGTATTATCAGCGTCACACTGCTTGTTCCCAGGGGGAGTGCTATCTGCGTCACACCACTTGTTCCCAGGGGGAGTATTATCAGCGTCACACTGCTTGTTCCCAGGGGGAGTAATATCGGCGCTACACCGCTTGTTCCCGGACGGGACGCTATATAGGGAACACCTCTTGTTCCCAGGGGGAGGATTATCAGCATCACACTGCTTGTTCCCGGACGGGACGCTATACAGGGAACACCTCTTGTTACCAGGGGGAGTATTATCAGCGTCACACTGATTGTTCCCGGACGGGACGCTATTCACGAGACACCTCTTGTTCCCCGGGGGAGTGCTATCTGCGTCTCACCGCGTGTTCGCACGGGGAGTATTATCGGCGTCACACTGCTTCTTCCCAGGGGGAGTGCTATCTGCGTCACACCGCTTGTTCCCGGGGGAGTATTATCAGCGTGACACTGCTTGTTCCCAGGGGGAGTTTTATCCGCGCTACACCGCTTGTTCCCAGACGTGACGCTATTCAGGGAACACCTCTTGTTCCCAGGGGGAGTATTATCGGCGTCACACTGCTTGTTCCCAGGGGGAGTTTTATCCGCGCTACACCGCTTCTTCCCGGACGGGACGCTATTCAGGGAACACCTCTTGTTCCCAGGGGGAGGATTATCAGCATCACATTGCTTGTTCCCGGACGGGACGCTATTCACGAGACAATTCTTGTTCCCATGGGGAGTATTATCAGCGTCACACCGCTTGTTCCCGGACGGGACGCTATTCAGGGAACACCTCTTGTTCCCAGGGGGATGATTATCAGCGTCACACTGCTTGTTCCCAGGGGGAGTTTTATCCGCGCTACACCGCTTATTCCCAGACGGGACGCTATTCACGAAACACCTCTTCTTCCCAGGGGGAGTTTTATCAGCGTCACACCGCTTGTTCCCGGGGGAGTATTATCAGCGTCACACCGCTTGTTCCCGGACGGGACGCTATTCAGGGAACACCTCTTGTTCCCAAGGGGAGTATTATCAGCGTCACACTGCTTGTTCCCAGGGGGAGTTTTATCCGCGCTACACCGCTTCTTCCCGGACGGGACGCTATTCACAAAACACCTCTTCTTCCCAGGGGGAGTTTTATCAGCGTCACACCGCTTGTTCCCGGGGGAGTATTATCAGCGTCACACCACTTGTTCCCAGGGGGAGTATTATCAGCGTCACACTGCTTGTTCCCAGGGGGAGTGCTATCTGCGTCACACCACTTGTTCCCAGGGGGAGTATTATAAGCGTCACACTGCTTGTTCCCAGGGGGAGTAATATCGGCGCTACACCGCTTGTTCCCGGACGGGACGCTATTCACGAAACACCTCTTCTTCCCCGGGGGAGGATTATCAGCATCACACTGCTTGTTCCCGGACGGGACGCTATTCACGAGACACTTCTTGTTCCCAGGGGGAGTTTTATCAGCGTCACACCGCTTGTTCACGGACAGGACGCTATTCAGGGAACACCTCTTGTTCCCAGGGGGAGGATTATCAGCGTCACACTGCTTGTTCCCGGACGGGACGCTATACAGGGAACACCTTTTGTTACCAGGGGGAGTATTATCAGCTTCACACTGATTGTTCCCAGACGGGACGCTATTCAGGGAACACCTCTTGTTCCCCGGGGGAGATCTGCGTCTCACCGCTTGTTCGCACGGGGAGTATTATCGGCGTCACACTGCTTGTTCCCAGGGGGAGTGCTATCTTCGTCACACCGCTTGTTCCCGGGGGCGTATTATCAGCGTGACACTGCTTGTTCCCAGGGGGAGTTTTATCCGCGCTACACTGCTTATTCCCAGACGGGACGCTATTCACGAAACACCTCTTCTTCCCAGGGGGAGTATTATCAGCGTCACACTGCTTGTTCCCAGGGGGAGTTTTATCCGCGCTACACCGCTTCATCCCGGACGGGACGCTATTCACGAAACACCTCTTCTTCCCAGGGGGAGTTTTATCAGCATCACACCGCTTGTTCCCGGGGGAGTATTATCAGCGTCACACCATTGTTCCCGGGGGAGTATTATCATCGTCACACTGCTTGTTCCCAGGGGGAGTAATATCGGCGCTACACCGCTTGTTCCCGGACGGGACGCTATATAGGGAACACCTCTTGTTCCCAGGGGGAGGATTATCAGCATCACACTGCTTGTTCCCGGACGGGACGCTATACAGGGAACACCTCTTGTTACCAGGGGGAGTATTATCAGCGTCACACTGCTTGTTCCCGGACGGGACGCCATTCACGAGACACCTCTTGTTCCCCGGGGGAGTGCTATCTGCGCTACACCGCTTGTTCCCGGACGGGACGCTATATAGGGAACACCTCTTGTTCCCAGGGGGAGGATTATCAGCGTCACACCGCTTGTTCACGGACAGGACGCTATTCAGGGAACACCTCTTGTTCCCAGGGGGAGTTTTATCAGCATCACACCGCTTGTTCCCGGGGGAGTATTATCAGCGTCACACCATTGTTCCCGGGGGAGTATTATCAGCGTCACACTGCTTGTTCCCAGGGGGAGTAATATCGGCGCTACACCGCTTGTTCCCGGACGGGACGCTATATAGGGAACACCTCTTGTTCCCAGGGGGAGGATTATCAGCATCACACTGCTTGTTCGCACGGGGAGTGCTATCTGCGTCTGACCGCTTGTTCGCACGGGGAGTATTATCGGCGTCACACTGCTTCTTCCCAGGGCAAGTGCTATCTGCGTCACACCGCTTGTTCCCGGGGGAGTATTATCAGCGTGACACTGCTTGTTCCCAGGGGGAGTTTTATCCGCGCTACACCGCTTGTTCCCAGACGTGACGCTATTCAGGGAACACCTCTTGTTCCCAGGGGGAGTGTTATCGGCGTCAAACTGCTTGTTCCCAGGGGGAGTTTTATCCGCGCTACACCGCTTCTTCCCGGACGGGACGCTATTCACGAAACACCTCTTCTTCCCAGGGGGAGTTTTATCAGCGTCACACCGCTTGTTCCCGGGGGAGTATTATCAGCGTCACACTGCTTGTTCCCAGGGGGAGTGCTATCTGCGTCACACCACTTGTTCCCAGGGGGAGTATTATCAGCGTCACACTGGTTGTTCCCAGGGGGAGTAATATCGGCGCTACACCGCTTGTTCCCGGACGGGACGCTATATAGGGAACACCTCTTGTTCCCAGGGGGAGGATTATCAGCATCACACTGCTTGTTCCCGGACGGGACGCTATACAGGGAACACCTCTTGTTACCAGGGGGAGTATTATCAGCGTCACACTGATTGTTCCCGGACGGGACGCTATTCACGAGACACCTCTTCTTCCCCGGGGGAGTGCTATCTGCGTCTCACCGCTTGTTCGCACGGGGAGTATTATCGGCGTCACACTGCTTCTTCCCAGGGGGAGTGCTATCTGCGTCACACCGCTTGTTCCCGGGGGAGTATTATCAGCGTGACACTGCTTGTTCCCAGGGGGAGTTTTATCCACGCTACACCGCTTGTTCCCAGACGTGACGCTATTCAGGGAACACCTCTTGTTCCCAGGGGGAGTGCTATCTGCGTCACACCACTTGTTCCCGGGGGACTATTATCAGCATCAAACTGCTTGTTCCCCAGGGGAGTGCTATCTGCGTCTCACCGCTTGTTCGCACGGGGAGTATTATCGGCGTCACACTGCTTGTTCCCAGGGGGAATAATATCGGCGCTACACCGCTAGTTCCCGGACGGGACGCTATTCAGGGAACACCTCTTGTTCCCAGGGGGAGTTTTATCAGGGTCACACCGCTTGTTCCCGGACGGGACGCTATATAGGGAACACCTCTTGTTCCCAGGGGGAGGATTATCAGCATCACACTGCTTGTTCCCGGACAGGACGCTATACAGGGAACACCTCTTGTTACCAGGGGGAGTATTATCAGCGTCACACTGATTGTTCCCGGACGGGACGCTATTCACGAGACACCTCTTGTTCCCCGGGGGAGTGCTATCTGCGTCTCACCGCTTGTTCGCACGGGGAGTATTATCGGCGTCACACTGCTTCTTCCCAGGGGGAGTGCTATCTGCGTCACACCGCTTGTTCCCGGGGGAGTATTATCAGCGTGACACTGCTTGTTCCCAGGGGGAGTTTTATCCGCGCTACACCGCTTGTTCCCAGACGTGACGCTATTCAGGGAACACCTCTTGTTCCCAGGGGGAGGATTATCAGCATCACATTGCTTGTTCTCGGACGGGACGCTATTCATGAGACACTTCTTGTTCCCATGGGGAGTATTATCAGCGTCACACCGCTTGTTCCCGGACGGGACGCTATTCAGGGAACACCTCTTGTTCCCAGGGGGATGATTATCAGCGTCACACTGCTTGTTCCCAGGGGGAGTTTTATCCGCGCTACACCGCTTATTCCCAGACGGGACGCTATTCACGAAACACCTCTCCTTCCCAGGGGGAGTTTTATCAGCGTCACACCGCTTGTTCCCGGGGGAGTATTATCAGCGTCACACCGCTTGTTCCCGGACGGGACGCTATTCAGGGAACACCTCTTGTTCCCAAGGGGAGTATTATCAGCGTCACACTGCTTGTTCCCAGGGGGAGTTTTATCCGCGCTACACCGCTTCTTCCCGGACGGGACGCTATTCACAAAACACCTCTTCTTCCCAGGGGGAGTTTTATCAGCGTCACACCGCTTGTTCCCGGGGGAGTATTATCAGCGTCACACCACTTGTTCCCAGGGGGAGTATTATCAGCGTCACACTGCTTGTTCCCAGGGGGAGTAATATCGGCGCTACACCGCTTGTTCCCGGACGGGACTCTATATACGGAACACCTCTTGTTCCCAGGGGGAGGATTATCAGCATCACACTGCTTGTACCCGGACGGGACGCTATAGAGGGAACACCTCTTGTTACCAGGGGGAATATTATCAGCGTCTCACTGATTGTTCCCGGACGGGACGCTATTCAGGGAACACCTTTTGTTCCCAGGGGGAGTATTATCGGCGTCACACTGCTTGTTCCCAGGGGGAGTTTTATCCGCTCTACACCGCTTGTTCCCGGGGGAGTATTATCATCGTGACACTGCTTGTTCCCAGGGGGAGTTTTATCCGCGCTACACCGCTTGTTCCCAGACGTGACGCTATTCAGGGAACACCTCTTGTTCCCAGGGGGAGTATTATCGGCGTCACACTGCTTGTTCCCAGGGGGAGTTTTATCCGCGCTACACCGCTTCTTCCCGGACGGGACGCTATTCACGAAACACCTCTTCTTCCCAGGGGGAGTTTTATCAGCGTCACACCGCTTGTTCCCGGGGGAGTATTATCAGCGTCACACTGCTTGTTCCCAGGGGGAGTGCTATCTGCGTCACACCACTTGTTCCCAGGGGGAGTATTATCAGCGTCACACTGCTTGTTCCCAGGGGGAGTAATATCGGCGCTACACCGCTTGTTCCCGGACGGGACGCTATATAGGGAACACCTCTTGTTCCCAGGGGGAGGATTATCAGCATCACACTGCTTGTTCCCGGACGGGACGCTATACAGGGAACACCTCTTGTTACCAGGGGGAGTATTATCAGCGTCACACTGATTGTTCCCGGACGGGACGCTATTCACGAGACACCTCTTGTTCCCCGGGGGAGTGCTATCTGCGTCTCACCGCGTGTTCGCACGGGGAGTATTATCGGCGTCACACTGCTTCTTCCCAGGGGGAGTGCTATCTGCGTCACACCGCTTGTTCCCGGGGGAGTATTATCAGCGTGACACTGCTTGTTCCCAGGGGGAGTTTTATCCGCGCTACACCGCTTGTTCCCAGACGTGACGCTATTCAGGGAACACCTCTTGTTCCCAGGGGGAGTATTATCGGCGTCACACTGCTTGTTCCCAGGGGGAGTTTTATCCGCGCTACACCGCTTCTTCCCGGACGGGACGCTATTCAGGGAACACCTCTTGTTCCCAGGGGGAGGATTATCAGCATCACATTGCTTGTTCCCGGACGGGACGCTATTCACGAGACAATTCTTGTTCCCATGGGGAGTATTATCAGCGTCACACCGCTTGTTCCCGGACGGGACGCTATTCAGGGAACACCTCTTGTTCCCAGGGGGATGATTATCAGCGTCACACTGCTTGTTCCCAGGGGGAGTTTTATCCGCGCTACACCGCTTATTCCCAGACGGGACGCTATTCACGAAACACCTCTTCTTCCCAGGGGGAGTTTTATCAGCGTCACACCGCTTGTTCCCGGGGGAGTATTATCAGCGTCACACCGCTTGTTCCCGGACGGGACGCTATTCAGGGAACACCTCTTGTTCCCAAGGGGAGTATTATCAGCGTCACACTGCTTGTTCCCAGGGGGAGTTTTATCCGCGCTACACCGCTTCTTCCCGGATGGGACGCTATTCACAAAACACCTCTTCTTCCCAGGGGGAGTTTTATCAGCGTCACACCGCTTGTTCCCGGGGGAGTATTATCAGCGTCACACCACTTGTTCCCCGGGGGAGTGCTATCTGCGTCTCACCGCTTGTTCGCACGGGGAGTATTATCGACGTCACACTGCTTCTTCCCAGGGGGAGTGCTATCTGCGTCACACCGCTTGTTCCCGGGGGATTATTATCAGCGTGACACTTCTTGTTCCCAGGGGGAGTTTTATCTGCGCTACACCGCTTCTTCCCGGACGGGACGCTATTCACGAAACACCTCTTCTTCCCAGGGGGAGTTTTATCAGCGTCACACCGCTTGTTCCCGGGGGAGTATTATCAGCGTCACACCGCTTGTTCCCTGGGGGAGTATTATCAGCGTCACACTGCTTGTTCCCAGGGGGAATAATATCGGCGATACACCGCTTGTTCCCGGACGGGACTCTATATACGGAACACCTCTTGTACCAGGGGGAGGATTATCAGCATCACACTGCTTGTTCCCGGACGGGACGCTATAGAGGGAACACCTCTTGTTACCAGGGGGAGTATTATCAGCGTCACACTGCTTGTTCCCGGACGGGACGCTATTCACGAGACACCTCTTGTTCCCCGGGGGAGTGCTATCTGCGTCTCACCGCTTGTTCGCACGGGGAGTATTATCGGCGTCACACTGCTTGTTCCCAGGGCGAGTGCTATCTGCGTCACACCGCTTGTTCCCGGGGGAGTATTATCAGCGTGACACTGCTTGTTCCCAGGGGGAATAATATCGGCGCTACACCGCTAGTTCCCGGACGGGACGCTATTCAGGGAACACCTCTTGTTCCCAGGGGGAGTTTTATCAGCGTCACACCGCTTGTTCACGGACAGGACGCTATTCAGGGAACACCTCTTGTTCCCAGGGGGAGGATTATCAGCGTCACACTGCTTGTTCCCGGACAGGACGCTATTCAGGGAACACCTCTTGTTCCCAGGGGGAGGATTATCAGCGTCACATTGCTTGTTCCCGGACAGGACGCTATTCAGGGAACACCTCTTGTTCCCAGGGGGATGATTATCAGCGTCACACTGCTTCTTCCCAGGGGGAGTTTTATCCGCGCTACACCGCTTATTCCCAGACGGGACGCTATTCACGAAACACCTCTTCTTCCCAGGGGGAGTTTTATCAGCGTCACACCGCTTGTTCCCGGGGGAGTATTATCAGCGTCACACCGCTTGTTCCCGGACGGGACGCTATTCAGGGAACACCTCTTGTTCCCAAGGGGAGTATTATCAGCGTCACACTGCTTGTTCCCAGGGGGAGTTTTATCCGCGCTACACCGCTTCTTCCCGGACGGGACGCTATTCACGAAACACCTCTTCTTCCCAGGGGGAGTTTTATCAGCGTCACACCGCTTGTTCCCGGGGGAGTATTATCAGCGTCACACCACTTGTTCCCAGGGGGATTATTATCAGCGTCACACTGCTTGTTCCCAGGGGGAGTAATATCGGCGCTACACCGCTTGTTCCCGGACGGGACTCTATATACGGAACACCTCTTGTTCCCAGGGGGAGGATTATCAGCATCACACTGCTTGTTCCCGGACGGGACGCTATACAGGGAACACCTCTTGTTCCCCGGGGGAGTGCTATCTGCGTCTCACCGCTTGTTCGCACGGGGAGTATTATCGGCGTCACACTGCTTCTTCCCAGGGCGAGTGCTATCTGCGTCACACCGCTTGTTCCCGGGGGAGTATTATCAGCGTGACACTGCTTGTTCCCAGGGGGAGTTTTATCCGCGCTACACCGCTTCTTCCCGGACGGGACGCTATTCACGAAACACCTCTTCTTCCCAGGGGGAGTTTTATCAGCGTCACACCGCTTGTTCCCGGGGGAGTATTATCAGCGTCACACTGCTTGTTCCCAGGGGGAGTGCTATCTGCGTCACACCACTTGTTCCCAGGGGGAGTATTATCAGCGTCACACTGCTTGTTCCCAGGGGGAGTAATATCGGCGCTACACCGCTTGTTCCCGGACGGGACGCTATATAGGGAACACCTCTTGTTCCCAGGGGGAGGATTATCAGCATCACACTGCTTGTTCCCGGACGGGACGCTATACAGGGAACACCTCTTGTTACCAGGGGGAGTATTATCAGCGTCACACTGCTTGTTCCCGGACGGGACGCCATTCACGAGACACCTCTTGTTCCCCGGGGGAGTGCTATCTGCGCTACACCGCTTGTTCCCGGACGGGACGCTATATAGGGAACACCTCTTGTTCCCAGGGGGAGGATTATCAGCGTCACACCGCTTGTTCACGGACAGGACGCTATTCAGGGAACACCTCTTGTTCCCAGGGGGAGTTTTATCAGCATCACACCGCTTGTTCCCGGGGGAGTATTATCAGCGTCACACCATTGTTCCCGGGGGAGTATTATCAGCGTCACACTGCTTGTTCCCAGGGGGAGTAATATCGGCGCTACACCGCTTGTTCCCGGACGGGACGCTATATAGGGAACACCTCTTGTTCCCAGGGGGAGGATTATCAGCATCACACTGCTTGTTCGCACGGGGAGTGCTATCTGCGTCTGACCGCTTGTTCGCACGGGGAGTATTATCGGCGTCACACTGCTTCTTCCCAGGGCAAGTGCTATCTGCGTCACACCGCTTGTTCCCGGGGGAGTATTATCAGCGTGACACTGCTTGTTCCCAGGGGGAGTTTTATCCGCGCTACACCGCTTGTTCCCAGACGTGACGCTATTCAGGGAACACCTCTTGTTCCCAGGGGGAGTGTTATCGGCGTCAAACTGCTTGTTCCCAGGGGGAGTTTTATCCGCGCTACACCGCTTCTTCCCGGACGGGACGCTATTCACGAAACACCTCTTCTTCCCAGGGGGAGTTTTATCAGCGTCACACCGCTTGTTCCCGGGGGAGTATTATCAGCGTCACACTGCTTGTTCCCAGGGGGAGTGCTATCTGCGTCACACCACTTGTTCCCAGGGGGAGTATTATCAGCGTCACACTGGTTGTTCCCAGGGGGAGTAATATCGGCGCTACACCGCTTGTTCCCGGACGGGACGCTATAGAGGGAACACCTCTTGTTCCCAGGGGGAGGATTATCAGCATCACACTGCTTGTTCCCGGACGGGACGCTATACAGGGAACACCTCTTGTTACCAGGGGGAGTATTATCAGCGTCACACTGATTGTTCCCGGACGGGACGCTATTCACGAGACACCTCTTCTTCCCCGGGGGAGTGCTATCTGCGTCTCACCGCTTGTTCGCACGGGGAGTATTATCGGCGTCACACTGCTTCTTCCCAGGGGGAGTGCTATCTGCGTCACACCGCTTGTTCCCGGGGGAGTATTATCAGCGTGACACTGCTTGTTCCCAGGGGGAGTTTTATCCACGCTACACCGCTTGTTCCCAGACGTGACGCTATTCAGGGAACACCTCTTGTTCCCAGGGGGAGTGCTATCTGCGTCACACCACTTGTTCCCGGGGGACTATTATCAGCATCAAACTGCTTGTTCCCCAGGGGAGTGCTATCTGCGTCTCACCGCTTGTTCGCACGAGGAGTATTATCGGCGTCACACTGCTTGTTCCCAGGGGGAATAATATCGGCGCTACACCGCTAGTTCCCGGACGGGACGCTATTCAGGGAACACCTCTTGTTCCCAGGGGGAGTTTTATCAGGGTCACACCGCTTGTTCCCGGACGGGACGCTATATAGGGAACACCTCTTGTTCCCAGGGGGAGGATTATCAGCATCACACTGCTTGTTCCCGGACAGGACGCTATACAGGGAACACCTCTTGTTACCAGGGGGAGTATTATCAGCGTCACACTGATTGTTCCCGGACGGGACGCTATTCACGAGACACCTCTTGTTCCCCGGGGGAGTGCTATCTGCGTCTCACCGCTTGTTCGCACGGGGAGTATTATCGGCGTCACACTGCTTCTTCCCAGGGGGAGTGCTATCTGCGTCACACCGCTTGTTCCCGGGGGAGTATTATCAGCGTGACACTGCTTGTTCCCAGGGGGAGTTTTATCCGCGCTACACCGCTTGTTCCCAGACGTGACGCTATTCAGGGAACACCTCTTGTTCCCAGGGGGAGGATTATCAGCATCACATTGCTTGTTCTCGGACGGGACGCTATTCATGAGACACTTCTTGTTCCCATGGGGAGTATTATCAGCGTCACACCGCTTGTTCCCGGACGGGACGCTATTCAGGGAACACCTCTTGTTCCCAGGGGGATGATTATCAGCGTCACACTGCTTGTTCCCAGGGGGAGTTTTATCCGCGCTACACCGCTTATTCCCAGACGGGACGCTATTCACGAAACACCTCTCCTTCCCAGGGGGAGTTTTATCAGCGTCACACCGCTTGTTCCCGGGGGAGTATTATCAGCGTCACACCGCTTGTTCCCGGACGGGACGCTATTCAGGGAACACCTCTTGTTCCCAAGGGGAGTATTATCAGCGTCACACTGCTTGTTCCCAGGGGGAGTTTTATCCGCGCTACACCGCTTCTTCCCGGACGGGACGCTATTCACAAAACACCTCTTCTTCCCAGGGGGAGTTTTATCAGCGTCACACCGCTTGTTCCCGGGGGAGTATTATCAGCGTCACACCACTTGTTCCCAGGGGGAGTATTATCAGCGTCACACTGCTTGTTCCCAGGGGGAGTAATATCGGCGCTACACCGCTTGTTCCCGGACGGGACTCTATATACGGAACACCTCTTGTTCCCAGGGGGAGGATTATCAGCATCACACTGCTTGTACCCGGACGGGACGCTATAGAGGGAACACCTCTTGTTACCAGGGGGAATATTATCAGCGTCTCACTGATTGTTCCCGGACGGGACGCTATTCAGGGAACACCTCTTGTTCCCAGGGGGAGTATTATCGGCGTCACACTGCTTGTTCCCAGGGGGAGTTTTATCCGCTCTACACCGCTTGTTCCCGGGGGAGTATTATCATCGTGACACTGCTTGTTCCCAGGGGGAGTTTTATCCGCGCTACACCGCTTGTTCCCAGACGTGACGCTATTCAGGGAACACCTCTTGTTCCCAGGGGGAGTATTATCGGCGTCACACTGCTTGTTCCCAGGGGGAGTTTTATCCGCGCTACACCGCTTCTTCCCGGACGGGACGCTATTCACGAAACACCTCTTCTTCCCAGGGGGAGTTTTATCAGCGTCACACCGCTTGTTCCCGGGGGAGTATTATCAGCGTCACACTGCTTGTTCCCAGGGGGAGTGCTATCTGCGTCACACCACTTGTTCCCAGGGGGAGTATTATCAGCGTCACACTGCTTGTTCCCAGGGGGAGTAATATCGGCGCTACACCGCTTGTTCCCGGACGGGACGCTATATAGGGAACACCTCTTGTTCCCAGGGGGAGGATTATCAGCATCACACTGCTTGTTCCCGGACGGGACGCTATACAGGGAACACCTCTTGTTACCAGGGGGAGTATTATCAGCGTCACACTGATTGTTCCCGGACGGGACGCTATTCACGAGACACCTCTTGTTCCCCGGGGGAGTGCTATCTGCGTCTCACCGCGTGTTCGCACGGGGAGTATTATCGGCGTCACACTGCTTCTTCCCAGGGGGAGTGCTATCTGCGTCACACCGCTTGTTCCCGGGGGAGTATTATCAGCGTGACACTGCTTGTTCCCAGGGGGAGTTTTATCCGCGCTACACCGCTTGTTCCCAGACGTGACGCTATTCAGGGAACACCTCTTGTTCCCAGGGGGAGTATTATCGGCGTCACACTGCTTGTTCCCAGGGGGAGTTTTATCCGCGCTACACCGCTTCTTCCCGGACGGGACGCTATTCAGGGAACACCTCTTGTTCCCAGGGGGAGGATTATCAGCATCACATTGCTTGTTCCCGGACGGGACGCTATTCACGAGACAATTCTTGTTCCCATGGGGAGTATTATCAGCGTCACACCGCTTGTTCCCGGACGGGACGCTATTCAGGGAACACCTCTTGTTCCCAGGGGGATGATTATCAGCGTCACACTGCTTGTTCCCAGGGGGAGTTTTATCCGCGCTACACCGCTTATTCCCAGACGGGACGCTATTCACGAAACACCTCTTCTTCCCAGGGGGAGTTTTATCAGCGTCACACCGCTTGTTCCCGGGGGAGTATTATCAGCGTCACACCGCTTGTTCCCGGACGGGACGCTATTCAGGGAACACCTCTTGTTCCCAAGGGGAGTATTATCAGCGTCACACTGCTTGTTCCCAGGGGGAGTTTTATCCGCGCTACACCGCTTCTTCCCGGATGGGACGCTATTCACAAAACACCTCTTCTTCCCAGGGGGAGTTTTATCAGCGTCACACCGCTTGTTCCCGGGGGAGTATTATCAGCGTCACACCACTTGTTCCCCGGGGGAGTGCTATCTGCGTCTCACCGCTTGTTCGCACGGGGAGTATTATCGACGTCACACTGCTTCTTCCCAGGGGGAGTGCTATCTGCGTCACACCGCTTGTTCCCGGGGGATTATTATCAGCGTGACACTTCTTGTTCCCAGGGGGAGTTTTATCTGCGCTACACCGCTTCTTCCCGGACGGGACGCTATTCACGAAACACCTCTTCTTCCCAGGGGGAGTTTTATCAGCGTCACACCGCTTGTTCCCGGGGGAGTATTATCAGCGTCACACCGCTTGTTCCCTGGGGGAGTATTATCAGCGTCACACTGCTTGTTCCCAGGGGGAATAATATCGGCGATACACCGCTTGTTCCCGGACGGGACTCTATATACGGAACACCTCTTGTTCCAGGGGGAGGATTATCAGCATCACACTGCTTGTTCCCGGACGGGACGCTATAGAGGGAACACCTCTTGTTACCAGGGGGAGTATTATCAGCGTCACACTGCTTGTTCCCGGACGGGACGCTATTCACGAGACACCTCTTGTTCCCCGGGGGAGTGCTATCTGCGTCTCACCGCTTGTTCGCACGGGGAGTATTATCGGCGTCACACTGCTTGTTCCCAGGGCGAGTGCTATCTGCGTCACACCGCTTGTTCCCGGGGGAGTATTATCAGCGTGACACTGCTTGTTCCCAGGGGGAATAATATCGGCGCTACACCGCTAGTTCCCGGACGGGACGCTATTCAGGGAACACCTCTTGTTCCCAGGGGGAGTTTTATCAGCGTCACACCGCTTGTTCACGGACAGGACGCTATTCAGGGAACACCTCTTGTTCCCAGGGGGAGGATTATCAGCGTCACACTGCTTGTTCCCGGACAGGACGCTATTCAGGGAACACCTCTTGTTCCCAGGGGGAGGATTATCAGCGTCACATTGCTTGTTCCCGGACAGGACGCTATTCAGGGAACACCTCTTGTTCCCAGGGGGATGATTATCAGCGTCACACTGCTTCTTCCCAGGGGGAGTTTTATCCGCGCTACACCGCTTATTCCCAGACGGGACGCTATTCACGAAACACCTCTTCTTCCCAGGGGGAGTTTTATCAGCGTCACACCGCTTGTTCCCGGGGGAGTATTATCAGCGTCACACCGCTTGTTCCCGGACGGGACGCTATTCAGGGAACACCTCTTGTTCCCAAGGGGAGTATTATCAGCGTCACACTGCTTGTTCCCAGGGGGAGTTTTATCCGCGCTACACCGCTTCTTCCCGGACGGGACGCTATTCACGAAACACCTCTTCTTCCCAGGGGGAGTTTTATCAGCGTCACACCGCTTGTTCCCGGGGGAGTATTATCAGCGTCACACCACTTGTTCCCAGGGGGATTATTATCAGCGTCACACTGCTTGTTCCCAGGGGGAGTAATATCGGCGCTACACCGCTTGTTCCCGGACGGGACTCTATATACGGAACACCTCTTGTTCCCAGGGGGAGGATTATCAGCATCACACTGCTTGTTCCCGGACGGGACGCTATACAGGGAACACCTCTTGTTCCCCGGGGGAGTGCTATCTGCGTCTCACCGCTTGTTCGCACGGGGAGTATTATCGGCGTCACACTGCTTCTTCCCAGGGCGAGTGCTATCTGCGTCACACCGCTTGTTCCCGGCGGAGTATTATCAGCGTGACACTGCTTGTTCCCAGGGGGAGTTTTATCCGCGCTACACCGCTTCTTCCCGGACGGGACGCTATTCACGAAACACCTCTTCTTCCCAGGGGGAGTTTTATCAGCGTCACACCGCTTGTTCCCGGGGGAGTATTATCAGCGTCACACTGCTTGTTCCCAGGGGGAGTGCTATCTGCGTCACACCACTTGTTCCCAGGGGGAGTATTATCAGCGTCACACTGCTTGTTCCCAGGGGGAGTAATATCGGCGCTACACCGCTTGTTCCCGGACGGGACGCTATATAGGGAACACCTCTTGTTCCCAGGGGGAGGATTATCAGCATCACACTGCTTGTTCCCGGACGGGACGCTATACAGGGAACACCTCTTGTTACCAGGGGGAGTATTATCAGCGTCACACTGATTGTTCCCGGACGGGACGCTATTCACGAGACACCTCTTGTTCCCCGGGGGAGTGCTATCTGCGTCTCACCGCTTGTTCGCACGGGGAGTATTATCGGCGTCACACTGCTTCTTCCCAGGGGGAGTTTTATCCGCGCTACACCGCTTCTTCCCGGACGGGACGCTATTCACGAAACACCTCTTCTTCCCAGGGGGAGTTTTATCAGCGTCACACCGCTTGTTCCCGGGGGAGTATTATCAGCGTCACACTGCTTGTTCCCAGGGGGAGTGCTATCTGCGTCACACCACTTGTTCCCAGGGGGAGTATTATCAGCGTCACACTGCTTGTTCCCAGGGGGAGTAATATCGGCGCTACACCGCTTGTTCCCGGACGGGACGCTATATAGGGAACACCTCTTGTTCCCAGGGGGAGGATTATCAGCATCACACTGCTTGTTCCCGGACGGGACGCTATACAGGGAACACCTCTTGTTACCAGGGGGAGTATTATCAGCGTCACACTGATTGTTCCCGGACGGGACGCTATTCACGAGATACCTCTTGTTCCCCGGGGGAGTGCTATCTGCGTCTCACCGCTTGTTCGCACGGGGAGTATTATCGGCGTCACACTGCTTCTTCCCAGGGGGAGTGCTATCTGCGTCACACCGCTTGTTCCCGGGGGAGTATTATCAGCGTGACACTGCTTGTTCCCAGGGGGAGTTTTATCCGCGCTACGCCGCTTGTTCCCAGACGTGACGCTATTCAGGGAACACCTCTTGTTCCCAGGGGGAGTATTATCGGCGTCACACTGCTTGTTCCCAGGGGGAGTTTTATCCGCGCTACACCGCTTCTTCCCGGACGGGACGCTATTCAGGGAACACCTCTTGTTCCCAGGGGGAGGATTATCAGCATCACATTGCTTGTTCCCGGACGGGACGCTATTCACGAGACACTTCTTGTTCCCAGGGCGAGTATTATCAGCGTCACACCGCTTGTTCCCGGACGGGACGCTATTCAGGGAACACCTCTTGTTCCCAGGGGGAGTGCTATCTGCGTCACACCACTTGTTCCCGGGGGACTATTATCAGCATCACACTGCTTGTTCCCCAGGTGAGTGCTATCTGCGTCTCACCGCTTGTTCGCACGGGGAGTATTATCGGCGTCACACTGCTTGTTCCCAGGGGGAATAATATCGGCGCTACACCGCTAGTTCCCGGACGGGACGCTATTCAGGGAACACCTCTTGTTCCCAGGGGGAGGATTATCAGCGTCACACCGCTTGTTCACGGACAGGACGCTATTCAGGGAACACCTCTTGTTCCCAGGGGGAGGATTATCAGCGTCACACTGCTTGTTCCCGGACAGGACGCTATTCAGGGAACACCTCTTGTTCCCAGGGGGAGGATTATCAGCGTCACACCGATTGTTCCCGGACGGGACAGTATTCACGAGACACCTCTTGTTCCCCGGGGGAGTGCTATCTGCGTCTCACCGCTTGTTCGCACGGGGAGTATTATCGGCGTCACACTGCTTCTTCCCAGGGGGAGTGCTATCTGCGTCACACCGCTTGTTCCCGGGGGAGTATTTTCAGCGTGACACTGCTTGTTCCCAGGGGGAGTTTTATCCGCGCTACACCGCTTGTTCCCAGACGTGACGCTATTCAGGGAACACCTCTTGTTCCCAGGGGGAGTATTATCGGCGTCACACTGCTTGTTCCCAGGGGGAGTTTTATCCGCGCTACACCGCTTCTTCCCGGACGGGACGCTATTCACGAAACACCTCTTCTTCCCAGGGGGAGTTTTATCAGCGTCACACCGCTTGTTCCCGGGGGAGTATTATCAGCGTCACACTGCTTGTTCCCAGGGGGAGTGCTATCTGCGTCACACCACTTGTTCCCAGGGGGAGTATTATAAGCGTCACACTGCTTGTTCCCAGGGGGAGTAATATCGGCGCTACACCGCTTGTTCCCGGACGGGACGCTATTCACGAAACACCTCTTCTTCCCCGGGGGAGGATTATCAGCATCACACTGCTTGTTCCCGGACGGGACGCTATTCACGAGACACTTCTTGTTCCCAGGGGGAGTTTTATCAGCGTCACACCGCTTGTTCACGGACAGGACGCTATTCAGGGAACAACTCTTGTTCCCAGGGGGAGGATTATCAGCGTCACACTGCTTGTTCCCGGACGGGACGCTATTCACGAGACACTTCTTGTTCCCAGGGGGAGTTTTATCAACGTCACACCGCTTGTTCACGGACAGGACGCTATTCAGGGAACACCTCTTGTTCCCCGGGGGAGATCTGCGTCTCACCGCTTGTTCGCACGGGGAGTATTATCGGCGTCACACTGCTTGTTCCCAGGGGGAGTGCTATCTTCGTCACACCGCTTGTTCCCGGGGGCGTATTATCAGCGTGACACTGCTTGTTCCCAGGGGGAGTTTTATCCGCGCTACACTGCTTATTCCCAGACGGGACGCTATTCACGAAACACCTCTTCTTCCCAGGAGGAGTATTATCAGCGTCACACTGCTTGTTCCCAGGGGGAGTTTTATCCGCGCTACACCGCTTCATCCCGGACGGGACGCTATTCACGAAACACCTCTTCTTCCCAGGGGGAGTTTTATCAGCATCACACCGCTTGTTCCCGGGGGAGTATTATCAGCGTCACACCATTGTTCCCGGGGGAGTATTATCAGCGTCACACTGCTTGTTCCCAGGGGGAGTAATATCGGCGCTACACCGCTTTTTCCCGGACGGGACGCTATATAGGGAACACCTCTTGTTCCCAGGGGGAGGATTATCAGCATCACACTGCTTGTTCCCGGATGGGACGCTATACAGGGAACACCTGTTGTTACCAGGGGGAGTATTATCAGCGTCACACTGCTTGTTCCCGGACGGGACGCTATTCACGAGACACCTCTTGTTCCCCGGGGGAGTGCTATCTGCGCTACACCGCTTGTTCCCGGACGGGACGCTATATAGGGAACACCTCTTGTTCCCAGGGGGAGGATTATCAGCGTCACACTGCTTGTTCACGGACAGGACGCTATTCAGGGAACACCTCTTGTTCCCAGGGGGAGTTTTATCAGCATCACACCGCTTGTTCCCGGGGGAGTATTATCAGCGTCACACCATTGTTCCCGGGGGAGTATTATCAGCGTCACACTGCTTGTTCCCAGGGGGAGTAATATCGGCGCTACACCGCTTGTTCCCGGACGGGACGCTATATAGGGAACACCTCTTGTTCCCAGGGGGAGGATTATCAGCATCACACTGCTTGTTCCCGGACGGGACGCTATACGGGGAACACCTCTTGTTACCAGGGGGAGTATTATCAGCGTCACACTGATTGTTCCCGGACGGGACGCTATTCACGAGACACCTCTTGTTCCCCGGGGGAGTGCTATCTGCGTCTCACCGCTTGTTCGCACGGGGAGTATTATCGGCGTCACACTGCTTCTTCCCAGGGGGAGTGCTATCTGCGTCACACCGCTTGTTCCCGGGGGAGTATTATCAGCGTGACACTGCTTGTTCCCAGGGGGAGTTTTATCCGCGCCACACCGCTTGTTCCCAGACGTGACGCTATTCAGGGAACACCTCTTGTTCCCGGGGGAGTATTATCAGCGTGACACTGCTTGTTCCCAGGGGGAGTTTTATCCGCGCTACACCGCTTGTTCCCAGACGTGACGCTATTCACGAAACACCTCTTCTTCCCAGGGGGAGTTTTATCAGCGTCACACCGCTTGTTCCCGGGGGAGTATTATCAGCGTCACACTGCTTGTTCCCAGGGGGAGTGCTATCTGCGTCACACCACTTGTTCCCAGGGGGAGTATTATCAGCGTCACACTGCTTGTTCCCAGGGGGAGTAATATCGGCGCTACACCGCTTGTTCCCGGACGGGACGCTATATAGGGAACACCTCTTGTTCCCAGGGGGAGGATTATCAGCATCACACTGCTTGTTCCCGGACGGGACGCTATACAGGGAACACCTCTTGTTACCAGGGGGAGTATTATCAGTGTCACACTGATTGTTCCCGGACGGGATGCTATTCACGAGACACCTCTTGTTCCCCGGGGGAGTGCTATCTGCGTCTCACCGCTTGTTCGCACGGGGAGTATTATCGGCGTCACACTGCTTCTTCCCAGGGGGAGTGCTATCTGCGTCACACCGCTTGTTCCCGGGGGAGTATTATCAGCGTGACACTGCTTGTTCCCAGGGGGAGTTTTATCCGCGCTACGCCGCTTGTTCCCAGACGTGACGCTATTCAGGGAACACCTCTTGTTCCCAGGGGGAGTATTATCGGCGTCACACTGCTTGTTCCCAGGGGGAGTTTTATCCGCGCTATACCGCTTCTTCCCGGACGGGACGCTATTCACGAAACACCTCTTCTTCCCAGGGGGAGTTTTATCAGCGTCACACCGCTTGTTCCCGGGGGAGTATTATCAGCGTCACACTGCTTGTTCCCAGGGGGAGTGCTATCTGCGTCACACCACTTGTTCCCAGGGGGAGTATTATAAGCGTCACACTGCTTGTTCCCAGGGGGAGTAATATCGGCGCTACACCGCTTGTTCCCGGACGGGACGCTATTCACGAAACACCTCTTCTTCCCCGGGGGAGGATTATCAGCATCACACTGCTTGTTCCCGGACGGGACGCTATTCACGAGACACTTCTTGTTCCCAGGGGGAGTTTTATCAGCGTCACACCGCTTGTTCACGGACAGGACGCTATTCAGGGAACACCTCTTGTTCCCAGGGGGAGGATTATCAGCGTCACACTGCCTGTTCCCGGACGGGACGCTATACAGGGAACACCTCTTGTTACCAGGGGGATTATTATCAGCTTCACACTGATTGTTCCCAGACGGGACGCTATTCACGAGACACCTATTGTTCCCAGGGGCAGTTTTATCAGCATCACACCGCTTGTTCCCGGACGGGACGCTATTCAGGGAACACCTCTTGTTCCCCGGGGGCGATCTGCGTCTCACCGCTTGTTCGCACGGGGAGTATTATCGGCGTCACACTGCTTGTTCCCAGGGGGAGTGCTATCTTCGTCACACCGCTTGTTCCCGGGGGCGTATTATCAGCATCACACCGCTTGTTCCCGGGGGAGTATTATCAGCGTCACACCATTGTTCCCGGGGGAGTATTATCAGCGTCACACTGCTTGTTCCCAGGGGGAGTAATATCGGCGCTACACCGCTTGTTCCCGGACGGGACGCTATATAGGGAACACCTCTTGTTCCCAGGGGGAGGATTATCAGCATCACACTGCTTGTTCCCGGACGGGACGCTATACGGGGAACACCTCTTGTTACCAGGGGGAGTATTATCAGCGTCACACTGATTGTTCCCGGACGGGACGCTATTCACGAGACACCTCTTGTTCCCCGGGGGAGTGCTATCTGCGTCTCACCGCTTGTTCGCACGGGGAGTATTATCGGCGTCACACTGCTTCTTCCCAGGGGGAGTGCTATCTGCGTCACACCGCTTGTTCCCGGGGGAGTATTATCAGCGTGACACTGCTTGTTCCCAGGGGGAGTTTTATCCGCGCCACACCGCTTGTTCCCAGACGTGACGCTATTCAGGGAACACCTCTTGTTCCCGGGGGAGTATTATCAGCGTGACACTGCTTGTTCCCAGGGGGAGTTTTATCCACGCTACACCGCTTGTTCCCAGACGTGACGCTATTCACGAAACACCTCTTCTTCCCAGGGGGAGTTTTATCAGCGTCACACCGCTTGTTCCCGGGGGAGTATTATCAGCGTCACACTGCTTGTTCCCAGGGGGAGTGCTATCTGCGTCACACCACTTGTTCCCAGGGGGAGTATTATCAGCGTCACACTGCTTGTTCCCAGGGGGAGTAATATCGGCGCTACACCGCTTGTTCCCGGACGGGACGCTATATAGGAAACACCTCTTGTTCCCAGGGGGAGGATTATCAGCATCACACTGCTTGTTCCCGGACGGGACGCTATACAGGGAACACCTCTTGTTACCAGGGGGAGTATTATCAGCGTCACACTGATTGTTCCCGGACGGGATGCTATTCACGAGACACCTCTTGTTCCCCGGGGGAGTGCTATCTGCGTCTCACCGCTTGTTCGCACGGGGAGTATTATCGGCGTCACACTGCTTCTTCCCAGGGGGAGTGCTATCTGCGTCACACCGCTTGTTCCCGGGGGAGTATTATCAGCGTGACACTGCTTGTTCCCAGGGGGAGTTTTATCCGCGCTACGCCGCTTGTTCCCAGACGTGACGCTATTCAGGGAACACCTCTTGTTCCCAGGGGGAGTATTATCGGCGTCACACTGCTTGTTCCCAGGGGGAGTTTTATCCGCGCTATACCGCTTCTTCCCGGACGGGACGCTATTCACGAAACACCTCTTCTTCCCAGGGGGAGTTTTATCAGCGTCACACCGCTTGTTCCCGGGGGAGTATTATCAGCGTCACACTGCTTGTTCCCAGGGGGAGTGCTATCTGCGTCACACCACTTGTTCCCAGGGGGAGTATTATAAGCGTCACACTGCTTGTTCCCAGGGGGAGTAATATCGGCGCTACACCGCTTGTTCCCGGACGGGACGCTATTCACGAAACACCTCTTCTTCCCCGGGGGAGGATTATCAGCATCACACTGCTTGTTCCCGGACGGGACGCTATTCACGAGACACTTCTTGTTCCCAGGGGGAGTTTTATCAGCGTCACACCGCTTGTTCACGGACAGGACGCTATTCAGGGAACACCTCTTGTTCCCAGGGGGAGGATTATCAGCGTCACACTGCTTGTTCCCGGACGGGACGCTATACAGGGAACACCTCTTGTTACCAGGGGGATTATTATCAGCTTCACACTGATTGTTCCCAGACGGGACGCTATTCACGAGACACCTCTTGTTCCCAGGGGCAGTTTTATCAGCATCACACCGCTTGTTCCCGGACGGGACGCTATTCAGGGAACACCTCTTGTTCCCCGGGGGCGATCTGCGTCTCACCGCTTGTTCGCACGGGGAGTATTATCGGCGTCACACTGCTTGTTCCCAGGGGGAGTGCTATCTTCGTCACACCGCTTGTTCCCGGGGGCGTATTATCAGCGTGACACTGCTTGTTCCCAGGGGGAGTTTTATCCGCGCTACACTGCTTATTCCCAGACGGGACGCTATTCACGAAACACCTCTTCTTCCCAGGGGGAGTATTATCAGCGTCACACTGCTTGTTCCCAGGGGGAGTTTTATCCGCGCTACACCGCTTCATCCCGGACGGGACGCTATTCACGAAACACCTCTTCTTCCCAGGGGGAGTTTTATCAGCATCACACCGCTTGTTCCCGGGGGAGTATTATCAGCGTCACACCATTGTTCCCGGGGGAGTATTATCAGCGTCACACTGCTTGTTCCCAGGGGGAGTAATATCGGCGCTACACCGCTTGTTCCCGGACGGGACGCTATATAGGGAACACCTCTTGTTCCCAGGGGGAGGATTATCAGCATCACACTGCTTGTTCCCGGACGGGACGCTATACAGGGAACACCTCTTGTTACCAGGGGGAGTATTATCAGCGTCACACTGCTTGTTCCCGGACGGGACGCTATTCACGAGACACCTCTTGTTCCCCGGGGGAGTGCTATCTGCGCTACACCGCTTGTTCCCGGACGGGACGCTATATAGGGAACACCTCTTGTTCCCAGGGTGAGGATTATCAGCGTCACACCGCTTGTTCACGGACAGGACGCTATTCAGGGAACACCTCTTGTTCCCAGGGGGAGTTTTATCAGCATCACACCGCTTGTTCCCGGGGGAGTATTATCAGCGTCACACCATTGTTCCCGGGGGAGTATTATCAGCGTCACACTGCTTGTTCCCAGGGGGAGTAATATCGGCGCTACACCGCTTGTTCCCGGACGGGACGCTATATAGGGAACACCTCTTGTTCCCAGGGGGAGGATTATCAGCATCACACTGCTTGTTCCCGGACGGGACGCTATACAGGGAACACCTCTTGTTACCAGGGGGAGTATTATCAGCGTCACACTGATTGTTCCCGGACGGGACGCTATTCACGAGACACCTCTTGTTCCCCGGGGGAGTGCTATCTGCGTCTCACCGCTTGTTCGCACGGGGAGTATTATCGGCGTCACACTGCTTCTTCCCAGGGGGAGTGCTATCTGCGTCACACCGCTTGTTCCCGGGGGAGTATTATCAGCGTGACACTGCTTGTTCCCAGGGGGAGTTTTATCCGCGCTACACCGCTTGTTCCCAGACGTGACGCTATTCAGGGAACACCTCTTGTTCCCAGGGGGAGTATTATCGGCGTCACACTGCTTGTTCCCAGGGGGAGTTTTATCCGCGCTACACCGATTCTTCCCGGACGGGATGCTATTCACGAAACACCTCTTCTTCCCAGGGGGAGTTTTATCAGCGTCACACCGCTTGTTCCCGGGGGAGTATTATCAGCGTCACACTGCTTGTTCCCAGGGGGAGTGCTATCTGCGTCACACCACTTGTTCCCAGGGGGAGTATTATCAGCGTCACACTGCTTGTTCCCAGGGGGAGTAATATCGGCGCTACACCGCTTGTTCCCGGACGGGACGCTATTCAGGGATCACCTCTTGTTCCCAGGGGGAGTGCTATCTGCGTCACACCATTTGTTCCCGGGGGACTATTATCAGCATCACACTGCTTGTTCCCCAGGGGAGTGCTATCTGCGTCTCACCGCTTGTTCGCACGCGGAGTATTATCGGCGTCACACTGCTTGTTCCCAGGGGGAATAATATCGGCGCTACACCGCTTGTTCCCGGACGGGACGCTATATAGGGAACACCTCTTGTTCCCAGGGGGAGTATTATCAGCGTCACACTGCTTGTTCCCGGACGGGACGCTATTCACGAGACACCTCTTGTTCCCCGGGGGAGTGCTATCTGCGCTACACCGCTTGTTCCCGGACTGGACGCTATATAGGGAACACCTCTTGTTCCCAGGGGGAGGATTATCAGCGTCACACCGCTTGTTCACGGACAGGACGCTACTCAGGGAACACCTCTTGTTCCCAGGGGGAGTTTTATCAGCATCACACCGCTTGTTCCCGGGGGAGTATTATCAGCGTCACACCATTGTTCCCGGGGGAGTATTATCAGCGTCACACTGCTTGTTCCCAGGGGGAGTAATATCGGCGCTACACCGCTTGTTCCCGGACAGGACGCTATATAGGGAACACCTCTTGTTCCCAGGGGGAGGATTATCAGCATCACACTGCTTGTTCCCGGACGGGACGCTATACAGGGAACACCTCTTGTTACCAGGGGGAGTATTATCAGCGTCACACTGATTGTTCCCGGACGGGACGCTATTCACGAGACACCTCTTGTTCCCCGGGGGAGTGCTATCTGCGTCTCACCGCTTGTTCGCACGGGGAGTATTATCGGCGTCACACTGCTTCTTCCCAGGGGGAGTGCTATCTGCGTCACACCGCTTGTTCCCGGGGAACTATTATCAGCGTGACACTGCTTGTTCCCAGGGGGAGTTTTATCCGCGCTACACCGCTTGTTCCCAGACGTGACGCTATTCAGGGAACACCTCTTGTTCCCAGGGGGAGTATTATCGGCGTCACACTGCTTGTTCCCAGGGGGAGTTTTATCCGCGCTACACCGATTCTTCCCGGACGGGATGCTATTCACGAAACACCTCTTCTTCCCAGGGGGAGTTTTATCAGCGTCACACCGCTTGTTCCCAGGGGAGTATTATCAGCGTCACACTGCTTGTTCCCAGGGGGAGTGCTATCTGCGTCACACCACTTGTTCCCAGGGGGAGTATTATCAGCGTCACACTGCTTGTTCCCAGGGGGAGTAATATCGGCGCTACACCGCTTGTTCCCGGACGGGACGCTATTCAGGGAACACCTCTTGTTCCCAGGGGGAGTGCTATCTGCGTCACACCATTTGTTCCCGGGGGACTATTATCAGCATCACACTGCTTGTTCCCCAGGGGAGTGCTATCTGCGTCTCACCGCTTGTTCCCAGGGGGAATAATATCGGCGCTACACCGCTAGTTCCCGGACGGGACGCTATTCAGGGAACACCTCTTGTTCCCAGGGGGAGGATTATCAGCGTCACACTGCTTGTTCCCGGACGGGACGCTATACAGGGAACACCTCTTGTTACCAGGGGGAGTATTATCAGCTTCACACTGATTGTTCCCGGACGGGACGCTATTCACGAGACACCTCTTGTTCCCAGAGGGAGTTTTATCAGCATCACACCGCTTGTTCCTGGACGGGACGCTATTCAGGGAACACCTCTTGTTCCCCGGGGGAGATCTTCGTCACACCGCTTGTTCCCGGGGGAGTATTATCAGCGTGACACTGCTTGTTCCCAGGGGGAGTTTTATCCGCGCTACACCGCTTATTCCCAGACGGGACGCTATTCACGAAACACCTCTTCTTCCCAGGGGGAGTTTTATCAGCGTCACACCGCTTGTTCCCGGGGTAGTATTATCAGCGTCACACCACTTGTTCCCAGGGGGAGTATTATCAGCGTCACACTGCTTGTTCCCAGGGGGAGTAATATCGGCGCTACACCGCTTGTTCCCGGACGGGACGCTATATAGGGAACACCTCTTGTTCCCAGGGGGAGGATTATCAGCATCACACTGCTTGTTCCCGGACGGGACGCTATACAGGGAACACCTCTTGTTACCAGGGGGAGTATTATCAGCGTCACACTGATTGTTCCCGGACGGGACGCTATTCACGAGACACCTCTTGTTCCCCGGGGGAGTGCTATCTGCGTCTCACCGCTTGTTCGCACGGGGAGTATTATCGGCGTCACACTGTTTCTTCCCAGGGGGAGTGCTATCTGCGTCACACCGCTTGTTCCCGGGGGAGTATTATCAGCGTGACACTGCTTGTTCCCAGGGGGAGTTTTATCCGCGCTACACCGCTTGTTCCCAGACGTGACGCTATTCAGGGAACACCTCTTGTTCCCAGGGGGAGTATTATCGGCGTCACACTGCTTGTTCCCAGGGGGAGTTTTATCCGCGCTACACCGCTTCTTCCCGGACGGGACGCTATTCACGAAACACCTCTTCTTCCCAGGGGGAGTTTTATCAGCATCACAGCGCTTGTTCCCGGGGGAGTATTATCAGCGTCACACTGCTTGTTCCCAGGGGGAGTGCTATCTGCGTCACACCACTTGTTCCCAGGGGGAGTATTATCAGCGTCACACTGCTTGTTCCCAGGGGGAGTAATATCGGCGCTACACCGCTTGTTCCCGGACGGGACGCTATTCAGGGAACACCTCTTGTTCCCAGGGGGAGGATTATCAGCATCACACTGCTTGTTCCCGGACGGGACGCTATACAGGGAACACCTCTTGTTACCAGGGGGAGTATTATCAGCGTCACACTGCTTGTTCTCGGACGGGACGCTATACAGGGAACACCTCTTGTTACCAGGGGGAGTATTATCAGCGTCACACTGATTGTTCCCAGACGGGACGCTATTCACGAGACACCTCTTGTTCCCAGGGGCAGTTTTATCACCTCACACCACTTGTTCCCGGACGGGACGCTATTCAGGGAACACCTCTTGTTCCCAGGGGGAGTGCTATCTGCGTCACACCACTTGTTCCCGGGGGACTATTATCAGCATCACACTGCTTGTTCCCCGGGGGAGTGCTATCTGCGTCTCACCGCTTGTTCGCACGGGGAGTATTATCGGTGTCACACTGCTTGTTCCCAGGGGGAGTAATATCGGTGTCACACCGCTTGTTCCCGGACGGGACGCTATTCAGGGAACACCTCTTGTTCCCCAGGGGTGTGCTATCTGCGTCACACCACTTGTTCCCGGGGGACTATTATCAGCATCACACTGCTTGTTCCCCGGGAGAGTGCTATCTGCGTCTCACCGCTTGTTCGCACGGGGAGTATTATCGGCGTCACACTGCTTGTTCCCAGGAGGAGTAATATCGGCGCTACACCGCTTGTTCCCGGACTGGACGCTATTCAGGGAACACCTCTTGTTCCCAGGGGGAGGATTATCAGCATCACACTGCTGGTTCCCAGACGGGACGCTATACAGGGAACACCTCTTGTTACCAGGGGGAGTATTATCAGCGTCACACTGATTGTTCCCGGACGGGACGCTATTCACGAGACACCTCTTGTTACCAGGGGGAGTATTATCAGCGTCACACTGATTGTTCCCAGACGGGACGCTATTCACGAGACACCTCTTGTTCCCAGGGGCAGTTTTATCAGGATCACACCGCTTGTTCCCGGACGGGACGCTATTCAGGGAACACCTCTTGTTCCCAGGGGGAGTATTATCAGCGTCACACTGCTTGTTCCCGGACGGGACGCTATAAAGGGAACACCTCTTGTTCCCAGGGGGAGTGCTAGCTGTGTCACACCACTTGTTCCCGAGGGACTATTATCAGCATCACACTGCTTGTTCCCAGGACGGGACGCTATTCACGAGACACCTCTTGTTCCCAGGGGGAGTTTTATCAGCATCACACCGCTTGTTCCCCAGGGGAGTGCTATCTGCGTTACACCGCTTGTTCATGCTTGGCTTTTCAGCTGGTCTCGCAGAAGAACTGTCCAGGAGCCTTAGCTGGAGGAGAAAGTGGCAGACGTGGACCCGAGCAGCTTGGGCATCCTTCTAAGCAGATGTGAGCATTCCTCTGCTTTCTGGCTGCCGCATAATTGGCTGAGAGTAAGTGGTGAGTGCTTTTGAATTCCTCATTTGTACTCGCTGTAGTAGTCTTCACAGGCCGTGTGCTTCGTCGTTTGGTACGGGCCTCTGTGGGGATTAGGTTGAGGAAGGGACCAGAGTTCTTCTGTGCACAGTGACTATGTCGGGTGCTGTTGGAAGGGGTGATTTTTGGTTGTAATACTAAAGGTGTAATGGTGGGAGGGCAGAGGGGGAGCCCTGTCGTGTGGGAGAGGCAAAAAGAAGAGATTACACGATGTTGCCTACTGAGATGGTAACTTCCTTGTTTTTTCCCCTCGTGCTGGGTTTAGTACCAAGGGAGAAGTCGTTATGCGTCAGTCTACTGCCCTCATGCGATGGAAAGTGAGAGTGACGAGATTGCAAGCGTTGTTAATGCCATGCAAAAGCTGTCCATCTGGGAGTGAGATAAGTGTCTATTTTGGTGATTGCTATAGTCACGGGCCTCCTTGCTCCTGGTAGGGATGTCCTGTTAGCTGAGGGCTGGGTTTGTAAGAAAATGTTTGTGACTGGCTGTGGTTACGAGGAAAATAAGGTCCCCATTTTCTGTGGCTGATGATCTCTCTGGTCAGAAGCAGTGTGTCCTCCGCAGCAGAAGGTTGCATCTAGTAGGATGACTCCAGGTGGTAAGTTGCTTGCCTTCCTCCCATGTTTTTTTCTCTCTCTCTTCTCTAGTGTGTTGGCCAACAAACACACACTGTATCTCTCTCTCTCTGTGTCCTTGCCTTTCCTTGTGCTGTTTCCCTTTGTAGGACATGGGCAGACCTGTTAAGATTTGCATCCTCACAGGCTATGTCTTGGGAGCCATGGAGGAGGAGGAGGGGACGAAAATCATGCAGGGAAGTGGGTGCAAGAGTGGAGCGGTGGCTGTAGGTGTTAACTCAGTTTCTGTACATTGAGTGGGGCTCATGTACATAGGACGGAAGAGGTCGGCAGGGACGGGGGCAAGCTTTGAAGCACCAATAGAGCTTTTTGTAGTGATGGTTCCTGCTTGGTTTTTGCAGCTGCTCTTGCAGAGGAATTGTCCAGGAGCCCCAACGGGAGGAGAAACTGGCAGAGATGTACCTGAGCAGCTTGGGCATCCTTCTAAGCAGATGTGAGCATTCCTCAGCTTTCTGGCTGCCGCATAACTGGCTGTGAGTCCTTTGAATTCCTCATCCGTACTTGCTGTAGTATTCTTCACAGGCCGTGTGCGTCCTCATTGGGTACTGTTAGAGGGGAAAAGACTGAAAGGCAAAGGAGGAGTATGATATAAGATAAGAGTCCCTTATGCTTTCTGTCTCCCTTGGTTTGGCCTCCCTGTCCAGAATCTGTCATCTGGTAGGATCCCTCCCCTGGCAGAGAGGACCCCTCCCACCCTGAATCATGAGGAGTCAATCAGTAAAGGTAAAATCAAATGAAGTGTATTGAAAGGTTTATAACAAAGTGTGGGACAAATAAGAAGGGGAATAAACCACAAAATTGTGCAATACAGTGATTACATCCAAACTCAACCCTATAAACAGATACACAAAAACCTTCTTCACAGATCAAAGTGATGGCAGGTGCTTGGGACCTCAATCCTCTGGCTAATGGCAAGCCTTTGGAGAGGAGCTTCAAGGAGTCTCTTGATGTTCATTTGGGATCACAGGAAAAGTAGATGATGCGTTCAGGAAAACAGATGACAAAGGTACGTGTGTATTGTATCTTCTTCTCCCTTTCTTTGCAGATGAGGAAGCTGTTGGAGGAAAATCCCCAGCCCTTCTATCACTAGGATGGATAGATGCCTGCAGGTAAGACCCATGACCCGTGACCGTCCCTGGCTGCCACCCAGATGGATAGCCCTGAGGCTGTGTTCAGGGCAGCCTTTATACATTTGTCTGGGAAACCCCTTAGGAAAGCTGGTTCTGACTGGAAGTTGTTTACAACTCCAGGAGAACTAAAAGAGTGGGAAACTTAACCTATAGCTCATGTGAGGACAAAACTCCATTTTGAAAACAATATGGATTCCTATAATATGAAAGTGAACCCTACCTAACAATCGGATCCTTGGAGATGTTATAGCAGCTCCAAATAACATTGAACTATCAAAATATCAAACCATTAACCCTAGAGCATTAATATCAAAAGGTTCCACCTTCTTTTTCTTTCTTTTACGCTTCAATCGGTACAGGCTAACGTTAAGACCTATTACATAGACTATCAAAATACCTTGACTAATTAACAAAACCACAATTGGGTGTAAAAGGATGTATCACGCTGACCTTATGTTTCCCAGCAGTAGGTAGGGGAGGTCTCATCCCTAAATCTTTTTGAGATACGTTTTATCTGTGAGACAGAATGTTGAGCTGAGAAGAGTTTTTTGCCCTTCAATCTTCAGGCTATCTAGGTATTGAGCCATCTTCTGGTGATGTAGAAGCTTGCTAATGGCTTCTACATTTGCCCCAATATTAATTGGTGTTAACACATCATACTGTTTATATACACCATACAAGTTATCAGTATACACATTATGTACTGTTATATTGATGTCACAACCAGTAAGCTGCATAGCTTGACATATACATACGTTTGCTATCCCTAGTTTCTTCAAGTGATTGCTCATGTGTCTTCAACAGTAGGTGTGCGTGCTCGCCATGGGCACTGGTGCTGGAAGTTTTTTAGCAGTACCCACGGGGAGAGTGCTGCTGCGACCCTTGGAGTGGCGCCTCTATAGCCATGTGCTCCCCCCCACCCTCAGTTTCTCCTTGCCGCCAGTGAGGGTGTGTCGGAACTCCTTGCTCCAGCTTTCCTTGCTGCAGCTTGTCCCAGAACTTGTTGTTCGTGTTAGTAGTACCTGTCTTAGTTAGCGTTCGGGCCGGGGCACACCCCATGCTCCAGGGTTTAAATCATGCGACTCCTATAGGCGTTTGATGCCCAGAAGTGACCCACACGTCGATTGTCTCTGCTGATTGGGCAAATCCCACATAAGTGACTGCTGCAAAATCTGCGGGTCCTTCAAGCCCAGAACCAAAAAAGAAAGAGACATTAGACTTCGGGCCTGTCTCAGTGAGTCAGCACTGGGTCTGACCCCGGTGTGCCGAGCAGATTCGGCACTGAGCATCTCGTCTTTGGTGTGCAGCGATCCCCTGGCACCTTCCGGTGGCAGGCACTGCTCCCCCTCAAAGAAACAGAGAAAGGCACCGTCTTTTCAGCCAGAGCCGGCTCTAGGCACCAGCAAACCAAGCACATGCTTGGGGCGGCACATTTTCAGGGGTGGCATTCTGGCCATCCTTTGTTTATTTTCATTTTTTTTGGTTGGAGTGGCAAAAGCCTAGAGCTGGCCCTGGCGGCAGCAGCAGCGTGTCGTGCGCGGTGGGCACCCTGGGGCTGCTGTGGTTCGCCGGCCACGGACCATGCAGTCGGGGAGCAGTGCCTGCACCTTGTGGGCTCTGAGCGTGGGACACTCAGGCTGGGGGCTGCCCCGCATGGTGCACGGAGCTGCCTGTAGGTGCCGCAGGGTGGCTGCCCCCCAGCGCCACAGGTGGGGCTGGGCGAAGGGCCTGAGTTGCCCAGGGGCCGCGGCAGGATGTGTAGGAGCAGTAGCAGGGCCAGACAGGGGACCGGTGCCCGGGGTGCTGCTGTGTGGGGCCTGCGTCCCACTATCTGGGGCGCTGCTCCCTCTGAGGCTGCCCTGCCCTGGTTCCTCAGCCCCCTGCCGGGGCGGTCCCCCCGGCTGTGCCCTCCCGAGTCCTGGCAGCCCCAGCTGGAGGGATCCTGTGGTGAGGCGCAGCCTGGGAGCCCTGCTGCTTACCCCGACCCTGCCAGTGCCGGATCAGCTGGAGGTGAGGGGGGAGTAGGTGGAGTCAGCACTGGTGTGGGGGGAGTCCAGGGATGGGGTGGGGAGCACCCAAAATTATTTTTGCATTGGGCAGCAAAAAACTTAGAGCTGGTCCTGTTCTCAGTGGCGTCGAGAGAGAGAAAAGGGGAGAGGCTAGACCAATGTCGGGCGGCCCTAGTTCCGTCACCGGGCTCCAGAGCTCTGTTGAGCGGAGCAGCCCAGTCGTGTCGATGCAGGCCTCTCCAGATGCCCGGATGCCTTCGACGCTGGAGGACTTCCAGGTGACCTGAAACATTATGACTCTGCAGGTGCCCGGGGCACCACTGGTACCAGGGCCCCGTTCTGGAGGTAAGCTGCTGCTGGGCTCTAGGCAGTCAACCCCGACTGGATGCAGATCCAGGTCAGGGGACTGGTCTGGGGCCCGCTTGCCACTCAGCATCCTGTCTGGACACAGTCTGCAGCCTCGGCTGTCGTCGCCAGCTTGGTTGTCTGGTCGGGTGCTGTTGGATTGGAGTTCCAGACACTGCTCCATGCAGAGCAGAGAGTATCAACGGGACAGGCACAGGCGGCCTAAATGGTCCCATTCTAGTTGGAGCTACCAGCTCTGTGTTGTCGCAGTGTCTCGAGAAGCAGTAGCTCGAGGCGGCACTGTTCCTCGACGTTGGAGTCCTGGTCCTGAGGAAGGTGTTGCCTTCGACACTGTAGATCCTACCGCTCGCATGGTACCGACAGGTCGCTGTTAACACCGACCTCGGCCTACACACGGCCCCCCACTTCCCAACCTGGCCAATCTGACCAGCTGATGCCTCCGGTGCCGCAGCAAGTACAGTGGTGTCAGTGGACCCCTTGGCCCCCCATGCACGCCCAACTGAGGGCTTGCTCAGTGGCAGGGGTGTCGGAAGCTCCCTCCAGCACACTATTCAGGCCTCCAAGGGATAGATTGGTGGATCCTGCGACGCTGGCTGATGTGCAGAGCTCGGGTCCTCCCCTGTGCCGGATGCCAAGGTTGCAGCCCCACCTCCCTCTGTACCACAGGAGGACATTAGGGCTCACCAGGAGCTGCTGAAGCGAGTAGCGTCAAGCGTCCAACTCCAAGCTGAGAAGATGGAGGAACCCTCAGACTCGCTGTTCAATGTCCTCTCGTCCTTGGTACCGGGCAGAGTGGTCCTATTGCTGCACGAAGGGGTGGCTAACATTTCTAAAGTCCTCTGGCAAACTCCGGCCCCCCTTGCGCCAATGAGAAGCCTAAACCACAGGCTCCCGCCCTGGCTCCCCAGTCAAGATATAAGCCCGCCTATAAAAGGTCCAAGACACAAAAGAGACAACTTCAGCGACAGTCCTGCTCTGCCCCGCAGCCTGGGCTCTCGAGGGGCGAGCAGCAGAGCAAGAGGCGGTTGTGACTGGTTGCAGGAGGGTACCTGGCTGCCTCCCGAGGAGACTCTCCTACCGATAACGTTTGCCTTCAGCAACCACTTGTGGAATGGTCCCATATAACATCGGACTGTTGGGTCCTAAGCACCGTTTCCCAGGGCTACATGCTCCAGTTGTCTCACCCGCTGTCACGGAGTGTGGGGCAGTCAGGCCCGTGCACCCCTCTGCCTGGGATTCACTGTGACGCTCAGCCAGCCAGCAGAACAGAAGGTTCATTAGGGACGCTAGGAGCACAGTGCAAACAGAGCTGGTCAGTACAAACAGGACCCCTCAGCTGGGCCCTTCTGCGGGGCAGGCAGCCTGGGGGCTCCCTGCATTTCACCACCCAGCTGCAAATTGGGGGGCGGGGCAGGGAGGCCAGACACTGTCTGCGCCTCCCCCTCCCCAACCAGCTCCCAACTGGGACCTCTCTAGCCCCTCCTTTGCCTTTGTTTCCTTCCTGGGACAGGAGGTCACCTGATCCCTTTGTTCTTTAACACCTTCAGCTCCCACCTTTGCAGAGAAGGGGCCCAGGCCATCAGTTGCCAGGAGACAGTGTGTCAGATGTTCTCTGTCATCACACTGGTCTTCTAGGGCTCCGCAACAATCACCCCTTATTCTCACCGCCTAGAGACTCAAGAAATGCACAGGGGAAACTGAGGCATACACACAGCACTCAGAGGAAACACCAAGAACTGTCCCATTCCATCACACCCACCCTCCCATCCCGCTCCCTGGGACAGCAGGGGAGACCTGTCACATGTACCCCTGCATGGTGTGCCACGCCAGACTGGATGAGGCCACTCCAGGTCTGGCTGGCCTCAGAGTTCTCTCAGGCCTGGGACAGGCTGGACAAAGTCCTCATGGTACCGGTGCTGGTGATCACCTTGCTACAATGGTGGTCCTGTCCAGTCAATATGCTCCAGGGGATTCCCTTCTGGGACCCGCTCCCATCGGTGGACCTAGCGTTGGATGTGTTGGACTTGGGCTAGGGGCCTCACATAGGGAACTCACAGACCGAAGGGATATGGTCGGCCTCAGAGTTCACATAAATAAAACCCTTCACATAAATGTCAGGGAACTCAGGGCAATACGCTTGGCCTGTGTGGCGTTCAGGTCACAGCTGTGCGGCAGGGTGGTCAGAGTACTCACGGACAACACTGCTGTGATGTTTTACATCAACAGGCAAGGTGGGACGAGGTCCTTGTCCCTCTGCCAGGAAGCCCTCAGCCTCTGGGAGTTCTGTATAGCCCACGACATCTCCCTCAGGGCTTTCCACCTGCCAGGAGTCGACAACTACCAGGCCGATCGCCTGAGCAGGGTTTTTTCCTCTCAACACGAGTGGTTGACCTCCAAGCGGAGCGCTCGCCAGCTCTTCCGAGTGTGGGGCACTCCCCATGTAGACCTGTTTGTGACCCGACAGCAGCGGTGTTGCCACCAGTTCTGTTCGAGGGGCGGGGTGAGGAGGGATGCAATCTCAGATGCCTTCCTACTGTCATGGTCAGGCCAACTTCTCTACGCCTTTCCTCCATTTCCTCTCATCGGCAAGGTCCTGGAGAAAGTGAAAATGGACAAGGCATGCGTCGGCCTGATCCTGGCAGCATTGGTATGGGACCCTCCTGGGCTTGCTGGTGGCCCCTCCGTGGCCATTGCCGCTCTCCCAGGACCAGGGCCGCCTCTTCCACCCTACCTTGGCCACCCTACATTTGACAGCATGGCTGCATGCGGAGGAGAGAAGGTGTTTGGAAAGGGTCAGGCGTGTCCTCCTAGAAAGTAGGAAGTCATCCATGCGCTGAGCCTACCTGGTGAAGTGGTCCAGGTGGGTGGGTGAGTGGGGTACCTCCCTGAGGTGTGCCCCACTCCAGCTTATCCTCGAGTATCGCCTTCACCTTAGAACTCAAGGTCTAGCACCTTCCTCCGTCAGGGTGCACCTGGCAACTATATCGGTGTTTAATCCGCCGGTCCAGGGTTTCTTGCCATGCTATGACTGGGTAGTTCCTCAAGGGGCTAGACTGGTCCTTTCCATATGCTAGTACCCCTGTTCCTCAGTGGGATCTAAACTTAGTGTTATCCCGCCTCACGGGGCCCCTGTTTGAGCCCCTGGCCACATGCTCGTGGTCTCACCTTTCATGGAAGGTAACCTTTCTCGTGGCTATCACATCAGCCCGGTGGGTTTCAGAGCTCAGGGCCCTGACCTGTGGATTCCCCCCCCCCCCAACATGGTCTTTCACAAGGGAAAGGTTCAGCTCCGCCCACATCCTGCATTGCTCCCTAAGGTGATTTCCACCTTCACCTGGGCCAGGACATCTTCCTGCCTGTCGTCTGCCCCAAACCTCGTGCCTGTGATGCTGAACGCTGCCTCCATATGCTCGATGTGTGCAGGGTACTGGCTTTTTATCTGGATTGGACTAAGCCGTTCTGCAGGTCTTTGTAACTATTTGTTGCTTCAGCTGAGTGTATGAAGAATCAACTGATCTCCACCCAGAGGCTTTCCTGGCGGACTGCTTCATGCATCCACACATTCTACAACCTAGCAGGGGTTCCCTTGCCACCTATTGTGAGGGCACAGTGGACAAAGGCTCAGACCTTGTCAGCTGCCTTTGTGGCCCATGTCCCTATCCAGGACATCTGTAGAGCCGCTACCTGGTCCTCAGTTCACACGTTCACCTTGCACTATGCAATTGTCTCCCACGCCAGGGATGATGCTGGTTTTGGTAGGGATGTACTTCAACCAGGGCATCTGTGAACTCCTACCCACCTCCATCAGACATAGCTTGCAATCACCTACTGTGGAATAGACCTGAGCAAGCAGTCGAAGAAGAAAGGACAGTTACCTGTTCCATAACTGGTGTTCTTTGAGATGTGTGGCTCATGTGTATTCTACATCCCGCTCTCCTTCTCCTCTGTCGGAGTAGGTCTGGCAAGAAGGAACAGAGGGTGGGGGGAGCGCACGGCTCCCCTTATAGCGCTGTAGAGGTGCCACCCCAGGGGTTGCAGCAGCGCTCCCTCGACGGGTACTGCTAAGGGGAAAACATCCAGCACCGGTGCACAGGGTGAGCATGCACACCTCCTGTGGAATACACATGAGCAAGACATCTCGAAGAACCCCAGTTATGGAACAGGTTACTGTCCTTTCATACATAGTCTCCAGGTTGTGAATTACTATACAGCATGAATGCTGGCAACCAGCCAGTTACACTGCAGAAAAACAGCCAATTCCCAATCTCAGATCCTCCCCCCTCCCCAGGTGGGTGGCTGGAGAGTGGTGGCTGATAGCTAGGCACCCAGCTGTAAGGGGCTGTACAGTGCAGAACCATGCCAGGTCAGCACCCGCTCCTCTCTGTCTGCCCAGCTCTGAAGGCAGAGCACAAGTAAGGGTGGCATGGTATGGCGAGGGAGGTTGTCTCAGCCTGCAATATTTACAAAGGGGGTTCCAACCAAAAGGTTTGAGATCCTCTGTTCTAAATTATTACAAGTACTGAGGCATAAAAGTGAGAATTGGTTAAAATGAAAATAAGATAAAATGCAAAGTAATACCTAACTTAGCAAGTTAAATTGATTCAAAGCTAAGCTCTTTCTTACCATATGCCTCTCTCAGTCTGTGCTGTCTGGAGGCCTCCAGGCTAGGACCCATCCACCGGTTGTGTTTCTTTAGGTGGTGGTGTTGCTGCTAGGAGTGGAGAGGAGTGGAGGAGAAGAATAGAGGTGATTTTTCCTCTCTCCTTATACATTTGTTCTCTTTTAGAGGATAATATCCCTTTGGGGTTCAGGTGAGAAGAGGCCTGGGGAATGGAAAGCCCCAACTGTGTCTTTACATATTGGCAAAATTCTTGTTCACACCCTTCTTCCTGCCAAAAAAATGGCTGTTTATCCAGGTGCTATTTCACACTAGCCAGGTATCAGCATAGTGAAGCAGACTAAGATGTTGGCTAGCCCTCTGCCTCTAGGGAAGTGGCCTGTGCCTGTTTTTCTAAACTGAGTAATGCCATACAGTAGAATGTTATCATTTTATCATCCTGGTAAAATATGTCTGGTAACATTGTATGGAATGTTCAGCAGATTGAGTTTTCAAACGATACCTCACAAGACATAGTTAAACTGTACTGCTACAAAGATAAATTTTGTACATTCATCCTTTTTCCAAGATGTTACCATATAGTTATTATAGTAGGTAAGGGCTTTATCAAATTGTGTAGATACTGAGTTGTATTTATTAATGACATTGACTTTTGATGCATGTATTTAAGTAAAATCATTTGAAAAACAACAAAACTCTTAGGTGCATGTGGTTATATGGGTGCACACACATGTTCTAGGAGGTGGGGTGATTGGATTGATCCATGCACATCTATCAATTTGTATCAAATATAAATGTTTAGATTATGTAGTTACATAATAGGGACTTGTAGGTTCATTTTAGCCAATAGCTAAATACAAAAAACAACGTTGATCTCTCTCATTTAAAAGAAAAGCAGGATGGTTTTAACTATATTTTTTTAGTTAAGTCTTTTGATTTGTTGAGGGTCATTGTTAATTTTCATTTTAGTAGTTTTGTGTGTTTCTTCTTTGAGTGATTGCTCATGTTTATTCCATAGTAGGTGTGCATGCTCGCCATGTGCATCGGTGCCAGAAGTTTTTCCCTTAGCAGTATGTGTAGGGGGGAGCGCCGCCACTATAGCGCTATATAGGGGACTGCGCGCTCCCCCCACCCTCAGTTCCTTTTTGCTGCCAGTGTAGGTGCGTTGGAACGTCTGCTCCAGCTTCATTGCTGCAGCCTTTTTTCCTAGAACTGTGTTTGTTGTTCGTTATTAGTGGTATCTTTGGTTAGTTTGTGAGTTAGTTCAGTTTAGTTAGTGTCCGGGCCGGGGCATGCCCCAGACCCCGGGCTTCAAATCATGCGAGTCCTGCAGGCGCTTTATGCCTAGAAGTGACCTGCAGTCAGCTTGTCTCCGTTGCCTGGGTGAGTCCCACGTCAGCGCATGCTGCAAAATTTGCAGGTCCTTTAAACCAAGAACCAAAAACGACAGAGACATTTGACTCCGGGCCCTCCTCATGGAATCCGCGTTGGCTCCTACCCTGGTGTGCCAAGCGGAATTGGTACCTTGTCCTCAGTGTGTGGTGATCCCCCGGCATCCTTGAGTGACTGGCACCACTCACTGTTGCAAGGGCAGAGGAAGGCACTGTCTACGCATCGTCGTCGAGGCAAGGATAAGGGAGAGGCTCGACCCGTGTGCGGCAGCCGGAATTCTCCCATGGGCCCCATCGCTCCGACTCAGGCTGAGTGGAGTAGCCTGGTTTCTTTGACGCAGGCCTCTCCGGCTGCCCGAATGCAGCCGCGGAGCACTGCCTCCATACGTTGGATGTGTGCGGTGTGCTGGCTTTCTACTTGGATCGGACTAAGCCGTTGCGTAGGTCCCCGCAACTCTTTGTTGCCTCAGCCGAGCGTATGAGGGGGTCAGCCAATCTCTACCCAGAGGCTTTCCCGGTGGATCACTTCATGCATTCACACATGCTACGAGTTAGCGAAAGTCCGCTCACCGCCTATCGTGAGGGCACACTCGACCAGGGTGCAAGCCTCGTTGGCCGCCTTTGTAGCCCATGTCCCTATCCAGGACATCTGTAGGGCCGCTACCTGGTCCTTGGTTCACACGTTCACCTCACATTATGCGATCGTCTCCCATGCTAGGGATGATGCTGGCTTTGGTAGAGCTGTGCTCCAGCCTGACAAGGTATGAACTCCTACCCATCTCCATGACATATTGCTTGGAATCACCTACTGTGGAAAAGACATGAGCAATCACTCGAAGAAGAAAGGACAGTTACCTGTTCCGTAACTGGTGTTCTTCGAGATGTGTTGCTCAGGTCTATTCCACATCCCGCCCTCCTTCTGCTCTGTTGGAGTTGGTCCGGCAAGAAGGAACTGAGGGTGGGGGGAGTGCGCAATAGCGGCGCCACTCCAGGGGTCACAGCGGTGCTCCCCCCTACGGATACTGCTAAGGGAAAAACTGCCGGCACCGATGCACGTGGCGAGCACGCACACCTACTGTGGAATAGTCCTGAGCAACACATCTCGAAGAATGCCAGTTACGGAACAAGTAACTGTCCTTTCACCCATCAAGATGAAGGTGGTAGTCTTTCCAGATTAAAAAATATATTATAACCTACAACCATCCAATTATATTTTGTTTTTGTGAATTACTGTTTTGTCTTGAATCCATGTAGCTGCACATTGTCTTTTCCTGATAAATTAACAATCAGTTTTAAAGTGTTTGAATCCATACCAGTGTTTTTTGGCATCCAAGGCTGATTACATCTTTTGTTTCTTCAAGGGTGAAAAGAAACAAAATGTAATGTAATGAGATTTACTGTGATTCCTTGCTCTGGGTTAGGCATTTTATCATGAGAAATCCAACAAATATTTTCAGCTTATTGAGCTGATGGTTTCAGAGAGGAGAAAGTTCAAGTAGGGTTGATATTCTTAAAGATTACAAGGAGACTTTTCAAATTACAATCAGTCAAACGAGAGCATAACTGTGAGGTGCTTAATTGTCACCTGTTATATTCTAGCAGTGTTCCGATTTAGTTCTGTTTTCACTGCCTTGTCTTCCTTCTCTTTGAGGGCATGGCTACACTTGCAGATGTGTAGAGCCCTTTGAGTTAAACCAGCCTTTGGAGAGCATAGTAGGGAAAGTGCTGCAGTCTGTCCACACTGACAGCTGCAAGCGCATTGGCGTGGCCACATTTGCAGCACTTGCAGTGGCATTGGGAGTGGTGCATTATGGGCAGCTATCCCACAGAGCACCTCTTCCTATTCTGGCGCTGTGGCTTGTGGGAAGGGGGCGGGGGTGCTGGTGCGGGTGCATTCTGGGTCCTGTCCCAATGGCCTGTGATGCATCAGTTCACATTCCAGTGGTTCCGTCCACATCTTTCAACGTTGTTTGTACTGCACGTTCTGTCTCCCATTTTGGTCTGCAGGAATGGAGCTTGAACTGCTGAGGAATATGCTGATGAGTCTCACCAGCACATCACGTTCGGCAGTCAAGTTACTCATTAAGATCCAAACTGACAGTGAGGACTCAGATGATGATATCGACTTGAGTAACGCATATGACGTGAGATTGCTTGTGGCATTCGTGGACATGCTCACCACCGTAGAATGCTGCTTTGGGGCTCGGGAAACAATCACTGAGTGGTGGGATCACATAGTCATGCAAGTCTGGGATGACGAGCAGTGGCTGCAGAACTTTCGGATGAGAAAAGCCACTTCCAGGGGACTGTTTGAGGAGCTTGCCCCCACCCTGCGGTGCAAGCACATGAGATTAAGAGCTACCGTGATGGTGGAGAAGCGGGTGGCTATTGCAGTCTGGAAGCTGGCAACTCCGATCGGTCGCTAACCAGTTTGGAGTGGGAAAGTCGACCGTTGGAATTGTGTTGATACAAGTTTGCAGGGCCATTAATCGCATCCTGCTCAGAAGAACTGTGACTCTGGATAACGTGCATGACACTGTGCCTGGCTTTGCACAAATGGGTTTCCCTAAAGGTGGAGTGGAGGGGTGATAGATGGTATGCATATTCCAATTCTGGCACCAGCTCACCTAGCCTCCAAGTATGTTAATCAGAGGTGGTATTTCTCTATGGTTCTCCAGGTGCTTGTGGATCACTGTGGGCATTTCATTGACATTAACGCAGGCTGGCCTCGAAAGGTGCATCGTGAACGCATCTTTCGGAACACTGGCCTGTTTAGGAAGCTGCAAGCTGGAATTTTTTTTCACAAGACCAGAAGGTCACCATAGGGGAAGTCGAAATGCCCGACCGTGCTTACCCTTTAATGCCGTGGCTCATGAAACCCTACACAGGGAGCCTTGACAGCAGCATGGAGCGGTTCAACAACAGGCTGAGCCGGTGCGCTTTTGGCCATTTAATCGGGGCACATCAAATGTTGTTCTTGCCCAGGTGGATTACCGGGAGTGCGCTAGCTGTGGAGTGAGAGCGCTCTATGTGTCTTGCCAGTGTGGACATGTCGTGAGTTAGAGCGCACGGGGCTGCTTTAATGCTCTCTAACTTGCAAGTGTAGCCATGCCCTTAGCTTGCTGAGATCTCACTTTTACACAAGTGTTTCTGTTTCTGACAGGCATTTTTGGCTGCTTTTTCATCCAGTTTTTCCCCACAACAATATGGCCTTAGCTGAAGCCACAGAAACTAGAACAGGGGTAGGCAACCTATGGCACGGGTGCTGATTTTCAGTGGTGTTGTCAGATGGCTACCAGTGTGGTGCTCTGCTCTGCTCTGTTCAATATTGATCTCAGTCAGCTGCGTGCATGTGTTTCCTCTGTATGCTGCCCCAGCTCTGCGCAGATAGCTAACACAGCAGACCTGAGAGAACCCCCAAAGACCACAGATCTAGTAAGGTACGAAGGTACGTCGGCCAGGTTTACTGTTCAAACGAAGCACAGTGATAGTTCCTGTTAGAGTCTACCAGGCATACTATGAATTTATGCTCCCTGACAATGGACCGGCTAAGTCAGTGGCGGGACTTTTCACTGCCCCCTAGGGCTGCATTCTTATACACAGGTACAAACAAGTTACACATCACTTCTGACGTATTGAGGTGCAACCCTTCTACGTAACAAGGTACAACCCATCTATGCAGTAAGGTGCCGCCTCCCACCTTGTACATGTTGGTTTGAACAAAACAACTCTATCCGTCATATTCCCCTTTGCACCTGTCTTTAGGCTGGGTCAGCCTGTTCCTTGTTATATGTGTGGAATGTACAAGTGTTCAGGTACCCTTTAGGTTTGTGTACTTTTGCAACATCAGCCCTTTCCTTGCCAACTTCTGTGAGCAGGGCCTGCCTCTGGCTTACAGCTTAACTTTGCTTTATGTTAGCAAAGTCTTGACCATTTCTTTAGCTCAGGCCTTAGGCCTCATACACAAGGGTTTATGTTTCAGGGCCACATCTTACTGCAAGTGGCACTCACACTACCTGGGTCCTGGCCACCTGTCTGGGGGGCTTTCCACTTGAATGTGATTTTAAGTGAAGCCTCTTAAACATTTTTAAAACCTTATTTACTATACATACAACAATAGTTTAGTTATATATTAAAGACTTATAGAATGAGACCTTCCAAAAAACGTTAAAATGTATGACTGGCACGCGAAATCTTAAATAAGAGTGAATAAATGAAGACTCAGCACACCACTGCTGAAAGGTTGCTGACCTCTGAGCTAGAATCTTACAGAGAACTCCTTCACACACTTTACCTGTCCAGCAAATGTAGCACAGTGAAAATATAGAAAGCTTGGATAATGTAGCTTGTCCTAGTATGCTCATTGTTGGGTGAAAAATGAGATCTGCTGCAGGTAAGTTCTTTTAAGCTTAAAATGTTTGTAATAAAGGGTAAGACAGTGATATCACTTTATTTACATGCTTTGAGATCTGTATGTAATTTAATGTAAAGAAAGGATTGTCACCTTCCTTGGGCACAGGGAGACTCTTGTCTGATGTTTGGTCTCTGCTATGTTTGACAATAAGAAAGAGGAGAAGGAGCAAGGGGTGAAATAGCTAATGATTTGTCTTTTGTCTCCTGTTCCATAACTCTATGCAGAGTCCATTTATCAAGGTGTTTCATGTGTGTCTTTTGCTATGTCAATTCAAGTGTAAACTGCTAATTAACAATGTACATTTGACTCGCTGTGATTTATGCAAGGGAAATTTATCTTTTACTTTGCCTGATTAAGGTAACTTTGATTTGTTAGGTTCCAAGCTTGTGTGTTTCCTGTTCTCATTTCTATTAGCTGTATCTATCTTATATCAGTTGTTGTTTTTACTTAGGGTCTATTTTTGTGTCTTTGAGGTTTGCTTATTCTTGATAAGGGGTGTTGGGGTTCCCTACTCACTGTGAACTCTGGGGTACAGATGTGGGGACCTGCATGAAAGACCCCATAATCTTATATTCCACCATTTTAGGATAAAAACTTCCCTAAGGCCCAATTCCTTTCCTCATCCTTGGATGGTAGTGCTGCCACCAAGTGATTCATACCAAAATTCAGGAAAGGGTTGCTTGGAGTCCCTATTCCTGCAAGCCCCTTCACCCCCTTTCAAGAGAGGCTTGAGAATAATATACTAACCAATTGGTTACAATGTGAGCACATACCAAACCCTTTGGTTTTTAGGACACTGAAAATTAATCAGGTTCTTTATAATAAAATTCTTCATTTAAGAAAAAAGTAAAAGAATCATACCTGCAAAATCAGGATTGAAGGTAAATTTACAGGGTAATAAGATTTAAAACACAGAGGACTCCCCTCTGGACTCATCTTCACAGTTACAAGACAGGAATAAAACTACCTCTTAGTATAGGGAAAATTCACAAGCTAAAAGAAAAGGTAACCTAACGCATTTCCTTGCCTCACTTAAAAGTTCTGTAAATTCCTAGGTGGATTATTCCAGGTATGTTTTCTGGCAATGTTGTCCCTGCTTGGCTTCTGTATGTCTGGAGAGGGAACAAAAAAGAGCACAAACAAAACCTTCCCCGCACTCCCACAGATTTGAAAGTATCTTATTTCCTTATTGGTTCTTTTGGTCAGGTGCCAACCAGGTTATTTGAGGTTCTTAGCCCCTTACAGGTTAAGTGATTCAGTACAGCTGCAAGGAGGAATTTTATGCTACCTGTATCTTTGTTTATGACAAGGGGGTGGGAGGTATAATTGACCATTACTAACAAATCTGCCCCTCCCTTACTTTGTAAAATGCCTGGTCTCTATAGATAAAAAAGATGACACACAAACCAGATTCAACCTTTAAAATTATGTCAGCCATCTCTGGAGAGCAGTATGAGCAAAAGCATAATATATGTAATAACCAAATGTTGCTTTTTGTAGAAAAGAAAACATAATCTAATCATTATGGCTTTGAGTCACAATTTGTTCTACAGTTTTCCCATCAGGGTGTTTCATTATAATTTAAGGCATGCAAAGGTCCTTACTTTAAACTTTGACTTTCCAAATTTAATTTGACTAAATAGTAGAAAATTCCAAGCAACATTGTAGATTTGAGGTAATTAAGCTATCAAAGTAGAAACATATCAGTTTTTAGTTCCATTTTAGCTACATGTATATAATATCAGTTTTTAGTTAATATACATGTAGCTAAAAAGTAAGTTGTAAGATGTTTAGCAACACACCAGCTTTTATTAGATATTTCTGGCTCTTAAATGAACATGGGTAAAGATTATCATTTATTTTGCTGCTTACATATTTAAAGGTGTGTATTCATACAGACTATGAAAATGTTATGCAGCAGTGGTTAAACTTGCTTATTTGGCATCTGTCATAAACATACAGCTAAGAGTAGCATAAAATCCCTCCTTTACCTGTAAGGGGTTAATCATTTCAATTCACCTAGTTGGCAACTGACCAGGAGGAGCAATGGGGAAAGAAGATCTTGTTGAATCTGGGGGGGGGGGAAGGTTTTGTTTGTGCTCTTTGTTTTGTTCCCTCTCCGGACAAAGAGAGAGACCAAGCAGGTAACCCAGCTCCTACTGAAATGATGCATATGCAATTATAAAAATAGTAAGTAACAGCAAGGAAATGTGCTAGATTACGTTTTGTTTGAGCTTGTGAATTGTGTCTATGCTAAGAGGGAGGTATATTCCTGTTTTTGTAACTTTTAAGTTGAGCCTAGAGGGGAATCCTGTGTTGTAAATCTTTTTATTACCCTGAAAAATTACTGTCCATCCTGATTTTGCAGAGGTGCTTCTTTTTACCTTTTCCTTTATAATAAAGTTCTCCTTTTAAGAACCTGATTGATTTTAGTGTCCTAAACATAAAGGGTGTGGTTTCTACTTTTTATTAAAGTCAATTGCTTGGTATATTGTTCTCAAGCCTCCCCGGGTAAGGGAGTGAGGGGGTTTGGGGGGAGACTTTGGGCAAATAGGAACTCCAAGTGGGTCTTTTCCTGAATTTTTGTCTTCTAAATCACTTGGTGGTGGTGGTGGTGGCAGTGTGATGTTATGAGTATAATATAATATCTCATTGAAAGGTGACAGGGCCAGAAACAGTTAATGAACTCACAGACTGACCTGACCCATGGCTGAACTGTAATGACTGGTTAGGAAGATGTGTAAATGAACAGTGCTTTGAAATGCAGCCGGCATTGTTAGAGATAGAAGAGTAGATGTTTGCTCAGCACTTGTGATGTAAGCAAACAAGTCTTGTCTATGGCTATAGCTTTGATTCAAAGATCAAAAAAGGAATATTAACATTTAGGAAGATATTTGAGTGAAATAGTATTATTGTCTATGTCTCTTTGCAGATTGTGATAACCTGTGTCTGCACTGTGTAATGGATAAATTATCCTGTGCTAATTGGCATGATGTTTGGAAGAAGGACAGTTCAGCCTATTGTTTTCTCAGGCCAAATGGCTGCTGGAAATGTATAAGAACCTTGGGACATGATCCTTCTTCTTCTCAGATCTGCTTTGGGTTTCAAGAAGGGGAAACCCTGAGCCATAAGGATTGAGATCCCCAGTCACTGACTGGCGTCACCCTGAATATGGACATTGGACTATTTCTAAAAGGACTTTTGGCAACTACAAGCTCATCTCTGCTATTTACCTGAACCTCAAGAATTGAATTCAAGTCTGTATACTGATCTATTAACCAACTCTCTCTCTTTTTTCTTTTTTAATAAATGTTAGTTTAGTTAATAAGAATTGACTGGAAGTGTGTATTTGGGGTAAGATCTAAGTTATTATTTGACCTGGATTTGGGGCTGATCCTTTGGGATTGGAAGAACCTTTTCTTATATAGGATGAATTAAGATTTTCAGGAATCATCATCATATCTGACAGTGTGTGTCTGGATGGAGGCCTGAGGCTGGGTACTTTAAGGGAACTGTGTGGTTTGGACTTCTTAGTAACCAGTGTGGTGCTATAGAAGCTGTTCTGTGCTGGCTGGTGAATCTAAGTATTGGAACATCCACCAGTGTTTGGGGTTTGTTTGCAGTTCACCCTGATTGAGTGACCTCGGGCAGCAATACCATCCACGGACAAGGGAAGGAAATGGTGCCTTGGGGAAGCTTTTTAACCTAAAATGGTAGAATATAAATTAGGGGGGTCTTTCATGCGGGTCCCCACATCTGTACCCCAGAGTTTAGAGTGGTGAGGGAACCCTGACAGCATCATAATCTGTCCTTGTGGAATTGTTGAGGATGATTTTTTTTACCATCAGCAGTCAGCTGATTCTTTTGGATCACTTGTCATAGTTACTAGCCATTTCCCACACCCAAAAGCAGTTAACAGGAAAAAAGGGAAAAGAATAATAATAACCCAATGGGAAAATAACAATTATATTTTTCTTTCATGCACTATGAAACCCACACATAGAAGTAGTGTGGTGCTGTAACTATTGTTGTAGGTCATGTGACAAATTATAGGTAGCTAACAAAATATTAGTGTGATAGCAGCTGTGAGTTAAGCTAAGTTGAAAGCCATGATGTTACTTTAGTAAAAATGTGATTAAGCAGGTTACGTTTGGGTTCTTAATGCTTTTGCAGTAAACCGTAATAACATTTTAAAATACTGTAGGGTTACTAAGTTTTACGAGTTATAAAAACTACACACTAAAATAAACGTAAGAAAAACAAGCATTTAATGTATGAAACCATTTAAAATTGTTAACCCTTCAACTATTTTTAAGGGAAAAGACTCATTTGCTTTCCATTAGTACAGTAGTTTAAGCATGCCATGGTTCACAAGTAAATGAAAGAACCCATTTTTTTCCACACCAAGAAAAAGTGGTTGAGAGCATAAAACACTGCAATCAATATTGTATTTTTGAAAAGGGGACTTTGAGTGGCTACACAACACAAACTTAACAACTATTGGTTTTAATTTCTGTGCATTTTGGTTTGGATGCATTTTGTTCCTTTTTGTATTTTGCAAGTAATTATTTCAAAAAATTTGGGTTTTGGACCCTCTGGGAACAAGAGGTGTCTCCTGAATCACGTCCCGTCCGGGAACAAGCGGTGTAGCGCCGATTGTACTCCCCCTGGGAACAAGCGGTGAGACGCAGATAGCACTCCCCCTGGGAACAAGAGGTGTTTCCTGAATAGCGTCCCGTCCGCGAACAAGCAGTGTGACGCTGATAATACTCCCCCTGGGAACAAGAGGTGTCTCGTGAATAGCGTCCCGTCCGGGAACAAGCGGTGTGACGCCGATAACACTCCCCCTGGGAACAAGCAGTGTGATGCCGATAATACTCCCCCGGGAACAAGTGGTGTGACGCAGATAGCACTCCCCCTGGGAACAAGAGGTGTCTCGTGAATAGCGTCCCGTCCAGGAACAAGCGGTGTGATGCTGATAATACTCCCCCTGGGAACAAGAGGTGTTCTCTGAATAGCGTCCCGTCCGGGAACAAGCGGTGTGCCGCTGATAATACTCCCCCGGGAACAAGCGGTGTGACGCTGATAAAACTCCCCCTGGGAAGAAGAGGTGTTTCGTGAATAGCGTCCCGTCTGGGAACAAGCGGTGTAGCGCGGATAAAACTCCCCCTGGGAACAAGCAGTGTGATGCTGATAATAGTCCCCCGGGAACAAGTGGTGTGACGCAGATAGCACTCCCCCTGGGAACAAGAGGTGTTCCCTGAATAGCGTCCCGTCCGGGAACAAGCGGTGTGATGCTGATAAAACTGCCCCTGGGAACAAGAGGTGTCTCGTGAATAGCGTCCCGTCTGGGAACAAGCGGTGTAGCGCGGATAAAACTCCCCCTGGGAACAAGCAGTGTGACGCCGATAATACTCCCCCTGGTAACAAGAGGTGTTCCCTGTATAGCGTCCCGTCCGGGAACAAGCGGTGTAGCGCCGATATTACTCCCCCTGGGAACAAGCAGTGTGACGCTGATAATACTCCCCCTGGGAACAAGTGGTGTGACGCAGATAGCACTCCCCCTGGGAACAAGCAGTGTGACGCTGATAATACTCCCCCGGGAACAAGCGGTGTGACGCTGATAAAACTCCCCCTGGGAAGAAGAGGTGTTTCGTGAATAGCGTCCCGTCCGGGAAGAAGCGGTGTAGCGCGGATAAAACTCCCCCTGGGAACAAGCAGTGTGACGCCAATAATACTCCCCCTGGGAACAAGAGGTGTTCCCTGAATAGCGTCACGTCTGGGAACAAGCGGTGTAGCGCGGATAAAACTCCCCCTGGGAACAAGCCGTGTGACACTGATAATACTTCCCCGGGAACAAGCGGTGTGACGCAGATAGCACTCCCCCTGGGAAGAAGCAGTGTGTCGCCGATAATACTCCCCGTGCGAACAAGCGGTGAGACGCAGATAGCACTCCCCCGGGGAACAAGAGGTGTTCCTTGAATAGCGTCCCGTCCGGGAACAAGCGGTGTGATGCTGATAAAACTCCCCCTGGGAACAAGAGGTGTCTCGTGAATAGCGTCCCGTCCAGGAACAATCAGTGTGACGCTGATAATACTCCCCCTGGTAACAAGAGGTGTTCCCTGTATAGCGTCCCGTCCGGGAACAAGCAGTGTGATGCTGATAATCCTCCCCCTGGGAACAAGAGGTGTTCCCTGAATAGCGTCCAGTCCGGGAACAAGCGGTGTGACGCTGATAAAACTCCCCCTGGGAACAAGAGGTGTCTCGTGAATAGCGTCCCGTCCGGGAACAAGCGGTGTGACGCCGATAAAACGCCCCCTGGGAACAAGCAGTGTGATGCTGATAATAGTCCCTCGGGAACAAGTGGTGTGACACAGCTAGCACTCCCCCTGGGAACAAGAGGTGTTCCCTTTATAGCGTCCCGTCCGGGAACAAGCAGTGTGACGCTGATAATACTCCCCCTGGGAACAAGAGGTGTTCCCTGAATAGCGTCCCGTCCGGGAACAAGCGGTGTAGCGCCGATATTACTCCCCCTGGGAACAAGCAGTGTGACGCCGATAATAGTCCCCGTGGGAACAAGCGGTGAGACGCAGATAGCAGTCCCCCTGGGAACAAGAGGTGTCTCCTGAATAGCGTCCCGTCTGGAAACAAGAGGTGTGCAATTGGTACTACCTCCTCCGGGAACAAGGGGTGTTTCCCGAATAGCGCTCCTTTGAGAAACAAGCGTGTTTCTCACCCTCATGACTTGTAGAAAGTAATATTAAAAGCGATGGGGGCATGGATCTCTGGTGCCCTCTGTTCCAGTGCCCCTGCTGTTGGTCCTGTGCACACTTGAAGCAGCCTCTGGCCAAGCTGGTCTTGGGAAGTTCTTGTCTGCTGTACAGAGGGCAGGGGCTGATGTTGACAATCACCCTGCCTTTGTATCTGGTCTCTGCTGAGCTGGGGTAGTGGGGTGTCAGCAGTCTGTGATGTCTCTGGGTCATGAGTGGGAGATGCTGAGTGCTTCCCCTGGACTGAAGGAGGCTCGTGATTATGTTCAAAAAGAAATCATCACTCTCAGGTTGGAATGCAACAAAATCAGACACAGCCATATTTCAAGCAATTGCTAGGGAAGAAATACAGCTGACAGAGAGCATCAAAGTACACACAATAAACCACAAATATTTATACTCTTTCATGGAATGCATTAATTTAAAACGTCTACAATGTATATCTGTTATGTCCCGCCCAGTCCATTATTTCCTCACAACATCATTATCTTCCAGGTTAAGTTACATTGACTGTGTGTTGTTTCCCCACGTGCTTCACACACAGAGTCTGATTTTCCCAAGTCTTGCATTATGAGACTTCAGAGTTAGCTTAATTGTGCTGTGTCTTGACATAAGTGAGGGGCCTATAGTCAAATCCATCAACTCTTGTTTCCACAGTGAGGTCTGTGTTTAAAGTGAGAGTGTACCGTTTCTCTCACTGATCGAACACAGATAGCCTCTCTGTCACATACACACTTTTACTGTTACTTCCTTTGAGCAAATAAAATGGCAGACACAAAGGCTTGGTCCACACTAGCTGCCCGATTTGGCGGGTAGAGCTCGATATTCTGGGATCGATTTATTGTGTCTCATCTGAACGTGATAAATTGATCCCAGAAGCGCTCCCCTGCTGACTGTGGAACTCCTGCTTGCCGAGAGGAGGAAGTGCTGTCGATGTGGGAGCCTGCCTGTGCCATGTGGACCTGCAGTAAGCAAATGTAGTTTGATATAGGAAATGTTGATTTCAGGTATGTGAGTCTTGTAGCTGAAGATGCGTTTCCTATATCGATTCTGTGACCCAGTGTGGCCCAGCCATGTATGTGCATGGTGCATTTTAAAGTTTAAGGATTACAGTGCTGTTAGTTTATTCCTTTTCTTAGGTTTTCATAATTTTACTGCTCAAATAATTCAATTTAAAGCAGAAATTATTTCTAAGATGAGTAATATGTTCTGGCTGGCATAACTGTCTTTGATTATGTACAATAATGATAATGCACAGTATGATGATAAATGTCAGACAATCAAATAATAGTATTCTCGTAGAGCATCAATTCTGCTTCTGCTTCTAATTCCAACTGTAGCTATTGCAGCTGATGGTGACTGATGTTCAAATTGTATGTTTAGTGATATCTGTAAAATAAGTTAAAGTTTGTATGAAAATAAATGTGGTTCCATGTATGATTCTAATAGACATCATGTTAGTGAGTCATGTACTTGATTGTGATTGGAAAACATAAATGCAAAAATATGTTGAGATATGCAGTTCTTTTATTAATAAAAGAGAAAATACCACATTAATCATGTATGTTTATTTCAGTCAATGGTTTTTCAGTGCATTAAAAATATTTACTCACTTTTGACTACACAATGGCTGTAAGACAGAGTGTGTGTTTGTATATATATACACACAGATACTGTACATAAGATATACATATACACACATATAACTGCTCACTTAAAGTTGTCCTGGTTAATGTTGTTTCATTCTTACATTGCTGATCAATTAGGGAACATGCTTGTTTCCCCCACTGCCATGTGCTGCTCTCCGAGACACCTGCCTGCTTGCTGGTGGGGTGGGGGAGAGAAGAGGGGGACTAATGTCCCGCTGTGCCTTGCTTACCCCATAGTCTGTAGAGCACGGGGGACACATGAGGGAGGGAGCTGGCCGCTTAGGCAGAAGCTGCAGCTGTGGGGATTGCTGATCTAATTAACAAGAACCTAACCTAATGTAAGCCCCTTATTTACAATAATTCTGTTGGGGAAATTGGAGTAGTGTAACATTGTTTTGCTAAAAGTTGCATTTTTCAGGAACATAGCTACAATGTTAAGTGAGGAGTTACTGTACAGAGTACTAAAGATAGTGTACAAAATATCATATGTGTATTTCTGATATCTGTGGTAAAGCTCCAGAATTGATACCTTTAGGCTTGGTAATGGAAATGTCTTGCTGTATTGTCTCCTGATTGTTCTAAACTTATAGATATCTACAAATGCCAATTAAAGCCATATTGTCAGTTTATATATATTATTTAGATGAAAATTAGGATTTAGCTGAGAGGATACTGTATCTAATTTATGTGCAAGAAACCTGGAGTTTTCAGGTGCTCAAATAGCCCCTCCAAGCATGTCTAAAATTGCCTCCCCACCCAAATATGAAATGTTGCTGCTGGTGAGCCATGAGTGGCCAGAGGGCTGTGGGCTCTGGCAAGATGCATCCCCCTGTGTGACAGCATGAAGTCTGCCTTGAGGTGCATGTGCAGTGTGTGTCACCACAAGCTACAGCAGCAGTGGAGGCACAAGGGTGGCAATACACCATGTGACCGTTATGTCTGTGATGGTGCTGGGAGTGGTGGTGTTGCCTTAAGAGCTGGGTGTCTACCTGGCAGCCAGTGCTTTCTGGTTGCCCACACAGTGCTTATGTTTTGTGGAGGGTGAGATCTGTGACCTTTGAGTATGTAAGTTAAGTACTTGGAGGAGGCAGTTGGGCATCCAGGGGATGGGGGGAGGTGGCCTGGGGGCAAAGTTTGCACAGGTTGACATTTTCCCTAAAGTTGGTCATGGTGATGGTGCAGTGTCTTTGGCCTGTGGCAGCTGCCTGGGCAATGTGACAGAGAGTGACACTGCCCTCCATTGTGAGCATGAGGCTGGAGGTATGCCTTTGAGCACCACCCAAGAAATCTTTTCATTAGCCCCAAAATACCCTGTCGCAGTACAAACACACCCCTCCAGCACTGTTGAGGTACCTCTTTGAGCAGCCCCCAACTGCATGCACTGTAGAGTCTCCTCCTCCCTCTAGGTAGTGTTTTCTTCTTAGGAAACTGAAATATGGCCATAATAGTGTTACCTGGTAATAAAGTTTGAGTCTTCAGAAAATTTGTATTGTAGAAAAGATGTCTGATTAATATATCAAGATGAACAGTCCTTACTGCTGTTAAGGTAGGAATGAACTAAAGGGTTTCTGTGTCACCTGAGTCTGCATTTATAGCAGCCTTTGGCTTCTAAGGCATGCTGGGAAATGGAGGGGTGGAGCTTAGGCAGTATATAAGGTGGGGTCTTGTCACAGAAAGTCATTCAGCTTTGTGTTGGCTCAAAGCGATGTACATAGGTACTTGTTTGGGTGATTGTAGTCATGGTGAGTATTGGTATGGGGGAACAATTACATATATTTGTGGTTAATATACTGTTTTTATGTCCTTATTTCTGTGTAATGTGCTTTTACCTTTCGTTTTGGGTTGTTCATAGTGTATATGATTTATGTATTAGCATTATTATTTTCATTGGGAAGGAATACAGTGGGGCTTGTTTCTAATAGCTTTTTTTGTTAAATACACATCTAGTAGTAGTAGCATGTCCATGGTGCTGGACTATTGAAGAAGTACAGCATTTTTATGTTTGGGTTAGGTGGGGACTAGTCTGAGGAATCTCTAATATTTAGTAAGAGTTATTTCCCTTAATCTCAACTGCATGCTCATTGTGTATTTTTTCCTACTCAGTTGTCTGGAGCCCTGTGTGTAGAGTTTATAAACCATGTTTGCAGTCAAGTTTTCTTTGTATTTGCAGCTGTGCCCGTATCCAGTACTGAGTCACATTGTGACATGAAGGTTGTGAATATTTTTCTCTTCGCCAATGCTGTATGTTTGTGAATGATTTCAATGTATGGGAGTGAAGGCCTGTCTACTGAGGTGAAGGGGATCTTGAGAGGGGGGAGCTCCTCTCCAATTTCCAAAGATAAGTATATGCCAAAGTGTTCGATGGTCAGAACTGTTTGTGATATTGAGGCTGTCTCTTTACTTATGGGAGCTCTAAACTCAGCTCATTTTCAATGGGCCTGTGAGGGGTGGGTGGGAGCTCATTGTATGGAGGGATTGTGTGTTTCCCCTGGAGGAAGGTTAATTGCTGGGAATGTGACCTGTCTGTAACTAGAGATGCTCCGTTCTCAGTTCTTCTCTCTTACACAGCACTGGGTTTGCATCTCTGGTCACCACTTCATCCTTGTGTTCTTTTCTATATGGTTGTGGTTTTCTGAGGAGGATGTGAGCATGATAGTTAGCGATGGGCCCCTGTGGGGTACGGAAAGGGGGAGGGCCATCGGTATGTAGAAGCGCAGCCATTTTCCATGTGGTTGACAGTGTTTGGGGTGTAGTTTTGAGGGGGGTGTTATGTGTAGTAGGTGTTCCCTCTCAGGGAAGCAATATATAGGTCAGGTCATCTTTCATATTGTGGTGTTGGGAGCTTTGTGAGTAGAGTTATAACTGAAGTTCAGTCAAGCTTTGTTTTTATTTGGAGATGTGTCCAGATCCAGTACCGAGTAGTATCATTCTGTGGAGTCATGGCTCCTTCTCTTAGACTGCCACACCGCAGATAGCACTCCCCCTGGGAACAAGAGGTGTTCCCTGAATAGCGTCCCGTCCGGGAACAAGCGGTGTGACGCTGATAATACTCCCCCTGGGAACAAGAAGTGTCTCGTGAATAGCGTCACGTCCGGGAACAAGCAGTGTGATGCTGATAATCCTCCCCCTGGGAACAAGAGGTGTTGCCTGAATAGCGTCCTGTCCGGGAACAAGCGGTGTAGCGCCGATATTACTCCCCCTGGGAACAAGCAGTGTGACGCTGATAATACTCCCCCGGGAACAAGTGGTGTGACGCCGATAATCCTCCCCCTGGGAACAAGAGGTGTTCCCTGAATAGCGTCACGTCTGGGAACAAGCGGTGTAGCGCGGATAAAACTCCCCCTGGGAACACGCAGTGTCACGCTGATAATACTCCCCCGGGAACAAGCGGTGTGACGCAGATAGCACTCCCCCTGGGAAGAAGCAGTGTGACGCCGATAATACTCCCCGTGCGAACAAGCGGTGAGACGCAGATAGCACTCCCCCGGGGAACAAGAGGTGTCTCGTGAATAGCGTCCCGTCCGGGAACAATCAGTGTGACGCTGATAATACTCCCCCTGGGAACAAGTGGTGTGACACTGATAATACTCCCCCGGGAACAAGCGGTGTGACGCTGATAAAACTCCCCCTGGGAAGAAGAGGTGTTTCGTGAATAGCGTCCCGTCCGGGAAGAAGCGGTGTAGCGCGGATAAAACTCCCCCTGGGAACAAGCAGTGTGACGCTGATAATACTCCCCCTGGGAACAAGAGGTGTTCCCTGAATAGCGTCCCGTCCGGGAACAAGCGGTGTGACGCTGATAATACTCCCCCGGGAACAAGCGGTGTGACGCTGATAAAACTCCCCCTGGGAAGAAGAGGTGTTTCGTGAATAGCGTCCCATCTGGGAATAAGCGGTGTAGCGCGGATAAAACTCCCCCTGGGAACAAGCAGTGTCACGCTGATAATACTCCCCCGGGAACAAGCGGTGTGACGAAGATAGCACTCCCCCTGGGAACAAGCAGTATGACGCCGATAATACTCCCCGTGCGAACAAGCGGTGAGACGCAGATCTCCCCCGGGGAACAAGAGGTGTTCCCTGAATAGCGTCCCGTCCGGGAACAAGCGGTGTGATGCTGATAAAACTCCCCCTGGGAACAAGAGGTGTCTCGTGATTAGCGTCCCGTCCGGGAACAAGCGGTGTGACGCCGATAAAACGCCCCCTGGGAACAAGCAGTGTGATGCTGATAATAGTCCCTCGGGAACAAGTGGTGTGACACAGCTAGCACTCCCCCTGGGAACAAGAGGTGTTCCCTTTATAGCGTCCCGTCCGGGAACAAGCAGTGTGACGCTGATAATACTCCCCCTGGGAACAAGAGGTGTTCCCTGAATAGCGTCCCGTCCGGGAACAAGCGGTGTAGCGCCGATATTACTCCCCCTGGGAACAAGCAGTGTGACGCCGATAATAGTCCCCGTGGGAACAAGCGGTGAGACGCAGATAGCAGTCCCCCTGGGAACAAGAGGTGTCTCCTGAATAGCGTCCCGTCTGGAAACAAGAGGTGTGCAATTGGTACTACCTCCTCCGGGAACAAGGGGTGTTTCCCGAATAGCGCTCCTTTGAGAAACAAGCGTGTTTCTCACCCTCATGACTTGTAGAAAGTAATATTAAAAGCGATGGGGGCATGGATCTCTGGTGCCCTCTGTTCCAGTGCCCCTGCTGTTGGTCCTGTGCACACTTGAAGCAGCCTCTGGCCAAGCTGGTCTTGGGAAGTTCTTGTCTGCTGTACAGAGGGCAGGGGCTGATGTTGACAATCACCCTGCCTTTGTATCTGGTCTCTGCTGAGCTGGGGTAGTGGGGTGTCAGCAGTCTGTGATGTCTCTGGGTCATGAGTGGGAGATGCTGAGTGCTTCTCCTGGACTGAAGGAGGCTCGTGATTATGTTCAAAAAGAAATCATCACTCTCAGGTTGGAATGCAACAAACTCAGACACAGCTATATTTCAAGCAATTGCTAGGGAAGAAATACAGCTGACAGAGAGCATCAAAGTACACACAATAAACCACAAATATTTATACTCTTTCATGGAATGCATTAATTTAAAACGTCTACAATGTATATCTGTTATGTCCCGCCCAGTCCATTATTTCCTCACAACATCATTATCTTCCAGGTTAAGTTACATTGACTGTGTGTTGTTTCCCCACGTGCTTCACACACAGAGTCTGATTTTCCCAAGTCTTGCATTATGAGACTTCAGAGTTAGCTTAATTGTGCTGTGTCTTGACATAAGTGAGGGGCCTATAGTCAAATCCATCAACTCTTGTTTCCACAGTGAGGTCTGTGTTTAAAGTGAGAGTGTACCGTTTCTCTCACTGATCGAACACAGATAGCCTCTCTGTTACATACACACTTTTACTGTTACTTCCTTTGAGCAAATAAAATGGCAGACACAAAGGCTTGGTCCACACTAGCTGCCCGATTTGGCGGGTAGAGCTCGATATTCTGGGATCGATTTATTGTGTCTCATCTGAATGTGATAAATTGATCCCAGAAGCGCTCCCCTGCTGACTGTGGAACTCCTGCTTGCCGAGAGGAGGAAGTGCTGTCGATGTGGGAGCCTGCCTGTGCCATGTGGACCTGCAGTAAGCAAATGTAGTTTGATATAGGAAATGTTGATTTCAGGTATGTGAGTCTTGTAGCTGAAGATGCGTTTCCTATATCGATTCTGTGACCCAGTGTGGCCCAGCCATGTATGTGCATGGTGCATTTTAAAGTTTAAGGATTACAGTGCTGTTAGTTTATTCCTTTTCTTAGGTTTTCATAATTTTACTGCTCAAATAATTCAATTTAAAGCAGAAATTATTTCTAAGATGAGTAATATGTTCTGGCTGGCATAACTGTCTTTGATTATGTACAATAATGATAATGCACAGTATGATGATAAATGTCAGACAATCAAATAATAGTATTCTCGTAGAGCATCAATTCTGCTTCTGCTTCTAATCCCAACTGTAGCTATTGCAGCTGATGGTGACTGATGTTCAAATTGTATGTTTAGTGATATCTGTAAAATAAGTTAAAGTTTGTATGAAAATAAATGTGGTTCCATGTATGATTCTAATAGACATCATGTTAGTGAGTCATGTACTTGATTGTGATTGGAAAACATAAATGCAAAAATATGTTGAGATATGCAGTTCTTTTATTAATAAAAGAGAAAATACCACATTAATCATGTATGTTTATTTCAGTCAATGGTTTTTCAGTGCATTAAAAATATTTACTCACTTTTGACTACACAATGGCTGTAAGACAGAGTGTGTGTTTATATATATATACACACAGATACTGTACATAAGATATACATATACACACATATAACTGCTCACTTAAAGTTGTCCTGGTTAATGTTGTTTCATTCTTACATTGCTGATCAATTAGGGAACATGCTTGTTTCCCCCACTGCCATGTGCTGCTCTCCGAGACACCTGCCTGCTTGCTGGTGGGGTGGGGGAGAGAAGAGGGGGACTAATGTCCCGCTGTGCCTTGCTTACCCCATAGTCTGTAGAGCACGGGGGACACATGAGGGAGGGAGCTGGCCGCTTAGGCAGAAGCTGCAGCTGTGGGGATTGCTGATCTAATTAACAAGAACCTAACCTAATGTAAGCCCCTTATTTACAATAATTCTGTTGGGGAAATTGGAGTAGTGTAACATTGTTTTGCTAAAAGTTGCATTTTTCAGGAACATAGCTACAATGTTAAGTGAGGAGTTACTGTACAGAGTACTAAAGATAGTGTACAAAATATCATATGTGTATTTCTGATATCTGTGGTAAAGCTCCAGAATTGATACCTTTAGGCTTGGTAGTGGAAATGTCTTGCTGTGTTGTCTCCTGATTGTTCTAAACTTATAGATATCTACAAATGCCAATTAAAGCCATATTGTCAGTTTATATATATTATTTAGATGAAAATTAGGATTTAGCTGAGAGGATACTGTATCTAATTTATGTGCAAGAAACCTGGAGTTTTCAGGTGCTCAAATAGCCCCTCCAAGCATGTCTAAAATTGCCTCCCCACCCAAATATGAAATGTTGCTGCTGGTGAGCCATGAGTGGCCAGAGGGCTGTGGGCTCTGGCAAGATGCATCCCCCTGTGTGACAGCATGAAGTCTGCCTTGAGGTGCATGTGCAGTGTGTGTCACCACAAGCTACAGCAGCAGTGGAGGCACAAGGGTGGCAATACACCATGTGACCGTTATGTCTGTGATGGTGTTGGGAGTGGTGGTGTTGCCTTAAGAGCTGGGTGTCTACCTGGCAGCCAGTGCTTTCTGGTTGCCCACACAGTGCTTATGTTTTGTGGAGGGTGAGATCTGTGACCTTTGAGTATGTAAGTTAAGTACTCGGAGGAGGCAGTTGGGCATCCAGGGGATGGGGGGAGGTGGCCTGGGGGCAAAGTTTGCACAGGTTGACATTTTCCCTAAAGTTGGTCATGGTGATGGTGCAGTGTCTTTGGCCTGTGGCAGCTGCCTGGGCAATGTGACAGAGAGTGACACTGCCCTCCATTGTGAGCATGAGGCTGGAGGTATGCCTTTGAGCACCACCCAAGAAATCTTTTCATTAGCCCCAAAATACCCTGTCGCAGTACAAACACACCTCTCCAGCACTGTTGAGGTACCTCTTTGAGCAGCCCCCAACTGCATGCACTGTAGAGTCTCCTCCTCCCTCTAGGTAGTGTTTTCTTCTTAGGAAACTGAAATATGGCCATAATAGTGTTACCTGGTAATAAAGTTTGAGTCTTCAGAAAATTTGTATTGTAGAAAAGCTGTCTGATTAATATATCAAGATGAACAGTCCTTACTGCTGTTAAGGTAGGAATGAACTAAAGGGTTTCTGTGTCACCTGAGTCTGCATTTATAGCAGCCTTTGGCTTCTAAGGCATGCTGGGAAATGGAGGGGTGGAGCTTAGGCAGTATATAAGGTGGGGTCTTGTCACAGAAAGTCATTCAGCTTTGTGTTGGCTCAAAGAGATGTACATAGGCACTTGTTTGGGTGATTGTAGTCATGGTGAGTATTGGTATGGGGGAACAATTACATATATTTGTGGTTAATATACTGTTTTTATGTTCTTATTTCTGTGTAATGTGCTTTTACCTTTCGTTTTGGGTTGTTCATAGTGTATATGATTTATGTATTAGCATTATTATTTTCATTGGGAAGGAATACAGTGGGGCTTGTTTCTAATAGCTTTTTTTGTTAAATACACATCTAGTAGTAGTAGCATGTCCATGGTGCTGGACTATTGAAGAAGTACAGCATTTTTATGTTTGGGTTAGGTGGGGACTAGTCTGAGGAATCTCTAATATTTAGTAAGAGTTATTTCCCTTAATCTCAACTGCATGCTCATTGTGTATTTTTTCCTACTCAGTTGTCTGGAGCCCTGTGTGTAGAGTTTATAAACCATGTTTGCAGTCAAGTTTTCTTTGTATTTGCAGCTGTGCCCGTATCCAGTACTGAGTCACATTGTGACATGAAGGTTGTGAATATTTTTCTCTTCGCCAATGCTGTATGTTTGTGAATGATTTCAATGTATGGGAGTGAAGGCCTGTCTACTGAGGTGAAGGGGATCTTGAGAGGGGGGAGCTCCTCTCCAATTTCCAAAGATAAGTATATGCCAAAGTGTTCGATGGTCAGAACTGTTTGTGATATTGAGGCTGTCTCTTTACTTATGGGAGCTCTAAACTCAGCTCATTTTCAATGGGCCTGTGAGGGGTGGGTGGGAGCTCATTGTATGGAGGGATTGTGTGTTTCCCCTGGAGGAAGGTTAATTGCTGGGAATGTGACCTGTCTGTAACTAGAGATGCTCCGTTCTCAGTTCTTCTCTCTTACACAGCACTGGGTTTGCATCTCTGGTCACCACTTCATCCTTGTGTTCTTTTCTATATGGTTGTGGTTTTCTGAGGAGGATGTGAGCATGATAGTTAGCGATGGGCCCCTGTGGGGTACGGAAAGGGGGAGGGCCATCGGTATGTAGAAGCGCAGCCATTTTCCATGTGGTTGACAGTGTTTGGGGTGTAGTTTTGAGGGGGGTGTTATGTGTAGTAGGTGTTCCCTCTCAGGGAAGCAATATATAGGTCAGGTCATCTTTCATATTGTGGTGTTGGGAGCTTTGTGAGTAGAGTTATAACTGAAGTTCAGTCAAGCTTTGTTTTTATTTGGAGATGTGTCCAGATCCAGTACCGAGTAGTATCATTCTGTGGAGTCATGGCTCCTTCTCTTAGACTGCCACACCGCAGATAGCACTCCCCCTGGGAACAAGAGGTGTTCCCTGAATAGCGTCCCGTCCGGGAACAAGCGGTGTGACGCTGATAATACTCCCCCTGGGAACAAGAAGTGTCTCGTGAATAGCGTCACGTCCGGGAACAAGCAGTGTGATGCTGATAATCCTCCCCCTGGGAACAAGAGGTGTTCCCTGAATAGCGTCCCGTCCGGGAACAAGCGGTGTAGCGCCGATATTACTCCCCCTGGGAACAAGCAGTGTGAGGCTGATAATACTCCCCCTGGGAACAAGTGGTGTGACGCAGATAGCACTCCCCCTGGGAACAAGCAGTGTGACGCTGATAATACTCCCCCGGGAACAAGCGGTGTGACGCCGATAATCCTCCCCCTGGGAACAAGAGGTGTTCCCTGAATAGCGTCACGTCTGGGAACAAGCGGTGTAGCGCGGATAAAACTCCCCCTGGGAACACGCAGTGTCACGCTGATAATACTCCCCCGGGAACAAGCGGTGTGACGCAGATAGCAGTCCCCCTGGGAACAAGAGGTGTCTCCTGAATAGCGTCCCGTCTGGAAACAAGAGGTGTGCAATTGGTACTACCTCCTCCGGGAACAAGGGGTGTTTCCCGAATAGCGCTCCTTTGAGAAACAAGCGTGTTTCTCACCCTCATGACTTGTAGAAAGTAATATTAAAAGCGATGGGGGCATGGATCTCTGGTGCCCTCTGTTCCAGTGCCCCTGCTGTTGGTCCTGTGCACACTTGAAGCAGCCTCTGGCCAAGCTGGTCTTGGGAAGTTCTTGTCTGCTGTACAGAGGGCAGGGGCTGATGTTGACAATCACCCTGCCTTTGTATCTGGTCTCTGCTGAGCTGGGGTAGTGGGGTGTCAGCAGTCTGTGATGTCTCTGGGTCATGAGTGGGAGATGCTGAGTGCTTCTCCTGGACTGAAGGAGGCTCGTGATTATGTTCAAAAAGAAATCATCACTCTCAGGTTGGAATGCAACAAACTCAGACACAGCTATATTTCAAGCAATTGCTAGGGAAGAAATACAGCTGACAGAGAGCATCAAAGTACACACAATAAACCACAAATATTTATACTCTTTCATGGAATGCATTAATTTAAAACGTCTACAATGTATATCTGTTATGTCCCGCCCAGTCCATTATTTCCTCACAACATCATTATCTTCCAGGTTAAGTTACATTGACTGTGTGTTGTTTCCCCACGTGCTTCACACACAGAGTCTGATTTTCCCAAGTCTTGCATTATGAGACTTCAGAGTTAGCTTAATTGTGCTGTGTCTTGACATAAGTGAGGGGCCTATAGTCAAATCCATCAACTCTTGTTTCCACAGTGAGGTCTGTGTTTAAAGTGAGAGTGTACCGTTTCTCTCACTGATCGAACACAGATAGCCTCTCTGTCACATACACACTTTTACTGTTACTTCCTTTGAGCAAATAAAATGGCAGACACAAAGGCTTGGTCCACACTAGCTGCCCGATTTGGCGGGTAGAGCTCGATATTCTGGGATCGATTTATTGTGTCTCATCTGAATGTGATAAATTGATCCCAGAAGCGCTCCCCTGCTGACTGTGGAACTCCTGCTTGCCGAGAGGAGGAAGTGCTGTCGATGTGGGAGCCTGCCTGTGCCATGTGGACCTGCAGTAAGCAAATGTAGTTTGATATAGGAAATGTTGATTTCAGGTATGTGAGTCTTGTAGCTGAAGATGCGTTTCCTATATCGATTCTGTGACCCAGTGTGGCCCAGCCATGTATGTGCATGGTGCATTTTAAAGTTTAAGGATTACAGTGCTGTTAGTTTATTCCTTTTCTTAGGTTTTCATAATTTTACTGCTCAAATAATTCAATTTAAAGCAGAAATTATTTCTAAGATGAGTAATATGTTCTGGCTGGCATAACTGTCTTTGATTATGTACAATAATGATAATGCACAGTATGATGATAAATGTCAGACAATCAAATAATAGTATTCTCGTAGAGCATCAATTCTGCTTCTGCTTCTAATCCCAACTGTAGCTATTGCAGCTGATGGTGACTGATGTTCAAATTGTATGTTTAGTGATATCTGTAAAATAAGTTAAAGTTTGTATGAAAATAAATGTGGTTCCATGTATGATTCTAATAGACATCATGTTAGTGAGTCATGTACTTGATTGTGATTGGAAAACATAAATGCAAAAATATGTTGAGATATGCAGTTCTTTTATTAATAAAAGAGAAAATACCACATTAATCATGTATGTTTATTTCAGTCAATGGTTTTTCAGTGCATTAAAAATATTTACTCACTTTTGACTACACAATGGCTGTAAGACAGAGTGTGTGTTTATATATATATACACACTGATACTGTACATAAGATATACATATACACACATATAACTGCTCACTTAAAGTTGTCCTGGTTAATGTTGTTTCATTCTTACATTGCTGATCAATTAGGGAACATGCTTGTTTCCCCCACTGCCATGTGCTGCTCTCCGAGACACCTGCCTGCTTGCTGGTGGGGTGGGGGAGAGAAGAGGGGGACTAATGTCCCGCTGTGCCTTGCTTACCCCATAGTCTGTAGAGCACGGAGGACACATGAGGGAGGGAGCTGGCCGCTTAGGCAGAAGCTGCAGCTGTGGGGATTGCTGATCTAATTAACAAGAACCTAACCTAATGTAAGCCCCTTATTTACAATAATTCTGTTGGGGAAATTGGAGTAGTGTAACATTGTTTTGCTAAAAGTTGCATTTTTCAGGAACATAGCTACAATGTTAAGTGAGGAGTTACTGTACAGAGTACTAAAGATAGTGTACAAAATATCATATGTGTATTTCTGATATCTGTGGTAAAGCTCCAGAATTGATACCTTTAGGCTTGGTAGTGGAAATGTCTTGCTGTGTTGTCTCCTGATTGTTCTAAACTTATAGATATCTACAAATGCCAATTAAAGCCATATTGTCAGTTTATATATATTATTTAGATGAAAATTAGGATTTAGCTGAGAGGATACTGTATCTAATTTATGTGCAAGAAACCTGGAGTTTTCAGGTGCTCAAATAGCCCCTCCAAGCATGTCTAAAATTGCCTCCCCACCCAAATATGAAATGTTGCTGCTGGTGAGCCATGAGTGGCCAGAGGGCTGTGGGCTCTGGCAAGATGCATCCCCCTGTGTGACAGCATGAAGTCTGCCTTGAGGTGCATGTGCAGTGTGTGTCACCACAAGCTACAGCAGCAGTGGAGGCACAAGGGTGGCAATACACCATGTGACCGTTATGTCTGTGATGGTGTTGGGAGTGGTGGTGTTGCCTTAAGAGCTGGGTGTCTACCTGGCAGCCAGTGCTTTCTGGTTGCCCACACAGTGCTTATGTTTTGTGGAGGGTGAGATCTGTGACCTTTGAGTATGTAAGTTAAGTACTCGGAGGAGGCAGTTGGGCATCCAGGGGATGGGGGGAGGTGGCCTGGGGGCAAAGTTTGCACAGGTTGACATTTTCCCTAAAGTTGGTCATGGTGATGGTGCAGTGTCTTTGGCCTGTGGCAGCTGCCTGGGCAATGTGACAGAGAGTGACACTGCCCTCCATTGTGAGCATGAGGCTGGAGGTATGCCTTTGAGCACCACCCAAGAAATCTTTTCATTAGCCCCAAAATACCCTGTCGCAGTACAAACACACCTCTCCAGCACTGTTGAGGTACCTCTTTGAGCAGCCCCCAACTGCATGCACTGTAGAGTCTCCTCCTCCCTCTAGGTAGTGTTTTCTTCTTAGGAAACTGAAATATGGCCATAATAGTGTTACCTGGTAATAAAGTTTGAGTCTTCAGAAAATTTGTATTGTAGAAAAGCTGTCTGATTAATATATCAAGATGAACAGTCCTTACTGCTGTTAAGGTAGGAATGAACTAAAGGGTTTCTGTGTCACCTGAGTCTGCATTTATAGCAGCCTTTGGCTTCTAAGGCATGCTGGGAAATGGAGGGGTGGAGCTTAGGCAGTATATAAGGTGGGGTCTTGTCACAGAAAGTCATTCAGCTTTGTGTTGGCTCAAAGAGATGTACATAGGCACTTGTTTGGGTGATTGTAGTCATGGTGAGTATTGGTATGGGGGAACAATTACATATATTTGTGGTTAATATACTGTTTTTATGTTCTTATTTCTGTGTAATGTGCTTTTACCTTTCGTTTTGGGTTGTTCATAGTGTATATGATTTATGTATTAGCATTATTATTTTCATTGGGAAGGAATACAGTGGGGCTTGTTTCTAATAGCTTTTTTTGTTAAATACACATCTAGTAGTAGTAGCATGTCCATGGTGCTGGACTATTGAAGAAGTACAGCATTTTTATGTTTGGGTTAGGTGGGGACTAGTCTGAGGAATCTCTAATATTTAGTAAGAGTTATTTCCCTTAATCTCAACTGCATGCTCATTGTGTATTTTTTCCTACTCAGTTGTCTGGAGCCCTGTGTGTTGAGTTTATAAACCATGTTTGCAGTCAAGTTTTCTTTGTATTTGCAGCTGTGCCCGTATCCAGTACTGAGTCACATTGTGACATGAAGGTTGTGAATATTTTTCTCTTCGCCAATGCTGTATGTTTGTGAATGATTTCAATGTATGGGAGTGAAGGCCTGTCTACTGAGGTGAAGGGGATCTTGAGAGGGGGGAGCTCCTCTCCAATTTCCAAAGATAAGTATATGCCAAAGTGTTCGATGGTCAGAACTGTTTGTGATATTGAGGCTGTCTCTTTACTTATGGGAGCTCTAAACTCAGCTCATTTTCAATGGGCCTGTGAGGGGTGGGTGGGAGCTCATTGTATGGAGGGATTGTGTGTTTCCCCTGGAGGAAGGTTAATTGCTGGGAATGTGACCTGTCTGTAACTAGAGATGCTCCGTTCTCAGTTCTTCTCTCTTACACAGCACTGGGTTTGCATCTCTGGTCACCACTTCATCCTTGTGTTCTTTTCTATATGGTTGTGGTTTTCTGAGGAGGATGTGAGCATGATAGTTAGCGATGGGCCCTGTGGGGTACGGAAAGGGGGAGGGCCATCGGTATGTAGAAGCGCAGCCATTTTCCATGTGGTTGACAGTGTTTGGGGTGTAGTTTTGAGGGGGGTGTTATGTGTAGTAGGTGTTCCCTCTCAGGGAAGCAATATATAGGTCAGGTCATCTTTCATATTGTGGTGTTGGGAGCTTTGTGAGTAGAGTTATAACTGAAGTTCAGTCAAGCTTTGTTTTTATTTGGAGATGTGTCCAGATCCAGTACCGAGTAGTATCATTCTGTGGAGTCATGGCTCCTTCTCTTAGACTGCCACACCGCAGATAGCACTCCCCCTGGGAACAAGAGGTGTTCCCTGAATAGCGTCCCGTCCGGGAACAAGCGGTGTGACGCTGATAATACTCCCCCTGGGAACAAGAAGTGTCTCGTGAATAGCGTCACGTCCGGGAACAAGCAGTGTGATGCTGATAATCCTCCCCCTGGGAACAAGAGGTGTTCCCTGAATAGCGTCCCGTCCGGGAACAAGCGGTGTAGCGCCGATATTACTCCCCCTGGGAACAAGCAGTGTGACGCTGATAATACTCCCCCTGGGAACAAGTGGTGTGACGCAGATAGCACTCCCCCTGGGAACAAGCAGTGTGACGCTGATAATACTCCCCCGGGAACAAGCGGTGTGACGCCGATAATCCTCCCCCTGGGAACAAGAGGTGTTCCCTGAATAGCGTCACGTCTGGGAACAAGCGGTGTAGCGCGGATAAAACTCCCCCTGGGAACACGCAGTGTCACGCTGATAATACTCCCCCGGGAACAAGCGGTGTGACGCAGATAGCACTCCCCCTGGGAAGAAGCAGTGTGACGCCGATAATACTCCCCGTGCGAACAAGCGGTGAGACGCAGATAGCACTCCCCCGGGGAACAAGAGGTGTCTCGTGAATAGCGTCCCGTCCGGGAACAATCAGTGTGACGCTGATAATACTCCCCCTGGGAACAAGTGGTGTGACACTGATAATACTCCCCCGGGAACAAGCGGTGTGACGCTGATAAAACTCCCCCTGGGAAGAAGAGGTGTTTCGTGAATAGCGTCCCGTCCGGGAAGAAGCGGTGTAGCGCGGATAAAACTCCCCCTGGGAACAAGCAGTGTGACGCTGATAATACTCCCCCTGGGAACAAGAGGTGTTCCCTGAATAGCGTCCCGTCCGGGAACAAGCGGTGTGACGCTGATAATACTCCCCCGGGAACAAGCGGTGTGACGCTGATAAAACTCCCCCTGGGAAGAAGAGGTGTTTCGTGAATAGCGTCCCATCTGGGAATAAGCGGTGTAGCGCGAATAAAACTCCCCCTGGGAACAAGCAGTGTCACGCTGATAATACTCCCCCGGGAACAAGCGGTGTGACGAAGATAGCACTCCCCCTGGGAACAAGCAGTATGACGCCGATAATACTCCCCGTGCGAACAAGCGGTGAGACGCAGATCTCCCCCGGGGAACAAGAGGTGTTCCCTGAATAGCGTCCCGTCCGGGAACAAGCGGTGTGATGCTGATAAAACTCCCCCTGGGAACAAGAGGTGTCTCGTGATTAGCGTCCCGTCCGGGAACAAGCGGTGTGACGCCGATAAAACGCCCCCTGGGAACAAGCAGTGTGATGCTGATAATAGTCCCTCGGGAACAAGTGGTGTGACACAGCTAGCACTCCCCCTGGGAACAAGAGGTGTTCCCTTTATAGCGTCCCGTCCGGGAACAAGCAGTGTGACGCTGATAATACTCCCCCTGGGAACAAGAGGTGTTCCCTGAATAGCGTCCCGTCCGGGAACAAGCGGTGTAGCGCCGATATTACTCGCCCTGGGAACAAGCAGTGTGACGCCGATAATAGTCCCCGTGGGAACAAGCGGTGAGACGCAGATAGCAGTCCCCCTGGGAACAAGAGGTGTCTCCTGAATAGCGTCCCGTCTGGAAACAAGAGGTGTGCAATTGGTACTACCTCCTCCGGGAACAAGGGGTGTTTCCCGAATAGCGCTCCTTTGAGAAACAAGCGTGTTTCTCACCCTCATGACTTGTAGAAAGTAATATTAAAAGCGATGGGGGCATGGATCTCTGGTGCCCTCTGTTCCAGTGCCCCTGCTGTTGGTCCTGTGCACACTTGAAGCAGCCTCTGGCCAAGCTGGTCTTGGGAAGTTCTTGTCTGCTGTACAGAGGGCAGGGGCTGATGTTGACAATCACCCTGCCTTTGTATCTGGTCTCTGCTGAGCTGGGGTAGTGGGGTGTCAGCAGTCTGTGATGTCTCTGGGTCATGAGTGGGAGATGCTGAGTGCTTCTCCTGGACTGAAGGAGGCTCGTGATTATGTTCAAAAAGAAATCATCACTCTCAGGTTGGAATGCAACAAACTCAGACACAGCTATATTTCAAGCAATTGCTAGGGAAGAAATACAGCTGACAGAGAGCATCAAAGTACACACAATAAACCACAAATATTTATACTCTTTCATGGAATGCATTAATTTAAAACGTCTACAATGTATATCTGTTATGTCCCGCCCAGTCCATTATTTCCTCACAACATCATTATCTTCCAGGTTAAGTTACATTGACTGTGTGTTGTTTCCCCACGTGCTTCACACACAGAGTCTGATTTTCCCAAGTCTTGCATTATGAGACTTCAGAGTTAGCTTAATTGTGCTGTGTCTTGACATAAGTGAGGGGCCTATAGTCAAATTCATCAACTCTTGTTTCCACAGTGAGGTCTGTGTTTAAAGTGAGAGTGTACCGTTTCTCTCACTGATCGAACACAGATAGCCTCTCTGTCACATACACACTTTTACTGTTACTTCCTTTGAGCAAATAAAATGGCAGACACAAAGGCTTGGTCCACACTAGCTGCCCGATTTGGCGGGTAGAGCTCGATATTCTGGGATCGATTTATTGTGTCTCATCTGAATGTGATAAATTGATCCCAGAAGCGCTCCCCTGCTGACTGTGGAACTCCTGCTTGCCGAGAGGAGGAAGTGCTGTCGATGTGGGAGCCTGCCTGTGCCATGTGGACCTGCAGTAAGCAAATGTAGTTTGATATAGGAAATGTTGATTTCAGGTATGTGAGTCTTGTAGCTGAAGATGCGTTTCCTATATCGATTCTGTGACCCAGTGTGGCCCAGCCATGTATGTGCATGGTGCATTTTAAAGTTTAAGGATTACAGTGCTGTTAGTTTATTCCTTTTCTTAGGTTTTCATAATTTTACTGCTCAAATAATTCAATTTAAAGCAGAAATTATTTCTAAGATGAGTAATATGTTCTGGCTGGCATAACTGTCTTTGATTATGTACAATAATGATAATGCACAGTATGATGATAAATGTCAGACAATCAAATAATAGTATTCTCGTAGAGCATCAATTCTGCTTCTGCTTCTAATCCCAACTGTAGCTATTGCAGCTGATGGTGACTGATGTTCAAATTGTATGTTTAGTGATATCTGTAAAATAAGTTAAAGTTTGTATGAAAATAAATGTGGTTCCATGTATGATTCTAATAGACATCATGTTAGTGAGTCATGTACTTGATTGTGATTGGAAAACATAAATGCAAAAATATGTTGAGATATGCAGTTCTTTTATTAATAAAAGAGAAAATACCACATTAATCATGTATGTTTATTTCAGTCAATGGTTTTTCAGTGCATTAAAAATATTTACTCACTTTTGACTACACAATGGCTGTAAGACAGAGTGTGTGTTTGTATATATATACACACAGATACTGTACATAAGATATACATATACACACATATAACTGCTCACTTAAAGTTGTCCTGGTTAATGTTGTTTCATTCTTACATTGCTGATCAATTAGGGAACATGCTTGTTTCCCCCACTGCCATGTGCTGCTCTCCGAGACACCTGCCTGCTTGCTGGTGGGGTGGGGGAGAGAAGAGGGGGACTAATGTCCCGCTGTGCCTTGCTTACCCCATAGTCTGTAGAGCACGGGGGACACATGAGGGAGGGAGCTGGCCGCTTAGGCAGAAGCTGCAGCTGTGGGGATTGCTGATCTAATTAACAAGAACCTAACCTAATGTAAGCCCCTTATTTACAATAATTCTGTTGGGGAAATTGGAGTAGTGTAACATTGTTTTGCTAAAAGTTGCATTTTTCAGGAACATAGCTACAATGTTAAGTGAGGAGTTACTGTACAGAGTACTAAAGATAGTGTACAAAATATCATATGTGTATTTCTGATATCTGTGGTAAAGCTCCAGAATTGATACCTTTAGGCTTGGTAATGGAAATGTCTTGCTGTATTGTCTCCTGATTGTTCTAAACTTATAGATATCTACAAATGCCAATTAAAGCCATATTGTCAGTTTATATATATTATTTAGATGAAAATTAGGATTTAGCTGAGAGGATACTGTATCTAATTTATGTGCAAGAAACCTGGAGTTTTCAGGTGCTCAAATAGCCCCTCCAAGCATGTCTAAAATTGCCTCCCCACCCAAATATGAAATGTTGCTGCTGGTGAGCCATGAGTGGCCAGAGGGCTGTGGGCTCTGGCAAGATGCATCCCCCTGTGTGACAGCATGAAGTCTGCCTTGAGGTGCATGTGCAGTGTGTGTCACCACAAGCTACAGCAGCAGTGGAGGCACAAGGGTGGCAATACACCATGTGACCGTTATGTCTGTGATGGTGTTGGGAGTGGTGGTGTTGCCTTAAGAGCTGGGTGTCTACCTGGCAGCCAGTGCTTTCTGGTTGCCCACACAGTGCTTATGTTTTGTGGAGGGTGAGATCTGTGACCTTTGAGTATGTAAGTTAAGTACTCGGAGGAGGCAGTTGGGCATCCAGGGGATGGGGGGAGGTGGCCTGGGGGCAAAGTTTGCACAGGTTGACATTTTCCCTAAAGTTGGTCATGGTGATGGTGCAGTGTCTTTGGCCTGTGGCAGCTGCCTGGGCAATGTGACAGAGAGTGACACTGCCCTCCATTGTGAGCATGAGGCTGGAGGTATGCCTTTGAGCACCACCCAAGAAATCTTTTCATTAGCCCCAAAATACCCTGTCGCAGTACAAACACACCTCTCCAGCACTGTTGAGGTACCTCTTTGAGCAGCCCCCAACTGCATGCACTGTAGAGTCTCCTCCTCCCTCTAGGTAGTGTTTTCTTCTTAGGAAACTGAAATATGGCCATAATAGTGTTACCTGGTAATAAAGTTTGAGTCTTCAGAAAATTTGTATTGTAGAAAAGCTGTCTGATTAATATATCAAGATGAACAGTCCTTACTGCTGTTAAGGTAGGAATGAACTAAAGGGTTTCTGTGTCACCTGAGTCTGCATTTATAGCAGCCTTTGGCTTCTAAGGCATGCTGGGAAATGGAGGGGTGGAGCTTAGGCAGTATATAAGGTGGGGTCTTGTCACAGAAAGTCATTCAGCTTTGTGTTGGCTCAAAGAGATGTACATAGGCACTTGTTTGGGTGATTGTAGTCATGGTGAGTATTGGTATGGGGGAACAATTACATATATTTGTGGTTAATATACTGTTTTTATGTCCTTATTTCTGTGTAATGTGCTTTTACCTTTCGTTTTGGGTTGTTCATAGTGTATATGATTTATGTATTAGCATTATTATTTTCATTGGGAAGGAATACAGTGGGGCTTGTTTCTAATAGCTTTTTTTGTTAAATACACATCTAGTAGTAGTAGCATGTCCATGGTGCTGGACTATTGAAGAAGTACAGCATTTTTATGTTTGGGTTAGGTGGGGACTAGTCTGAGGAATCTCTAATATTTAGTAAGAGTTATTTCCCTTAATCTCAACTGCATGCTCATTGTGTATTTTTTCCTACTCAGTTGTCTGGAGCCCTGTGTGTAGAGTTTATAAACCATGTTTGCAGTCAAGTTTTCTTTGTATTTGCAGCTGTGCCCGTATCCAGTACTGAGTCACATTGTGACATGAAGGTTGTGAATATTTTTCTCTTCGCCAATGCTGTATGTTTGTGAATGATTTCGATGTATGGGAGTGAAGGCCTGTCTACTGAGGTGAAGGGGATCTTGAGAGGGGGGAGCTCCTCTCCAATTTCCAAAGATAAGTATATGCCAAAGTGTTCGATGGTCAGAACTGTTTGTGATATTGAGGCTGTCTCTTTACTTATGGCAGCTCTAAACTCAGCTCATTTTCAATGGGCCTGTGAGGGGTGGGTGGGAGCTCATTGTATGGAGGGATTGTGTGTTTCCCCTGGAGGAAGGTTAATTGCTGGGAATGTGACCTGTCTGTAACTAGAGATGCTCCGTTCTCAGTTCTTCTCTCTTACACAGCACTGGGTTTGCATCTCTGGTCACCACTTCATCCTTGTGTTCTTTTCTATATGGTTGTGGTTTTCTGAGGAGGATGTGAGCATGATAGTTAGCGATGGGCCCCTGTGGGGTACGGAAAGGGGGAGGGCCATCGGTATGTAGAAGCGCAGCCATTTTCCATGTGGTTGACAGTGTTTGGGGTGTAGTTTTGAGGGGGGTGTTATGTGTAGTAGGTGTTCCCTCTCAGGGAAGCAATATATAGGTCAGGTCATCTTTCATATTGTGGTGTTGGGAGCTTTGTGAGTAGAGTTATAACTGAAGTTCAGTCAAGCTTTGTTTTTATTTGGAGATGTGTCCAGATCCAGTACCGAGTAGTATCATTCTGTGGAGTCATGGCTCCTTCTCTTAGACTGCCACACCATCACTGTACGGATGTCAACGTATGGGAGCGAAGGCCTGTGTACAAAGGAAAAGAAGATATCGGGAGTGGCTGTCAAAGTTAAGTATCCGGCAAAGGGCTTGATGGTCAGAAGTATATGTGCTGCTGGGGCTCCTTGTTAGAGGACTCCTGTCCCTAAACGGCTGCCCATTCATAATGGGCATGTGAGGGGTGGGAGGGAGCTCGTTGTATGGAGGGAGCGTGCGTTTCCCCTGAGGGAAGGTTGATTGCTGGCAGAGTGTCTGGTCTGTAACTAGAGATGCTGATAATAGTCCCCCGGGAACAAATGGTGTGACGCAGATAGCATTCCCCCTGGGAACAAGAGGTGTTCCCTGAATAGCGTCCCGTCCGGGAACAAGCGGTGTGACGCTGATAATACTCCCCCTGGGAACAAGAAGTGTCTCGTGAATAGCGTCACGTCCGGGAACAAGCAGTGTGATGCTGATAATCCTCCCCCTGGGAACAAGCAGTGTGAGGCTGATAATACTCCCCCTGGGAACAAGTGGTGTGACGCAGATAGCACTCCCCCTGGGAACAAGCAGTGTGACGCTGATAATACTCCCCCGGGAACAAACGGTGTGACGCCGATAATCCTCCCCCTGGGAACAAGAGGTGTTCCCTGAATAGCGTCACGTCTGGGAACAAGCGGTGTAGCGCGGATAAAACTCCCCCTGGGGACACGCAGTGTCACGCTGATAATACTCCCCTGGGAACAAGCGGTGTGACGCAGATAGCACTCCCCCTGGGAAGAAGCAGTGTAACGCCGATAATACTCCCCGTGCGAACAAGCGGTGAGACGCAGATAGCACTCCCCCGGGGAACAAGAGGTGTCTCGTGAATAGCGTCCCGTTCGGGAACAATCAGTGTGACGCTGATAATACTCCCCCTGGGAACAAGTGGTGTGACACTGATAATACTCCCCCGGGAACAAGCGGTGTGACGCTGATAAAACTCCCCCTGGGAAGAAGAGGTGTTTCGTGAATAGCGTCCCGTCTGGGAATAAGCGGTGTAGCGCGGATAAAACTCCCCCTGGGAACAAGCAGTGTCACGCTGATAATACTCCCCCGGGAACAAGCGGTGTGACGAAGATAGCACTCCCCCTGGGAACAAGCAGTGTGACGCCGATAATACTCCCCGTGCGAACAAGCGGTGAGACGCAGATCTCCCCCGGGGAACAAGAGGTGTTCCCTGAATAGCGTCCCGTCCGGGAACAAGCGGTGTGATGCTGATAAAACTCCCCCTGGGAACAAGAGGTGTCTCGTGATTAGCGTCCCGTCCGGGAACAATCAGTGTGAAACTAATAATACTCCCCCTGGTAACAAGAGGTGTTCCCTGTATAGCGTCCCGTCCGGGAACAAGCAGTGTGACGCTGATAATCCTCCCCCTGGCAACAAGAGGTGTTCCCTGAATAGCGTCCTTTCCGTGAACAAGCGGTGTGACGCTGATAATACTCTCCCTGGGAACAAGTGGTGTGATGCTGATAATACTCCCCCGGGAACAAGCGGTGTGATGCTGATAAAACTCCCCCTGGGAACAAGAGGTGTTGCCTGAATAGCGTCACGTCTGGGAACAAGCGGTGTAGCGTGGATGAAACTCCCCCTGGGAACAAGCAGTGTGACGCTGATAATACTCCCCCGGGAACAAGTGGTGTTACGCAGATAGCACTCCCCTAGGGAACAAGCAGTGTGATGCTGATAATAGTCCCCCGGGAACATGTGGTGTGACGCAGATAGCACTCCCCCTGGGAACAAGAGGTGTTCCCTGTATAGCGTCCCATCCGGGAACAAACAGTGTGATGCTGATAATCCTCCCCCTGGGAACAAGAGGTGTTCCCTATATAGCGTCCCGTCCGGGAACAAGCGGAGTAGCGCCGATATTACTCCCCCTGGGAACAAGCAGTGTGACGCTGATAATACTCTCCCTGGGAACAAGTGGTGTGACGCTGATAATACTCCCCCGGGAACAAGCGGTGTGATGCTGATAAAACTCCCCCTGGGAAGAAGAGGTGTTTCGTGAATAGCGTCCCGTCCGGGAAGAAGCGGTGTAGCGCGGATAAAACTCCCCCTGGGAACAAGCAGTGTGACGCTGATAATACTCCCCCTGGGAACAAGAGGTGTTCCCTGAATAGCGTCCCGTCCGGGAACAAGCGGTGTGACGCTGATAATACTCCCCCGGGAACAAGCGGTGTGATGCAGATAGCACTCCCCCTGGGAACAAGAGGTGTTCCCTGAATAGCGTCCCGTCCGGGAACTAGCGGTGTAGCGCCGATATTATTCCCCCTGGGAACAAGCAGTGTGCCGCCGATAATACTCCCCGTGCGAACAAGCGGTGAGACGCAGATAGCACTCCCCTGGGGAACATGCAGTGTGACGCCGATAATACTCCCCGTGCGAACAAGTGGTGTGACGCAGATAGCACTCCCCCTGGGAACAAGAGGTGTTCCCTGAATAGCGTCCCGTCCGGGAACAAGCGGTGTGACGCTGATAATACTCCCCCTGGGAACAAGAAGTGTCTCGTGAATAGCGTCCCGTCCAGGAACAAGCAGTGTGATGCTGATAATCCTCCCCCTGGGAACAAGAGGTGTTCCCTGAATAGCGTCCCGTCCGGGAACAAGCGGTGTGACGTTGATAAAACTCCCCCTGGGAACAAGAGGTGTTCCCTGAATAGCGTCCCGTCCGGGAACTAGCGGTGTAGCGCCGATATTATTCCCCCTGGGAACAAGCAGTGTGACGCCGATAATACTCCCCGTGCGAAAAAGCGGTGAGACGCAGATAGCACTCCCCTGGGGAACAAGCAGTGTGATGCTGATAATAGTCCCCCGGGAACAAGTAGTGTGACGCAGATAGCACTCCCCCTGGGAACAAGAGGTGTTCCCTGAATAGCGTCCCGTCCGGGAACAAGCGGTGTGACGCTGATAATACTCCCCCTGGGAACAAGAAGTGTCTCGTGAATAGCGTCCCGTCCGGGAACAAGCAGTGTGATGCTGATAATCCTCCCCCTGGGAACAAGAGGTGTTCCCTGAATAGCGTCCCGTCCGGGAACAAGCGGTGTAGCGCGGATAAAACTCCCCCTGGGAACAAGCAGTGTGACGCCGATAATACTCCCCCTGGGAACAAGAGGTGTTCCCTGAATAGCGTCACGTCTGGGAACAAGCGGTGTAGCGCGGATAAAACTCCCCCTGTGAACAAGCAGTGTCACGCTGATAATACTCCCCCGGGAACAAGCGGTGTGACGCAGATAGCACTCCCCCTGGGAAGAAGCAGTGTGACGCCGATAATACTCCCCGTGCGAACAAGCGGTGAGACGCAGATAGCACTCCCCCGGGGAACAAGAGGTGTCTCGTGAATAGCGTCCCGTCCGGGAACAATCAGTGTGACGCTGATAATACTCCCCCTGGTAACAAGAGGTGTTCCCTGTATAGCGTCCCGTCCGGGAACAAGCAGTGTGATGCTGATAATACTCCCCCTGGGAACAAGAAGTGTCTCGTGAATAGCGTCCCGTCCGGGAACAAGCAGTGTGATGCTGATAATCCTTCCCCCTGGGAACAAGAGGTGTTCCCTGAATAGCGTCCCGTCCGGGAACAAGCGGTGTAGCGCGGATAAAACTCCCCCTGGGAACAAGCAGTGTGACGCCGATAATACTCCCCCTGGGAACAAGAGGTGTTTCCTGAATAGCGTCCCGTCCGGGAACTAGCGGTGTAGCGCCGATATTATTCCCCCTGGGAACAAGCAGTGTGACGCCGATAATACTCCCCGTGCGAACAAGCGGTGAGACGCAGATAGCACTCCCCTGGGGAACAAGCAATGTGATGCTGATAATAGTCCCCCGGGAACAAGCGGTGTGACGCAGATAGCACTCCCCCTGGGAAGAAGCAGTGTGACGCCGATAATACTCCCCGTGCGAACAAGCGGTGAGACGCAGACAGCACTCCCCCGGGGAACAAGAGGTGTCTCGTGAATAGCGTCCCGTCCGGGAACAATCAGTGTGAAGCTGATAATACTCCCCCTGGTAACAAGAGGTGTTCCCTGTATAGCGTCCCGTCCGGGAACAAGCAGTGTGACGCTGATAATCCTCCCCCTGGGAACAAGAGGTGTTCCCTGAATAGCGTCCTGTCCGTGAACAAGCGGTGTAGCGCGGATAAAACTCCCCCTGGGAACAAGCAGTGTGACGCCGATAATACTCCCCCTGGGAACAAGAGGTGTTCCCTGAATAGCGTCACGTCTGGGAACAAGCGGTGTAGCGCGGATAAAACTCCCCCTGGGAACAAGCAGTGTCACGCTGATAATACTCCCCCGGGAACAAGCGGTGTGACGCAGATAGCACTCCCCCTGGGAAGAAGCAGTGTGACGCCGATAATACTCCCCGTGCGAACAAGCGGTGAGACGCAGATAGCACTCCCCCGGGGAACAAGAGGTGTCTCGTGAATAGCGTCCCGTCCGGGAACAATCAGTGTGACGCTGATAATACTCCCCCTGGTAACAAGAGGTGTTCCCTGTATAGCGTCCCGTCCGGGAACAAGCAGTGTGATGCTGATAATCCTCCCGCTGGGAACAAGAGGTGTTCCCTATATAGCGTCCCTTCCGGGAACAAGCGGTGTGACGCTTATAATACTCCCCCTGGGAACAAGAAGTGTCTCGTGAATAGCGTCCCGTCCGTGAACAAGCAGTGTGATGCTGATAATCCTCCCCCTGGGAACAAGAGGTGTTCCCTGAATAGCGTCCCGTCCGGGAACAAGCGGTGTAGCGCGGATAAAACTCCCCCTGGGAACAAGCAGTGTGACGCCGATAATACTCCCCCTGGGAACAAGAGGTGTTCCCTGAATAGCGTCCCGTCCGGGAACTAGCGGTGTAGCGCCGATATTATTCCCCCTGGGAACAAGCAGTGTGACGCCGATAATACTCCCCGTGCGAACAAGCGGTGAGACGCAGATAGCACTCCCCTGGGGAACAAGCAGTGTGATGCTGATAATAGTCCCCCGGGAACAAGCGGTGTGACGCAGATAGCACTCCCCCTGGGAAGAAGCAGTGTGACGCCGATAATACTCCCCGTGCGAACAAGCGGTGAGACGCAGACAGCACTCCCCCGGGGAACAAGAGGTGTCTCGTGAATAGCGTCCCGTCCGGGAACAATCAGTTTGACGCTGATAATACTCCCCCTGGGAACAAGTGGTGTGACGCTGATAATACTCCCCCGGGAACAAGCGGTGTGACGATGATAAAACTCCCCCTGGGAAGAAGAGGTGTTTCGTGAATAGCGTCCCGTCCGGGAAGAAGCGGTGTAGCGCGGATAAAACTCCCCCTGGGAACAAGCAGTGTGACGCTGATAATACTCCCCCTGGGAAGAAGAGGTGTTCCCTTTATAGCGTCCCGTCCGGGAACAAGCGGTGTGACGCTGATAATACTCCCCCGGGAACAAGCGGTGTGACGCTGATAAAACTCCCCATGGGAAGAAGAGGTGTTTCGTGAATAGCGTCCCGTCTGGGAATAAGCGGTGTAGCGCGGATAAAACTCCCCCTGGGTACAAGCAGTGTCACGCTGATAATACTCCCCCGGGAACAAGCGGTGTGACGAAGATAGCACTCCCCCTGGGAACAAGCAGTGTGACGCCGATAATACTCCCCGTGCGAACAAGCGGTGAGACGCAGATCTCCCCCGGGGAACAAGAGGTGTTCCCTGAATAGCGTCCCGTCCGGGAACAAGCGGTGTGACGCTGATAATACTCCCCCGGGAACAAGCGGTGTGACGCTGATAAAACTCCCCCTGGGAAGAAGAGGTGTTTCGTGAATAGCGTCCCGTCTGGGAATAAGTGGTGTAGTGCGGATAAAACTCCCCCTGTGAACAAGCAGTGTCACGCTGATAATACTCCCCCGGGAACAAGCGGTGTGACGAAGATAGCACTCCCCCTGGGAACAAGCAGTGTGACGCTGATAATACTCCCCCTGGTAACAAGAGGTGTTCCCTGTATAGCGTCCCGTCCGGGAACAAGCAGTGTGACGCTGATAATCCTCCCCCTGGGAACAAGAGGTGTTCCCTGAATAGCGTCCTGTCCGTGAACAAGCGGTGTGACGCTGATAATACTCCCCCTGGGAACAAGAAGTGTCTCGTGAATAGCGTCCCGTCCGGGAACAAGTGGTGTAGCGCGGATAAAACTCCCCCTGGGAACAAGAAGTGTTCCCTCAATAGCGTCCCGTCCGGGAACAAGCAGTGTGGCGCCGATATTACTCCCCCTGGGAACAAGCAGTGTGAAGCTGATAATACTCCCCGTGGGAACAAGAAGTGTCTCGTGAATAGCGTCCCGTCCGGGAACAAGCAGTGTGACGCTGATAATACTCCCCCTGGGAACAAGAGGTGTTCCCTGAATAGCGTCCCGTCCGGGAACAAGTGGTGTAGCGCGGATAAAACTCCCCCTGGGAAGAAGAGGTGTTTCATGAATAGCGTCCCGTCCGGGAACAAGCGGTGAAGCGCGGATAAAACTCCCCCTGGGAACAAGCAGTGTGACGCCGATAATACTCCCCCTGGGAACAAGCAGTGTGACGCCGATAATACTCCCCGTGCGAACAAGCGGTGAGACGCAGATCTCCCCCGGGGAACAAGAGGTGTTCCCTGAATAGCGTCCCGTCCGGGAACAAGCGGTGTGACGCTGATAATACTCCCCCGGGAACAAGCGGTGTGACGCTGATAAAACTCCCCCTGGGAAGAAGAGGTGTTTCGTGAATAGCGTCCCGTCTGGGAATAAGTGGTGTAGTGCGGATAAAACTCCCCCTGGGAACAAGCAGTGTCACGCTGATAATACTCCCCCGGGAACAAGCGGTGTGACGAAGATAGCACTCCCCCTGGGAACAAGCAGTGTGACGCCGATAATACTCCCCGTGCGAACAAGCGGTGAGACGCAGATCTCCCCCGGGGAACAAGAGGTGTTCCCTGAATAGCGTCCCGTCCGGGAACAAGCGGTGTGATGCTGATAAAACTCCCCCTGGGAACAAGAGGTGTCTCGTGAATAGCGTCCCGTCCGGGAACAATCAGTGTGAAGCTGATAATACTCCCCCTGGTAACAAGAGGTGTTCCCTGTATAGCGTCCCGTCCCGGAACAAGCAGTGTGACGCTGATAATCCTCCCCCTGGGAACAAGAGGTGTTCCCTGAATAGCGTCCTGTCCGTGAACAAGCGGTGTGACGCTGATAATACTCCCCCTGGGAACAAGAAGTGTCTCGTGAATAGCGTCCCGTCCGGGAACAAGCGGTGTAGCGCGGATAAAACTCCCCCTGGGAACAAGAAGTGTTCCCTGAATAGCGTCCCATCCGGGAACAAGCAGTGTGGCGCCGATATTACTCCCCCTGGGAACAAGCAGTGTGAAGCTGATAATACTCCCAGTGGGAACAAGAAGTGTCTCGTGAATAGCGTCCCGTCTGGGAACAAGCAGTGTGACGCTGATAATACTCCCCCTGGGAACAAGAGGTGTTCCCTGAATAGCGTCCCGTCCGGGAACAAGTGGTGTAGCGCGGATAAAACTCCCCCTGGGAAGAAGAGGTTTTTCATGAATAGCGTCCCGTCCGGGAACAAGCGGTGAAGCGCGGATAAAACTACCCCTGGGAACAAGCAGTGTGACGCCGATAATACTCCCCCTGGGAACAAGAGGTGTTCCCTGAATAGCGTCACGTCTGGGAACAAGCGGTGTAGCGTGGATAAAACTCCCCCTGGGAACAAGCAGTGTGACGCTGATAATACTCCCCCGGGAACAAGTGGTGTTACGCAGATAGCACTCCCCTGGGGAACAAGCAGTGTGATGCTGATAATAGTCCCCCGGGAACATGTGGTGTGACGCAGATAGCACTCCCCCTGGGAACAAGAGGTGTTCCCTGAATAGCGTCCCGTCCGGGAACAAGAGGTGTGATGCTGATAAAACTGCCCCTGGGAACAAGAGGTTTCTCGAGAATAGCGTCCCGTCTGGGAACAATCAGTGTGACGCTGATAATACTCCCCCTGGTAACAAGAGGTGTTCCCTGTATAGCGTCCCGTCCGGGAACAAGCAGTGTGACGCTGATAATCCTCCCCCTGGGAACAAGAGGTGTTCCCTGAGTAGCGTCCCGTCCGGGAACAAGCGGTGTAGCGCCGATATTACTCCCCCTGGGAACAAGCAGTGTGACGCCGATAATACTCCCCGTGCGAACAAGCGGTGAGACGCAGATAGCACTCCCCCGGAGAACAAGCAGTGTAATGCTGATAATAGTCCCCCGGGAACAAGTGGTGTGACGCAGATAGCACTCCCCCTGGGAACAAGAGGTGTTCCCTGAATAGCGTCACGTCCGGGAACAAGCGGTGTAGCGTGGATAAAAATCCCCCTGGGAACAACCAGTGTGACGCCGATAATACTCCCCCTGGGAACAAGAGGTGTTCCCTGAATAGCGTCACGTCTGGGAGCAAGCGGTGTAGCGTGGATAAAACTCCCCCCTGGGAACAAGCAGTGTGATGCTGATAATACTCCCCCGGGACCAAGTGGTGTTACGCAGATAGCACTCCCCTGGGGAACAAGAGGTGTTCCCTGAATAGCGTCCCGTCCGGGAACAAGCGGTGTGATGCTGATAAAACTGCCCCTGGGAACAAGAGGTGTCTCGTGAATAGCGTCCCGTCTGGGAACAATAAGTGTGACGCTGATAATACTCCCCCTGGTAACAAGAGGTGTTCCCTGTATAGCGTCCCGTCCGGGAACAAGCAGTGTGATGCTGATAATCCTCCCCCTGGGAACAAGAGGTGTTCCCTGAATAGCGTCACGTCTGGGAACAAGCGGTGTAGCGTGGCTAAAACTCCCCCTGGGAACAAGCAGTGTGACGCTGATAATACTCCCCCGGGAACAAGTGGTGTTACTCAGATAGCACTCCCCTGGGGAACCAGAGGTGTTCCCTGTATAGCGTCCCGTCCGGGAACAAGCGGTGTAGCGCCGATATTACTCCCCCTGGGAACAAGAGGTGTTCCCTGTATAGCGTCCCGTCCGGGAACAAGCAGTGTCATGCTGATAATCCTCCCCCTGGGAACAAGAGGTGTTCCCTATATAGCGTCCCGTCCGGGAACAAGCGGTGTAGCGCCGATATTACTCCCCCTGGGAACAAGCAGTGTGACGCTGATAATACTCCCCCTGGGAACAAGTGGTGTGACGCTGATAATACTCCCCCGGGAACAAGCGGTGTGACGCTGATAAAACTCCCCCTGGGAAGAAGAGGTGTTTCGTGAATAGCGTCCCGTCCGGGAAGAAACGGTGTAGCGCGGATAAAACTCCCCCTGGGAACAAGCAGTGTGACGCTGATAATTCTCCCCCTGGGAACAAGAGGTGTTCCCTGAATAGCGTCCCGTCCGGGAACATGCGGTGTGACGCTGATAATACTCCCCCGGGAACAAGCGGTGTGACGCTGATAAAACTCCCCCTGGGAAGAAGAGGTGTTTCGTGAATAGCGTCCCGTCTGGGAATAAGCGGTGTAGCGCGGATAAAACTCCCCCTGGGAACAAGCAGTGTCACGCTGATAATACTCCCCCGGGAACAAATGGTGTGACGAAGATAGCACTCCCCCTGGGAACAAGAGGTGTTCCCTGAATAGCGTCCCGTCCGGGAACAAGCGGTGTGACGCTGATAATACTCCCCCTGGGAACAAGAAGTGTCTCGTGAATAGCGTCCCGTCCGGGAACAAGCAGTGTGATGCTGATAATCCTCCCCCTGGGAACAAGAGGTGTTCCCTGAATAGCGTCCCATCCGGGAACAAGCGGTGTAGCGCGGATAAAACTCCCCCTGGGAACAAGCGGTGTGATGCTGATAAAACTGCCCCTGGGAACAAGAGGTGTCTCGTGAATAGCGTCCCGTCTGGGAAAAATCAGTGTGACGCTGATAATACTCCCCCTGGTAACAAGAGGTGTTCCCTGTATAGCGTCCCGTCCGGGAACAAGCAGTGTGATGCTGATAATCCTCCCCGTGGGAACAAGAGGTGTTCCCTGAATAGCGTCACGTCTGGGAACAAGCGGTGTAGCGTGGCTAAAACTCCCCCTGGGAACAAGCAGTGTGACGCTGATAATACTCCCCCTGGGAACAAGTGGTGTGACGCTGATAATACTCCCCCGGGAACAAGCGGTTGACGCTGATAAAACTCCCCCTGGGAAGAAGAGGTGTTTCGTGAATAGCGTCCCGTCCGGGAAGAAGTGGTGTAGCGCGGATAAAACTCCCCCTGGGAACAAGCAGTGTGACGCTGATAATACTCCCCCTGGGAACAAGAGGTGTTCCCTGAATAGCGTCCCGTCCGGGAACAAGCGGTGTGACGCTGATAATACTCCCCCGGGAACAAGCGGTGTGACGCTGATAAAACTCCGCCTGGGAAGAAGAGGTGTTTCGTGAATAGCGTCCCATCTGGGAATAAGCGGTGTAGCGCGGATAAAACTCCCCCTGGGAACAAGCAGTGTCACGCTGATAATACTCCCCCGGGAACAAATGGTGTGACGAAGATAGCACTCCCCCTGGGAACAAGCAGTGTGACGCCGATAATACTCCGCGTACGAACAAGCGGTGAGACGCAGATCTCCCCCGGGGAACAAGAGGTGTTCCATGAATAGCGTCCCGTCCGGGAACTAGCGGTGTAGCACCGATATTATTCCCCCTGGGAACAAGCAGTGTGACGCCGATAATACTCCGCGTGCGAACAATCGGTGAGACGCAGATAGCACTCCCCCTGGGAACAAGAGGTGTTCCCTGTATAGCGTCCCGTCCGGGAACAAGCGGTGTGACGCTGATAATACTCCCCCTGGGAACAAGAAGTGTCTCGTGAATAGCGTCCCGTCCGGGAACAGGCAGTGTGATGCTGATAATCCTCCCCCTGGGAACAAGAGGTGTTCCCTGAATAGCGTCCTGTCCGGGAACAAGCGGTGTAGCGCCGATATTACTCCCCCTGGGAACAAGCAGTGTGACGCTGATAATACTCCCCCTGGGAACAAGAGGTGTGACGCTGATAATACTCCCCCGGAAACAAGCGGTGTGACGCTGATAAAACTCCCCCTGGGAAGAAGAGGTGTTCCCTGTATAGCGTCCCGTCCGGGAACAAGCAGTGTGACGCTGATAATCCTCCCCCTGGGAACAAGAGGTGTTCCCTGAATAGCGTCCCGTCCGGGAACAAGCGGTGTAGCGCCGATATTACTCCCCCTGGGAACAAGCAGTGTGACGCCGATAATACTCCCCGTGCGAACAAGCGGTGAGACGCAGATAGCACTCCCCCGGAGAACAAGCAGTGTAATGCTGATAATAGTCCCCCGGGAACAAGTGGTGTGACGCAGATAGCACTCCCCCTGGGAACAAGAGGTGTTCCCTGAATAGCGTCACGTCCGGGAACAAGCGGTGTAGCGTGGATAAAAATCCCCCTGGGAACAACCAGTGTGACGCCGATAATACTCCCCCTGGGAACAAGAGGTGTTCCCTGAATAGCGTCACGTCTGGGAGCAAGCGGTGTAGCGTGGATAAAACTCCCCCCTGGGAACAAGCAGTGTGATGCTGATAATACTCCCCCGGGACCAAGTGGTGTTACGCAGATAGCACTCCCCTGGGGAACAAGAGGTGTTCCCTGAATAGCGTCCCGTCCGGGAACAAGCGGTGTGATGCTGATAAAACTGCCCCTGGGAACAAGAGGTGTCTCGTGAATAGCGTCCCGTCTGGGAACAATAAGTGTGACGCTGATAATACTCCCCCTGGTAACAAGAGGTGTTCCCTGTATAGCGTCCCGTCCGGGAACAAGCAGTGTGATGCTGATAATCCTCCCCCTGGGAACAAGAGGTGTTCCCTGAATAGCGTCACGTCTGGGAACAAGCGGTGTAGCGTGGCTAAAACTCCCCCTGGGAACAAGCAGTGTGACGCTGATAATACTCCCCCGGGAACAAGTGGTGTTACTCAGATAGCACTCCCCTGGGGAACCAGAGGTGTTCCCTGTATAGCGTCCCGTCCGGGAACAAGCGGTGTAGCGCCGATATTACTCCCCCTGGGAACAAGAGGTGTTCCCTGTATAGCGTCCCGTCCGGGAACAAGCAGTGTCATGCTGATAATCCTCCCCCTGGGAACAAGAGGTGTTCCCTATATAGCGTCCCGTCCGGGAACAAGCGGTGTAGCGCCGATATTACTCCCCCTGGGAACAAGCAGTGTGACGCTGATAATACTCCCCCTGGGAACAAGTGGTGTGACGCTGATAATACTCCCCCGGGAACAAGCGGTGTGACGCTGATAAAACTCCCCCTGGGAAGAAGAGGTGTTTCGTGAATAGCGTCCCGTCCGGGAAGAAACGGTGTAGCGCGGATAAAACTCCCCCTGGGAACAAGCAGTGTGACGCTGATAATACTCCCCCTGGGAACAAGAGGTGTTCCCTGAATAGCGTCCCGTCCGGGAACATGCGGTGTGACGCTGATAATACTCCCCCGGGAACAAGCGGTGTGACGCTGATAAAACTCCCCCTGGGAAGAAGAGGTGTTTCGTGAATAGCGTCCCGTCTGGGAATAAGCGGTGTAGCGCGGATAAAACTCCCCCTGGGAACAAGCAGTGTCACGCTGATAATACTCCCCCGGGAACAAATGGTGTGACGAAGATAGCACTCCCCCTGGGAACAAGAGGTGTTCCCTGAATAGCGTCCCGTCCGGGAACAAGCGGTGTGACGCTGATAATACTCCCCCTGGGAACAAGAAGTGTCTCGTGAATAGCGTCCCGTCCGGGAACAAGCAGTGTGATGCTGATAATCCTCCCCCTGGGAACAAGAGGTGTTCCCTGAATAGCGTCCCATCCGGGAACAAGCGGTGTAGCGCGGATAAAACTCCCCCTGGGAACAAGCGGTGTGATGCTGATAAAACTGCCCCTGGGAACAAGAGGTGTCTCGTGAATAGCGTCCCGTCTGGGAAAAATCAGTGTGACGCTGATAATACTCCCCCTGGTAACAAGAGGTGTTCCCTGTATAGCGTCCCGTCCGGGAACAAGCAGTGTGATGCTGATAATCCTCCCCGTGGGAACAAGAGGTGTTCCCTGAATAGCGTCACGTCTGGGAACAAGCGGTGTAGCGTGGCTAAAACTCCCCCTGGGAACAAGCAGTGTGACGCTGATAATACTCCCCCTGGGAACAAGTGGTGTGACGCTGATAATACTCCCCCGGGAACAAGCGGTTGACGCTGATAAAACTCCCCCTGGGAAGAAGAGGTGTTTCGTGAATAGCGTCCCGTCCGGGAAGAAGCGGTGTAGCGCGGATAAAACTCCCCCTGGGAACAAGCAGTGTGACGCTGATAATACTCCCCCTGGGAACAAGAGGTGTTCCCTGAATAGCGTCCCGTCCGGGAACAAGCGGTGTGACGCTGATAATACTCCCCCGGGAACAAGCGGTGTGACGCTGATAAAACTCCGCCTGGGAAGAAGAGGTGTTTCGTGAATAGCGTCCCATCTGGGAATAAGCGGTGTAGCGCGGATAAAACTCCCCCTGGGAACAAGCAGTGTCACGCTGATAATACTCCCCCGGGAACAAATGGTGTGACGAAGATAGCACTCCCCCTGGGAACAAGCAGTGTGACGCCGATAATACTCCGCGTACGAACAAGCGGTGAGACGCAGATCTCCCCCGGGGAACAAGAGGTGTTCCATGAATAGCGTCCCGTCCGGGAACTAGCGGTGTAGCACCGATATTATTCCCCCTGGGAACAAGCAGTGTGACGCCGATAATACTCCGCGTGCGAACAATCGGTGAGACGCAGATAGCACTCCCCCTGGGAACAAGAGGTGTTCCCTGTATAGCGTCCCGTCCGGGAACAAGCGGTGTGACGCTGATAATACTCCCCCTGGGAACAAGAAGTGTCTCGTGAATAGCGTCCCGTCCGGGAACAGGCAGTGTGATGCTGATAATCCTCCCCCTGGGAACAAGAGGTGTTCCCTGAATAGCGTCCTGTCCGGGAACAAGCGGTGTAGCGCCGATATTACTCCCCCTGGGAACAAGCAGTGTGACGCTGATAATACTCCCCCTGGGAATAAGAGGTGTGACGCTGATAATACTCCCCCGGAAACAAGCGGTGTGACGCTGATAAAACTCCCCCTGGGAAGAAGAGGTGTTTCATGAATAGCGTCCCGTCCGGGAAGAAGCGGTGTAGCGCGGATAAAACTCCCCCTGGGAACAAGCAGTGTGACGCTGATAATACTCCCCCTGGGAACAAGAGGTGTTCCCTGAATAGCGTCCCGTCCGGGAACAAGCGGTGTGACGCTGATAATACTCCCCCGGGAACAAGCGGTGTGACGCTGATAAAACTCCCCCTGGGAAGAAGAGGTGTTTCGTGAATAGCGTCCCGTCTGGGAATAAGCGGTGTAGCGCGGATAAAACTCCCCCTGGGAACAAGCAGTGTCACGCTGATAATACTCCCCCGGGAACAAGCGGTGTGACGAAGATAGCACTCCTCCTGGGAACAAGCAGTGTGACGCCGATAATACTCCCCGTGCGAACAAGCGGTGAGACGCAGATCTCCCCCGGGGAACAAGAGGTGTTCCCTGAATAGCGTCCCGTCCGGGAACAAGCGGTGTGACGCTGATAATACTCCCCCGGGAACAAGAGGTGTGACGCTGATAAAACTCCCCCTGGGAAGAAGAGGTGTTTCGTGAATAGCGTCCCGTCTGGGAATAAGTGGTGTAGTGCGGATAAAACTCCCCCTGGGAACAAGCAGTGTCACGCTGATAATACTCCCCCGGGAACAAGCGGTGTGACGAAGATAGCACTCCCCCTGGGAACAAGCAGTGTGACGCCGATAATACTCCCCGTGCGAACAAGCGGTGAGACGCAGATCTCCCCCGGGGAACAAGAGGTGTTCCCTGAATAGCGTCCCGTCCGGGAACAAGCGGTGTGATGCTGATAAAACTCCCCCTGGGAACAAGAGGTGTCTCGTGAATAATGTCCCATCCGGGAACAATCAGTGTGAAGCTGATAATACTCCCCCTGGTAACAAGAGGTGTTCCCTGAATAGCGTCCCGTCCGGGAACTAGCGGTGTAGCGCCGATATTATTCCCCCTGGGAACAAGCAGTGTGACGCCGATAATACTCCCCGTGCGAACAAGCGGTGAGACGCAGATAGCACTCCCCTGGGGAACATGCAGTGTGACGCCGATAATACTCCCCGTGCGAACAAGTGGTGTGACGCAGATAGCACTCCCCCTGGGAACAAGAGGTGTTCCCTGAATAGCGTCCCGTCCGGGAACAAGCGGTGTGACGCTGATAATACTCCCCCTGGGAACAAGAAGTGTCTCGTGAATAGCGTCCCGTCCGGGAACAAGCAGTGTGATGCTGATAATCCTCCCCCTGGGAACAAGAGGTGTTCCCTGAATAGCGTCCCGTCCGGGAACTAGCGGTGTAGCGCCGATATTATTCCCCCTGGGAACAAGCAGTGTGACGCCGATAATACTCCCCGTGCGAAAAAGCGGTGAGACGCAGATAGCACTCCCCTGGGGAACAAGCAGTGTGATGCTGATAATAGTCCCCCGGGAACAAGTAGTGTGACGCAGATAGCACTCCCCCTGGGAACAAGAGGTGTTCCCTGAATAGCGTCCCGTCCGGGAACAAGCGGTGTGACGCTGATAATACTCCCCCTGGGAACAAGAAGTGTCTCGTGAATAGCGTCCCGTCCGGGAACAAGCAGTGTGATGCTGATAATCCTCCCCCTGGGAACAAGAGGTGTTCCCTGAATAGCGTCCCGTCCGGGAACAAGCGGTGTAGCGCGGATAAAACTCCCCCTGGGAACAAGCAGTGTGACGCCGATAATACTCCCCCTGGGAACAAGAGGTGTTCCCTGAATAGCGTCCCGTCCGGGAACTAGCGGTGTAGCGCCGATATTATTCCCCCTGGGAACAAGCAGTGTGACGCCGATAATACTCCCCGTGCGAACAAGCGGTGAGACGCAGATAGCACTCCCCTGGGGAACAAGCAGTGTGATGCTGATAATAGTCCCCCGGGAACAAGCGGTGTGACGCAGATAGCACTCCCCCTGGGAAGAAGCAGTGTGACGCCGATAATACTCCCCGTGCGAACAAGCGGTGAGACGCAGACAGCACTCCCCCGGGGAACAAGAGGTGTCTCGTGAATAGCGTCCCGTCCGGGAACAATCAGTGTGAAGCTGATAATACTCCCCCTGGTAACAAGAGGTGTTCCCTGTATAGCGTCCCGTCCGGGAACAAGCAGTGTGACGCTGATAATCCTCCCCCTGGGAACAAGAGGTGTTCCCTGAATAGCGTCCTGTCCGTGAACAAGCGGTGTGACGCTGATAATACTCCCCCTGGGAACAAGAAGTGTCTCGTGAATAGCGTCCCGTCCGGGAACAAGTGGTGTAGCGCGGATAAAACTCCCCCTGGGAACAAGAAGTGTTCCCTGAATAGCGTCCCGTCCGGGAACAAGCAGTGTGGCGCCGATATTACTCCCCCTGGGAACAAGCAGTGTGAAGCTGATAATACTCCCCGTGGGAACAAGAAGTGTATCGTGAATAGCGTCCCGTCCGGGAACAAGCAGTGTGACGCTGATAATACTCCCCCTGGGAACAAGAGGTGTTCCCTGAATAGCGTCCCGTCCGGGAACAAGTGGTGTAGCGCGGATAAAACTCCCCCTGGGAAGAAGAGGTGTTTCATGAATAGCGTCCCGTCCGGGAACAAGCGGTGAAGCGCGGATAAAACTCTCCCTGGGAACAAGCAGTGTGACGCCGATAATACTCCCCCTGGGAACAAGCAGTGTGACGCCGATAATACTCCCCGTGCGAACAAGCGGTGAGACGCAGATCTCCCCCGGGGAACAAGAGGTGTTCCCTGAATAGCGTCCCGTCCGGGAACAAGCGGTGTGACGCTGATAATACTCCCCCGGGAACAAGCGGTGTGACGCTGATAAAACTCCCCCTGGGAAGAAGAGGTGTTTCGTGAATAGCGTCCCGTCTGGGAATAAGTGGTGTAGTGCGGATAAAACTCCCCCTGGGAACAAGCAGTGTCACGCTGATAATACTCCCCCGGGAACAAGCGGTGTGACGAAGATAGCACTCCCCCTGGGAACAAGCAGTGTGACGCCGATAATACTCCCCGTGCGAACAAGCGGTGAGACGCAGATCTCCCCCGGGGAACAAGAGGTGTTCCCTGAATAGCGTCCCGTCCGGGAACAAGCGGTGTGATGCTGATAAAACTCCCCCTGGGAACAAGAGGTGTCTCGTGAATAGCGTCCCGTCCGGGAACAATCAGTGTGAAGCTGATAATACTCCCCCTGGTAACAAGAGGTGTTCCCTGTATAGCGTCCCGTCCCGGAACAAGCAGTGTGATGCTGATAATCCTCCCCCTGGGAACAAGAGGTGTTCCCTGAATAGCGTCCTGTCCGTGAACAAGCGGTGTGACGCTGATAATACTCCCCCTGGGAACAAGAAGTGTCTCGTCAATAGCGTCCCGTCCGGGAACAAGCGGTGTAGCGCGGATAAAACTCCCCCTGGGAACAAGAAGTGTGACGCTGATAATACTCCCCCGGGAACAAGTGGTGTTACGCAGATAGCACTCCCCTGGGGAACAAGCAGTGTGATGCTGATAATAGTCCCCCGGGAACATGTGGTGTGACGCAGATAGCACTCCCCCTGGGAACAAGAGGTGTTCCCTGAATAGCGTCCCGTCCGGGAACAAGAGGTGTGATGCTGATAAAACTGCCCCTGGGAACAAGAGGTTTCTCGAGAATAGCGTCCCGTCTGGGAACAATCAGTGTGACGCTGATAATACTCCCCCTGGGAACAAGAGGTGTTCCCTGAATAGCGTCCCGTCCGGGAACAAGCGGTGTAGCGCCGATATTACTCCCCCTGGGAACAAGCAGTGTGACGCCGATAATACTCCCCGTGCGAACAATCGGTGAGACGCAGATAGCACTCCCCCGGAGAACAAGCAGTGTAATGCTGATAATAGTCCCCCGGGAACAAGTGGTGTGACGCAGATAGCACTCCCCCTGGGAACAAGAGGTGTTCCCTGAATAGCGTCACGTCCGGGAACAAGCGGTGTAGCGTGGATAAAAATCCCCCTGGGAACAACCAGTGTGACGCCGATAATACTCCCCCTGGGAACAAGAGGTGTTCCCTGAATAGCGTCACGTCTGGGAGCAAGCGGTGTAGCGTGGATAAAACTCCCCCCTGGGAACAAGCAGTGTGATGCTGATAATACTCCCCCGGGACCAAGTGGTGTTACGCAGATAGCACTCCCCTGGGGAACAAGAGGTGTTCCCTGAATAGCGTCCCGTCCGGGAACAAGCGGTGTGATGCTGATAAAACTGCCCCTGGGAACAAGAGGTGTCTCGTGAATAGCGTCCCGTCTGGGAACAATAAGTGTGACGCTGATAATACTCCCCCTGGTAACAAGAGGTGTTCCCTGTATAGCGTCCCGTCCGGGAACAAGCAGTGTGATGCTGATAATCCTCCCCCTGGGAACAAGAGGTGTTCCCTGAATAGCGTCACGTCTGGGAACAAGCGGTGTAGCGTGGCTAAAACTCCCCCTGGGAACAAGCAGTGTGACGCTGATAATACTCCCCCGGGAACAAGTGGTGTTACTCAGATAGCACTCCCCTGGGGAACCAGAGGTGTTCCCTGTATAGCGTCCCGTCCGGGAACAAGCGGTGTAGCGCCGATATTACTCCCCCTGGTAACAAGAGGTGTTCCCTGTATAGCGTCCCATCCGGGAACAAGCAGTGTGATGCTGATAATCCTCCCCCTGGGAACAAGAGGTGTTCCCTATATAGCGTCCCGTCCGGGAACAAGCGGTGTAGCGCCGATATTACTCCCCCTGGGAACAAGCAGTGTGACGCTGATAATACTCCCCCTGGGAACAAGTGGTGTGACACTGATAATACTCCCCCGGGAACAAGCGGTGTGACGCTGATAAAACTCCCCCTGGGAAGAAGAGGTGTTTCGTGAATAGCGTCCCGTCCGGGAAGAAGCGGTGTAGCGCGGATAAAACTCCCCCTGGGAACAAGCAGTGTGACGCTGATAATACTCCCCCTGGGAACAGGAGGTGTTCCCTGAATAGCGTCCCGTCCGGGAACATGCGGTGTGACGCTGATAATACTCCCCCGGGAACAAGCGGTGTGACGCTGATAAAACTCCTCCTGGGAAGAAGAGGTGTTTCGTGAATAGCGTCCCGTCTGGGAATAAGCGGTGTAGCGCGGATAAAACTCCCCCTGGGAACAAGCAGTGTCACGCTGATAATACTCCCCCGGGAACAAATGGTGTGACGAAGATAGCACTCCCCCTGGGAACAAGAGGTGTTCCCTGTATAGCGTCCCGTCCGGGAACAAGCGGTGTAGCGCCGATATTACTCCCCCTGGTAACAAGAGGTGTTCCCTGTATAGCGTCCCATCCGGGAACAAGCAGTGTGATGCTGATAATCCTCCCCCTGGGAACAAGAGGTGTTCCCTATATAGCGTCCCGTCCGGGAACAAGCGGTGTAGCGCCGATATTACTCCCCCTGGGAACAAGCAGTGTGACGCTGATAATACTCCCCCTGGGAACAAGTGGTGTGACACTGATAATACTCCCCCGGGGAACAAGCGGTGTGACGCTGATAAAACTCACCCTGGGAAGAAGAGGTGTTTCGTGAATAGCGTCCCGTCCGGGAAGAAGCGGTGTAGCGCGGATAAAACTCCCCCTGGGAACAAGCAGTGTGACGCTGATAATACTCCCCCTGGGAACAAGAGGTGTTCCCTGAATAGCGTCCCGTCCGGGAACATGCGGTGTGACGCTGATAATACTCCCCCCGGAACAAGCGGTGTGACGCTGATAAAACTCCTCCTGGGAAGAAGAGGTGTTTCGTGAATAGCGTCCCGTCTGGGAATAAGCGGTGTAGCGCGGATAAAACTCCCCCTGGGAACAAGCAGTGTCACGCTGATAATACTCCCCCGGGAACAAATGGTGTGACGAAGATAGCACTCCCCCTGGGACCAAGAGGTGTTCCCTGAATAGCGTCCCGTCCGGGAACAAGCGGTGTGACGCTGATAATACTCCCCCTGGGAACAAGAAGTGTCTCGTGAATAGCGTCCCGTCCGGGAACAAGCAGTGTGATGCTGATAATCCTCCCCCTGGGAACAAGAGGTGTTCCCTGAATAGCGTCCCATCCGGGAACAAGCGGTGTAGCGCGGATAAAACTCCCCCTGGGAACAAGCAGTGTGACGCCGATAATACTCCCCCTGGGAACAAGAGGTGTTCCCTTAATAGCGTCCCGTCCGGGAACAAGCGGTGTGATGCTGATAAAACTGCCCCTGGGAACCAGAGGTGTCTCGTGAATAGCGTCCCGTCCGGGAACAAGCAGTGTGATGCTGATAATCCTCCCCCTGGGAACAAGAGGTGTTCCCTGAATAGCGTCCCATCCGGGAACAAGCGGTGTAGCGCGGATAAAACTCCCCCTGGGAACAAGCGGTGTGATGCTGATAAAACTGCCCCTGGGAACAAGAGGTGTCTCGTGAATAGCGTCCCGTCTGGGAACAATCAGTGTGACGCTGATAATACTCCCCCTGGTAACAAGAGGTGTTCCCTGTATAGCGTCCCGTCCGGGAACAAGCAGTGTGATGCTGATAATCCTCCCCGTGGGAACAAGAGGTGTTCCCTGAATAGCGTCACGTCTGGGAACAAGCGGTGTAGCGTGGCTAAAACTCCCCCTGGGAACAAGCAGTGTGACGCTGATAATACTCCCCCTGGGAACAAGTGGTGTGACGCTGATAATACTCCCCCGGGAACAAGCGGTTGACGCTGATAAAACTCCCCCTGGGAAGAAGAGGTGTTTCGTGAATAGCGTCCCGTCCGGGAAGAAGCGGTGTAGCGCGGATAAAACTCCCCCTGGGAACAAGCAGTGTGACGCTGATAATACTCCCCCTGGGAACAAGAGGTGTTCCCTGAATAGCGTCCCGTCCGGGAACAAGCGGTGTGACGCTGATAATACTCCCCCGGGAACAAGCGGTGTGACGCTGATAAAACTCCCCCTGGGAAGAAGAGGTGTTTCGTGAATAGCGTCCCGTCTGGGAATAAGCGGTGTAGCGCGGATAAAACTCCCCCTGGGAACAAGCAGTGTCACGCTGATAATACTCCCCCGGGAACAAATGGTGTGACGAAGATAGCACTCCCCCTGGGAACAAGCAGTGTGACGCCGATAATACTCCCCGTACGAACAAGCGGTGAGACGCAGATCTCCCCCGGGGAACAAGAGGTGTTCCATGAATAGCGTCCCGTCCGGGAACTAGCGGTGTAGCACCGATATTATTCCCCCTGGGAACAAGCAGTGTGACGCCGATAATACTCCGCGTGCGAACAATCGGTGAGACGCAGATAGCACTCCCCCTGGGAACAAGAGGTGTTCCCTGTATAGCGTCCCGTCCGGGAACAAGCGGTGTGACGCTGATAATACTCCCCCTGGGAACAAGAAGTGTCTCGTGAATAGCGTCCCGTCCGGGAACAAGCAGTGTGATGGTGATAATCCTCCCCCTGGGAACAAGAGGTGTTCCCTGAATAGCGTCCTGTCCGGGAACAAGCGGTGTAGCGCCGATATTACTCCCCCTGGGAACAAGCAGTGTGACGCTGATAATACTCCCCCTGGGAACAAGAGGTGTGACGCTGATAATACTCCCCCGGAAACAAGCGGTGTGACGCTGATAAAACTCCCCCTGGGAAGAAGAGGTGTTTCATGAATAGCGTCCCGTCCGGGAAGAAGCGGTGTAGCGCGGATAAAACTCCCCCTGGGAACAAGCAGTGTGACGCTGATAATACTCCCCCTGGGAACAAGAGGTGTTCCCTGAATAGCGTCCCGTCCGGGAACAAGCGGTGTGACGCTGATAATACTCCCCCGGGAACAAGCGGTGTGACGCTGATAAAACTCCCCCTGGGAAGAAGAGGTGTTTCGTGAATAGCGTCCCGTCTGGGAATAAGCGGTGTAGCGCGGATAAAACTCCCCCTGGGAACAAGCAGTGTCACGCTGATAATACTCCCCCGGGAACAAATGGTGTGACGAAGATAGCACTCCCCCTGGGACCAAGAGGTGTTCCCTGAATAGCGTCCCGTCCGGGAACAAGCGGTGTGACGCTGATAATACTCCCCCTGGGAACAAGAAGTGTCTCGTGAATAGCGTCCCGTCCGGGAACAAGCAGTGTGATGCTGATAATCCTCCCCCTGGGAACAAGAGGTGTTCCCTGAATAGCGTCCCATCCGGGAACAAGCGGTGTAGCGCGGATAAAACTCCCCCTGGGAACAAGCAGTGTGACGCCGATAATACTCCCCCTGGGAACAAGAGGTGTTCCCTTAATAGCGTCCCGTCCGGGAACAAGCGGTGTGATGCTGATAAAACTGCCCCTGGGAACCAGAGGTGTCTCGTGAATAGCGTCCCGTCCGGGAACAAGCAGTGTGATGCTGATAATCCTCCCCCTGGGAACAAGAGGTGTTCCCTGAATAGCGTCCCATCCGGGAACAAGCGGTGTAGCGCGGATAAAACTCCCCCTGGGAACAAGCGGTGTGATGCTGATAAAACTGCCCCTGGGAACAAGAGGTGTCTCGTGAATAGCGTCCCGTCTGGGAACAATCAGTGTGACGCTGATAATACTCCCCCTGGTAACAAGAGGTGTTCCCTGTATAGCGTCCCGTCCGGGAACAAGCAGTGTGATGCTGATAATCCTCCCCGTGGGAACAAGAGGTGTTCCCTGAATAGCGTCACGTCTGGGAACAAGCGGTGTAGCGTGGCTAAAACTCCCCCTGGGAACAAGCAGTGTGACGCTGATAATACTCCCCCTGGGAACAAGTGGTGTGACGCTGATAATACTCCCCCGGGAACAAGCGGTTGACGCTGATAAAACTCCCCCTGGGAAGAAGAGGTGTTTCGTGAATAGCGTCCCGTCCGGGAAGAAGCGGTGTAGCGCGGATAAAACTCCCCCTGGGAACAAGCAGTGTGACGCTGATAATACTCCCCCTGGGAACAAGAGGTGTTCCCTGAATAGCGTCCCGTCCGGGAACAAGCGGTGTGACGCTGATAATACTCCCCCGGGAACAAGAGGTGTGACGCTGATAAAACTCCCCCTGGGAAGAAGAGGTGTTTCGTGAATAGCGTCCCGTCTGGGAATAAGCGGTGTAGCGCGGATAAAACTCCCCCTGGGAACAAGCAGTGTCACGCTGATAATACTCCCCCGGGAACAAATGGTGTGACGAAGATAGCACTCCCCCTGGGAACAAGCAGTGTGACGCCGATAATACTCCCCGTACGAACAAGCGGTGAGACGCAGATCTCCCCCGGGGAACAAGAGGTGTTCCATGAATAGCGTCCCGTCCGGGAACTAGCGGTGTAGCACCGATATTATTCCCCCTGGGAACAAGCAGTGTGACGCTGATAATACTCCCCCTGGGAACAAGAGGTGTGACGCTGATAATACTCCCCCGGAAACAAGCGGTGTGACGCTGATAAAACTCCCCCTGGGAAGAAGAGGTGTTTCATGAATAGCGTCCCGTCCGGGAAGAAGCGGTGTAGCGCGGATAAAACTCCCCCTGGGAACAAGCAGTGTGACGCTGATAATACTCCCCCTGGGAACAAGAGGTGTTCCCTGAATAGCGTCCCGTCCGGGAACAAGCGGTGTGACGCTGATAATACTCCCCCGGGAACAAGCGGTGTGACGCTGATAAAACTCCCCCTGGGAAGAAGAGGTGTTTCGTGAATAGCGTCCCGTCTGGGAATAAGCGGTGTAGCGCGGATAAAACTCCCCCTGGGAACAAGCAGTGTCACGCTGATAATACTCCCCCGGGAACAAGCGGTGTGACGAAGATAGCACTCCTCCTGGGAACAAGCAGTGTGACGCCGATAATACTCCCCGTGCGAACAAGCGGTGAGACGCAGATCTCCCCCGGGGAACAAGAGGTGTTCCCTGAATAGCGTCCCGTCCGGGAACAAGCGGTGTGATGCTGATAATACTCCCCGGGGAACAAGCAGTGTGACGCCGACAATACTCCCCCTGGGAACAAGAGGTGTTCCCTGAATAGCGTCACGTCTGGGAACAAGCGGTGTAGCGTGGATAAAACTCCCCCTGGGAACAAGCAGTGTCACGCTGATAATACTCCCCCGGGAACAAGCGGTGTGACGCAGATAGCACTCCCCCTGGGGAACAAGCAGTGTGATGCTGATAATAGTCCCCCGGGAACATGTGGTGTGACGCAGATAGCACTCCCCCTGGGAACATGAGGTGTTCCCTGAATAGGTCCCGTCCGGGAACAAGAGGTGTGATGCTGATAAAACTGCCCCTGGGAACAAGAGGTGTCTCGAGAATAGCGTCCCGTATGGGAACAATCAGTGTGACGCTGATAATACTCCCCCTGGTAACAAGAGGTGTTCCCTGTATAGCGTCCCGTCCGGGAACAAGCAGTGTGACGCTGATAATCTTCCCCCTGGGAACAAGAGGTGTTCCCTGAATAGCGTCCCGTCCGGGAACAAGCGGTGTAGCGCCGATATTACTCGCCCTGGGAACAAGCAGTGTGACGCCGATAATACTCCCCGTGCGAACAAGCGGTGAGACGCAGATAGCACTCCCCCGGAGAACAAGCAGTGTGATGCTGATAATAGTCCCCCGGGAACAAGTGGTGTGACGCAGATAGCACTCCCCCTGGGAACAAGAGGTGTTCCCTGAATAGCGTCCCGTGCGGGAACAAGCGGTGTAGCATGGATAAAACTCCCCCTGGGAACAAGCAGTGTGACGCCGATAATACTCCCCCTGGGAACAAGAGGTGTTCCCTGAATAGCGTCACGTCTGGGAGCAAGCGGTGTAGCGTGGATAAAACTCCCCCTGGGAACAAGCAGTGTGATGCTGATAATACTCCCCCGGGACCAAGTGGTGTTACGCAGATAGCACTCCCCTGGGGAACAAGAGGTGTTCCCTGAATAGCGTCCCGTCCGGGAACAAGCGGTGTGATGCTGATAAAACTGCCCCTGGGAACAAGAGGTGTCTCGTGAATAGTGTCCCGTCTGGGAACAATCAGTGTGACGCTGATAATACTCCCCCTGGTAACAAGAGGTGTTCCCTGTATAGCGTCCCGTCCGGGAACAAGCAGTGTGATGCTGATAATCCTCCCCCTGGGAACAAGAGGTGTTCCCTGAATAGCGTCACGTCTGGGAACAAGCGGTGTAGCGTGGCTAAAACTCCCCCTGGGAACACGCAGTGTGACGCTGATAATACTCCCCCGGGAACAAGTGGTGTTACGCAGATAGCACTCCCCTGGGGAACAAGAGGTGTTCCCTGTATAGCGTCCCGTCCGGGAACAAGCGGTGTAGCGCCGATATTACTCCCCCTGGTAACAAGAGGTGTTCCCTGTATAGCGTCCCGTCCGGGAACAAGCAGTGTGATGCTGATAATCCTCCCCCTGGGAACAAGAGGTGTTCCCTATATAGCGTCCCGTCCGGGAACAAGTGGTGTAGCGCCGATATTACTCCCCCTGGGAACAAGCAGTGTGACGCTGATAATACTCCCCCTGGGAACAAGTGGTGTGACGCTGATAATACTCCCCCGGGAACAAGCGGTGTGACGCTGATAAAACTCCCCCTGGGAAGAAGAGGTGTTTCGTGAATACCGTCCCGTCCGGGAAGAAGCGGTGTAGCGCGGATAAAACTCCCCCTGGGAACAAGCAGTGTGACGCTGATAATACTCCCCCTGGGAACAAGAGGTGTTCCCTGAATAGCGTCCCGTCCGGGAAAAAGCGGTGTGACGCTGATAATACTCCCCCGGGAACAAGCGGTGTGACGCTGATAAAACTCCCCCTGGGAAGAAGAGGTGTTTCGTGAATAGCGTCCCGTCTGGGAATAAGCGGTGTAGCGCGGATATAACTCCCCCTGGGAACAAGCAGTGTCACGCTGATAATACTCCCCCGGGAACAAATGGTGTGACGAAGATAGCACTCCTCCTGGGAACAAGCAGTGTGACGCCGATAATACTCCCCGTGCGAACAAGCGGTGAGACGCAGATCTCCCCCGGGGAACAAGAGGTGTTCCCTGAATAGCGTCCCGTCCGGGAACAATCAGTGTGAAGCTGATAATACTCCCCCTGGTAACAAGAGGTGTTCCCTGTATAGCGTCCCGTCCGGGAACAAGCAGTGTGACGCTGATAATCCTCCACCTGGGAACAAGAGGTGTTCCCTGAATAGCGTCCCGTCCGGGAACAATCAGTGTGAAGCTGATAATACTCCCCCTGGTAACAAGAGGTGTTCCCTTTATAGCGTCCCGTCCGGGAACAAGCAGTGTGACGCTGATAATCCTCCCCCTGGGAAAAAGAGGTGTTCCCTGAATAGCGTCCTGTCCGTGAACAAGCGGTGTGACGCTGATAATACTCCCCCTGGGAACAAGAAGTGTCTCGTGAATAGCGTCCCATCCGGGAACAAGCGGTGTAGCGCGGATAAAACTCCCCCTGGGAACAAGAAGTGTTCCCTGAATAGCGTCCCGTCCGGGAACAAGCAGTGTGGCGCCGATATTACTCCCCCTGGGAACAAGCAGTGTGAAGCTGATAATACTCCCCGTGGGAACAAGAAGTGTCTCGTGAATAGCGTCCCGTCCGGGAACAAGCAGTGTGACGCCACTAATACTCCCCCTGGGAACAAGAGGTGTTCCCTGAATAGCGTCCCGTCCGGGAAGAAGTGGTGTAGCGCGGATAAAACTCCCCCTGGGAAGAAGAGGTGTTTCATGAATAGCGTCCCGTCAGGGAACAAGCGGTGTAGCGTGGATAAAGCTCCCCCTGGGACAAGCAGTGTGACGCCGATAATACTCCCCCTGGGAACAAGAGGTGTTCCCTGAATAGCGTCACGTCTGGGAACAAGCGGTGTTGCGTGGATAAAACTTCCCCTGGGAACAAGCAGTGTGACGCTGATAATACTCCCCCGGGAACAAGTGGTGTTACGCAGATAGCACTCCCCTGGGGAACAAGCAGTGTGATGCTGATAATAGTCCCCCGGGAACATGTGGTGTGACGCAGATAGCACTCCCCCTGGGAACAAGAGGTGTTCCCTGAATAGCGTCCCGTCCGGGAACAAGAGGTGTGATGCTGATAAAACTGCCCCTGGGAACAAGAGGTGTCTCGAGAATAGCGTCCCGTCTGGGAACAATCAGTGTGACGCTGATAATACTCCCCCTGGTAACAAGAGGTGTTCCCTGTATAGCGTCCCGTCCGGGAACAAGCGGTGTAGCGTGGATAAAACTCCCCCTGGGAACAAGCAGTGTGACGCCGATAATACTCCCCCTGGGAACAAGAGGTGTTCCCTGAATAGCGTCACGTCTGGGAGCAAGCGGTGTAGCGTGGATAAAACTCCCCCTGGGAACAAGCAGTGTGATGCTGATAATACTCCCCCGGAACCAAGTGGTGTTACGCAGATAGCACTCCCCTGAATTGCGTCCCGTCCGGGAACAAGCGGTGTGATGCTGATAAAACTGCCCCTGGGAACAAGAGGTGTCTCGTGAATAGCGTCCCGTCTGGGAACAATCAGTGTGACGCTGATAATACTCCCCCTGGTAACAAGAGGTGTTCCCTGTATAGCGTCCCGTCCGGGAACAAGCAGTGTGATGCTGATAATCCTCCCCCTGGGAACAAGAGGTGTTCCCTGAATAGCGTCACGTCTGGGAACAAGCGGTGTAGCGTGGCTAAAACTCCCCCTGCGAACAAGCAGTGTGATGCTGATAATACTCCCCCGGGAACAAGTGGTGTTACGCAGATAGCACTCCCCTGGGGAACAAGAGGTGTTCCCTGTATAGCGTCCCGTCCGGGAACAAGCGGTGTAGCGCCGATATTACTCCCCCTGGTAACAAGAGGTGTTCCCTGTATAGCGTCCCGTCCGGGAAGAAGCAGTGTGATGCTGATAATCCTCCCCCTGGGAACAAGAGGTGTTCCCTATATAGCGTCCCCCCCTGGGAACAAGCAGTGTGACGCTGATAATACTCCCCCTGGGAACAAGTGGTGTGACGCAGATAGCACTCCCCCTGGGAACAAGCAGTGTGACGCCGATATTACTCCCCCTGGGAACAAGCAGTGTGACGCTGATAATACTCCCCCTGGGAACAAGTGGTGTGACGCTGATAATACTCCCCCGGGAACAAGCGGTGTGACGCTGATAAAACTCCCCCTGGGAAGAAGAGGTGTTTCGTGAATAGCGTCCCGTCCGGGAAGAAGCGGTGTAGCGCGGATAAAACTCCCCCTGGGAACAAGCAGTGTGACGCTGATAATACTCCCACTGGGAACAAGAGGTGTTCCCTGAATAGCGTCCTGTCCGGGAACTAGCGGTGTAGCGCCGATATTATTCCCCCTGGGAACAAGCGGTGTGACGCCGATAATACTCCCCGTGCGAACAAGCGGTGAGACGCAGATAGCACTCCCCTGGGGAACAAGCAGTGTGATGCTGATAATAGTCCCCCGGGAACAAGTGGTGTGACACAGATAGCACTCCCCCTGGCAACAAGAGGTGTTCCCTGAATAGCGTCCCGTCCGGGAACAAGTGGTGTGACGCAGATAGCACTCCCCCTGGGAACAAGAGGTGTTCCCTGAATGGCGTCACGTCTGGGAACAAGCGGTGTAGCGTGGCTAAAACTCCCCCTGGGAACAAGCAGTGTGACGCTGATAATACTCCCCCGGGAACAAGTGGTGTTACGCAGATAGCACTCCCCTGGGGAACAAAAGGTGTTCCCTGTATAGCGTCCCGTCCGGAACAAGCGGTGTAGCGCCGATATTACTCCCCCTGGTAACAAGAGGTGTTCACTATATAGCGTCCCGTCCGGGAACAAGCGGTGTAGCGCCGATATTACTCCCCCTGGGAACAAGCAGTGTGACGCTGATAATACTCCCCCTGGGAACAAGTGGTGTGACGCTGATAATACTCCCCCGGGAACAAGCGGTGTGACGCTGATAAAACTCCCCCTGGGAAGAAGAGGTGTTTCGTGAATAGCGTCCCGTCCGGGAAGAAGCGGTGTAGCGCGGATAAAACTCCCCCTGGGAACAAGCAGTGTGACGCTGATAATACTCCCCCTGGGAACAAGAGGTGTTCCCTGAATAGCGTCCCGTCCGGGAACAAGCGGTGTGACGCTGATAATACTCCCCCGGGAACAAGAGGTGTTCCCTGAATAGCGTCCCGTCCGGGAACAAGCGGTGTAGCGCGGATAAAACTCCCCCTGGGAACAAGCAGTGTGACGCCGATAATACTCCCCCTGGGAACAAGAGGTGTTCCCTGAATAGCGTCACGTCTGGGAACAAGCGGTGTAGCGTGGATAAAACTTCCCCTGGGAACAAGCAGTGTGACGCTGATAATACTCCCCCGGGAACAAGTGGTGTTACGCAGATAGCACTCCCCTGGGGAACAAGCAGTGTGATGCTGATAATAGTCCCCCGGGAACATGTGGTGTGACGCAGATAGCACTCCCCCTGGGAACAAGAGGTGTTCCCTGAATAGCGTCCCGTCCGTTAACAAGAGGTGTGATGCTGATAAAACTGCCCCTGGGAACAAGAGGTGTCTCGAGAATAGCGTCCCGTCTGGGAACAATCAGTGTGACGCTGATAATACTCCCCCTGGTAACAAGAGGTGTTCCCTGTATAGCGTCCCGTCCGGGAACAAGCGGTGTAGCGTGGATAAAACTCCCCCTGGGAACAAGCAGTGTGACGCCGATAATACTCCCCCTGGGAACAAGAGGTGTTCCCTGTATAGCGTCACGTCTGGGAGCAAGCGGTGTAGCGTGGATAAAACTCCCCCTGGGAACAAGCAGTGTGATGCTGATAATACTCCCCCGGAACCAAGTGGTGTTACGCAGATAGCACTCCCCTGAATAGCGTCCCGTCCGGGAACAAGCGGTGTGATGCTCATAAAACTGCCCCTGGGAACAAGAGGTGTCTCGTGAATAGTGTCCCGTCTGGGAACAATCAGTGTGACGCTGATAATACTCCCCCTGGTAACAAGAGGTGTTCCCTGTATAGCGTCCCGTCCGGGAACAAGCAGTGTGATGCTGATAATCCTCCCCCTGGGAACAAGAGGTGTTCCCTGAATAGCGTCACGTCTGGGAACAAGCGGTGTAGCGTGGCTAAAACTCCCCCTGGGAACAAGCAGTGTGATGCTGATAATACTCCCCCGGGAACAAGTGGTGTTACGCAGATAGCACTCCCCTGGGGAACAAGAGGTGTTCCCTGTATAGCGTCCCGTCCGGGAACAAGCGGTGTAGCGCCGATATTACTCCCCCTGGTAACAAGAGGTGTTCCCTGTATAGCGTCCCGTCCGGGAACAAGCAGTGTGATGCTGATAATCCTCCCCCTGGGAACAAGAGGTGTTCCCTATATAGCGTCCCCCCCTGGGAACAAGCAGTGTGACGCTGATAATACTCCCCCTGGGAACAAGTGGTGTGACGCAGATAGCACTCCCCCTGGGAACAAGCAGTGTGACGCCGATATTACTCCCCCTGGGAACAAGCAGTGTGACGCTGATAATACTCCCCCTGGGAACAAGTGGTGTGACGCTGATAATACTCCCCCGGGAACAAGCGGTGTGACGCTGATAAAACTCCCCCTGGGAAGAAGAGGTGTTTCGTGAATAGCGTCCCGTCCGGGAAGAAGCGGTGTAGCGCGGATAAAACTCCCCCTGGGAACAAGCAGTGTGACGCTGATAATACTCCCCCTGGGAACAAGAGGTGTTCCCTGAATAGCGTCCCGTCCGGGAACAAGCGGTGTGACGCTGATAATACTCCCCCGGGAACAAGCGGTGTGACGCTGATAAAACTCCCCCTGGGAAGAAGAGGTGTTTCGTGAATAGTGTCCCGTCTGGGAATAAGCGGTGTAGCGCGGATAAAACTCCCCCTGGGAACAAGCAGTGTCACGCTGATAATACTCCCCCGGGAAGAAGCGGTGTGACGAAGATAGCACTCCCCCTGGGAACAAGCAGTGGGACGCCGATAATACTCCCCGTGCGAACAAGCGGTGAGACGCAGATCTCCCCCGGGGAACAAGAGGTGTTCCCTGAATAGCGTCCCGTCCGGGAACAAGCGGTGTGATGCTGATAAAACTCCCCCTGGGAACAAGAGGTGTCTCGTGAATAGCGTCCCGTCCGGGAACAATCAGTGTGAAGCTGATAATACTCCCCCTGGTAACAAGAGGTGTCTCGTGAATAGCTTCCCGTCCGGGAACAATCAGTGTGACGCTGATAATACTCCCCCTGGTAACAAGAGGTGAGACGCAGATAGCACTCCCCTGGGGAACAAGCAGTGTGATGCTGATAATAGTCCCCCGGGAACAAGTGGTGTGACGCAGATAGCACTCCCCCTGGGAACAAGAGGTGTTCCCTGAATAGCGTCCCGTCCGGGAACAAGCGGTGTGATGCTGATAAAACTGCCCCTGGGAACAAGAGGTGTCTCGTGAATAGCTTCCCGTCCGGGAACAATCAGTGTGACGCTGATAATACTCCCCCTGGTAACAAGAGGTGTTCCCTGTATAGCGTCCCGTCCGGGAACAAGCAGTGTGATGCTGATAATCCTCCCCCTGGGAACAAGAGGTGTTCCCTGAATAGCGTCCCGTCCGGGAACAAGCGGTGTAGCGCCGATATTACTCCCCCTGGGAACAAGCAGTGTGACGCCTATAATACTCCCCCTGGGAACAAGAGGTGTTCCGTGAATAGCGTCACGTCTGGGAACAAGCGGTGTAGCGCGGATAGAACTGCCCCTGGGAACAAGTGGTGTGACGCAGATAGCACTCCCCCTGGGAACAAGCAGTGTGACGCTGATAATACTCCCCCGGGAACAAGTGGTGTGACGCTGATAAAACTCCCCCTGGGAAGAAGAGGTGTTTCGTGAATAGCGTCCCGTCCGGGAAGAAGCGGTGTAGCGCGGATAAAACTCCCCCTGGGAACAAGCAGTGTGACACCGATAATACTCCCCCTGGGAACAAGAGGTGTTCCCTGAATAGCGTCACGTCTGGGAACAAGCGGTGTAGCGCGGATAAAACTCCCCCTGGGAACAAGTAGTGTGACGCTGATAATACTCCCCCGGGAACAAGTGGTGTGACGCAGATAGCACTCCCCCTGGGAACAAGCAGTGTCACGCTGATAATACTCCCCCTGGGAACAAGCAGTGTTACGCTGATAATACTCCCCCTGGGAACAAGTGGTGTGACGCTGATAATACTCCCCCGGGAACAAGCGGTGTGACGCTGATAAAACTCCCCCTGGGAAGAAGAGGTGTTTCGTGAATAGCGTCCTGTCCGGGAAGAAGCGGTGTAGCGTGGATAAAACTCCCCCTGGGAACAAGCAGTGTGACGCTGATAATACTCCCCCTGGGAACAAGAGGTGTTCCCTGAATAGCGTCCTGTCCGGGAACTAGCGGTGTAGCGCCGATATTATTCCCCCTGGGAACAAGCGGTGTGACGCCGATAATACTCCCCGTGCGAACAAGCGGTGAGACGCAGATAGCACTCCCCTGGGGAATAAGCAGTGTGATGCTGATAATAGTCCCCCGGGAACAAGTGGTGTGACACAGATAGCACTCCCCCTGGCAACAAGAGGTGTTCCCTGAATAGCGTCCCGTCCGGGAACAAGTGGTGTGACACAGATAGCACTCCCCCTGGGAACAAGAGGTGTTCCCTGAATAGCGTCACGTCTGGGAACAAGCGGTGTAGCGTGGCTAAAACTCCCCCTGGGAACAAGCAGTGTGACGCTGATAATACTCCCCCGGGAACAAGTGGTGTTACGCAGATAGCACTCCCCTGGGGAACAAAAGGTGTTCCCTGTATAGCGTCCCGTCCGGGAACAAGCGGTGTAGCGCCGATATTACTCCCCCTGGTAACAAGAGGTGTTCCCTATATAGCGTCCCGTCCGGGAACAAGCGGTGTAGCGCCGATATTACTCCCCCTGGAAACAAGCAGTGTGACGCTGATAATACTCCCCCTGGGAACAAGTGGTGTGACGCTGACAATACTCCCCCGGGAACAAGCGGTGTGACGCTGATAAAACTCCCCCTGGGAAGAAGAGGTGTTTCGTGAATAGCGTCCCGTCCGGGAACAAGCGGTGTAGCGCGGATAAAACTCCCCCTGGGAACAAGCAGTGTGACGCTGATAATACTCCCCCTGGGAACAAGAGGTGTTCCCTGAATAGCGTCCCGTCCGGGAACAAGCGGTGTGACGCTGATAATACTCCCCTGGGAACAAGCGGTGTGACGCTGATAAAACTTCCCCTGGGAAGAAGAGGTGTTTCGTGAATAGCGTCCCGTCTGGGAATAAGCGGTGTAGCGCGGATAAAACTCCCCCTGGGAACAAGCAGTGTCACGCTGATAATACTCCCCCGGGAACAAATGGTGTGACGAAGATAGCACTCCCCCTGGGAACAAGCAGTGTGACGCCGATAATACTCCCCGTACGAACAAGCGGTGAGACGCAGATCTCCCCCGGGGAACAAGAGGTGTTCCCTGAATAGCGTCCCGTCCGGGAACTAGCGGTGTAGCGCCGATATTATTCCCCCTGGGAACAAGCAGTGTGACGCCGATAATACTCCCCGTGGGAACAAGCGGTGAGACGCAGATAGCACTCCCCTGGGGAACAAGCAGTGTGATGCTGATAATAGTCCCCCGGGAACAAGAAGTGTCTCGTGAATAGCGTCCCGTCCGGGAAGAAGCAGTGTGATGCTGATAATCCTCCCCCTGGGAACAAGAGGTGTTCCCTGAATAGCGTCCCGTCCGGGAACAAGCGGTGTGACGCTGATAATACTCCCCCTGGGAACAAGAAGTGTCTCGTGAATAGCGTCCCGTCCGGGAACAAGCAGTGTGATGCTGATAATCCTCCCCCTGGGAACAAGAGGTGTTTTCTATATAGCGTCCCGTCCGGGAACAAGCGGTGTGATGCTGATAATCCTCCCCCTGGGAACAAGAGGTGTTCCCTGAATAGCGTCCCGTCCGGGAACAAGCGGTGTGACGCTGATAATACTCCCCCTGGGAACAAGAAGTGTCTCGTGAATAGCGTCCCGTCCGGGAGCACGCAGTGTGATGCTGATAATCCTCCCCCTGGGAACAAGAGTTGTTCCCTGAATAGCGTCCCGTCCGGGAACAAGTGGTGTAGCGCCGATATTACTCCCCCTGGGAACAAGCAGTGTGACGCTGATAATACTCCCCCTGGGAACAAGTGGTGTGACGCAGATAGCACTCCCCCTGGGAACAAGCAGTGTGACGCTGATAATACTCCCCCAGGAACAAGCGGTGTGACGCTGATAAAACTCCCCCTGGGAAGAAGAGGTGTTTCGTGAATAGCGTCCCGTCCGGGAAGAAGCGGTGTAGCGCGGATAAAACTCCCCCTGGGAACAAGCAGTGTGACGCCGATAATACTCCCCCTGGGAACAAGAGGTGTTCCCTGAATAGCGTCACGTCTGGGAACAAGCGGTGTAGCGCGGATAAAACTCCCCCTGGGAACAAGCAGTGTCACGCTGATAATACTCCCCCGGGAACAAGCGGTGTGACGCAGATAGCACTCCCCCTGGGAAGAAGCAGTGTGACGCCGATAATACTCCCCGTGCGAACAAGCGGTGAGACGCAGATAGCACTCCCCCGGGGAACAAGAGGTGTCTCGTGAATAGCGTCCCGTCCGGGAACAATCAGTGTGACGCTGATAATCCTCCCCCTGGGAACAAGAGGTGTTCCCTATATAGCGTCCCGTCCGGGAACAAGCGGTGTAGCGCCGATATTACTCCCCCTGGGAACAAGCAGTGTGACGCTGATAATACTCCCCCTGGGAACAAGTGGTGTGACGCTGATAATACTCCCCCGGGAACAAGCGGTGTGACGCTGATAATCCTCCCCCTGGGAACAGGAGGTGTTCCCTGAATAGCGTCCCGTCCGGGAACAAGCGGTGTGACGCTGATAATACTCCCCCGGGAACAAGCGGTGTGACGAAGATAGCACTCCCCCTGGGAACAAGCAGTGGGACGCCGATAATACTCCCCGTGCGAACAAGCGGTGAGACGCAGATCTCCCCCGGGGAACAAGAGGTGTTCCCTAAATAGCGTCCCGTCCGGGAACAAGCGGTGTGACGCTGATAATACTCCCCCGGGAACAAGCGGTGTGACGCTGATAAAACTCCCCCTGGGAAGAAGAGGTGTTTCGTGAATAGCGTCCCTCCGTCTGGGAATAAGCGGTGTAGCGCGGATAAAACTCCCCCTGGGAACAAGCAGTGTCACGCTGATAATACTCCCCCGGGAACAAGCGGTGTGACGAAGATAGCACTCCCCCTGGGAACAAGCAGTGTGACGCCGATAATACTCCCCGTGCGAACAAGCGGTGAGACGCAGATCTCCCCCGGGGAACAAGAGGTGTTCCCTGAATAGCATCCCGTCCGGGAACAAGCGGTGTGATGCTGATAAAACTCCCCCTGGGAACAAGAGGTGTCTCGTGAATAGCGTCCCGTCCGGGAACAATCAGTGTGAAGCTGATAATACTCCCCCTGGTAACAAGAGGTGTTCCCTTTATAGCGTCCCGTCCGGGAACAAGCAGTGTGACGCTGATAATACTCCCCCTGGGAACAAGAAGTGTCTCGTGAATAGCGTCCCGTCCGGGAACAAGCGGTGTAGCGCGGATAAAACTCCCCCTGGGAACAAGAAGTGTTCCCTGAATAGCGTCCCGTCCGGGAACAAGCAGTGTGGCGCCGATATTACTCCCCCTGGGAACAAGCAGTGTGAAGCTGATAATACTCCCCGTGGGAACAAGAAGTGTCTCGTGAATAGCGTCCCGTCCGGGAACAAGCAGTGTGACGCCGATAATACTCCCCCTGGGAACAAGAGGTGTTCCCTGAATAGCGTCCCGTCCGGGAACAAGTGGTGTAGCGCGGATAAAACTCCCCCTGGGAAGAAGAGGTGTTTCATGAATAGCGTCCCGTCAGGGAACAAGCGGTGTAGCGCGGATAAAACTCCCCCTGGGACAAGCAGTGTGACGCCGATAATACTCCCCCTGGGAACAAGAGGTGTTCCCTGAATAGCGTCACGTCTGGGAACAAGCGGTGTAGCGTGGATAAAACTTCCCCTGGGAACAAGCAGTGTGACGCTGATAATACTCCCCCGGGAACAAGTGGTGTTACGCAGATAGCACTCCCCTGGGGAACAAGCAGTGTGATGCTGATAATAGTCCCCCGGGAACATGTGGTGTGACGCAGATAGCACTCCCCCTGGGAACAAGAGGTGTTCCCTGAATAGCGTCCCGTCCGTTAACAAGAGGTGTGATGCTGATAAAACTGCCCCTGGGAACAAGAGGTGTCTCGAGAATAGCGTCCCGTCTGGGAACAATCAGTGTGACGCTGATAATACTCCCCCTGGTAACAAGAGGTGTTCCCTGTATAGCGTCCCGTCCGGGAACAAGCGGTGTAGCGTGGATAAAACTCCCCCTGGGAACAAGCAGTGTGACGCCGATAATACTCCCCCTGGGAACAAGACGTGTTCCCTGAATAGCGTCACGTCTGGGAACAAGCGGTGTAGCGTGGATAAAACTTCCCCTGGGAACAAGCAGTGTGACGCTGATAATACTCCCCCGGGAACAAGTGGTGTTACGCAGATAGCACTCCCCTGGGGAACAAGCAGTGTGATGCTGATAATAGTCCCCCGGGAACATGTGGTGTGACGCAGATAGCACTCCCCCTGGGAACAAGAGGTGTTCCCTGAATAGCGTCCCGTCCGTTAACAAGAGGTGTGATGCTGATAAAACTGCCCCTGGGAACAAGAGGTGTCTCGAGAATAGCGTCCCGTCTGGGAACAATCAGTGTGACGCTGATAATACTCCCCCTGGTAACAAGAGGTGTTCCCTGTATAGCGTCCCGTCCGGGAACAAGCGGTGTAGCGTGGATAAAACTCCCCCTGGGAACAAGCAGTGTGACGCCGATAATACTCCCCCTGGGAACAAGAGGTGTTCCCTGTATAGCGTCACGTCTGGGAGCAAGCGGTGTAGCGTGGATAAAACTCCCCCTGGGAACAAGCAGTGTGATGCTGATAATACTCCCCCGGAACCAAGTGGTGTTACGCAGATAGCACTCCCCTGAATAGCGTCCCGTCCGGGAACAAGCGGTGTGATGCTCATAAAACTGCCCCTGGGAACAAGAGGTGTCTCGTGAATAGTGTCCCGTCTGGGAACAATCAGTGTGACGCTGATAATACTCCCCCTGGTAACAAGAGGTGTTCCCTGTATAGCGTCCCGTCCGGGAACAAGCAGTGTGATGCTGATAATCCTCCCCCTGGGAACAAGAGGTGTTCCCTGAATAGCGTCACGTCTGGGAACAAGCGGTGTAGCGTGGCTAAAACTCCCCCTGGGAACAAGCAGTGTGATGCTGATAATACTCCCCCGGGAACAAGTGGTGTTACGCAGATAGCACTCCCCTGGGGAACAAGAGGTGTTCCCTGTATAGCGTCCCGTCCGGGAACAAGCGGTGTAGCGCCGATATTACTCCCCCTGGTAACAAGAGGTGTTCCCTGTATAGCGTCCCGTCCGGGAACAAGCAGTGTGATGCTGATAATCCTCCCCCTGGGAACAAGAGGTGTTCCCTATATAGCGTCCCCCCCTGGGAACAAGCAGTGTGACGCTGATAATACTCCCCCTGGGAACAAGTGGTGTGACGCAGATAGCACTCCCCCTGGGAACAAGCAGTGTGACGCCGATATTACTCCCCCTGGGAACAAGCAGTGTGACGCTGATAATACTCCCCCTGGGAACAAGTGGTGTGACGCTGATAATACTCCCCCGGGAACAAGCGGTGTGACGCTGATAAAACTCCCCCTGGGAAGAAGAGGTGTTTCGTGAATAGCGTCCCGTCCGGGAAGAAGCGGTGTAGCGCGGATAAAACTCCCCCTGGGAACAAGCAGTGTGACGCTGATAATACTCCCCCTGGGAACAAGAGGTGTTCCCTGAATAGCGTCCCGTCCGGGAACAAGCGGTGTGACGCTGATAATACTCCCCCGGGAACAAGCGGTGTGACGCTGATAAAACTCCCCCTGGGAAGAAGAGGTGTTTCGTGAATAGTGTCCCGTCTGGGAATAAGCGGTGTAGCGCGGATAAAACTCCCCCTGGGAACAAGCAGTGTCACGCTGATAATACTCCCCCGGGAAGAAGCGGTGTGACGAAGATAGCACTCCCCCTGGGAACAAGCAGTGGGACGCCGATAATACTCCCCGTGCGAACAAGCGGTGAGACGCAGATCTCCCCCGGGGAACAAGAGGTGTTCCCTGAATAGCGTCCCGTCCGGGAACAAGCGGTGTGATGCTGATAAAACTCCCCCTGGGAACAAGAGGTGTCTCGTGAATAGCGTCCCGTCCGGGAACAATCAGTGTGAAGCTGATAATACTCCCCCTGGTAACAAGAGGTGTCTCGTGAATAGCTTCCCGTCCGGGAACAATCAGTGTGACGCTGATAATACTCCCCCTGGTAACAAGAGGTGAGACGCAGATAGCACTCCCCTGGGGAACAAGCAGTGTGATGCTGATAATAGTCCCCCGGGAACAAGTGGTGTGACGCAGATAGCACTCCCCCTGGGAACAAGAGGTGTTCCCTGAATAGCGTCCCGTCCGGGAACAAGCGGTGTGATGCTGATAAAACTGCCCCTGGGAACAAGAGGTGTCTCGTGAATAGCTTCCCGTCCGGGAACAATCAGTGTGACGCTGATAATACTCCCCCTGGTAACAAGAGGTGTTCCCTGTATAGCGTCCCGTCCGGGAACAAGCAGTGTGATGCTGATAATCCTCCCCCTGGGAACAAGAGGTGTTCCCTGAATAGCGTCCCGTCCGGGAACAAGCGGTGTAGCGCCGATATTACTCCCCCTGGGAACAAGCAGTGTGACGCCTATAATACTCCCCCTGGGAACAAGAGGTGTTCCGTGAATAGCGTCACGTCTGGGAACAAGCGGTGTAGCGCGGATAGAACTGCCCCTGGGAACAAGTGGTGTGACGCAGATAGCACTCCCCCTGGGAACAAGCAGTGTGACGCTGATAATACTCCCCCGGGAACAAGTGGTGTGACGCTGATAAAACTCCCCCTGGGAAGAAGAGGTGTTTCGTGAATAGCGTCCCGTCCGGGAAGAAGCGGTGTAGCGCGGATAAAACTCCCCCTGGGAACAAGCAGTGTGACACCGATAATACTCCCCCTGGGAACAAGAGGTGTTCCCTGAATAGCGTCACGTCTGGGAACAAGCGGTGTAGCGCGGATAAAACTCCCCCTGGGAACAAGTAGTGTGACGCTGATAATACTCCCCCGGGAACAAGTGGTGTGACGCAGATAGCACTCCCCCTGGGAACAAGCAGTGTCACGCTGATAATACTCCCCCTGGGAACAAGCAGTGTGACGCTGATAATACTCCCCCTGGGAACAAGTGGTGTGACGCTGATAATACTCCCCCGGGAACAAGCGGTGTGACGCTGATAAAACTCCCCCTGGGAAGAAGAGGTGTTTCGTGAATAGCGTCCTGTCCGGGAAGAAGCGGTGTAGCGTGGATAAAACTCCCCCTGGGAACAAGCAGTGTGACGCTGATAATACTCCCCCTGGGAACAAGAGGTGTTCCCTGAATAGCGTCCTGTCCGGGAACTAGCGGTGTAGCGCCGATATTATTCCCCCTGGGAACAAGCGGTGTGACGCCGATAATACTCCCCGTGCGAACAAGCGGTGAGACGCAGATAGCACTCCCCTGGGGAATAAGCAGTGTGATGCTGATAATAGTCCCCCGGGAACAAGTGGTGTGACACAGATAGCACTCCCCCTGGCAACAAGAGGTGTTCCCTGAATAGCGTCCCGTCCGGGAACAAGTGGTGTGACACAGATAGCACTCCCCCTGGGAACAAGAGGTGTTCCCTGAATAGCGTCACGTCTGGGAACAAGCGGTGTAGCGTGGCTAAAACTCCCCCTGGGAACAAGCAGTGTGACGCTGATAATACTCCCCCGGGAACAAGTGGTGTTACGCAGATAGCACTCCCCTGGGGAACAAAAGGTGTTCCCTGTATAGCGTCCCGTCCGGGAACAAGCAGTGTGATGCTGATAATCCTCCCCCTGGGAACAAGAGGTGTTCCCTGAATAGCGTCCCGTCCGGGAACAAGCGGTGTGACGCTGATAATACTCCCCCTGGGAACAAGAAGTGTCTCGTGAATAGCGTCCCGTCCGGGAACAAGCAGTGTGATGCTGATAATCCTCCCCCTGGGAACAAGAGGTGTTCCCTGAATAGCGTCCCATCCGGGAACAAGCAGTGTGATGCTGATAATCCTCCCCCTGGGAACAAGAGGTGTTCCCTACATAGCGTCCCGTCCGGGAACAAGCGGTGTGATGCTGATAATCCTCCCCCTGGGAACAAGAGGTGTTCCCTGAATAGCGTCCCGTCCGGGAACAAGCGGTGTGACGCCGATAATACTCCCCGTGCGAACAAGCGGTGAGACGCAGATAGCACTCCCCTGGGGAACAAGCAGTGTGATGCTGATAATAGACCCCCGGGAACAAGTGGTGTGACACAGATAGCACTCCCCCTGGGAACAAGAGGTGTTCCCTGAATAGCGTCCCGTCCGGGAACAAGCGGTGTGACGCTGATAATACTCCCCCTGGGAACAAGAAGTGTCTCGTGAATAGCGTCCCGTCCGGGAACAAGCAGTGTGATGCTGATAATCCTCCCCCTGGGAACAAGAGGTGTTCCCTGAATAGCGTCCCGTCCGGGAACAAGCGGTGTAGCGCCGATATTACTCCCCCTGGGAACAAGCAGTGTGACGCTGATAATACTCCCCGTGCGAACAAGCGGTGAGACGCAGATCTCCCCCGGGGAACAAGAGGTGTTCCCTGAATAGCGTCCCGTCCGGGAACAAGCGGTGTGATGCTGATAAAACTCCCCCTGGGAACAAGAGGTGTCTCGTGAATAGCGTCCTGTCCGGGAACAATCAGTGTGAAGCTGATAATACTCCCCCTGGTAACAAGAGGTGTTCGCTGTATAGCGTCCCGTCCGGGAACAAGCAGTGTGACGCTGATAATCCTCCCCCTGGGAACAAGAGGTATTCCCTGAATAGCGTCCTGTCCGTGAACAAGCGGTGTGACGCTGATAAAACTCCCCCTGGGAACAAGAGGTGTTCCCTGAATAGCGTCCCGTCCGGGAACTAGCGGTGTAGCGCCGATATTATTCCCCCTGGGAACAAGCAGTGTGACGCCGATAATACTCCCCGTGCGAACAAGCGGTGAGACGCAGATAGCACTCCCCTGGGGAACAAGCAGTGTGATGCTGATAATAGTCCCCCGGGAACATGTGGTGTGACGCAGATAGCACTCCCCCTGGGAACAAGAGGTGTTCCCTGAATAGCGTCCCGTCCGGGAACAAGCGGTGTGACGCTGATAATACTCCCCCTGGGAACAAGAAGTGTCTCGTGAATAGCGTCCCGTCCGGGAGCAAGCAGTGTGATGCTGATAATCCTCCCCCTGGGAACAAGAGTTGTTCCCTGAATAGCGTCCCGTCCGGGAACAAGTGGTGTAGCGCCGATATTACTCCCCCTGGGAACAAGCAGTGTGACGCTGATAATACTCCCCCTGGGAACAAGTGGTGTGACGCAGATAGCACTCCCCCTGGGAACAAGCAATGTGACGCTGATAATACTCCCCCAGGAACAAGCGGTGTGACGCTGATAAAACTCCCCCTGGGAAGAAGAGGTGTTTCGTGAATAGCGTCCCGTCCGGGAAGAAGCGGTGTAGCGCGGATAAAACTCCCCCTGGGAACAAGCAGTGTGACGCCGATAATACTCCCCCTGGGAACAAGAGGTGTTCCCTGAATAGCGTCACGTCTGGGAACAAGCGGTGTAGCGCGGATAAAACTCCCCCTGGGAACAAGCAGTGTCACGCTGATAATACTCCCCCGGGAACAAGCGGTGTGACGCAGATAGCACTCCCCCTGGGAAGAAGCAGTGTGACGCCGATAATACTCCCCGTGCGAACAAGCGGTGAGACGCAGATAGCACTCCCCCGGGGAACAAGAGGTGTCTCGTGAATAGCGTCCCGTCCGGGAACAATCAGTGTGACGCTGATAATCCTCCCCCTGGGAACAAGAGGTGTTCCCTATATAGCGTCCCGTCCGGGAACAAGCGGTGTAGCGCCGATATTACTCCCCCTGGGAACAAGCAGTGTGACGCTGATAATACTCCCCCTGGGAACAAGTGGTGTGACGCTGATAATACTCCCCCGGGAACAAGCGGTGTGACGCTGATAAAACTCCCCCTGGGAACAGGAGGTGTTCCCTGAATAGCGTCCCGTCCGGGAACAAGCGGTGTGACGCTGATAATACTCCCCCGGGAACAAGCGGTGTGACGAAGATAGCACTCCCCCTGGGAACAAGCAGTGGGACGCCGATAATACTCCCCGTGCGAACAAGCGGTGAGACGCAGATCTCCCCCGGGGAACAAGAGGTGTTCCCTAAATAGCGTCCCGTCCGGGAACAAGCGGTGTGACGCTGATAATACTCCCCCGGGAACAAGCGGTGTGACGCTGATAAAACTCCCCCTGGGAAGAAGAGGTGTTTCGTGAATAGCGTCCCTCCGTCTGGGAATAAGCGGTGTAGCGCGGATAAAACTCCCCCTGGGAACAAGCAGTGTCACGCTGATAATACTCCCCCGGGAACAAGCGGTGTGACGAAGATAGCACTCCCCCTGGGAACAAGCAGTGTGACGCCGATAATACTCCCCGTGCGAACAAGCGGTGAGACGCAGATCTCCCCCGGGGAACAAGAGGTGTTCCCTGAATAGCATCCCGTCCGGGAACAAGCGGTGTGATGCTGATAAAACTCCCCCTGGGAACAAGAGGTGTCTCGTGAATAGCGTCCCGTCCGGGAACAATCAGTGTGAAGCTGATAATACTCCCCCTGGTAACAAGAGGTGTTCCCTTTATAGCGTCCCGTCCGGGAACAAGCAGTGTGACGCTGATAATCCTCCCCCTGGGAACAAGAGGTGTTCCCTGAATAGCGTCCTGTCCGTGAACAAGCGGTGTGACGCTGATAATACTCCCCCTGGGAACAAGAAGTGTCTCGTGAATAGCGTCCCGTCCGGGAACAAGCGGTGTAGCGCGGATAAAACTCCCCCTGGGAACAAGAAGTGTTCCCTGAATAGCGTCCCGTCCGGGAACAAGCAGTGTGGCGCCGATATTACTCCCCCTGGGAACAAGCAGTGTGAAGCTGATAATACTCCCCGTGGGAACAAGAAGTGTCTCGTGAATAGCGTCCCGTCCGGGAACAAGCAGTGTGACGCCGATAATACTCCCCCTGGGAACAAGAGGTGTTCCCTGAATAGCGTCCCGTCCGGGAACAAGTGGTGTAGCGCGGATAAAACTCCCCCTGGGAAGAAGAGGTGTTTCATGAATAGCGTCCCGTCAGGGAACAAGCGGTGTAGCGCGGATAAAACTCCCCCTGGGACAAGCAGTGTGATGCCGATAATACTCCCCCTGGGAACAAGAGGTGTTCCCTGAATAGCGTCACGTCTGGGAACAAGCGGTGTAGCGTGGATAAAACTTCCCCTGGGAACAAGCAGTGTGACGCTGATAATACTCCCCCGGGAACAAGTGGTGTTACGCAGATAGCACTCCCCTGGGGAACAAGCAGTGTGATGCTGATAATAGTCCCCCGGGAACATGTGGTGTGACGCAGATAGCACTCCCCCTGGGAACAAGAGGTGTTCCCTGAATAGCGTCCCGTCCGTTAACAAGAGGTGTGATGCTGATAAAACTGCCCCTGGGAACAAGAGGTGTCTCGAGAATAGCGTCCCGTCTGGGAACAATCAGTGTGACGCTGATAATACTCCCCCTGGTAACAAGAGGTGTTCCCTGTATAGCGTCCCGTCCGGGAACAAGCGGTGTAGCGTGGATAAAACTCCCCCTGGGAACAAGCAGTGTGACGCCGATAATACTCCCCCTGGGAACAAGACGTGTTCCCTGAATAGCGTCACGTCTGGGAACAAGCGGTGTAGCGTGGATAAAACTTCCCCTGGGAACAAGCAGTGTGACGCTGATAATACTCCCCCGGGAACAAGTGGTGTTACGCAGATAGCACTCCCCTGGGGAACAAGCAGTGTGATGCTGATAATAGTCCCCCGGGAACATGTGGTGTGACGCAGATAGCACTCCCCCTGGGAACAAGAGGTGTTCCCTGAATAGCGTCCCGTCCGTTAACAAGAGGTGTGATGCTGATAAAACTGCCCCTGGGAACAAGAGGTGTCTCGAGAATAGCGTCCCGTCTGGGAACAATCAGTGTGACGCTGATAATACTCCCCCTGGTAACAAGAGGTGTTCCCTGTATAGCGTCCCGTCCGGGAACAAGCGGTGTAGCGTGGATAAAATTCCCCCTGGGAACAAGCAGTGTGACGCCGATAATACTCCCCCTGGGAACAAGAGGTGTTCCCTGTATAGCGTCACGTCTGGGAGCAAGCGGTGTAGCGTGGATAAAACTCCCCCTGGGAACAAGCAGTGTGATGCTGATAATACTCCCCCGGAACCAAGTGGTGTTACGCAGATAGCACTCCCCTGAATAGCGTCCCGTCCGGGAACAAGCGGTGTGATGCTCATAAAACTGCCCCTGGGAACAAGAGGTGTCTCGTGAATAGTGTCCCGTCTGGGAACAATCAGTGTGACGCTGATAATACTCCCCCTGGTAACAAGAGGTGTTCCCTGTATAGCGTCCCGTCCGGGAACAAGCAGTGTGATGCTGATAATCCTCCCCCTGGGAACAAGAGGTGTTCCCTGAATAGCGTCACGTCTGGGAACAAGCGGTGTAGCGTGGCTAAAACTCCCCCTGGGAACAAGCAGTGTGATGCTGATAATACTCCCCCGGGAACAAGTGGTGTTACGCAGATAGCACTCCCCTGGGGAACAAGAGGTGTTCCCTGTATAGCGTCCCGTCCGGGAACAAGCGGTGTAGCGCCGATATTACTCCCCCTGGTAACAAGAGGTGTTCCCTGTATAGCGTCCCGTCCGGGAACAAGCAGTGTGATGCTGATAATCCTCCCCCTGGGAACAAGAGGTGTTCCCTATATAGCGTCCCCCCCTGGGAACAAGCAGTGTGACGCTGATAATACTCCCCCTGGGAACAAGTGGTGTGACGCAGATAGCACTCCCCCTGGGAACAAGCAGTGTGACGCCGATATTACTCCCCCTGGGAACAAGCAGTGTGACGCTGATAATACTCCCCCTGGGAACAAGTGGTGTGACGCTGATAATACTCCCCCGGGAACAAGCGGTGTGACGCTGATAAAACTCCCCCTGGGAAGAAGAGGTGTTTCGTGAATAGCGTCCCGTCCGGGAAGAAGCGGTGTAGCGCGGATAAAACTCCCCCTGGGAACAAGCAGTGTGACGCTGATAATACTCCCCCTGGGAACAAGAGGTGTTCCCTGAATAGCGTCCCGTCCGGGAACAAGCGGTGTGACGCTGATAATACTCCCCCGGGAACAAGCGGTGTGACGCTGATAAAACTCCCCCTGGGAAGAAGAGGTGTTTCGTGAATAGTGTCCCGTCTGGGAATAAGCGGTGTAGCGCGGATAAAACTCCCCCTGGGAACAAGCAGTGTCACGCTGATAATACTCCCCCGGGAAGAAGCGGTGTGACGAAGATAGCACTCCCCCTGGGAACAAGCAGTGGGACGCCGATAATACTCCCCGTGCGAACAAGCGGTGAGACGCAGATCTCCCCCGGGGAACAAGAGGTGTTCCCTGAATAGCGTCCCGTCCGGGAACAAGCGGTGTGATGCTGATAAAACTCCCCCTGGGAACAAGAGGTGTCTCGTGAATAGCGTCCCGTCCGGGAACAATCAGTGTGAAGCTGATAATACTCCCCCTGGTAACAAGAGGTGTCTCGTGAATAGCTTCCCGTCCGGGAACAATCAGTGTGACGCTGATAATACTCCCCCTGGTAACAAGAGGTGAGACGCAGATAGCACTCCCCTGGGGAACAAGCAGTGTGATGCTGATAATAGTCCCCCGGGAACAAGTGGTGTGACGCAGATAGCACTCCCCCTGGGAACAAGAGGTGTTCCCTGAATAGCGTCCCGTCCGGGAACAAGCGGTGTGATGCTGATAAAACTGCCCCTGGGAACAAGAGGTGTCTCGTGAATAGCTTCCCGTCCGGGAACAATCAGTGTGACGCTGATAATACTCCCCCTGGTAACAAGAGGTGTTCCCTGTATAGCGTCCCGTCCGGGAACAAGCAGTGTGATGCTGATAATCCTCCCCCTGGGAACAAGAGGTGTTCCCTGAATAGCGTCCCGTCCGGGAACAAGCGGTGTAGCGCCGATATTACTCCCCCTGGGAACAAGCAGTGTGACGCCTATAATACTCCCCCTGGGAACAAGAGGTGTTCCGTGAATAGCGTCACGTCTGGGAACAAGCGGTGTAGCGCGGATAGAACTGCCCCTGGGAACAAGTGGTGTGACGCAGATAGCACTCCCCCTGGGAACAAGCAGTGTGACGCTGATAATACTCCCCCGGGAACAAGTGGTGTGACGCTGATAAAACTCCCCCTGGGAAGAAGAGGTGTTTCGTGAATAGCGTCCCGTCCGGGAAGAAGCGGTGTAGCGCGGATAAAACTCCCCCTGGGAACAAGCAGTGTGACACCGATAATACTCCCCCTGGGAACAAGAGGTGTTCCCTGAATAGCGTCACGTCTGGGAACAAGCGGTGTAGCGCGGATAAAACTCCCCCTGGGAACAAGTAGTGTGACGCTGATAATACTCCCCCGGGAACAAGTGGTGTGACGCAGATAGCACTCCCCCTGGGAACAAGCAGTGTCACGCTGATAATACTCCCCCTGGGAACAAGCAGTGTGACGCTGATAATACTCCCCCTGGGAACAAGTGGTGTGACGCTGATAATACTCCCCCGGGAACAAGCGGTGTGACGCTGATAAAACTCCCCCTGGGAAGAAGAGGTGTTTCGTGAATAGCGTCCTGTCCGGGAAGAAGCGGTGTAGCGTGGATAAAACTCCCCCTGGGAACAAGCAGTGTGACGCTGATAATACTCCCCCTGGGAACAAGAGGTGTTCCCTGAATAGCGTCCTGTCCGGGAACTAGCGGTGTAGCGCCGATATTATTCCCCCTGGGAACAAGCGGTGTGACGCCGATAATACTCCCCGTGCGAACAAGCGGTGAGACGCAGATAGCACTCCCCTGGGGAATAAGCAGTGTGATGCTGATAATAGTCCCCCGGGAACAAGTGGTGTGACACAGATAGCACTCCCCCTGGCAACAAGAGGTGTTCCCTGAATAGCGTCCCGTCCGGGAACAAGTGGTGTGACACAGATAGCACTCCCCCTGGGAACAAGAGGTGTTCCCTGAATAGCGTCACGTCTGGGAACAAGCGGTGTAGCGTGGCTAAAACTCCCCCTGGGAACAAGCAGTGTGACGCTGATAATACTCCCCCGGGAACAAGTGGTGTTACGCAGATAGCACTCCCCTGGGGAACAAAAGGTGTTCCCTGTATAGCGTCCCGTCCGGGAACAAGCGGTGTAGCGCCGATATTACTCCCCCTGGTAACAAGAGGTGTTCCCTATATAGCGTCCCGTCCGGGAACAAGCGGTGTAGCGCCGATATTACTCCCCCTGGAAACAAGCAGTGTGACGCTGATAATACTCCCCCTGGGAACAAGTGGTGTGACGCTGACAATACTCCCCCGGGAACAAGCGGTGTGACGCTGATAAAACTCCCCCTGGGAAGAAGAGGTGTTTCGTGAATAGCGTCCCGTCCGGGAACAAGCGGTGTAGCGCGGATAAAACTCCCCCTGGGAACAAGCAGTGTGACGCTGATAATACTCCCCCTGGGAACAAGAGGTGTTCCCTGAATAGCGTCCCGTCCGGGAACAAGCGGTGTGACGCTGATAATACTCCCCTGGGAACAAGCGGTGTGACGCTGATAAAACTTCCCCTGGGAAGAAGAGGTGTTTCGTGAATAGCGTCCCGTCTGGGAATAAGCGGTGTAGCGCGGATAAAACTCCCCCTGGGAACAAGCAGTGTCACGCTGATAATACTCCCCCGGGAACAAATGGTGTGACGAAGATAGCACTCCCCCTGGGAACAAGCAGTGTGACGCCGATAATACTCCCCGTACGAACAAGCGGTGAGACGCAGATCTCCCCCGGGGAACAAGAGGTGTTCCCTGAATAGCGTCCCGTCCGGGAACTAGCGGTGTAGCGCCGATATTATTCCCCCTGGGAACAAGCAGTGTGACGCCGATAATACTCCCCGTGGGAACAAGCGGTGAGACGCAGATAGCACTCCCCTGGGGAACAAGCAGTGTGATGCTGATAATAGTCCCCCGGGAACAAGAAGTGTCTCGTGAATAGCGTCCCGTCCGGGAAGAAGCAGTGTGATGCTGATAATCCTCCCCCTGGGAACAAGAGGTGTTCCCTGAATAGCGTCCCGTCCGGGAACAAGCGGTGTGACGCTGATAATACTCCCCCTGGGAACAAGAAGTGTCTCGTGAATAGCGTCCCGTCCGGGAACAAGCAGTGTGATGCTGATAATCCTCCCCCTGGGAACAAGAGGTGTTTTCTATATAGCGTCCCGTCCGGGAACAAGCGGTGTGATGCTGATAATCCTCCCCCTGGGAACAAGAGGTGTTCCCTGAATAGCGTCCCGTCCGGAAACAAGCGGTGTGACGCTGATAATACTCCCCCTGGGAACAAGAAGTGTCTCGTGAATAGCGTCCCATCCGGGAACAAGGAGTGTGATGCTGATAATCCTCCCCCTGGGAACAAGAGGTGTTCCCTGAATAGCGTCCCGTCCGGGAACAAGCGGTGTAGCGCCGATATTACTCCCCCTGGGAACAAGCAGTGTGACGCTGATAATACTCCCCGTGCGAAGAAGCGGTGAGACGCAGATCTCCCCCGGGGAACAAGAGGTGTTCCCTGAATAGCGTCCCGTTCGGGAACAAGCGGTGTGATGCTGATAAAACTCCCCCTGGGAACAAGAGGTGTCTCGTGAATAGCGTCCTGTCCGGGAACAATCAGTGTGAAGCTGATAATACTCCCCCTGGTAACAAGAGGTGTTCGCTGTATAGCGTCCCGTCCGGGAACAAGCAGTGTGATGCTTATAATCCTCCCCCTGCGAACAAGAGGTATTCCCTGAATAGCGTCCTGTCCGTGAACAAGCGGTGTGACGCTGATAAAACTCCCCCTGGGAACAAGAGGTGTTCCCTGAATAGCGTCCAGTCCGGGAACTAGCGGTGTAGCGCCGATATTATTCCCCCTGGGAACAAGCAGTGTGACGCCGATAATACTCCCCGTGCGAACAAGCGGTGAGACGCAGATAGCACTCCCCTGGGGAACAAGCAGTGTGATGCTGATAATAGTCCCCCGGGAACAAGTGGTGTGACGCAGATAGCACTCCCCCTGGGAACAAGAGGTGTTCCCTGAATAGCGTCCCGTCCGGGAACAAGCGGTGTGACGCTGATAATACTCCCCCTGGGAACAAGAAGTGTCTCGTGAATAGCGTCCCGTCCGGGAACAAGCAGTGTGATGCTGATAATCCTCCCCCTGGGAACAAGAGGTGTTCCCTGAATAGCGTCCCGTCTGGGAACAAGTGGTGTAGCGCCGATATTACTCCCCCTGGGAACAAGCAGTGTGACGCTGATAATACTCCCCCTGGGAACAAGTGGTGTGACGCAGATAGCACTCCCCCTGGGAACAAGCAGTGTGACGCTGATAATACTCCCCCAGGAACAAGCGGTGTGACGCTGATAAAACTCCCCCTGGGAAGAAGAGGTGTTTCGTGAATAGCGTCCCGTCCGGGAAGAAGCGGTGTAGCGCGGATAAAACTCCCCCTGGGAACAAGCAGTGTGACGCCGATAATACTCCCCCTGGGAACAAGAGGTGTTCCCTGAATAGCGTCACGTCTGGGAACAAGCGGTGTAGCGCGGATAAAACTCCCCCTGGGAACAAGCAGTGTCACGCTGATAATACTCCCCCGGGAACAAGCGGTGTGACGCAGATAGCACTCCCCCTGGGAAGAAGCAGTGTGACGCCGATAATACTCCCCGTGCGAACAAGCGGTGAGACGCAGATAGCACTCCCCCGGGGAACAAGAGGTGTCTCGTGAATAGCGTCCCGTCCAGGAACAATCAGTGTGACGCTGATAATCCTCCCCCTGGGAACAAGAGGTGTTCCCTATATAGCGTCCCGTCCGGGAACAAGCGGTGTAGCGCCGATATTACTCCCCCTGGGAACAAGCAGTGTGACGCTGATAATACTCCCCCTGGGAACAAGTGGTGTGACGCTGATAATACTCCCCCGGGAACAAGCGGTGTGACGCTGATAAAACTCCCCCTGGGAAGAAGAGGTGTTTCGTGAATAGCGTCCCGTCCGGGAAGAAGCGGTGTAGCGCGGATAAAACTCCCCCTGGGAACAAGCAGTGTGACGTTGATAATACTCCCCCTGGGAACAAGAGGTGTTCCCTGAATAGCGTCCCGTGCGGGAACAAGCGGTGTGACGCTGATAATACTCCCCCGGGAACAAGCGGTGTGACGAAGATAGCACTCCCCCTGGGAACAAGCAGTGGGACGCCGATAATACTCCCCGTGCGAACAAGTGGTGAGACGCAGATCTCCCCCGGGGAACAAGAGGTGTTCCCTGAATAGCGTCCCGTCCGGGAACAAGCGGTGTGACGCTGATAATACTCCCCCGGGAACAAGCGGTGTGACGCTGATAAAACTCCCCCTGGGAAGAAGAGGTGTTTCGTGAATAGCGTCCCCCCGTCTGGGAATAAGCGGTGTAGCGCGGATAAAACTCCCCCTGGGAACAAGCAGTGTCACGCTGATAATACTCCCCCGGGAACAAGCGGTGTGACGAAGATAGCACTCCCCCTGGGAACAAGCAGTGTGACGCCGATAATACTCCCCGTGCGAACAAGCGGTGAGACGCAGATCTCCCCCGGGGAACAAGAGGTGTTCCCTGAATAGCGTCCCGTCCGGGAACAAGCGGTGTGATGCTGATAAAACTCCCCCTGGGAACAAGAGGTGTCTCGTGAATAGCGTCCCGTCCGGGAACAATCAGTGTGAAGCTGATAATACTCCCCCTGGTAACAAGAGGTGTTCCCTGTATAGCGTCCCGTCCGGGAACAAGCAGTGTGACGCTGATAATCCTCCCCCTGGGAACAAGAGGTGTTCCCTGAATAGCGTCCCGTCCGGGAACAAGCGGTGTGATGCTGATAAAACTCCCCCTGGGAACAAGAGGTGTCTCGTGAATAGCGTCCCGTCCGGGAACAATCAGTGTGAAGCTGATAATACTCCCCCTGGTAACAAGAGGTGTTCCCTTTATAGCGTCCCGTCCGGGAACAAGCAGTGTGACGCTGATAATCCTCCCCCTGGGAACAAGAGGTGTTCCCTGAATAGCGTCCTGTCCGTGAACAAGCGGTGTGATGCTGATAATACTCCCCCTGGGAACAAGAAGTGTCTCGTGAATAGCGTCCCGTCCGGGAACAAGCGGTGTAGCGCGGATAAAACTCCCCCTGGGAACAAGAAGTGTTCCCTGAATAGCGTCCCGTCCGGGAACAAGCAGTGTGGCGCCGATATTACTCCCCCTGGGAACAAGCAGTGTGAAGCTGATAATACTCCCCGTGGGAACAAGAAGTGTCTCGTGAATAGCGTCCCGTCCGGGAACAAGCAGTGTGACGCCGATAATACTCCCCCTGGGAACAAGAGGTGTTCCCTGAATAGCGTCACGTCTGGGAACAAGCGGTGTAGCGTGGATAAAACTTCCCCTGGGAACAAGCAGTGTGACGCTGATAATACTCCCCCGGGAACAAGTGGTGTTACGCAGATAGCACTCCCCTGGGGAACAAGCAGTGTGATGCTGATAATAGTCCCCCGGGAACATGTGGTGTGACGCAGATAGCACTCCCCCTGGGAACAAGAGGTGTTCCCTGAATAGCGTCCCGTCCGGGAACAAGAGGTGTGATGCTGATAAAACTGCCCCTGGGAACAAGAGGTGTCTCGAGAATAGCGTCCCGTCTGGGAACAATCAGTGTGACGCTGATAATACTCCCCCTGGTAACAAGAGGTGTTCCCTGTATAGCGTCCCGTCGGGGAACAAGCGGTGTAGCGTGGATAAAACTCCCCCTGGGAACAAGCAGTGTGACGCCGATAATACTCCCCCTGGGAACAAGAGGTGTTCCCTGAATAGCGTCACGTCTGGGAGCAAGCGGTGTAGCGTGGATAAAACTCCCCCTGGGAACAAGCAGTGTGATGCTGATAATACTCCCCCGGAACCAAGTGGTGTTACGCAGATAGCACTCCCCTGAATAGCGTCCCGTCCGGGAACAAGCGGTGTGATGCTGATAAAACTGCCCCTGGGAACAAGAGGTGTCTCGTGAATAGCGTCCCGTCTGGGAACAATCAGTGTAACGCTGATAATACTCCCCCTGGTAACAAGAGGTGTTCCCTGTATAGCGTCCCGTCCGGGAAAAAGCAGTGTGATGCTGATAATCCTCCCCCTGGGAACAAGAGGTGTTCCCTGAATAGCGTCACGTCTGGGAACAAGCGGTGTAGCGTGGCTAAAACTCCCCCTGGAAACAAGCAGTGTGATGCTGATAATACTCCCCCGGGAACAAGTGGTGTTACGCAGATAGCACTCCCCTGGGGAACAAGAGGTGTTCCCTGTATAGCGTCCCGTCCGGGAACAAGCGGTGTAGCGCCGATATTACTCCCCCTGGTAACAAGAGGTGTTCCCTGTATAGCGTCCCGTCCGGGAACAAGCAGTGTGATGCTGATAATCCTCCCCCTGGGAACAAGAGGTGTTCCCTATATAGCGTCCCCCCCTGGGAACAAGCAGTGTGACGCTGATAATACTCCCCCTGGGAACAAGTGGTGTGACGCAGATAGCACTCCCCCTGGGAACAAGCAGTGTGACGCCGATATTACTCCCCCTGGGAACAAGCAGTGTGACGCTGATAATACTCCCCCTGGGAACAAGTGGTGTGACGCTGATAATACTCCCCCGGGAACAAGCGGTGTGACGCTGATAAAACTCCCCCTGGGAAGAAGAGGTGTTTCGTGAATAGCGTCCCGTCCGGGAAGAAGCGGTGTAGCGCGGATAAAACTCCCCCTGGGAACAAGCAGTGTGACGCTGATAATACTCCCCCTGGGAACAAGAGGTGTTCCCTGAATAGCGTCCTGTCCGGGAACTAGCGGTGTAGCGCCGATATTACTCCCCCTGGGAACAAGCAGTGTGACGCTGATAATACTCCCCCTGGGAACAAGTGGTGTGACGCTGATAATACTCCCCCTGGGAACAAGAGGTGTTCCCTGAATAGCGTCCTGTCCGGGAACTAGCGGTGTAGCGCCGATATTATTCCCCCTGGGAACAAGCGGTGTGACGCCGATAATACTCCCCGTGCGAACAAGCGGTGAGACGCAGATAGCACTCCCCTGGGGAACAAGCAGTGTGATGCTGATAATAGTCCCCCGGGAACAAGTGGTGTGACACAGATAGCACTCCCCCTGGCAACAAGAGGTGTTCCCTGAATAGCGTCCCATCCGGGAACAAGTGGTGTGACACAGATAGCACTCCCCCTGGGAACAAGAGGTGTTCCCTGAATAGCGTCACGTCTGGGAACAAGCGGTGTAGCGTGGCTAAAACTCCCCCTGGGAACAAGCAGTGTGACGCCGATAAAACTCCCCCTGGGAAGAAGAGGTGTTTCGTGAATAGCGTCCCGTCCGGGAAGAAGCGGTGTAGCGCGGATAAAACTCCCCCTGGGAACAAGCAGTGTGACGCTGATAATACTCCCCCTGTGAACAAGAGGTGTACCCTCAATAGCGTCCTGTCCGGGAACTAGCGGTGTAGCGCCGATATTATCCCCCCTGGGAACAAGCGGTGTGACGCCGATAATACTCCCCGTGCGAACAAGCGGTGAGACGCAGATAGCACTCCCCTGGGGAACAAGCAGTGTGATGCTGATAATAGTCCCCCGGGAACAAGTGGTGTGACACAGATAGCACTCCCCCTGGAAACAAGAGGTGTTCCCTGAATAGCGTCCCGTCCGGGAACAAGTGGTGTGACACAGATAGCACTCCCCCTGGGAACAAGAGGTGTTCCCTGAATAGCGTCACGTCTGGGAACAAGCGGTGTAGCGTGGCTAAAACTCCCCCTGGGAACAAGCAGTGTGACGCTGATAATACTCCCCCGGGAACAAGTGGTGTTACGCAGATAGCACTCCCCTGGGGAACAAAAGGTGTTCCCTGTATAGCGTCCCATCCGGGAACAAGCGGTGTAGCGCCGATATTACTCCCCCTGGTAACAAGAGGTGTTCCCTATATAGCGTCCCGTCCGGGAACAAGCGGTGTAGCGCCGATATTACTCCCCCTGGGAACAAGCAGTGTGACGCTGATAATACTCCCCCTGGGAACAAGTGGTGTGACGCTGATAATACTCCCCCGGGAACAAGCGGTGTGACGCTGATAAAACTCCCCCTGGGAAGAAGAGGTGTTTCGTGAATAGCGTCCCGTCCGGGAAGAAGCGGTGTAGCGTGGATAAAACTCCCCCTGGGAACAAGCAGTGTGACGCTGATAATACTCCCCCTGGGAACAAGAGGTGTTCCCTGAATAGCGTCCCGTCCGGGAACAAGCGGTGTGACGCTGATAAAACTTCCCCTGGGAAGAAGAGGTGTTTCTTGAATAGCGTCCCGTCTGGGAATAAGCGGTGTAGCGCGGATAAAACTCCCCCTGGGAACAAGCAGTGTCACGCTGATAATACTCCCCCGGGAACAAATGGTGTGACGAAGATAGCACTCCCCCTGGGAACAAGCAGTGTGACGCCGATAATACTCCCCGTACGAACAAGCGGTGAGACGCAGATCTCCCCCGGGGAACAAGAGGTGTTCCCTGAATAGCGTCCCGTCCGGGAACTAGCGGTGTAGCGCCGATATTATTCCCTCTGGGAACAAGCAGTGTGACGCCGATAATACTCCCCGTGGGAACAAGCGGTGAGACGCAGATAGCACTCCCCTGGGGAACAAGCAGTGTGATGCTGATAATAGTCCCCCGGGAACAAGAAGTGTCTCGTGAATAGCGTCCCGTCTGGGAACAAGCAGTGTGATGCTGATAATCCTCCCCCTGGGAACAAGAGGTGTTCCCTGAATAGCGTCCCGTCCGGGAACAAGCGGTGTGACGCTGATAATACTCCCCCTGGGAACAAGAAGTGTCTCGTGAATAGCGTCCCGTCCGGGAACAAGCAGTGTGATGCTGATAATCCTCCCCCTGGGAACAAGAGGTGTTCCCTGAATAGCATCCCATCCGGGAACAAGCAGTGTGATGCTGATAATCCTCCCCCTGGGAACAAGAGGTGTTCCCTGAATAGCGTCCCGTCTGGGAACAAGTGGTGTAGCGCCGATATTACTCCCCCTGGGAACAAGCAGTGTGACGCTGATAATACTCCCCCTGGGAACAAGTGGTGTGACGCAGATAGCACTCCCCCTGGGAACAAGCAGTGTGACGCTGATAATACTCCCCCAGGAACAAGCGGTGTGACGCTGATAAAACTCCCCCTGGGAAGAAGAGGTGTTTCGTGAATAGCGTCCCGTCCGGGAAGAAGCGGTGTAGCGCGGATAAAACTCCCCCTGGGAACAAGCAGTGTGACGTTGATAATACTCCCCCTGGGAACAAGAGGTGTTCCCTGAATAGCGTCCCGTGCGGGAACAAGCGGTGTGACGCTGATAATACTCCCCCGGGAACAAGCGGTGTGACGAAGATAGCACTCCCCCTGGGAACAAGCAGTGGGACGCCGATAATACTCCCCGTGCGAACAAGTGGTGAGACGCAGATCTCCCCCGGGGAACAAGAGGTGTTCCCTGAATAGCGTCCCGTCCGGGAACAAGCGGTGTGACGCTGATAATACTCCCCCGGGAACAAGCGGTGTGACGCTGATAAAACTCCCCCTGGGAAGAAGAGGTGTTTCGTGAATAGCGTCCCCCCGTCTGGGAATAAGCGGTGTAGCGCGGATAAAACTCCCCCTGGGAACAAGCAGTGTCACGCTGATAATACTCCCCCGGGAACAAGCGGTGTGACGAAGATAGCACTCCCCCTGGGAACAAGCAGTGTGACGCCGATAATACTCCCCGTGCGAACAAGCGGTGAGACGCAGATCTCCCCCGGGGAACAAGAGGTGTTCCCTGAATAGCGTCCCGTCCGGGAACAAGCGGTGTGATGCTGATAAAACTCCCCCTGGGAACAAGAGGTGTCTCGTGAATAGCGTCCCGTCCGGGAACAATCAGTGTGAAGCTGATAATACTCCCCCTGGTAACAAGAGGTGTTCCCTGTATAGCGTCCCGTCCGGGAACAAGCAGTGTGACGCTGATAATCCTCCCCCTGGGAACAAGAGGTGTTCCCTGAATAGCGTCCCGTCCGGGAACAAGCGGTGTGATGCTGATAAAACTCCCCCTGGGAACAAGAGGTGTCTCGTGAATAGCGTCCCGTCCGGGAACAATCAGTGTGAAGCTGATAATACTCCCCCTGGTAACAAGAGGTGTTCCCTTTATAGCGTCCCGTCCGGGAACAAGCAGTGTGACGCTGATAATCCTCCCCCTGGGAACAAGAGGTGTTCCCTGAATAGCGTCCTGTCCGTGAACAAGCGGTGTGATGCTGATAATACTCCCCCTGGGAACAAGAAGTGTCTCGTGAATAGCGTCCCGTCCGGGAACAAGCGGTGTAGCGCGGATAAAACTCCCCCTGGGAACAAGAAGTGTTCCCTGAATAGCGTCCCGTCCGGGAACAAGCAGTGTGGCGCCGATATTACTCCCCCTGGGAACAAGCAGTGTGAAGCTGATAATACTCCCCGTGGGAACAAGAAGTGTCTCGTGAATAGCGTCCCGTCCGGGAACAAGCAGTGTGACGCCGATAATACTCCCCCTGGGAACAAGAGGTGTTCCCTGAATAGCGTCACGTCTGGGAACAAGCGGTGTAGCGTGGATAAAACTTCCCCTGGGAACAAGCAGTGTGACGCTGATAATACTCCCCCGGGAACAAGTGGTGTTACGCAGATAGCACTCCCCTGGGGAACAAGCAGTGTGATGCTGATAATAGTCCCCCGGGAACATGTGGTGTGACGCAGATAGCACTCCCCCTGGGAACAAGAGGTGTTCCCTGAATAGCGTCCCGTCCGGGAACAAGAGGTGTGATGCTGATAAAACTGCCCCTGGGAACAAGAGGTGTCTCGAGAATAGCGTCCCGTCTGGGAACAATCAGTGTGACGCTGATAATACTCCCCCTGGTAACAAGAGGTGTTCCCTGTATAGCGTCCCGTCGGGGAACAAGCGGTGTAGCGTGGATAAAACTCCCCCTGGGAACAAGCAGTGTGACGCCGATAATACTCCCCCTGGGAACAAGAGGTGTTCCCTGAATAGCGTCACGTCTGGGAGCAAGCGGTGTAGCGTGGATAAAACTCCCCCTGGGAACAAGCAGTGTGATGCTGATAATACTCCCCCGGAACCAAGTGGTGTTACGCAGATAGCACTCCCCTGAATAGCGTCCCGTCCGGGAACAAGCGGTGTGATGCTGATAAAACTGCCCCTGGGAACAAGAGGTGTCTCGTGAATAGCGTCCCGTCTGGGAACAATCAGTGTAACGCTGATAATACTCCCCCTGGTAACAAGAGGTGTTCCCTGTATAGCGTCCCGTCCGGGAAAAAGCAGTGTGATGCTGATAATCCTCCCCCTGGGAACAAGAGGTGTTCCCTGAATAGCGTCACGTCTGGGAACAAGCGGTGTAGCGTGGCTAAAACTCCCCCTGGAAACAAGCAGTGTGATGCTGATAATACTCCCCCGGGAACAAGTGGTGTTACGCAGATAGCACTCCCCTGGGGAACAAGAGGTGTTCCCTGTATAGCGTCCCGTCCGGGAACAAGCGGTGTAGCGCCGATATTACTCCCCCTGGTAACAAGAGGTGTTCCCTGTATAGCGTCCCGTCCGGGAACAAGCAGTGTGATGCTGATAATCCTCCCCCTGGGAACAAGAGGTGTTCCCTATATAGCGTCCCCCCCTGGGAACAAGCAGTGTGACGCTGATAATACTCCCCCTGGGAACAAGTGGTGTGACGCAGATAGCACTCCCCCTGGGAACAAGCAGTGTGACGCCGATATTACTCCCCCTGGGAACAAGCAGTGTGACGCTGATAATACTCCCCCTGGGAACAAGTGGTGTGACGCTGATAATACTCCCCCGGGAACAAGCGGTGTGACGCTGATAAAACTCCCCCTGGGAAGAAGAGGTGTTTCGTGAATAGCGTCCCGTCCGGGAAGAAGCGGTGTAGCGCGGATAAAACTCCCCCTGGGAACAAGCAGTGTGACGCTGATAATACTCCCCCTGGGAACAAGAGGTGTTCCCTGAATAGCGTCCTGTCCGGGAACTAGCGGTGTAGCGCCGATATTACTCCCCCTGGGAACAAGCAGTGTGACGCTGATAATACTCCCCCTGGGAACAAGTGGTGTGACGCTGATAATACTCCCCCTGGGAACAAGAGGTGTTCCCTGAATAGCGTCCTGTCCGGGAACTAGCGGTGTAGCGCCGATATTATTCCCCCTGGGAACAAGCGGTGTGACGCCGATAATACTCCCCGTGCGAACAAGCGGTGAGACGCAGATAGCACTCCCCTGGGGAACAAGCAGTGTGATGCTGATAATAGTCCCCCGGGAACAAGTGGTGTGACACAGATAGCACTCCCCCTGGCAACAAGAGGTGTTCCCTGAATAGCGTCCCATCCGGGAACAAGTGGTGTGACACAGATAGCACTCCCCCTGGGAACAAGAGGTGTTCCCTGAATAGCGTCACGTCTGGGAACAAGCGGTGTAGCGTGGCTAAAACTCCCCCTGGGAACAAGCAGTGTGACGCCGATAAAACTCCCCCTGGGAAGAAGAGGTGTTTCGTGAATAGCGTCCCGTCCGGGAAGAAGCGGTGTAGCGCGGATAAAACTCCCCCTGGGAACAAGCAGTGTGACGCTGATAATACTCCCCCTGTGAACAAGAGGTGTACCCTCAATAGCGTCCTGTCCGGGAACTAGCGGTGTAGCGCCGATATTATCCCCCCTGGGAACAAGCGGTGTGACGCCGATAATACTCCCCGTGCGAACAAGCGGTGAGACGCAGATAGCACTCCCCTGGGGAACAAGCAGTGTGATGCTGATAATAGTCCCCCGGGAACAAGTGGTGTGACACAGATAGCACTCCCCCTGGAAACAAGAGGTGTTCCCTGAATAGCGTCCCGTCCGGGAACAAGTGGTGTGACACAGATAGCACTCCCCCTGGGAACAAGAGGTGTTCCCTGAATAGCGTCACGTCTGGGAACAAGCGGTGTAGCGTGGCTAAAACTCCCCCTGGGAACAAGCAGTGTGACGCTGATAATACTCCCCCGGGAACAAGTGGTGTTACGCAGATAGCACTCCCCTGGGGAACAAAAGGTGTTCCCTGTATAGCGTCCCATCCGGGAACAAGCGGTGTAGCGCCGATATTACTCCCCCTGGTAACAAGAGGTGTTCCCTATATAGCGTCCCGTCCGGGAACAAGCGGTGTAGCGCCGATATTACTCCCCCTGGGAACAAGCAGTGTGACGCTGATAATACTCCCCCTGGGAACAAGTGGTGTGACGCTGATAATACTCCCCCGGGAACAAGCGGTGTGACGCTGATAAAACTCCCCCTGGGAAGAAGAGGTGTTTCGTGAATAGCGTCCCGTCCGGGAAGAAGCGGTGTAGCGTGGATAAAACTCCCCCTGGGAACAAGCAGTGTGACGCTGATAATACTCCCCCTGGGAACAAGAGGTGTTCCCTGAATAGCGTCCCGTCCGGGAACAAGCGGTGTGACGCTGATAAAACTTCCCCTGGGAAGAAGAGGTGTTTCTTGAATAGCGTCCCGTCTGGGAATAAGCGGTGTAGCGCGGATAAAACTCCCCCTGGGAACAAGCAGTGTCACGCTGATAATACTCCCCCGGGAACAAATGGTGTGACGAAGATAGCACTCCCCCTGGGAACAAGCAGTGTGACGCCGATAATACTCCCCGTACGAACAAGCGGTGAGACGCAGATCTCCCCCGGGGAACAAGAGGTGTTCCCTGAATAGCGTCCCGTCCGGGAACTAGCGGTGTAGCGCCGATATTATTCCCTCTGGGAACAAGCAGTGTGACGCCGATAATACTCCCCGTGGGAACAAGCGGTGAGACGCAGATAGCACTCCCCTGGGGAACAAGCAGTGTGATGCTGATAATAGTCCCCCGGGAACAAGAAGTGTCTCGTGAATAGCGTCCCGTCTGGGAACAAGCAGTGTGATGCTGATAATCCTCCCCCTGGGAACAAGAGGTGTTCCCTGAATAGCGTCCCGTCCGGGAACAAGCGGTGTGACGCTGATAATACTCCCCCTGGGAACAAGAAGTGTCTCGTGAATAGCGTCCCGTCCGGGAACAAGCAGTGTGATGCTGATAATCCTCCCCCTGGGAACAAGAGGTGTTCCCTGAATAGCATCCCATCCGGGAACAAGCAGTGTGATGCTGATAATCCTCCCCCTGGGAACAAGAGGTGTTCCCTGAATAGCGTCCCGTCTGGGAACAAGTGGTGTAGCGCCGATATTACTCCCCCTGGGAACAAGCAGTGTGACGCTGATAATACTCCCCCTGGGAACAAGTGGTGTGACGCAGATAGCACTCCCCCTGGGAACAAGCAGTGTGACGCTGATAATACTCCCCCAGGAACAAGCGGTGTGACGCTGATAAAACTCCCCCTGGGAAGAAGAGGTGTTTCGTGAATAGCGTCCCGTCCGGGAAGAAGAGGTGTTGCGCGGATAAAACTCCCCCTGGGAACAAGCAGTGTGACGCCGATAATACTCCCCCTGGGAACAAGAGGTGTTCCCTGAATAGCGTCACGTCTGGGAACAAGCGGTGTAGCGCGGATAAAACTCCCCCTGGGAACAAGCAGTGTCACGCTGATAATACTCCCCCGGGAACAAGCGGTGTGACGCAGATAGCACTCCCCCTGGGAAGAAGCAGTGTGACGCTGATAATACTCCCCCTGGTAACAAGAGGTGTTCCCTGTATAGCGTCCCGTCGGGGAACAAGCGGTGTAGCGTGGATAAAACTCCCCCTGGGAACAAGCAGTGTGACGCCGATAATACTCCCCCTGGGAACAAGAGGTGTTCCCTGAATAGCGTCACGTCTGGGAGCAAGCGGTGTAGCGTGGATAAAACTCCCCCTGGGAACAAGCAGTGTGATGCTGATAATACTCCCCCGGAACCAAGTGGTGTTACGCAGATAGCACTCCCCTGAATAGCGTCCCGTCCGGGAACAAGCGGTGTGATGCTGATAAAACTGCCCCTGGGAACAAGAGGTGTCTCGTGAATAGCGTCCCGTCTGGGAACAATCAGTGTAACGCTGATAATACTCCCCCTGGTAACAAGAGGTGTTCCCTGTATAGCGTCCCGTCCGGGAAAAAGCAGTGTGATGCTGATAATCCTCCCCCTGGGAACAAGAGGTGTTCCCTGAATAGCGTCACGTCTGGGAACAAGCGGTGTAGCGTGGCTACAACTCCCCCTGGAAACAAGCAGTGTGATGCTGATAATACTCCCCCGGGAACAAGTGGTGTTACGCAGATAGCACTCCCCTGGGGAACAAGAGGTGTTCCCTGTATAGCGTCCCGTCCGGGAACAAGCGGTGTAGCGCCGATATTACTCCCCCTGGTAACAAGAGGTGTTCCCTGTGTAGCGTCCCGTCCGGGAACAAGCAGTGTGATGCTGATAATCCTCCCCCTGGGAACAAGAGGTGTTCCCTATATAGCGTCCCCCCCTGGGAACAAGCAGTGTGACGCTGATAATACTCCCCCTGGGAACAAGTGGTGTGACGCAGATAGCACTCCCCCTGGGAACAAGCAGTGTGACGCCGATATTACTCCCCCTGGGAACAAGCAGTGTGACGCTGATAATACTCCCCCTGGGAACAAGTGGTGTGATGCTGATAATACTCCCCCGGGAACAAGCGGTGTGACGCTGATAAAACTCCCCCTGGGAAGAAGAGGTGTTTCGTGAATAGCGTCCCGTCCGGGAAGAAGCGGTGTAGCGCGGATAAAACTCCCCCTGGGAACAAGCAGTGTGACGCTGATAATACTCCCCCTGGGAACAAGAGGTGTTCCCTGAATAGCGTCCTGTCCGGGAACTAGCGGTGTAGCGCCGATATTACTCCCCCTGGGAACAAGCAGTGTGACGCTGATAATACTCCCCCTGGGAACAAGTGGTGTGACGCTGATAATACTCCCCCGGGAACAAGCGGTGTGACGCTGATAAAACTCCCCCTGGGAAGAAGAGGTGTTTCGTGAATAGCGTCCCGTCCGGGAAGAAGCGGTGTAGCGCGGATAAAACTCCCCCTGGGAACAAGCAGTGTGACGCTGATAATACTCCCCCTGGGAACAAGAGGTGTTCCCTGAATAGCGTCCTGTCCGGGAACTAGCGGTGTAGCGCCGATATTATTCCCCCTGGGAACAAGCGGTGTGACGCCGATAATACTCCCCGTGCGAACAAGCGGTGAGACGCAGATAGCACTCCCCTGGGGAACAAGCAGTGTGATGCTGATAATAGTCCCCCGGGAACAAGTGGTGTGACACAGATAGCACTCCCCCTGGCAACAAGAGGTGTTCCCTGAATAGCGTCCCATCCGGGAACAAGTGGTGTGACACAGATAGCACTCCCCCTGGGAACAAGAGGTGTTCCCTGAATAGCGTCACGTCTGGGAACAAGCGGTGTAGCGTGGCTAAAACTCCCCCTGGGAACAAGCAGTGTGACGCCGATAAAACTCCCCCTGGGAAGAAGAGGTGTTTCGTGAATAGCGTCCCGTCCGGGAAGAAGCGGTGTAGCGCGGATAAAACTCCCCCTGGGAACAAGCAGTGTGACGCTGATAATACTCCCCCTGTGAACAAGAGGTGTACCCTCAATAGCGTCCTGTCCGGGAACTAGCGGTGTAGCGCCGATATTATCCCCCCTGGGAACAAGCGGTGTGACGCCGATAATACTCCCCGTGCGAACAAGCGGTGAGACGCAGATAGCACTCCCCTGGGGAACAAGCAGTGTGATGCTGATAATAGTCCCCCGGGAACAAGTGGTGTGACACAGATAGCACTCCCCCTGGAAACAAGAGGTGTTCCCTGAATAGCGTCCCGTCCGGGAACAAGTGGTGTGACACAGATAGCACTCCCCCTGGGAACAAGAGGTGTTCCCTGAATAGCGTCACGTCTGGGAACAAGCGGTGTAGCGTGGCTAAAACTCCCCCTGGGAACAAGCAGTGTGACGCTGATAATACTCCCCCGGGAACAAGTGGTGTTACGCAGATAGCACTCCCCTGGGGAACAAAAGGTGTTCCCTGTATGGCGTCCCATCCGGGAACAAGCGGTGTAGCGCCGATATTACTCCCCCTGGTAACAAGAGGTGTTCCCTATATAGCGTCCCGTCCGGGAACAAGCGGTGTAGCGCCGATATTACTCCCCCTGGGAACAAGCAGTGTGACGCTGATAATACTCCCCCTGGGAACAAGTGGTGTGACGCTGATAATACTCCCCCGGGAACAAGCGGTGTGACGCTGATAAAACTCCCCCTGGGAAGAAGAGGTGTTTCGTGAATAGCGTCCCGTCCGGGAAGAAGCGGTGTAGCGCGGATAAAACTCCCCCTGGGAACAAGCAGTGTGACGCTGATAATACTCCCCCTGGGAACAAGAGGTGTTCCCTGAATAGCGTCCCGTCCTGGAACAAGCGGTGTGACGCTGATAAAACTTCCCCTGGGAAGAAGAGGTGTTTCTTGAATAGCGTCCCGTCTGGGAATAAGCGGTGTAGCGCGGATAAAACTCCCCCTGGGAACAAGCAGTGTCACGCTGATAATACTCCCCCGGGAACAAATGGTGTGACGAAGATAGCACTCCCCCTGGGAACAAGCAGTGTGACGCCGATAATACTCCCCGTACGAACAAGCGGTGAGACGCAGATCTCCCCCGGGGAACAAGAGGTGTTCCCTGAATAGCGTCCCGTCCGGGAACTAGCGGTGTAGCGCCGATATTATTCCCTCTGGGAACAAGCAGTGTGACGCCGATAATACTCCCCGTGGGAACAAGCGGTGAGACGCAGATAGCACTCCCCTGGGGAACAAGCAGTGTGATGCTGATAATAGTCCCCCGGGAACAAGAAGTGTCTCGTGAATAGCGTCCCGTCCGGGAACAAGCAGTGTGATGCTGATAATCCTCCCCCTGGGAACAAGAGGTGTTCCCTGAATAGCGTCCCGTCCGGGAACAAGCGGTGTGACGCTGATAATACTCCCCCTGGGAACAAGAAGTGTCTCGTGAATAGCGTCCCGTCCGGGAACAAGCAGTGTGATGCTGATAATCCTCCCCCTGGGAACAAGAGGTGTTCCCTGAATAGCATCCCATCCGGGAACAAGCAGTGTGATGCTGATAATCCTCCCCCTGGGAACAAGAGGTGTTCCCTATATAGCGTCCCGTCCGGGAACAAGCGGTGTGATGCTGATAATCCTCCCCCTGGGAACAAGAGGTATTCCCTGAATAGCGTCCCGTCCGGGAACAAGCGGTGTGACGCCGATAATACTCCCCGTGCGAACAAGCGGTGATACGCAGATAGCACTCCCCTGGGGAACAAGCAGTGTGATGCTGATAATAGTCCCCCGGGAACAAGTGGTGTGACACAGATAGCACTCCCCCTGGGAACAAGAGGTGTTCCCTGAATAGCGTCCCGTCCGGGAACAAGCGGTGTGACGCTGATAATACTCCCCCTGGGAACAAGAAGTGTCTCGTGAATAGCGTCCCGTCCGGGAACAAGCAGTGTGATGCTGATAATCCTCCCCCTGGGAACAAGAGGTGTTCCCTGAATAGCGTCCCGTCCGGGAACAAGCGGTGTAGCGCCGATATTACTCCCCCTGGGAACAAGCAGTGTGACGCTGATAATACTCCCCGTGCGAACAAGCAGTGTGACGCCGATAATACTCCCCCTGGGAACAAGAGGTGTTCCCTGAATAGCGTCACGTCTGGGAACAAGCGGTGTAGCACGGATAAAACTCCCCCTGGGAACAAGCAGTGTCACGCTGATAATACTCCCCCGGGAACAAGCGGTGTGACGCAGATAGCACTCCCCCTGGGAAGAAGCAGTGTGACGCCGATAATACTCCCCGTGCGAACAAGCGGTGAGACGCAGATAGCACTCCCCCGGGGAACAAGAGGTGTCTCGTGAATAGCGTCCCGTCCGGGAACAATCAGTGTGACGCTGATAATCCTCCCCCTGGGAACAAGAGGTTTTCCCTATATAGCGTCCCGTCCGGGAACAAGCGGTGTAGCGCCGATATTACTCCCCCTGGGAACAAGCAGTGTGACGCTGATAATACTCCCCCTGGGAACAAGTGGTGTGACGCAGATAGCACTCCCCCTGGGAACAAGCAGTGTGACGCCGATATTACTCCCCCTGGGAACAAGCAGTGTGACGCTGATAATACTCCCCCTGGGAACAAGTGGTGTGACGCTGATAATACTCCCCCGGGAACAAGCGGTGTGACGCTGATAAAACTCCCCCTGGGAAGAAGAGGTGTTTCGTGAATAGCGTCCCGTCCGGGAAGAAGCGGTGTAGCGCGGATAAAACTCCCCCTGGGAACAAGCAGTGTGACGCTGATAATACTCCCCCTGGGAACAAGAGGTGTTCCCTGAATAGCGTCCTGTCCGGGAACTAGCGGTGTAGCGCCGATATTACTCCCCCTGGGAACAAGCAGTGTGACGCTGATAATACTCCCCCTGGGAACAAGTGGTGTGACGCTGATAATACTCCCCCGGGAACAAGCGGTGTGACGCTGATAAAACTCCCCCTGGGAAGAAGAGGTGTTTCGTGAATAGCGTCCCGTCCGGGAAGAAGCGGTGTAGCGCGGATAAAACTCCCCCTGGGAACAAGCAGTGTGACGCTGATAATACTCCCCCTGGGAACAAGAGGTGTTCCCTGAATAGCGTCCTGTCCGGGAACTAGCGGTGTAGCGCCGATATTATTCCCCCTGGGAACAAGCGGTGTGACGCCGATAATACTCCCCGTGCGAACAAGCGGTGAGACGCAGATAGCACTCCCCTGGGGAACAAGCAGTGTGATGCTGATAATAGTCCCCCGGGAACAAGTGGTGTGACACAGATAGTACTCCCCCTGGCAACAAGAGGTGTTCCCTGAATAGCGTCCCATCCGGGAACAAGTGGTGTGACACAGATAGCACTCCCCCTGGGAACAAGAGGTGTTCCCTGAATAGCGTCACGTCTGGGAACAAGCGGTGTAGCGTGGCTAAAACTCCCCCTGGGAACAAGCAGTGTGACGCCGATAAAACTCCCCCTGGGAAGAAGAGGTGTTTCGTGAATAGCGTCCCGTCCGGGAAGAAGCGGTGTAGCGCGGATAAAACTCCCCCTGGGAACAAGCAGTGTGACGCTGATAATACTCCCCCTGTGAACAAGAGGTGTACCCTCAATAGCGTCCTGTCCGGGAACTAGCGGTGTAGCGCCGATATTATCCCCCCTGGGAACAAGCGGTGTGACGCCGATAATACTCCCCGTGCGAACAAGCGGTGAGACGCAGATAGCACTCCCCTGGGGAACAAGCAGTGTGATGCTGATAATAGTCCCCCGGGAACAAGTGGTGTGACACAGATAGCACTCCCCCTGGAAACAAGAGGTGTTCCCTGAATAGCGTCCCGTCCGGGAACAAGTGGTGTGACACAGATAGCACTCCCCCTGGGAACAAGAGGTGTTCCCTGAATAGCGTCACGTCTGGGAACAAGCGGTGTAGCGTGGCTAAAACTCCCCCTGGGAACAAGCAGTGTGACGCTGATAATACTCCCCCGGGAACAAGTGGTGTTACGCAGATAGCACTCCCCTGGGGAACAAAAGGTGTTCCCTGTATAGCGTCCCGTCCGGGAACAAGCGGTGTAGCGCCGATATTACTCCCCCTGGTAACAAGAGGTGTTCCCTATATAGCGTCCCGTCCGGGAACAAGCGGTGTAGCGCCGATATTACTCCCCCTGGGAACAAGCAGTGTGACGCTGATAATACTCCCCCTGGGAACAAGTGGTGTGACGCTGATAATACTCCCCCGGGAACAAGCGGTGTGACGCTGATAAAACTCCCCCTGGGAAGAAGAGGTGTTTCGTGAATAGCGTCCCGTCCGGGAAGAAGCGGTGTAGCGCGGATAAAACTCCCCCTGGGAACAAGCAGTGTGACGCTGATAATACTCCCCCTGGGAACAAGAGGTGTTCCCTGAATAGCGTCCCGTCCGGGAACAAGCGGTGTGACGCTGATAAAACTTCCCCTGGGAAGAAGAGGTGTTTCTTGAATAGCGTCCCGTCTGGGAATAAGCGGTGTAGCGCGGATAAAACTCCCCCTGGGAACAAGCAGTGTCACGCTGATAATACTCCCCCGGGAACAAATGGTGTGACGAAGATAGCACTCCCCCTGGGAACAAGCAGTGTGACGCCGATAATACTCCCCGTACGAACAAGCGGTGAGACGCAGATCTCCCCCGGGGAACAAGAGGTGTTCCCTGAATAGCGTCCCGTCCGGGAACTAGCGGTGTAGCGCCGATATTATTCCCTCTGGGAACAAGCAGTGTGACGCCGATAATACTCCCCGTGGGAACAAGCGGTGAGACGCAGATAGCACTCCCCTGGGGAACAAGCAGTGTGATGCTGATAATAGTCCCCCGGGAACAAGAAGTGTCTCGTGAATAGCGTCCCGTCCGGGAACAAGCAGTGTGATGCTGATAATCCTCCCCCTGGGAACAAGAGGTGTTCCCTGAATAGCGTCCCGTCCGGGAACAAGCGGTGTGACGCTGATAATACTCCCCCTGGGAACAAGAAGTGTCTCGTGAATAGCGTCCCGTCCGGGAACAAGCAGTGTGATGCTGATAATCCTCCCCCTGGGAACAAGAGGTGTTCCCTGAATAGCGTCCCATCCGGGAACAAGCAGTGTGATGCTGATAATCCTCCCCCTGGGAACAAGAGGTGTTCCCTATATAGCGTCCCGTCCGGGAACAAGCGGTGTGATGCTGATAATCCTCCCCCTGGGAACAAGAGGTATTCCCTGAATAGCGTCCCGTCCGGGAACAAGCGGTGTGACGCCGATAATACTCCCCGTGCGAACAAGCGGTGATACGCAGATAGCACTCCCCTGGGGAACAAGCAGTGTGATGCTGATAATAGTCCCCCGGGAACAAGTGGTGTGACACAGATAGCACTCCCCCTGGGAACAAGAGGTGTTCCCTGAATAGCGTCCCGTCCGGGAACAAGCGGTGTGACGCTGATAATACTCCCCCTGGGAACAAGAAGTGTCTCGTGAATAGCGTCCCGTCCGGGAACAAGCAGTGTGATGCTGATAATCCTCCCCCTGGGAACAAGAGGTGTTCCCTGAATAGCGTCCCGTCCGGGAACAAGCGGTGTAGCGCCGATATTACTCCCCCTGGGAACAAGCAGTGTGACGCTGATAATACTCCCCGTGCGAACAAGCAGTGTGACGCCGATAATACTCCCCCTGGGAACAAGAGGTGTTCCCTGAATAGCGTCACGTCTGGGAACAAGCGGTGTAGCACGGATAAAACTCCCCCTGGGAACAAGCAGTGTCACGCTGATAATACTCCCCCGGGAACAAGCGGTGTGACGCAGATAGCACTCCCCCTGGGAAGAAGCAGTGTGACGCCGATAATACTCCCCGTGCGAACAAGCGGTGAGACGCAGATAGCACTCCCCCGGGGAACAAGAGGTGTCTCGTGAATAGCGTCCCGTCCGGGAACAATCAGTGTGACGCTGATAATCCTCCCCCTGGGAACAAGAGGTGTTCCCTATATAGCGTCCCGTCCGGGAACAAGCGGTGTAGCGCCGATATTACTCCCCCTGGGAACAAGCAGTGTGACGCTGATAATACTCCCCCTGGGAACAAGTGGTGTGACGCTGATAATACTCCCCCGGGAACAAGCGGTGTGACGCTGATAAAACTCCCCCTGGGAAGAAGAGGTGTTCCCTGAATAGCGTCCCGTCCGGGAACAAGTGGTGTGACGCTGATAATACTCCCCTGGGAACAAGCGGTGTGACGAAGATAGCACTCCCCCTGGGAACAAGCAGTGGGACGCCGATAATACTCCCCGTGCGAACAAGCGGTGAGACGCAGATCTCCCCCGGGGAACAAGAGGTGTTCCCTGAATAGCGTCCCGTCCGGGAACAAGCGGTGTGACGCTGATAATACTCCCCCGGGAACAAGCGGTGTGACGCTGATAAAACTCCCCCTGGGAAGAAGAGGTGTTTCGTGAATAGCGTCCCCCCGTCTGGGAATAAGCGGTGTAGCGCGGATAAAACCCCCCTGGGAACAAGCAGTGTCACGCTGATAATACTCCCCCGGGAACAAGCGGTGTGACGAAGATAGCACTCCCCCTGGGAACAAGCAGTGTGACGCCGATAATACTCCCCGTGCGAACAAGCGGTGAGACGCAGATCTCCCCCGGGGAACAAGAGGTGTTCCCTGAATAGCGTCCCGTCCGGGAACAAGCGGTGTGATGGTGATAAAACTCCCCCTGGGAACAAGAGGTGTCTCGTGAATAGCGTCCCGTCCGGGAACAATCAGTGTGAAGCTGATAATACTCCCCCTGGTAACAAGAGGTGTTCCCTTTATAGCGTCCCGTCCGGGAACAAGCAGTGTGACGCTGATAATCCTCCCCCTGGGAACAAGAGGTGTTCCCTGAATAGCGTCCTGTCCGTGAACAAGCAGTGTGACGCTGATAATACTCCCCCTGGGAACAAGAAGTGTCTCGTGAATAGCGTCCCGTCCGGGAACAAACGGTGTAGCGCGGATAAAACTCCCCCTGGGAACAAGAAGTGTTCCCTGAATAGCGTCCCGTCCGGGAACAAGCAGTGTGGCGCCGATATTACTCCCCCTGGGAACAAGCAGTGTGAAGCTGATAATACTCCCCGTGGGAACAAGAAGTGTCTCGTGAATAGCGTCCCGTCCGGGAACAAGCAGTGTGACGCCGATAATACTCCCCCTGGGAACAAGAGGTGTTCCCTGAATAGCGTCCCGTCCGGGAACAAGTGGTGTAGCGCGGATAAAACTCCCCCTGGGAAGAAGAGGTGTTTCATGAATAGCGTCCCGTCAGGGAACAAGCGGTGTAGCGCGGATAAAACTCCCCCTGGGACAAGCAGTGTGACGCCGATAATACTCCCCCTGGGAACAAGAGGTGTTCCCTGAATAGCGTCACGTCTGGGAACAAGCGGTGTAGCGTGGATAAAACTTCCCCTGGGAACAAGCAGTGTGACGCTGATAATACTCCCCCGGGAACAAGTGGTGTTACGCAGATAGCACTCCCCTGGGGAACAAGCAGTGTGATGCTGATAATAGTCCCCCGGGAACATGTGGTGTGACGCAGATAGCACTCCCCCTGGGAACAAGAGGTGTTCCCTGAATAGCGTCCCGTCCGGGAACAAGAGGTGTGATGCTGATAAAACTGCCCCTGGGAACAAGAGGTGTCTCGAGAATAGCGTCCCGTCTGGGAACAATCAGTGTGACGCTGATAATACTCCCCGTGGTAACAAGAGGTGTTCCCTGTATAGCGTCCCGTCCGGGAACAAGCGGTGTAGCGTGGATAAAACTCCCCCTGGGAACAAGCAGTGTGACGCCGATAATACTCCCCCTGGGAACAAGAGGTGTTCCCTGAATAGCGTCACGTCTGGGAGCAAGCGGTGTAGCGTGGATAAAACTCCCCCTGGGAACAAGCAGTGTGATGCTGATAATACTCCCCCGGAACCAAGTGGTGTTACGCAGATAGCACTCCCCTGAATAGCGTCCCGTCCGGGAACAAGCGGTGTGATGCTGATAAAACTGCCCCTGGGAACAAGAGGTGTCTCGTGAATAGCGTCCCGTCTGGGAACAATCAGTGTGACGCTGATAATACTCCCCCTGGTAACAAGAGGTGTTCCCTGTATAGCGTCCCGTCCGGGAACAAGCAGTGTGATGCTGATAATCCTCCCCCTGGGAACAAGAGGTGTTCCCTGAATAGCGTCACGTCTGGGAACAAGCGGTGTAGCGTGGCTAAAACTCCTCCTGGGAACAAGCAGTGTGATGCTGATAATACTCCCCCGGGAACAAGTGGTGTTACGCAGATAGCACTCCCCTGGGGAACAAGAGGTGTTCCCTGTATAGCGTCCCGTCCGGGAACAAGCGGTGTAGCGCCGATATTACTCCCCCTGGTAACAAGAGGTGTTCCCTGTATAGCGTCCCGTCCGGGAACAAGCAGTGTGATGCTGATAATCCTCCCCCTGGGAACAAGAGGTGTTCCCTATATAGCGTCCCCCCCTGGGAACAAGCAGTGTGACGCTGATAATACTCCCCCTGGGAACAAGTGGTGTGACGGAGATAGCACTCCCCCTGGGAACAAGCAGTGTGACGCCGATATTACTCCCCCTGGGAACAAGCAGTGTGACGCTGATAATACTCCCCCTGGGAACAAGTGGTGTGACGCTGATAATACTCCCCCGGGAACAAGCGGTGTGACGCTGATAAAACTCCCCCTGGGAAGAAGAGGTGTTTCGTGAATAGCGTCCCGTCCGGGAAGAAGCGGTGTAGCGCGGATAAAACTCCCCCTGGGAACAAGCAGTGTGACGCTGATAATACTCCCCCTGGGAACAAGAGGTGTTCCCTGAATAGCGTCCCGTCCGGGAACAAGCGGTGTGACGCTGATAATACTCCCCCGGGAACAAGCGGTGTGACGCTGATAAAACTCCCCCTGGGAAGAAGAGGTGTTTCGTGAATAGTGTCCCGTCTGGGAATAAGCGGTGTAGCGCGGATAAAACTCCCCCTGGGAACAAGCAGTGTCACGCTGATAATACTCCCCCGGGAAGAAGCGGTGTGACGAAGATAGCACTCCCCCTGGGAACAAGCAGTGGGACGCCGATAATACTCCCCGTGCGAACAAGCGGTGAGACGCAGATCTCCCCCGGGGAACAAGAGGTGTTCCCTGAATAGCGTCCCGTCCGGGAACAAGCGGTGTGATGCTGATAAAACTCCCCCTGGGAACAAGAGGTGTCTCGTGAATAGCGTCCCGTCCGGGAACAATCAGTGTGAAGCTGATAATACTCCCCCTGGTAACAAGAGGTGTTCCCTGTATAGCGTCCCGTCCGGGAACAAGCAGTGTGACGCTGATAATCCTCCCCCTGGGAACAAGAGGTGTTCCCTGAATAGCGTCCTGTCCGTGAACAAGCGGTGTGACGCTGATAAAACTCCCCCTGGGAACAAGAGGTGTTCCCTGAATAGCGTCCCGTCCGGGAACTAGCGGTGTAGCGCCGATATTATTCCCCCTGGGAACAAGCAGTGTGACGCCGATAATACTCCCCGTGCGAACAAGCGGTGAGACGCAGATAGCACTCCCCTGGGGAACAAGCAGTGTGATGCTGATAATAGTCCCCCGGGAACAAGTGGTGTGACGCAGATAGCACTCCCCCTGGGAACAAGAGGTGTTCCCTGAATAGCGTCCCGTCCGGGAACAAGCGGTGTGATGCTGATAAAATTGCCCCTGGGAACAAGAGGTGTCTCGTGAATAGCTTCCCGTCCGGGAACAATCAGTGTGACGCTGATAATACTCCCCCTGGTAACAAGAGGTGTTCCCTGTATAGCGTCCCGTCCGGGAACAAGCAGTGTGATGCTGATAATCCTCCCCCTGGGAACAAGAGGTGTTCCCTGAATAGCGTCCCGTCCGGGAACAAGCGGTGTAGCGCCGATATTACTCCCCCTGGGAACAAGCAGTGTGACGCCTATAATACTCCCCCTGGGAACAAGAGGTGTTCCGTGAATAGCGTCACGTCTGGGAACAAGCGGTGTAGCGCGGATAGAACTGCCCCTGGGAACAAGTGGTGTGACGCAGATAGCACTCCCCCTGGGAACAAGCAGTGTGACGCTGATAATACTCCCCCGGGAACAAGTGGTGTGACGCTGATAAAACTCCCCCTGGGAAGAAGAGGTGTTTCGTGAATAGCGTCCCGTCCGGGAAGAAGCGGTGTAGCGTGGATAAAACTCCCCGTGGGAACAAGCAGTGTGACACCGATAATACTCCCCCTGGGAACAAGAGGTGTTCCCTGAATAGCGTCACGTCTGGGAACAAGCGGTGTAGCGCGGATAAAACTCCCCCTGGGAACAAGCAGTGTGACGCTGATAATACTCCCCCGGGAACAAGTGGTGTGACGCAGATAGCACTCCCCCTGGGAACAAGCAGTGTCACGCTGATAATACTCCCCCTGGGAACAAGCAGTGTGACGCTGATAATACTCCCCCTGGGAACAAGTGGTGTGACGCTGATAATACTCCCCCGGGAACAAGCGGTGTGACGCTGATAAAACTCCCCCTGGGAAGAAGAGGTGTTTCGTGAATAGCGTCCCGTCCGGGAAGAAGCGGTGTAGCGCGGATAAAACTCCCCCTGGGAACAAGCAGTGTGACGCTGATAATACTCCCCCTGGGAACAAGAGGTGTTCCCTGAATAGCGTCCCGTCCGGGAACAAGCGGTGTGACGCTGATAATACTCCCCCGGGAACAAGCGGTGTGACGCTGATAAAACTCCCCCTGGGAAGAAGAGGTGTTTCGTGAATAGTGTCCCGTGTGGGAATAAGCGGTGTAGCGCGGATAAAACTCCCCCTGGGAACAAGCAGTGTCACGCTGATAATACTCCCCCGGGAAGAAGCGGTGTGACGAAGATAGCACTCCCCCTGGGAACAAGCAGTGGGACGCCGATAATACTCCCCGTGCGAACAAGCGGTGAGACGCAGATCTCCCCCGGGGAACAAGAGGTGTTCCCTGAATAGCGTCCCGTCCGGGAACAAGCGGTGTGATGCTGATAAAACTCCCCCTGAGAACAAGAGGTGTCTCGTGAATAGCGTCCCGTCCGGGAACAATCAGTGTGAAGCTGATAATACTCCCCCTGGTAACAAGAGGTGTTCCCTGTATAGCGTCCCGTCCGGGAACAAGCAGTGTGACGCTGATAATCCTCCCCCTGGGAACAAGAGGTGTTCCCTGAATAGCGTCCTGTCCGTGAACAAGCGGTGTGACGCTGAAAAAACTCCCCCTGGGAACAAGAGGTGTTCCCTGAATAGCGTCCCGTCCGGGAACTAGCGGTGTAGCGCCGATATTATTCCCCCTGGGAACAAGCAGTGTGACGCCGATAATACTCCCCGTGCGAACAAGCGGTGAGACGCAGATAGCACTCCCCTGGGGAACAAGCAGTGTGATGCTGATAATAGTCCCCCGGGAACAAGTGGTGTGACGCAGATAGCACTCCCCCTGGGAACAAGAGGTGTTCCCTGAATAGCGTTCCGTCCGGGAACAAGCGGTCTGATGCTGATAAAACTGCCCCTGGGAACAAGAGGTGTCTCGTGAATAGCTTCCCGTCCGGGAACAATCAGTGTGACGCTGATAATACTCCCCCTGGTAACAAGAGGTGTTCCCTGAATAGCGTCCCGTCCGGGAACAAGCGGTGTAGCGCCGATATTACTCCCCCTGGGAACAAGCAGTGTGACGCCTATAATACTCCCCCTGGGAACAAGAGGTGTTCCGTGAATAGCGTCACGTCTGGGAACAAGCGGTGTAGCGCGGATAGAACTGCCCCTGGGAACAAGTGGTGTGACGCAGATAGCACTCCCCCTGGGAACAAGCAGTGTGACGCTGATAATACTCCCCCGGGAACAAGTGGTGTGACGCTGATAAAACTCCCCCTGGGAAGAAGAGGTGTTTCGTGAATAGCGTCCCGTCCGGGAAGAAGCGGTGTAGCACGGATAAAACTCCCCCTGGGAACAAGCAGTGTGAGACCGATAATACTCCCCCTGGGAACAAGAGGTGTTCCCTGAATAGCGTCACGTCTGGGAACAAGCGGTGTAGCGCGGATAAAACTCCCCCTGGGAACAAGCAGTGTGACGCTGATAATACTCCCCCGGGAACAAGTGGTGTGACGCAGATAGCACTCCCCCTGGGAACAAGCAGTGTCACGCTGATAATACTCCCCCGGGAACAAGCGGTGTGACGCAGATAGCACTCCCCCTGGGAAGAAGCAGTGTGACGCCGATAATACTCCGCGTGCGAACAAGCGGTGAGACGCAGATAGCACTCCCCCGGGGAACAAGAGGTGTTCCCTGAATAGCGTCCCGTCCGGGAACAAGCGGTGTGATGCTGATAAAACTCCCCCTGGGAACAAGAGGTGTTCCCTGAATAGCGTCACGTCTGGGAACAAGCGGTGTAGCGCGGATAAAACTCCCCCTGGGAACAAGCAGTGTGACGCTGATAATACTCCCCCGGGAACAAGTGGTGTGACGCAGATAGCACTCCCCCTGGGAACAAGCAGTGTCACGCTGATAATACTCCCCCTGGGAACAAGCAGTGTGACGCTGATAATACTCCCCCTGGGAACAAGTGGTGTGACGCTGATAATACTCCCCCGGGAACAAGCGGTGTGACGCTGATAAAACTCCCCCTGGGAAGAAGAGGTGTTTCGTGAATAGCGTCCCGTCCGGGAAGAAGCGGTGTAGCGCGGATAAAACTCCCCCTGGGAACAAGCAGTGTGACGCTGATAATACTCCCCCTGGGAACAAGAGGTGTTCCCTGAATAGCGTCCCGTCCGGGAACAAGCGGTGTGACGCTGATAATACTCCCCCGGGAACAAGCGGTGTGACGCTGATAAAACTCCCCCTGGGAAGAAGAGGTGTTTCGTGAATAGTGTCCCGTCTGGGAATAAGCGGTGTAGCGCGGATAAAACTCCCCCTGGGAACAAGCAGTGTCACGCTGATAATACTCCCCCGGGAAGAAGCGGTGTGACGAAGATAGCACTCCCCCTGGGAACAAGCAGTGGGACGCCGATAATACTCCCCGTGCGAACAAGCGGTGAGACGCAGATCTCCCCCGGGGAACAAGAGGTGTTCCCTGAATAGCGTCCCGTCCGGGAACAAGCGGTGTGATGCTGATAAAACTCCCCCTGGGAACAAGAGGTGTCTCGTGAATAGCGTCCCGTCCGGGAACAATCAGTGTGAAGCTGATAATACTCCCCCTGGTAACAAGAGGTGTTCCCTGTATAGCGTCCCGTCCGGGAACAAGCAGTGTGACGCTGATAATCCTCCCCCTGGGAACAAGAGGTGTTCCCTGAATAGCGTCCTGTCCGTGAACAAGCGGTGTGACGCTGATAAAACTCCCCCTGGGAACAAGAGGTGTTCCCTGAATAGCGTCCCGTCCGGGAACTAGCGGTGTAGCGCCGATATTATTCCCCCTGGGAACAAGCAGTGTGACGCCGATAATACTCCCCGTGCGAACAAGCGGTGAGACGCAGATAGCACTCCCCTGGGGAACAAGCAGTGTGATGCTGATAATAGTCCCCCGGGAACAAGTGGTGTGACGCAGATAGCACTCCCCCTGGGAACAAGAGGTGTTCCCTGAATAGCGTTCCGTCCGGGAACAAGCGGTCTGATGCTGATAAAACTGCCCCTGGGAACAAGAGGTGTCTCGTGAATAGCTTCCCGTCCGGGAACAATCAGTGTGACGCTGATAATACTCCCCCTGGTAACAAGAGGTGTTCCCTGTATAGCGTCCCGTCCGGGAACAAGCAGTGTGATGCTGATAATCCTCCCCCTGGGAACAAGAGGTGTTCCCTGAATAGCGTCCCGTCCGGGAACAAGCGGTGTAGCGCCGATATTACTCCCCCTGGGAACAAGCAGTGTGACGCCTATAATACTCCCCCTGGGAACAAGAGGTGTTCCGTGAATAGCGTCACGTCTGGGAACAAGCGGTGTAGCGCGGATAGAACTGCCCCTGGGAACAAGTGGTGTGACGCAGATAGCACTCCCCCTGGGAACAAGCAGTGTGACGCTGATAATACTCCCCCGGGAACAAGTGGTGTGACGCTGATAAAACTCCCCCTGGGAAGAAGAGGTGTTTCGTGAATAGCGTCCCGTCCGGGAAGAAGCGGTGTAGCGCGGATAAAACTCCCCCTGGGAACAAGCAGTGTGACACCGATAATACTCCCCCTGGGAACAAGAGGTGTTCCCTGAATAGCGTCACGTCTGGGAACAAGCGGTGTAGCGCGGATAAAACTCCCCCTGGGAACAAGCAGTGTGACGCTGATAATACTCCCCCGGGAACAAGTGGTGTGACGCAGATAGCACTCCCCCTGGGAACAAGCAGTGTCACGCTGATAATACTCCCCCGGGAACAAGCGGTGTGACGCAGATAGCACTCCCCCTGGGAAGAAGCAGTGTGACGCCGATAATACTCCCCGTGCGAACAAGCGGTGAGACGCAGATAGCACTCCCCCGGGGAACAAGAGGTGTTCCCTGAATAGCGTCCCGTCCGGGAACAAGCGGTGTGATGCTGATAAAACTCCCCCTGGGAACAAGAGGTGTCTCGTGAATAGCGTCCCGTCCGGGAACAATCAGTGTGACGCTGATAATACTCCCCCTGGTAACAAGAGGTGTTCCCTGTATAGCGTCCCGTCCGGGAACAAGCAGTGTGACGCCGATAAAACGCCCCCTGGGAACAAGCAGTGTGATGCTGATAATAGTCCCTCGGGAACAAGTGGTGTGACACAGCTAGCACTCCCCCTGGGAACAAGAGGTGTTCCCTTTATAGCGTCCCGTCCGGGAACAAGCAGTGTGACGCTGATAATACTCCCCCTGGGAACAAGAGGTGTTCCCTGAATAGCGTCCCGTCCGGGAACAAGCGGTGTAGCGCCGATATTACTCCCCCTGGGAACAAGCAGTGTGACGCTGATAATCCTCCCCCTGGGAACAAGAGGTGTTCCCTGAATAGCGTCCCGTCCGGGAACAAGCGGTGTGATGCTGATAAAACTCCCCCTGGGAACAAGAGGTGTCTCGTGAATAGCGTCCCGTCCGGGAACAATCAGTGTGAAGCTGATAATAGTCCCCCTGGTAACAAGAGGTGTTCCCTTTATAGCGTCCCGTCCGGGAACAAGCAGTGTGACGCTGATAATCCTCCCCTTGGGAACAAGAGGTGTTCCCTGAATAGCGTCCTGTCCGTGAACAAGCGGTGTGATGCTGATAATACTCCCCCTGGGAACAAGAAGTGTCTCGTGAATAGCGTCCCGTCCGGGAACAAGCGGTGTAGCGCGGATAAAACTCCCCCTGGGAACAAGAAGTGTTCCCTGAATAGCGTCCCGTCCGGGAACAAGCAGTGTGGCGCCGATATTACTCCCCCTGGGAACAAGCAGTGTGAAGCTGATAATACTCCCCGTGGGAACAAGAAGTGTCTCGTGAATAGCGTCGCGTCCGGGAACAAGCAGTGTGACGCCGATAATACTCCCCCTGGGAACAAGAGGTGTTCCCTGAATAGCGTCACGTCTGGGAACAAGCGGTGTAGCGTGGATAAAACTTCCCCTGGGAACAAGCAGTGTGACGCTGATAATACTCCCCCGGGAACAAGTGGTGTTACGCAGATAGCACTCCCCTGGGGAACAAGCAGTGTGATGCTGATAATAGTCCCCCGGGAACATGTGGTGTTACGCAGATAGCACTCCCCCTGGGAACAAGAGGTGTTCCCTGAATAGCGTCCCGTCCGGGAACAAGAGGTGTGATGCTGATAAAACTGCCCCTGGGAACAAGAGGTGTCTCGAGAATAGCGTCCCGTCTGGGAACAATCAGTGTGACGCTGATAATACTCCCCCTGGTAACAAGAGGTGTTCCCTGTATAGCGTCCCGTCCGGGAACAAGCGGTGTAGCGTGGATAAAACTCCCCCTGGGAACAAGCAGTGTGACGCCGATAATACTCCCCCTGGGAACAAGAGGTGTTCCCTGAATAGCGTCACGTCTGGGAGCAAGCGGTGTAGCGTGGATAAAACTCCCCCTGGGAACAAGCAGTGTGATGCTGATAATACTCCCCCGGAACCAAGTGGTGTTACGCAGATAGCACTCCCCTGAATAGCGTCCCGTCCGGGAACAAGCGGTGTGATGCTGATAAAACTGCCCCTGGGAACAAGAGGTGTCTCGTGAATAGCGTCCCGTCTGGGAACAAGCAGTGTGGCGCCGATATTACTCCCCCTGGGAACAAGCAGTGTGAAGCTGATAATACTCCCCGTGGGAACAAGAAGTGTCTCGTGAATAGCGTCCCGTCCGGGAACAAGCAGTGTGACGCCGATAATACTCCCCCTGGGAACAAGAGGTGTTCCCTGAATAGCGTCACGTCTGGGAACAAGCGGTGTAGCGTGGATAAAACTTCCCCTGGGAACAAGCAGTGTGACGCTGATAATACTCCCCCGGGAACAAGTGGTGTTACGCAGATAGCACTCCCCTGGGGAACAAGCAGTGTGATGCTGATAATAGTCCCCCGGGAAAGGTGGTGTGACGCAGATAGCACTCCCCCTGGGAACAAGAGGTGTTCCCTGAATAGCGTCCCGTCCGGGAACAAGAGGTGTGATGCTGATAAAACTGCCCCTGGGAACAAGGGGTGTCTCGAGAATAGCGTCCCGTCTGGGAACAATCAGTGTGACGCTGATAATACTCCCCCTGGTAACAAGAGGTGTTCCCTGTATAGCGTCCCGTCCGGGAACAAGCGGTGTAGCGTGGATAAAACTCCCCCTGGGAACAAGCAGTGTGACGCCGATAATACTCCCCCTGGGAACAAGAGGTGTTCCCTGAATAGCGTCACGTCTGGGAGCAAGCGGTGTAGCGTGGATAAAACTCCCCCTGGGAACAAGCAGTGTGATGCTGATAATACTCCCCCGGAACCAAGTGGTGTTACGCAGATAGCACTCCCCTGAATAGCGTCCCGTCCGGGAACAAGCGGTGTGATGCTGATAAAACTGCCCCTGGGAACAAGAGGTGTCTCGTGAATAGCGTCCCGTCTGGGAACAAGCAGTGTGGCGCCGATATTACTCCCCCTGGGAACAAGCAGTGTGAAGCTGATAATACTCCCCGTGGGAACAAGAAGTGTCTCGTGAATAGCGTCCCGTCCGGGAACAAGCAGTGTGACGCCGATAATACTCCCCCTGGGAACAAGAGGTGTTCCCTGAATAGCGTCACGTCTGGGAACAAGCGGTGTAGCGTGGATAAAACTTCCCCTGGGAACAAGCAGTGTGACGCTGATAATACTCCCCCGGGAACAAGTGGTGTTACGCAGATAGCACTCCCCTGGGGAACAAGCAGTGTGATGCTGATAATAGTCCCCCGGGAACATGTGGTGTGACGCAGATAGCACTCCCCCTGGGAACAAGAGGTGTCCCTGAATAGCGTCCCTTCCGGGAACAAGAGGTGTGATGCTGATAAAACTGCCCCTGGGAACAAGAGGTGTCTCGAGAATAGCGTCCCGTCTGGGAACAATCAGTGTGACGCTGATAATACTCCCCCTGGTAACAAGAGGTGTTCCCTGTATAGCGTCCCGTCCGGGAACAAGCGGTGTAGCGTGGATAAAACTCCCCCTGGGAACAAGCAGTGTGACGCCGATAATACTCCCCCTGGGAACAAGAGGTGTTCCCTGAATAGCGTCACGTCTGGGAGCAAGCGGTGTAGCGTGGATAAAACTCCCCCTGGGAACAAGCAGTGTGATGCTGATAATACTCCCCCGGAACCAAGTGGTGTTACGCAGATAGCACTCCCCTGAATAGCGTCCCGTCCGGGAACAAGCGGTGTGATGCTGATAATACTCCCCCTGGTAACAAGAGGTGTTCCCTGTATAGCGTCCCGTCCGGGAACAAGCAGTGTGATGCTGATAATCCTCCCCCTGGGAACAAGAGGTGTTCCCTGAATAGCGTCACGTCTAGGAACAAGCGGTGTAGCGTGGCTAAAACTCCCCCTGGGAACAAGCAGTGTGATGCTGATAATACTCCCCCGGGAACAAGTGGTGTTACGCAGATAGCACTCCCCTGGGGAACAAGAGGTGTTCCCTGTATAGCGTCCCGTCCGGGAACAAGCGGTGTAGCGCCGATATTACTCCCCCTGGTAACAAGAGGTGTTCCCTGTATAGCGTCCCGTCCGGGAACAAGCAGTGTGATGCTGATAATCCTCCCCCTGGGAACAAGAGGTGTTCCCTATATAGCGTCCCCCCCTGGGAACAAGCAGTGTGACGCTGATAATACTCCCCCTGGGAACAAGTGGTGTGACGCAGATAGCACTCCCCCTGGGAACAAGCAGTGTGACGCCGATATTACTCCCCCTGGGAACAAGCAGTGTGACGCTGATAATACTCCCCCTGGGAACAAGTGGTGTGACGCTGATAATACTCCCCCGGGAACAAGCGGTGTGACGCTGATAAAACTGCCCCTGGGAAGAAGAGGTGTTTCATGAATAGCGTCCCGTCCGGGAAGAAGCGGTGTAGCGCGGATAAAACTCCCCCTGGGAACAAGCAGTGTGACGCTGATAATACTCCCCCTGGGAACAAGAGGTGTTCCCTGAATAGCGTCCCGTCCGGGAACAAGCGGTGTGACGCTGATAATACTCCCCCGGGAACAAGCGGTGTGACGCTGATAAAACTCCCCCTGGGAAGAAGAGGTGTTTCGTGAATAGTGTCCCGTCTGGGAATAAGCGGTGTAGCGCGGATAAAACTCCCCCTGGGAACAAGCAGTGTCACGCTGATAATACTCCCCCGGGAAGAAGCGGTGTGACGAAGATAGCACTCCCCCTGGGAACAAGCAGTGGGACGCCGATAATACTCCCCGTGCGAACAAGCGGTGAGACGCAGATCTCCCCCGGGGAACAAGAGGTGTTCCCTGAATAGCGTCCCGTCCGGGAACAAGCGGTGTGATGCTGATAAAACTCCCCCTGGGAACAAGAGGTGTCTCGTGAATAGCGTCCCGTCCGGGAACAATCAGTGTGAAGCTGATAATACTCCCCCTGGTAACAAGAGGTGTTCCCTGTATAGCGTCCCGTCCGGGAACAAGCAGTGTGACGCTGATAATCCTCCCCCTGGGAACAAGAGGTGTTCCCTGAATAGCGTCCTGTCCGTGAACAAGCGGTGTGACGCTGAAAAAACTCCCCCTGGGAACAAGAGGTGTTCCCTGAATAGCGTCCCGTCCGGGAACTAGCGGTGTAGCGCCGATATTATTCCCCCTGGGAACAAGCAGTGTGACGCCGATAATACTCCCCGTGCGAACAAGCGGTGAGACGCAGATAGCACTCCCCTGGGGAACAAGCAGTGTGATGCTGATAATAGTCCCCCGGGAACAAGTGGTGTGACGCAGATAGCACTCCCCCTGGGAAAAAGAGGTGTTCCCTGAATAGCGTCCCGTCCGGGAACAAGAGGTGTGATGCTGATAAAACTGCCCCTGGGAACAAGAGGTGTCTCGAGAATAGCGTCCCGTCTGGGAACAATCAGTGTGACGCTGATAATACTCCCCCTGGTAACAAGAGGTGTTCCCTGTATAGCGTCCCGTCCGGGAACAAGCGGTGTAGCGTGGATAAAACTCCCCCTGGGAACAAGCAGTGTGACGCCGATAATACTCCCCCTGGGAACAAGAGGTGTTCCCTGAATAGCGTCACGTCTGGGAGCAAGCGGTGTAGCGTGGATAAAACTCCCCCTGGGAACAAGCAGTGTGATGCTGATAATACTCCCCCGGAACCAAGTGGTGTTACGCAGATAGCACTCCCCTGAATAGCGTCCCGTCCGGGAACAAGCGGTGTGATGCTGATAATACTCCCCCTGGTAACAAGAGGTGTTCCCTGTATAGCGTCCCGTCCGGGAACAAGCAGTGTGATGCTGATAATCCTCCCCCTGGGAACAAGAGGTGTTCCCTGAATAGCGTCACGTCTGGGAACAAGCGGTGTAGCGTGGCTAAAACTCCCCCTGGGAACAAGCAGTGTGATGCTGATAATACTCCCCCGGGAACAAGTGGTGTTACGCAGATAGCACTCCCCTGGGGAACAAGAGGTGTTCCCTGTATAGCGTCCCGTCCGGGAACAAGTGGTGTAGCGCCGATATTACTCCCCCTGGTAACAAGAGGTGTTCCCTGTATAGCGTCCCGTCCGGGAACAAGCAGTGTGATGCTGATAATCCTCCCCCTGGGAACAAGAGGTGTTCCCTATATAGCGTCCCCCCCTGGGAACAAGCAGTGCGACGCTGATAATACTCCCCCTGGGAACAAGTGGTGTGACGCAGATAGCACTCCCCCTGGGAACAAGCAGTGTGACGCCGATATTACTCCCCCTGGGAACAAGCAGTGTGACGCTGATAATACTCCCCCTGGGAACAAGTGGTGTGACGCTGATAATACTCCCCCGGGAACAAGCGGTGTGACGCTGATAAAACTCCCCCTGGGAAGAAGAGGTGTTTCATGAATAGCGTCCCGTCCGGGAAGAAGCGGTGTAGCGCGGATAAAACTCCCCCTGGGAACAAGCAGTGTGACGCTGATAATACTCCCCCTGGGAACAAGAGGTGTTCCCTGAATAGCGTCCCGTCCGGGAACAAGCGGTGTGACGCTGATAATACTCCCCCGGGAACAAGCGGTGTGACGCTGATAAAACTCCCCCTGGGAAGAAGAGGTGTTTCGTGAATAGTGTCCCGTCTGGGAATAAGCGGTGTAGCGCGGATAAAACTCCCCCTGGGAACAAGCAGTGTCACGCTGATAATACTCCCCCGGGAAGAAGCGGTGTGACGAAGATAGCACTCCCCCTGGGAACAAGCAGTGGGACGCCGATAATACTCCCCGTGCGAACAAGCGGTGAGACGCAGATCTCCCCCGGGGAACAAGAGGTGTTCCCTGAATAGCGTCCCGTCCGGGAACAAGCGGTGTGATGCTGATAAAACTCCCCCTGGGAACAAGAGGTGTCTCGTGAATAGCGTCCCGTCCGGGAACAATCAGTGTGAAGCTGATAATACTCCCCCTGGTAACAAGAGGTGTTCCCTGTATAGCGTCCTGTCCGGGAACAAGCAGTGTGACGCTGATAATCCTCCCCCTGGGAACAAGAGGTGTTCCCTGAATAGCGTCCTGTCCGTGAACAAGCGGTGTGACGCTGAAAAAACTCCCCCTGGGAACAAGAGGTGTTCCCTGAATAGCGTCCCGTCCGGGAACTAGCGGTGTAGCGCCGATATTATTCCCCCTGGGAACAAGCAGTGTGACGCCGATAATTCTCCCCGTGCGAACAAGCGGTGAGACGCAGATAGCACTCCCCTGGGGAACAAGCAGTGTGATGCTGATAATAGTCCCCCGGGAACAAGTGGTGTGACGCAGATAGCACTCCCCCTGGGAAAAAGAGGTGTTCCCTGAATAGCGTCCCGTCCGGGAACAAGCGGTGTGATGCTGATAAAACTGCCCCTGGGAACAAGAGGTGTCTCGTGAATAGCTTCCCGTCCGGGAACAATCAGTGTGACGCTGATAATACTCCCCCTGGTAACAAGAGGTGTTCCCTGTATAGCGTCCCGTCCGGGAACAAGCAGTGTGATGCTGATAATCCTCCCCCTGGGAACAAAAGGTGTTCCCTGAATAGCGTCCCGTCCGGGAACAAGCGGTGTAGCGCCGATATTACTCCCCCTGGGAACAAGCAGTGTGACGCCTATAATACTCCCCCTGGGAACAAGAGGTGTTCCGTGAATAGCGTCACGTCTGGGAACAAGCGGTGTAGCGCGGATAGAACTGCCCCTGGGAACAAGTGGTGTGACGCAGATAGCACTCCCCCTGGGAACAAGCAGTGTGACGCTGATAATACTCCCCCGGGAACAAGTGGTGTGACGCTGATAAAACTCCCCCTGGGAAGAAGAGGTGTTTCGTGAATAGCGTCCCGTCCGGGAAGAAGCGGTGTAGCGCGGATAAAACTCCCCCTGGGAACAAGCAGTGTGACACCGATAATACTCCCCCTGGGAACAAGAGGTGTTCCCTGAATAGCGTCACGTCTGGGAACAAGCGGTGTAGCATGGATAAAACTCCCCCTGGGAACAAGCAGTGTGACGCTGATAATACTCCCCCGGGAACAAGTGGTGTGACGCAGATAGCACTCCCCCTGGGAACAAGCAGTGTCACGCTGATAATACTCCCCCGGGAACAAGCGGTGTGACGCAGATAGCACTCCCCCTGGGAAGAAGCAGTGTGACGCCGATAATACTCCCCGTGCGAACAAGCGGTGAGACGCAGATAGCACTCCCCCGGGGAACAAGAGGTGTTCCCTGAATAGCGTCCCGTCCGGGAACAAGCGGTGTGATGCTGATAAAACTCCCCCTGGGAACAAGAGGTGTCTCGTGAATAGCGTCCCGTCCGGGAACAATCAGTGTGACGCTGATAATACTCCCCCTGGTAACAAGAGGTGTTCCCTGTATAGCGTCCCGTCCGGGAACAAGCAGTGTGACGCCGATAAAACGCCCCCTGGGAACAAGCAGTGTGATGCTGATAATAGTCCCTCGGGAACAAGTGGTGTGACACAGCTAGCACTCCCCCTGGGAACAAGAGGTGTTCCCTTTATAGCGTCCCGTCCGGGAACAAGCAGTGTGACGCTGATAATACTCCCCCTGGGAACAAGAGGTGTTCCCTGAATAGCGTCCCGTCCGGGAACAAGCGGTGTAGCGCCGATATTACTCCCCCTGGGAACAAGCAGTGTGACGCCGATAATAGTCCCCGTGGGAACAAGCGGTGAGACCCAGATAGCAGTCCCCCTGGGAACAAGAGGTGTCTCCTGAATAGCGTCCCGTCTGGAAACAAGAGGTGTGCAATTGGTACTACCTCCTCCGGGAACAAGGGGTGTTTCCCGAATAGCGCTCCTTTGAGAAACAAGCGTGTTTCTCACCCTCATGACTTGTAGAAAGTAATATTAAAAGCGATGGGGGCATGGATCTCTGGTGCCCTCTGTTCCAGTGCCCCTGCTGTTGGTCCTGTGCACACTTGAAGCAGCCTCTGGCCAAGCTGGTCTTGGGAAGTTCTTGTCTGCTGTACAGAGGGCAGGGGCTGATGTTGACAATCACCCTGCCTTTGTATCTGGTCTCTGCTGAGCTGGGGTAGTGGGGTGTCAGCAGTCTGTGATGTCTCTGGGTCATGAGTGGGAGATGCTGAGTGCTTCTCCTGGACTGAAGGAGGCTCGTGATTATGTTCAAAAAGAAATCATCACTCTCAGGTTGGAATGCAACAAAATCAGACACAGCTATATTTCAAGCAATTGCTAGGGAAGAAATACAGCTGACAGAGAGCATCAAAGTACACACAATAAACCACAAATATTTATACTCTTTCATGGAATGCATTAATTTAAAACGTCTACAATGTATATCTGTTATGTCCCGCCCAGTCCATTATTTCCTCACAACATCATTATCTTCCAGGTTAAGTTACATTGACTGTGTGTTGTTTCCCCACGTGCTTCACACACAGAGTCTGATTTTCCCAAGTCTTGCATTATGAGACTTCAGAGTTAGCTTAATTGTGCTGTGTCTTGACATAAGTGAGGGGCCTATAGTCAAATCCATCAACTCTTGTTTCCACAGTGAGGTCTGTGTTTAAAGTGAGAGTGTACCGTTTCTCTCACTGATCGAACACAGATAGCCTCTCTGTCACATACACACTTTTACTGTTACTTCCTTTGAGCAAATAAAATGGCAGACACAAAGGCTTGGTCCACACTAGCTGCCCGATTTGGCGGGTAGAGCTCGATATTCTGGGATCGATTTATTGTGTCTCATCTGAACGTGATAAATTGATCCCAGAAGCGCTCCCCTGCTGACTGTGGAACTCCTGCTTGCCGAGAGGAGGAAGTGCTGTCGATGTGGGAGCCTGCCTGTGCCATGTGGACCTGCAGTAAGCAAATGTAGTTTGATATAGGAAATGTTGATTTCAGGTATGTGAGTCTTGTAGCTGAAGATGCGTTTCCTATATCGATTCTGTGACCCAGTGTGGCCCAGCCATGTATGTGCATGGTGCATTTTAAAGTTTAAGGATTACAGTGCTGTTAGTTTATTCCTTTTCTTAGGTTTTCATAATTTTACTGCTCAAATAATTCAATTTAAAGCAGAAATTATTTCTAAGATGAGTAATATGTTCTGGCTGGCATAACTGTCTTTGATTATGTACAATAATGATAATGCACAGTATGATGATAAATGTCAGACAATCAAATAATAGTATTCTTGTAGAGCATCAATTCTGCTTCTGCTTCTAATCCCAACTGTAGCTATTGCAGCTGATGGTGACTGATGTTCAAATTGTATGTTTAGTGATATCTGTAAAATAAGTTAAAGTTTGTATGAAAATAAATGTGGTTCCATGTATGATTCTAATAGACATCATGTTAGTGAGTCATGTACTTGATTGTGATTGGAAAACATAAATGCAAAAATATGTTGAGATATGCAGTTCTTTTATTAATAAAAGAGAAAATACCACATTAATCATGTATGTTTATTTCAGTCAATGGTTTTTCAGTGCATTAAAAATATTTACTCACTTTTGACTACACAATGGCTGTAAGACAGAGTGTGTGTTTGTATATATATACACACAGATACTGTACATAAGATATACATATACACACATATAACTGCTCACTTAAAGTTGTCCTGGTTAATGTTGTTTCATTCTTACATTGCTGATCAATTAGGGAACATGCTTGTTTCCCCCACTGCCATGTGCTGCTCTCCGAGACACCTGCCTGCTTGCTGGTGGGGTGGGGGAGAGAAGAGGGGGACTAATGTCCCGCTGTGCCTTGCTTACCCCATAGTCTGTAGAGCACGGAGGACACATGAGGGAGGGAGCTGGCCGCTTAGGCAGAAGCTGCAGCTGTGGGGATTGCTGATCTAATTAACAAGAACCTAACCTAATGTAAGCCCCTTATTTACAATAATTCTGTTGGGGAAATTGGAGTAGTGTAACATTGTTTTGCTAAAAGTTGCATTTTTCAGGAACATAGCTACAATGTTAAGTGAGGAGTTACTGTACAGAGTACTAAAGATAGTGTACAAAATATCATATGTGTATTTCTGATATCTGTGGTAAAGCTCCAGAATTGATACCTTTAGGCTTGGTAGTGGAAATGTCTTGCTGTATTGTCTCCTGATTGTTCTAAACTTATAGATATCTACAAATGCCAATTAAAGCCATATTGTCAGTTTATATATATTATTTAGATGAATATTAGGATTTAGCTGAGAGGATACTGTATCTAATTTATGTGCAAGAAACCTGGAGTTTTCAGGTGCTCAAATAGCCCCTCCAAGCATGTCTAAAATTGCCTCCCCACCCAAATATGAAATGTTGCTGCTGGTGAGCCATGAGTGGCCAGAGGGCTGTGGGCTCTGGCAAGATGCATCCCCCTGTGTGACAGCATGAAGTCTGCCTTGAGGTGCATGTGCAGTGTGTGTCACCACAAGCTACAGCAGCAGTGGAGGCACAAGGGTGGCAATACACCATGTGACCGTTATGTCTGTGATGGTGCTGGGAGTGGTGGTGTTGCCTTAAGAGCTGGGTGTCTACCTGGCAGCCAGTGCTTTCTGGTTGCCCACACAGTGCTTATGTTTTGTGGAGGGTGAGATCTGTGACCTTTGAGTATGTAAGTTAAGTACTCGGAGGAGGCAGTTGGGCATCCAGGGGATGGGGGGAGGTGGCCTGGGGGCAAAGTTTGCACAGGTTGACATTTTCCCTAAAGTTGGTCATGGTGATGGTGCAGTGTCTTTGGCCTGTGGCAGCTGCCTGGGCAATGTGACAGAGAGTGACACTGCCCTCCATTGTGAGCATGAGGCTGGAGGTATGCCTTTGAGCACCACCCAAGAAATCTTTTCATTAGCCCCAAAATACCCTGTCGCAGTACAAACACACCTCTCCAGCACTGTTGAGGTACCTCTTTGAGCAGCCCCCAACTGCATGCACTGTAGAGTCTCCTCCTCCCTCTAGGTAGTGTTTTCTTCTTAGGAAACTGAAATATGGCCATAATAGTGTTACCTGGTAATAAAGTTTGAGTCTTCAGAAAATTTGTATTGTAGAAAAGATGTCTGATTAATATATCAAGATGAACAGTCCTTACTGCTGTTAAGGCAGGAATGAACTAAAGGGTTTCTGTGTCACCTGAGTCTGCATTTATAGCAGCCTTTGGCTTCTAAGGCATGCTGGGAAATGGAGGGGTGGAGCTTAGGCAGTATATAAGGTGGGGTCTTGTCACAGAAAGTCATTCAGCTTTGTGTTGGCTCAAAGAGATGTACATAGGCACTTGTTTGGGTGATTGTAGTCATGGTGAGTATTGGTATGGGGGAACAATTACATATATTTGTGGTTAATATACTGTTTTTATGTACTTATTTCTGTGTAATGTGCTTTTACCTTTCGTTTTGGGTTGTTCATAGTGTATATGATTTATGTATTAGCACTATTATTTTCATTGGGAAGGAATACAGTGGGGCTTGTTTCTAATAGCTTTTTTTGTTAAATACACATCTAGTAGTAGTAGCATGTCCATGGTGCTGGACTATTGAAGAAGTACAGCATTTTTATGTTTGGGTTAGGTGGGGACTAGTCTGAGGAATCTCTAATATTTAGTAAGAGTTATTTCCCTTAATCTCAACTGCATGCTCATTGTGTATTTTTTCCTACTCAGTTGTCTGGAGCCCTGTGTGTAGAGTTTATAAACCATGTTTGCAGTCAAGTTTTCTTTGTATTTGCAGCTGTGCCCGTATCCAGTACTGAGTCACATTGTGACATGAAGGTTGTGAATATTTTTCTCTTCGCCAATGCTGTATGTTTGTGAATGATTTCAATGTATGGGAGTGAAGGCCTGTCTACTGAGGTGAAGGGGATCTTGAGAGGGGGGAGCTCCTCTCCAATTTCCAAAGATAAGTATATGCCAAAGTGTTCGATGGTCAGAACTGTTTGTGATATTGAGGCTGTCTCTTTACTTATGGGAGCTCTAAACTCAGCTCATTTTCAATGGGCCTGTGAGGGGTGGGTGGGAGCTCATTGTATGGAGGGATTGTGTGTTTCCCCTGGAGGAAGGTTAATTGCTGGGAATGTGACCTGTCTGTAACTAGAGATGCTCCGTTCTCAGTTCTTCTCTCTTACACAGCACTGGGTTTGCATCTCTGGTCACCACTTCATCCTTGTGTTCTTTTCTATATGGTTGTGGTTTTCTGAGGAGGATGTGAGCATGATAGTTAGCGATGGGCCCCTGTGGGGTACGGAAAGGGGGAGGGCCATCGGTATGTAGAAGCGCAGCCATTTTCCATGTGGTTGACAGTGTTTGGGGTGTAGTTTTGAGGGGGGTGTTATATGTAGTAGGTGTTCCCTCTCAGGGAAGCAATATATAGGTCAGGTCATCTTTCATATTGTGGTGTTGGGAGCTTTGTGAGTAGAGTTATAACTGAAGTTCAGTCAAGCTTTGTTTTTATTTGGAGATGTGTCCAGATCCAGTACCGAGTAGTATCATTCTGTGGAGTCATGGCTCCTTCTCTTAGACTGCCACACCATCACTGTACGGATGTCAACGTATGGGAGCGAAGGCCTGTGTACAAAGGAAAAGAAGATATCGGGAGTGGCTGTCAAAGTTAAGTATCCGGCAAAGGGCTTGATGGTCAGAAGTATATGTGCTGCTGGGGCTCCTTGTTAGAGGACTCCTGTCCCTAAACGGCTGCCCATTCATAATGGGCATGTGAGGGGTGGGAGGGAGCTCGGTGTATGGAGGGAGCGTGCGTTTCCCCTGAGGGAAGGTTGATTGCTGGCAGAGTGTCTGGTCTGTAACTAGAGATGCTCCGTTCTCAGTTGTCCACTATTACACAGCACTGGGTTTGCATGGCAGGTCACCAGTTCACCCTTTTTCCATCTTCTACATGGTTGTGGTTTTACAAGGAGGATGTGAGCATCCTAGTTAGCGATGGGCCCTTGTTGTGGTGGGACGTGGTGGGTGGGGGTGGAGCAGGAATATGTGGAAGAGAGTGTTTGGAGTGGGTGGGTGCTTTCCTGAGGGGGTGTGTAATGTGTAGTAGGTGTTCCTTCTGTTTAGTATGCAGGTGAGGTCATCTTTCATATCGTGTAGTTGGGTGCTTTGTGAATAGGTTTGCAGTGAAGCTTTGGTTGTATTTGCAGATGTGTCCAGATCCAGTAATGTGTCGCATCATTCTGTGGAGGGCTGTGACTCCTTCTCTTTGACTGTCATGACATCAGTGTACGGATGTCAACATATGGGAGTGAAGGCCTGTGTACAAAGGAAAAGAAGATTTGGGGAGTGGCTGTCAAAGTTAAGTATCTGGCAAAGGGCTCGATGGTCAGAAGTACTTGTGCTGCTGGGGCTCCTTGTTTAGGGATGGGAGTCCTCTAAATTGTGCCCGTTGTTAATGGGCACATGAGGGTGGTCATTGTATGGCGGGAGCGTGCATTTTCCCTGGAAGAAGACTGATTGTTGGCAGATTGTCCTGTCTGTAACTAGAGATGCTCCATTCTCAAATGTCCTCTTACACGGCACTGGGTTTGCATGATGGGTCACAGCTTCATTTGTCTTTTCTTGTGTATGGGGTGTTGGTTGTCCGAGGAGGATGTGAGCATCCTAGTTAGTGATGGGCCTGCTGTGGTGGAGGGAAAGGGGGAGGGCCACCAGTATGTGGAAGAGTGTTTGGAGTGGGTGGGAGGCTTCTCTGAGGCGGGGGTGTAGTGTGTAGTAGATGTTCCTTCCCTTCAGGAAGCAGTATGTGGGTGTGGTCATCCTTCATATTGTGTAGTTGGGAGATTTGTGAGTAGGTTTGCAGTCAAGCTTTGTTTGTATTTGCAGATGCGTTCACATGAGGTACCGTGTCACGTCGTTCTGTGGAGGACTATGACTAGTTCTGTCTTTGTCCTGTCATGGATGTTAACCTATGGGAGCGATGGCTGGTGTATAAAGGAAAAGAAGATCTTGAGAGTGGGAGCGGCTGTGAAAGATAAGTACATCAGAATGGAAATACTGGGTCAGACCAAAGGTCCATCAAGCTGCATATCCTGCCTTCTGACAGTGGACAATGGCAGGTGTCCCAAAGGGAATGAATGATTGATCCATGCCCTGTCACGCAATCCCAGGTTTGGGCAAACAGAGGCTAGGGATGCCATTACTGCCCATCCTGACCAAATAAGCATGTGCTGAAGGGTTTGATGGTCAGAAGTATTCGTGGGCTTCTCATTTATGGACAGGAGTCCTCTAAACTCTGTCTGTTTGTAATGCGCATGTGAGGTGTGCAGGAGATTGTTGTACGGAGGGAGAGTGTTTTTCCCCTGCAGGAATGTTGATTGCTGGGATAGTGACCAGTCTATAACTAGGGATGCTCTGTTCTCCGTTGTCCACTATTACACAGCACTGGGTTTGCATGGCAGGTCACCACTTCACCCTTTTTCCATCTTCTGCATGGTTGTGGTTTTCCAAGGAGGATGTGAGCATCCTAGTTAGTGATGGGCTACTGTTGTGGTGGGACCTGGGGGGTGGGGTGGAGCAGGAATATGTGGAAGAGTGTGTTTGGAGTGGGTGGGTGCTTTCCTGAGGGGGTGTGTAATGTGTAGTAGGTGTTCCTTCTGTTTACTATGCAGGTGAGGTCATCATATCGTGTAGTTGGGTGCTTTGTGAATAGGTTAGCAGTGAAGCTTTGGTTGTATTTGCAGATGTGTGCGGATCCGGCACTGTATTGTGTTATTCCGTGGAGGGCTGTGACTCCTTCTCTTTGACTGTCACAACATCGCTGTATGGATGTCAACGTATGGGAGCGAAGGTCCGTATACAAAGGAAAAGAAGATATCGAGAGCCTGTGTGGGTGTCAAAGTTAAGTATCCCCTGAAGGGTTCGACGGTCAGCAGTATTTGTGCTGTTGTGGCTTCTTGTTTAGGGGTGGGAGTCTTCTAAATTGTGCCCGTTCTTAATGGGCACACGAGGGTGGTCATTGTATGGAGGGAGTGTGTGTTTTCCCTGGAAGCAGATTGATTGTTGGCAGATTGTCCTGTCTGTAACTAGAGATGCTCCATTCTCCAGTGTCCTCTTTTACATGGCACTGGGTTTGCATGATGGGTCACAGCTTCACTTGTCCTTTCTTGTCTATGGGGTGTTGGTTGTCCGAGGAGGATGTGAGCATCCTAGTTAGTGATGGGCCTGCTGTGGTGGAGGGAAAGGGGAAGGGCCACCAGTATGTGGAAGAGTGTTTGGGGTGGGTGGGAGGCTTCTCTGAGGCGGGGGGTGTAGTGTGCAGTAGATGTTCCTTCCCTTCAGGAAGCAGTATGTGGGTGTGGTCATCCGTCATATTGTGTAGTTGGGAGATTTGTGAGTAGGTTTGCAGTCAAGCTTTGTTTGTATTTGCAGATGTGTCCACATGAGGTACTGTGTCACCTTGTTCCGTGGAGGGCTGTGACTAGTTCTGTCTTTGTCCATCATGGATGTTAACCTATGGGAGTGATGGCTGGTGTACAAAGGAAAAGAAGATCCTGAGAGTGGGAGTGGCTGTGAAAGTTAAGTACATCAGAATGGCTTTACTGGGTCAGACCAAAGGTCCATCAAGATGCGTATCCTGGCCTCTGACAGTGGACAATGGCATGTGTCCGAAAGGGAATGAATGATTGATCCATGCCCTGTCCCCCAATCCCAGCTTCGGGCAAGGAGAGGCTCGGGATGCCATTCCTGCCCATCCTGACTAAATAAGCATGTGCTGAAGCGTTTGATGGTCAGAAGTATTTGTGGGCTTCTCATTTATGGACAGGAGTCCTCTAAACTCTGCCTGTTTGTAATGAGCATGTGAGGTGTGCAGGAGATCCTTGTACGGAGGGAGTGTGTGTTTCCCCTGCAGGGAGGTTGATTGCTGGGAGAGTGACCAGTCTATAACTAGAGATGCTCTGTTCTCAGTTCTTCTCTCTTGCACAGCACTGGGTTTGCATCACTGGTCACCACTACCTTGTTTGTCTGTCTTCTACTGGGTGTTGGTTTTCTGAGGAGGACGTGAGCATCCTAGTTAGTGATGGGCCTGTGTCGTGGTGGGAAAGGGCCATGAGTATTGTGTAAATTGAGTTATATTTCATGTTCACTTTAACTGTATAGAAGTAGTGGGTTGCTTGTCTATTGTAGGTACAAATGTGCTGGGGCTTTTTTGGGGTGTTGAATTGGTCAGTTTAGCCAAGGGAGTGTGGTATTGTGCTGTTGTGGCATTCAGCAATAATGTGGCATTTATTGTTTGTGTGCCACAGGGGGATCTGAGTCCAGAACTGAGGGAATGGGCTCTGGCAAGTGCGTCCTGTTTGTCACCACCATTATTGGGAACCATGTAGACCAATGGGAGCTGAGGAGCTGGTTGCATCTGCGAGGTAAGTGACAAGTTAGAGCTTTTAGTGCACTCCTGTTGATGAGTGTGGTCTTTGCTGCGTTAGGTGAGGTGAGTTTATTATGTGTGGGTTCTTTTATTGTTGTTTGTGGGGATCATGGAAAAATAGAGAACCGACCACATGTATGGCCAAGCTGTCTCTTGTCAGATATCATTGTGTATCACTGGTGGTTGCTGCTTTTTGTTATGTATGTGGTATTTGTTGGGTGATGGGAGGAGCGGGAGGAGAGGGTCATCTGATAGTGTTGGTATCATGTAAAAGAAGTTATCATGGTGTATGCTGGTGCCATTATGGTGTGCAGTGTTGCATTTCCTTGTGGGGGAATGGAAAAGGGTTATGCTGACATAAGTGCTGGTTGCATAATTGCAGATGGTTCGAGATACTCTTTATGGTGTTGGTCGGTGTGCACTGCATGTGTCGTTAAAGTATTTTTGTCATCATAGGTTCCATGTGAAGATGGGGTCCAATTTGGCAAAGAACCAGTGAAGTTGAAGTATGAGTGTGGGGGACATGAAGTACTTGTTTCCCAAAATGGAAGTGAAATCGATGTCAGGTTTGCAAGTTAAGTATGGTTATTGATCATTTCTTATTGTGGTTGGTTGTACATCAAAGATGGGAACTGTGTTTCACTGGGTGCATGTTAATGGGAATTGCATGTGTCTTTGTCATGTTTGTTTTAGAAATAGAAATGTTTAGCATGTGTTCTACTGCTGTTGAATGTGTGAATCTTTTGTTCTCATTGTCATAGGAAGCTATTTCCATCCATGTGGTCGGAAGGCATCAGTGTCAGCGGAGAAGACCTTGGTGTGCTTTGTGTGGAAGAATTGGGGTTAGATTGTATATGGGTTGGGTTGTGATGTGAAGTGTCCTCTGTTTGATGGCTAGAACATAGTAGAGCAGTGTGGCTGGTATTACTGTGTTCTGGTAGATACCAGAATTATCAATTGCAGAAATGACAATAATGCCATTTCATGATATCCCAATTGGAGAGGTTGGGTTCATTTGGTTGCTCACTTATGTGAAGTACTTCCTGTAATTAATTGCACAAAATGCAAACAAATTACTTATTTCACAAGAATGTTATGAGTGCAAATGTTCTAGCCATCAAAGTTGCAAGAGAACACTGTTAGTAGTTGTATAATTTTATGGGCATTCTGAAGTGTCTGTCAAGTGTGTTCATATCGTTGTGTATGCTGTATTTGTAGAGTTGTAATGTGTAGCTTGGGTTGTGGTGGGATGACTCATGTAGTCATCCATATTGTAGTGTGCTCAATCACTCCAGTGATTGAAACCATGGTGCAGTGCAGTCAAACAGCCGGAAGGCTGACGTTGTTACAAATTTGTCAGCCTTTTGGCTGTTTCGCTGCACTGCACCATGGTTGGGACTGTCCCGGACAGTCTTTGACTTAACATTTTGCACGTGCAGGAGCTGTTGAGGGAGCATGCTGGCCAGTTGCTAGGTGAGGTATGGTCAAGCACCATTCCCACCTGTCACAATACATGCAAGGTTGTGTACAGGGCTGAGTGAAAGGATGTGGAAATGAAATGTGAATGTTGCTTTTGGTCATCATGTTATGTTGGTGAGCCCCAGATCCAGACTAAGACAGCAAATCCAGACTATCACGACTCCCACTCTGATACTTTCAATAACTCCGTTATCAGTGCCTGGGAGTGTAATTGAAACCATGGGAACAGCCAGACTGGGCTAGACCGAAGGTCCATCTAGTTCTGTATCTTTTGTTCTCACAGTAGCCAATACCAGGTGCCCAAAAGGGACACACCAAAGCACCACTGGGAGTCAAACCCAGGATCTCCTGTTTACAAGACAGGGGCTTTAACCAGCTAAGCCGTGGTGCCCGGCTCTGGCTAAGGCAGGGTATCTGCCCACACCTGAATCCCTACCAACGCCCCACCTCCACCCCGGGTTCATCCACTGATCAGGAGCCGTGCGAGGTAACCTCACACCCCAACCGTGTGCCCCAATCCCCTGCCTGAGACTTTAGCCCCCCAAACCAGGAGCCCTTTCCTGCACCCCAAGACCCTCATCCCTGGCCCCACCCCAGAGCCTGCACCCCCAGCCCAGAGCCCTCACCCCCTTTTCCACCCCAACCCCCTGCTCTACCTTGGAGCCCCCCAAACTTGGAGCCCCTCCTGCAGCCCAAACCCCTCATCCCTGGCCCCACCCTGTAGCCTTCACCCCTGTACCCCAAGAAAAAAAAGTTTGAAACCCGCTGCCTTGAGGGGGAGGGGGAGGGGGAGGGGAAGGGGGAGGGGGTCACACGACAAGAGTCAGTCTGTGGAGCTTTCTCCCAGAGGATGTTGTGAAGGCCAAGACGATAACAGGGCTCAAAACAGAACTAGATACATTCATGGAGGACAGGGCCAGCAATGGCTATTAGCCAGGCTGGGCAGGGATGGTGGCTCTAGTCTCTGTTTGTCTGGAGCTGGGAATAGGCAACAGGGGATGATCACTGGCTGATTCCCTGTTCTGTTCATTCCCTCTGGGGCCCCTGGCATTGGCCCCTGTCAGGAGACAGGACACTGGGCTGGATGGAGCTTTGGTGAAACCCCCCCAGAGCTCTCCTGCCCTTGGCACTTTGCCCTCACTGCTCAGATTGAAACTTGTGCAGGGAGACAGGCCAGCCACAGCCCAGCTGGGCATGAGCAGAGCAGCCAGGTGAAAAGCAAACCTGGAGATGTTGGGGATTGAACCCAGGATCTCATACATGCGAAGCAGGCGCTCTAACACTGAGCTATATACCCAGACAGAGCTGACTGCCTAGCTGTTCACACTCAGAGCCTGCCTCCTTCCAAAGCAGCCAGTGGCTTATAAACTTCATTGGAAGCCTTCCCCGCCCCTGCCCCCCACCGATCATGCTGGCTCATAGGGGTCACTTTGCAGCAGGGCCAGATTCTATGTGTGGGGCAGAGAGAGTCGTGCCCTGGACTCCGGGTGCAGAGATACACTCAGCCTCTCCCCTGCATTGGGGGGGGGGGGGGTGCTGCCACCCCCTGCTGGAAGGTCATGGTGGTGGGGGGCGCTGTGAACAGCTCAATCCCTGACCCTGGTGGCAGAAGTGGGGTGGGGAGCTCCAGGTGTTTCTAGGATCTGCTATTTCCACCGGCCTGTAAAGTCCGGCTTTCCCCGGCACATTCACTGCGGTGCAATTGGGTCCCTGTTTCTATGGCTGAACAGGAAAGAATCGCTCCCGGTTTCCCGTCTCTCTGCAGCATGATTAGCCTGTGTCGGTGGTTAATGAGGTGGATCTAGCTGTAGATTTTTTATTCATTCCCCACCTGGACAGTTCACACAGTCCCTGTCCCGTGCAGATCTCCAGCACCTCAGCTACCCCGGTAGCAGTGGTTGGGTTTTCCCTGAGGCCCTGAGATTTTTAGGGTCCTTTTCTCAGCTTTTCCCCCATCCCGGACATTCCATGAAATAACTGTAGCAGCACTAAGGAGAAGGGGAGGGAACAACTCACCGACCAGCAGCCCACAGCCTCACCCTGGGTCTGCCCCACCTGGTTACTCCTCACAGGCTGACCTGACCCCCCTTCCAGCCCTGGATTCGCCCCCTAATCACCCTACTGCCACTCAGAGCCACAGACGTGGAGGTGCTGATGGAGGGAGGGGTGACTCTGGGATGGGGTTCTTCTCGAAAGATGGCTGCAGAAAGGTGGTGCTCAGCTCTGTCAGGGACCTTCGCTGACAGGGGATGCCAACATTTCTGTAAGGCGCATAAAGGGGATATCTGACTTCCAAGCGAATGTGAGGAATGTGGAATTATGAGAGGGAATTTCCATCCCTCCAGCAGCTATGCACCTCAAGGCCCCAGTGGCCTAATGGATAAGGCATTGGTTTTCTAAGCCAGGGACTATGGGTTCAAGTCCCATCTGGGGTGCAAAAGTACTTGCTTTCTTCCTGTACATTGCAAAGAAACCTTGGTCTTCTTTTCACCAAGGAGGCTGGGAGATGTTGGAACACAAAGTACTGGATCTTGGGAACAATCCCCCAGAAATGTCATCTTCAGCTCAACAAATGCTTTCTAGACCCATCAGTAGCAAACACTTAATACTAGTGTTTGTGTGAGAATGGAGTGAAGGGGAGTGTTTACTCCGACACGTCAATGAACGAAACAGACAGGAAGAGCAAGGCCGTTCTGAAAGAGAATGGATCTGTCTGGAGACAAAGCAGACCCTGAGAATGAGCAATGGCAGCTCGCCGCCAGCCCCCCCCCCCCCCCCCCCCCCTGCGCTCAGCCTGCGGCTTCCGCTTCTGCTTTTCTAACCTGGAGCACCCATGGAGAAAAATTGGTGGGTGCTCCGCACCCACCGGCAACTCCCCGCCCGCCCCAGACCCACCGGGCACCGGGAGATGTTGCGGGGCCCCGCCCCCGACGCTGGGCAACATGGCGTCGGCGTCGGGGGCGGGGCCCCGCAACGTCACCCGGCGTCAGGGGCGGGGCCTGGCGTCGGGCGGGGCCCCGCCCCCGACGCCGGGTGACAGCACCCACAGGCGGGGCCGGAAGTCAGCCCCTGTGCCTGGTATCCAGCCAGAAACCTTCAGATCTTCAATCTCATCCACTCCCCACTGAGCTACTTGGACAGCGACCAGGCCCCCCAAGAAGGGTTAATACACGTGCCACAGCTCATGCTGGGGAGATTGAAATCCTGATGTCACAAGGCAGGACACTAGCAGTGGCCTTGGCCCCGGAGGAGCAGGCTGGGGCTGCCTGGATCCCCGTCACTCAAGCCACCACCTGCCCCCTCCCAAGCTGTCACTGGCACCCCCAGGTCGGGGAGACAGGAGCAGCGGTTCCCATGGGAACAAGTCCACCCCCGGCTCGCAGGCAACTCCCAAGCCTGACACAGAAAAACATCTTGCCAGGAAGGAGCCCACTGGGACTCCCCACGGCTACTTTTCCTCCCACCCAGAACCCCGCTGCTTCTCCTGGGCTGCAAGTAGCCACCCCTGGGAAGCCGAGGGGCAGGCACAGGATTCTACCTCCCCGCAGCCAAACGCACCTCCCCAGGCTTTGGCAGAACGAACGGTGGCGCTCTACTAACCCCACTGAGCCGCTTAGCTTCTGCCCTGCCTTCCTCAGCACGACCTTCCTCTTTTGCCCCATTCCCCCCTCACTTCCTCCTTTGGCAAGTGGGAAGAGCTGGGCTCTGCAGGCCAACCTCCAAGGGCAGAGGAGGCCAACCCACAAGGCTCCAAGAGGTGACTGGCCGAGATCCTGAAGCTTTCCCTGGCTGATGCTAAGGCGCTTTCTCAGCTCATTTCCCCACCCTCTGTCCTGCAGGGGTTGGGGTTATCCCAGGGACAGGCCAGTGGCAGATGGAGGAGTGCCTTGCTGGACAGCTAGGGAAAAGGAAACCATCATGTTTCTGTCTGGTGTCGAACCAGGTGCCGTTTATGTGTTAGGCAAATGTGATAACCACAACACCACAGAAACTCTCTCACTGCGCTCTGCCCCTTCCCTTCAAACTCCATCCACTTGGCCGGCGCTCGCCCTGGCACACACCGCTGGGCGAACTTGAAGAAAGTGGTGGCAGCTTTTCAGTGGGTCGGCTGGTAGAACAAAGAACTGGAGCCGGCTCCCAGGAAGTCATCCTTACCTCGCCCTTGTGACTCCAGCTTGAAGGAGAGCTTCTTTCCTTCCCCTGCTGAGAAAGAGCAAGGGAAGAACAAAAGCCCACATCCATAGGGGGGTAGAGGCTTCAGGAGCCCACAGCGTTTGCCCATCTGGGGCATTGTGGCTGAGATCTCTGCTGGCCAGCGCCAGCGCTCGCAAGGCGCTAGTGTGGACGCTGGGTGCTGGGTGCTGGATGCTGGAGGCAAAGACCCAGCAGAGTGGTGCAGCGGCAGCGTGCTGGGCCCATGACCCAGAGCTCGATGGATCGAAACCATCCTCTGCTAGGCAGGTGCTTGCTTCTTTTTGCTCTGGCCCTGCAAGCGAGGGGGCGACCAGCAGAGCGCCAGGAGCCGAGGCCGTGAGGCAAGAGGTGGCTGAGGGGTAGGACTGCCAGGGAGCTCCCCGGCCCCTCTGGCTGCCTGGGCTGAAAGCGAGAGCCAGGCCTGTGCGTGAGGTCTGAGTGCCGGTGGCTCCCCCACTCCTCGGGAGGGTCTGTCCCAAGGCAGCGGCCCAGCCCCCCTCCAAGGGGGGTGGGTCCCACCAGCATTTCTTGCCCCGTTTGGGGAGGTTCAGCCTCCCCGAGCCCCTTGTAGCCGTCTGTGAGGGGAGGGGCTGTGAGGGGGAGGGTCCATGGGTGTGCAGTGTGAGGGGGAGGGGCTGTGAGGGGGAGGGCTATGGAGTGTCTCTGCAAGGGGGAGGGGCTGTGAGGGGGAGGGTCCATGGGGTGTCAGTGTGAGGGGGAGGGTCCATGGGGGAGTCAGTGTGAGTGGAGGGGCTGTGAGGGGGAGGGTCCATGGGGGTGTCTCTGTGAGGGGAGGGGCTGTGAGGGGGAGGGTCCATGGGGGTGTCAGTGTGAGGGGGAGGGGCTGTGAGGGGGAGGGTCCATGGGGGAGTCAGTGTGAGGGGGAGGGGCTGCGAGAATCTGGTCACCTCCAGGCAGCAGGAGCCCCCTGACATGGGGGTTGAACCGCCCCCTCCCCCCAGGTGCTTTGGGGGTCCCTAGAGCCCAGCATGGAGCTTCTGTCCCTGCAGGGCCCCTGGGAGTCACAGAGGGGTGATATGAGGTTACTGACCCGTCTGTCCTGGGCTGGGGGACTGGAGCCCCCGGAACAGCCCTGTGGGGACTCAGCCCTGTGGGGGATTCACTGTGTGTGGAAAAGCCCGTCTAGGAATGGGGATTCCCAGCTGCATTACAGCGGCGTGACGGAGAGGAAAGAGTTAATGCTTTAGGACAGTCTGGGGGTGCTGGATGGGGAGGAGGGGGCCCAGCTCTCAGGCTGCAGAACGGCCAACCCCAAACGTTCAAAACCCTGAGCCAGGCTCACCGAAAATCACGAGATGGGCTTTGAAATCATGAGATTGTGTAAAATTAATAGATTTGGGATCTTTTTATTTGCCTTCTGCTTGATGAGCCTTTAGGGCGCACGGGGGAGACATTTTGAATCTATTTCCAAGGTCACAAGGGCTAGAAACGTCCTGTGTCTTTAAGAGCGAAGGCTGAAATCATCACGTCTCCCTCTGACTCCAGGAGCTGGGGCTTTAAGGAAAACAACAATTCTCATGAGCCACAAGGCAAAATCAGGAGCGTTGGCAGCACCGAGTGGGACGGAGTCTTTATTCCCCGGGATCCCCTGGAGCCGGGTTCCCAGCCTTGTTCTTTCTGTGGCCCCCGCCCAACATGGTATAAAAACTCCACAGCCCACTCATGCCACAATGACTGTCTAATGCCGGCCCTGCTGGCTGGTTTATTCTGGCAGATTCCCGCCCCCCCCGACGGAAACCTGCTCGCTGCCCCCCACCCCTGGGGGTCTGGATCCCTGGCTGAGAACCACGGCCTGGGAGCTCTGTTAAGAAGGGGGGAGCAAAGCTGCTGCCTTTCCCGATGGCTGAACTCAGGCCCTTAGCGTGGGATATTCCTGCCCTGCCAGCGACCCCAGGAAAGCTCACTGAGCCGCTGCCTGGCCTCAGGGACAGTCTCAGCCCGCAGGGCCCCCGGGGGCAATGAAGCAGCTGGGTCAGGCTGGGAACCCTCATTCCCAGAGAAGTGCCCTGGCTCCCTGCTCAGCAGCTGAGAAGTCAATTCCCCCCACGCCCGATGAACCAGCCTGGAGCTCAGTGCAGTGCTGGGGGTTTCTCCTTTCACTCCACTGAAGGCTGCTATCAGATCTCCCAAAACCAGTGCTCTAGATGAGGCTTGAACTCACAAACACGCCATGCATCACTGCCCTATAAGTACGGCACATTAACCCTTTGTGCCACTGGAAACCACACTGGATAAACCACATTGACTAGATCTTGACCAACAATTCTGGACCTTGACACAAATCAATGGCTTCCCCCTAAGAATGGGGTTGTGTGACCTTCCTTATGTCCTGGCGCCATCTTGTGGCCATTTCCTTTTCCTCCTTTCTGTGAAAAGCTTTGGGGTTTTGTGCACAAACTTTATTTCCTCGGGAGAGACCCAGGAGCAGGGGCTGCCTGCGTCTACCCAGCACCCACTAGATTAGAAGGTGACCGACAAACACCCTTAAGACGAGGCAGCCGTCCAAAAAATCATCTCCCTGCTTCCCTTGAGTGACAGCCTGAATCCTTCCTTGTCCGGGCAGAGCCCAAGGACTGGAATCAGCAGCAGCAACAAACCCTCAGTACGTAGCAGGAACAACCCAAACTGTGCGTTCAAAGGAGCTGTTTCCTTCCTTCGGGGGTCACGTTTGCCATTAGGGCCACTGATTTTCATTTCCCTTCTCTGAGGGCAGAGATGGGGCTGGAGCCACCTCAGGCTGGGATGTGGAGCCCAGGTCCCCATCTGTCAGTCACTCTGGGGACCTGTCTCTGCTCACAGCTGACAGGCTGCCTCCGGCCTCTCCAGCCAGCTCCTGAGCGCTGTGGGGGGTAAGTCATTTGTCAAGCATGAGTGGCACATAGGAGAGATATTTTTGCTAGGTGCATTGGTGGTGTAGTGGTGAGCAGAGCTGTCTTCCAAGCAGTTAATCTGGGTTTGATTCCCAGCCAATGCAGGGATATGAGCGTTTCCTGGCTGGGAATTGATTTAATTTCAGTCACATGGTATCAGTTTACCAATGGAATGAGAGAATTAATTAACCATGTCCATATTGCTTGGTATCCTGTCTTCCGATAGTGGCCAATGCCAGGTGCCCCAGAGGGAATGAACAGAACAGAGAATCATCAAGTGATCCATCCCCTGTTGCCCATTCCCAGCTTCTGGCAAACAGAAGCTAGAGACACCATTCCTGCCCAGCCTGGCTAATAGTCATTGATGGACCTATCCTCTATGAATTTATCTATTTCTTTTTTGAACATTTTGTTGCCCAGTCACCCACTTTTAAAATATCCCTTTGTAGCTCTTCACAGTCTGCCTGGGTCTTAACTGTCTTTAGTACTTTTGTATCATCTGCTAATGTTGCCACCTCACTGTTTACCCCTTTTCCAGATCATTTATGAATATGTTGAATAGGACTGGTCCCAGAACAGAGCCTTGGGGGACACCACTATTTACCTCTCTCCATTCTGGAAACTGACCATTTATTCCTACCCTTTGTTTCCTATCTTTTAACCAGTTACCAATCCATGAGAGCACCTTCCCTCTTACCCCGTGCCAGTTTACTTTGCGTAAGAGCCTTTGGTGAGGGACCTTGAGAACAGGGGCGCTGACTCCGTGGGTGCTCCAGCACCGGAGCACCCACGGAGAAAAATTGGTGGGTGCTCCGCACCCACTGGCAACTCCCCGCCCGCCCCGTCCCCGCTTTGTGCCAGAGTCCCGCCCCCAGGAGCTGCCCCGCCCCCGTGCTATGCCAGAGCCCCACCCCCATGAGCTGCCCCGTCCCCGCTCTGTGCCAGAGCCCCGCCCCCAGGAGCTGCCCCGCCCCCTTGGCTGTGCCAGAGCCCTGCCCCCAGGAGCTGCCCCGCCCCCGGCTCACAATGGAGCCTGAGCCACGCCCCCAGGAGCTGCCCTGCTCCCGGCCTGTGCCAGAGCCCCGCCCCCAGGAGCTGCCCCGCACCCGGGCTGGGCCAGAGCCCCGCCCCCAGGCGCTGCCCCGCCCCCGGCTCACAATGGAGCCAGAGCCCCGCCCCCAGGAGCGGCCCCGCCCCGGCTCACAATGGAGCCAGAGCCCCGCCCCCAGGAGCTGCCCCGCCCCCGGCTCACAATGGAGCCAGAGCCCCACCCCCAGGGGCTTGGTGCCGGGCCCACAAAAATGTAATCCAGACCTAGATACCATCCTGTGATGGGGATTGCATTGTCCGTTATTTGTATTTCCAATGGCATTTCTGTGTGTGGTTTTGTTTTTCGTTGTAGGGCGGCGTTTTCTCCTGGATCTGATATTGAACTAAAAAAAGAAGAACGCCTCAGGGTGCCAGATGGAGGAGCAGGTTCAAGTCTCTGGTCAAGTATAGAAGGTATCATCTTCCCCGAAAATCAGTTCTTCAGTACTCTCCTTGACGCTAGTAATTTCTTTTCAGGACTTGGGCTTTCCTAGGAAGGGCCATTCACTGCCTGGGATTGAAGGGGCAACTTCCTCACACGCCCACTGGCCTCACAGTCTGGAGGAAGAAAGGCTTCTGGGTCCACAGCAAACCGCTGTGTGCCGACTTGTTGAGAAAATGCAGGGCTGGCCAGAGACGCCATAGAGGTCTTGAGGAAGGGAGGCAAAAAATTGTCCGCCCAGGCTCTTCGACACTAGAAGTCAGATGAACACAAGGTGCTTTCCACTGGTCTCATGGTGTAAGGGCAGCACTCAGGGCTTTAAATTCTGCAATGCAAGTTCTAGTCTCGGTGGGACCTTGGGGCAGCTATTTTACCACCTAACACTATTGGGTGTGCCAAGGTGTGGGACTGCCAGGGAGCTCCCCGGCCCCTCTGGCTGCCTGGGCTGAAGGCGAGAGCCAGGCCTGTGCGTGAGGTCTGAGTGCCGGTGGCTCCCCCACTCCTCGGGAGGGTCTGTCCCAAGGCAGCGGCCCAGCCCCCCTCCAAGGGGGGTGCGTCCCACCAGCATTTCTTGCCCCGTTGGGGGAGGTTCAGCCTCCCCGAGCCCCTTGTAGCCGCCGCCCACGCGCAGTGTCACTGGTAGATACGGGCAGAGGAGACTCGGGGGCCTGGGGGGGGGAATCCCTGGGTGAAACTGGCTGCCTGAGCCCAGCCCCTCTGCACTCAGGGGAGCGGTGAGAGGGGGAGGGGCTCAGGGAGTAAATCCTCAGAAACCTCCCCCCTGGGTTTGTAATGTCAGGCCCCAGCGAACAAGTCCCTGCGTGTGTGAAGGGAGGGGCTGTGAGGGGGAGGAGCTGTGAGGGGGAGGGTCCATGGGGGTGTCTCTGTGAGGGGAGGGGCTGTGAGGTGGAGGGTCCATGGGGGTGTCAGTGTGAGGGGGAGGGGCTGTGAAAATCTGGTCATCTCCAGGCAGCAGGAGCCCCCTTACATGGGAGTTGAACTGCCCCCTCCCCCCAGGTGCTTTGGGGGCCCCTAGAGCCCAGCATGGAGCTGCTGTCACTGCAGGGCCCCTGGGAGTCACAGAGGGGTGATATGAGGTTACTGCCCCGTCTGTCCTGGGCTGGGGGACTGGAGCCCCCGGAACAGCCCTGTGGGGACTCAGCCCTGTGGGGGATTCACTGTGTGTGGAAAAGCCCGTCTAGGAATGGGGGTTCCCAGCTGCGTTACAGCGGCGTGACGGAGAGGAAAGAGTTAATGCTTTAGGACAGTCTGGGGACGCTGGATGGGAAGGAGGGTGCCCGGCTCTCAGGCTGCAGAACGGCCAACCCCAAACGTTCAAAAACCCTGAGCCAGGCTCACCGAAAATCACGAGATGGGCTTTGAAATCATGAGATTGTGTAAAATTAATAGATTTGGGATCTTTTTATTTGCCTTCTGCTTGATGAGTCTTTAGGGCGCAGCGGGGAGACATTTTGAATCTATTTCCAAGGTCACAAGGGCTAGAAACGTCCTGTGTCTTTAAGAGCGAAGGCTGAAATCATCACGTCTCCACCTGACTCCAGGAGCTGGGACTTTAAGGAAAACAACAATTCTCATCAGACTCAAGGCAAAATCAGGAGCGTTGGCAGCACCGAGTGGGACGGAGTCTTTATTCTCCGGGATTCCCTGGAGCCGGGTTCCCAGCCTTGTTCTTTTTGTGCCCCCCGCCCAACATGGTATAAAAACTCCACAGCCCACCCGTGCCACAACGACTGTCTAACGCCGGCCCTGCTGGCTGGTTTATTTTGGCAAATCCCCCCCTGAAACCTGGTCACTGCCCCCCCCCCCAGTGCTCCGGACCCCTGGCTGAGAACCACGGCCTGGGAGCTCTGTTTAGAAGGGGGGAGCAAAGCTGCTGCCTTTCCCCATGGCTGAACTCAGGCCCTTAGCGTGGGATATTCTTGCCCTGCCAGCGACCCCAGGAAAGCTCACTGAGCCGCTGCCTGGCCTCAGGGACAGTCTCAGCCGGCAGGGCCCCAGGGGACAATGAAGCAGCTGGGTCAGGCTGGGAACCCTCATTCCCAGAGAAGTGCCCTGGCTCCCTGCTCAGCAGCTGAGAAGTCAACTCCCCCCACCCCCGATGAACCAGCCTGGAGCTCAGTGCAGCGCTGGGGGTTTCTCCTTTCACTCCACTGAAGGCTGCTATCAGATCTCCCAAAACCAGTGCTCCAGATGAGGCTTGAACTCACAATCACTCCATGCATCACTGCCCTATAAGTACTGCGCATTAACCCTTTGTGCCACTGGACCCCACGCTGGGTAAAACACATTGACTAGATCTTGACCAACAATTCTGGAGCTTGATACAAATCAATGGCTCCCCCTAAGAATGGGGTTGTGTGACCTTCCTTATGTCCTGGCGCCCTCTTGTGGCCATTTCCTTTCCCTCCTTTCGGTGAAAAGCTTTGGGATTTTGTGTACAAACTTTATTTCCTCGGGAGAGACCCAGGAGCGGGGGCTGCCTGCGTCTACCCAGCACCGACTAGATTAGAAGGTGACCGACAAACACCCTTAAGACGAGGCAGCCGTCAAAAAAATCATCTCCCTTCTTCCCTTGAGTGACAGCCTGAATCGTTCCTTGTCCGGGCAGAGCCCAAGGACTGGAATCAGCAGCAGCAACAAACCCTCAGTACGTAGCAGGAACAACCCAAACTGTGCGTTCAAAGGAGCTGTCTCCTTCCTTCGGGGGTCACGTTTGCCATTAGGGTCACTGATTTTCATTTCCCTTCTCTGAGGGCAGAGATGGGGCTGGAGCCACCTCAGGCTGGGCTGTGGAGCCCAGGTCCCCACCTGTCAGTCACTCTGGGGACCTGTCTCTGCTCACAGCTGACAGGCTGCCTCCGGCCTCCCCAGCCAGCTCCTGAGTGCTGTGGGGGTGAGTCATTTGTCAAGCATCAGTGGCACACAGGAGAGGTGCTTTTGCCAGGTGCATTGGTGGTGTAGTGGTGAGCAGAGCTGCCTTCCAAGCAATTGACCTGGGTTCAAGCCCCAACCAATGCAGGGGTGTGAGGTTTTCCTGGCTGGGAATTGGTTTAATTGCAGGGATGTTGTATCAGTTTATCAATGGAATGAGAGAATTAATGTCCCAAATCCCAGCAGGTCACTAAATACCGAGTGGGGGAAGAAAGGGGCAGGACTATGCAGTGAGCTGTTGGAGTCACCCTTGTATTACAATGTTTTGTTTTGTTTTTTTTTACTTTTTCCTTTACTTCTCTCTCCTATTTAGACTCAGAGCCTTTAAGGTCAGAAGGGACCAGCGTGATCATCTAGTCCGACCTATTGCACCTTGCAGACCAAAAGACCCCACCCACCCCAAGGGGAGTAAGGTCACGCTTCAGAGAGAACGTACTAGAGAAATGGTGGGTTGGGGGGTGGGGGAGATAGAAAAGGAAAGCCCCTTTTCTCAGAAGAGCAGACTCGGCTCCCTCCCGGATCTGTCCCCAGTGGATTTAGCTCACAATAAGGGTGTCCCTCCCTCCCTGGGTGATGTAATTAAAATGAAGAAAAGACAAGGTGAGATGGTGCCACAGGTAAGTATATTAAGGGTAAAGGTTCGGAGAACTGGAAGAAACTCAGACTTAACCATACAGTGATTCAGTGACTGGCTTTAGAAGCGTGAAGCTCAGACCCACAAAGCCTCCCTTGGTATTCAGAGAAACAGTAAATAAAACCCAACACAGAAACCTTTCCCTGCGATTTAGGCGCGGTGGACACAGCACACAGAGGCGAAGCCCAGGACCTTCTACGCTCCGGCTGATTTGGAGCCTTCGAGGAGGACTACGGGGGAGTCCTGACGACTGTTGGATTTTGTTGCAGGCTGGGAGACCCTCCGGGCAGATGGACACCAGCACAGGGGCTGACTTCCGGCCCCGCCCATGGGTGCTGTCACCCGGCGTCGGGGGCGGGGCCCCGCCCGATGCCGGGCCCCGCCCCCGACGCCGGGCGACGTTGCGGGGCCCCGTCCCTGACGCCGACGCAACGTTGCCCAGCGTCGGGGGCGGGGCCCCGCAACATCTCCCGGTGCCCGGTAAGTTTGCCGCGGGTCCGGTGCGGGCGGGGAGTTGCCGGTGGGTGCAGAGCACCCACCAATTTTTCTCCGTGGGTGCTCCAGCACCGGAGCACCCACGGAGTTGGCGCCCCTGGACACCAGGAGAGCAGGACCCTCCAGAGGTCAAATGGATTCGGTTTGCTGTGGCGGGGATAGTGAGGACAGGCCTCTCCTTCCTTAACCTCGCTGCAGGACAGATGGTGTCTTCTCTCTAGCTCTGGAGCGCTAGGGAGACCCGACCGTGCACGTGCTGCCGCGGGAATGGACAGCCCCGCCCAGGCGCTGAGCAAGTCCTTATATAGCCCTTTTGGTGGGAAAAACTGGTCCAGTCCGGTTTGAGCCAGGGAAATCCAGTGTCTTTAAGAGTAAGCTAGCCTGCTTACAGAGATGGAGTCCGAGAGTCACAGATGATATACTCCATATTAGATTTCATTCACACCAGTGATTTGCATAACCTTTACCTTATACACACTATTAAAACAGCCAATTAAACACATTTAAGCAATACCAACACCACATTTCTTACTAACAGATCGATCACTACCCGCCAATCCGGTGGGTAGTGTAGGCCTGGCCTAAGTAACTGCAGAGTTAGTGTCATACCAGATAGTTAATTGCACAATCTTACTTCTCTAGTCTCACTTTCTGGTCTCATTGATCACTTGGGTAGAAACAGCAAGGGTTTGGTGGGTTTTGTTTTTTTCTCCCTTCATTTTCTCCTAAGGAATGTGGGATCTTGAGCATGTTATTTTAAGTTCCCTCTGGGTCAGGAAAATTCCATCTCCTTGAAATAGGTGGGGAAGTGGCCTGTTTCTATAACCTAAAATAAAGGAGCTTTTGTAAAGCAGTTTCATCTTTAAATCTGCTGGGATAAAAAGAGTAACTAGTAAATTCCATGGCCAGACACCAGGCCAGGATCAATTGATGGGGCCAGGATCAATTAATTACAGAAGAAACAAACTCTTGGGAAGTAGCTGTAATTTGTCCCCAAACCTTTCTTTGTTCTCATATGCGATCAGGGATTCTCTTCTAGAGGGCAGAGTTAAGGTTATATGGGCATGTACCATCGCTCTGTATTCCCTGTTTTTCCAGAGTTTGAGTTTTACTGAACTCGATGTTCTGGCAGGGTAAGAGAGTCACATATAGACTCCCACACAGGGAGGGAGGGACACATACAATATCACAGGCCTGCACAACTGGTAAAGCGGTGAGGGCCACATTACTCCAAAGAAAAAAGCCGAGGGCTGGATGCGAGGAAAGTTGTTGAGCAAAAAAAAAAACTCTCCGGCCAAAGTTGTTGAGCAAAAAAACTCTTGTGAAGTAGCTGTAATTTGTAATTTTAGCCAGCCTCCCGCGGGCCGCACACAGAGACTCCGCGTGCCGCATACGGCCCACGGGCCGTATGTTGTGCAGGCCTGCAATATCACATACAGGTATTGAACAAAACCGGCCCCAGGACCGACCCTTGGGTCACTCCACTTGATACCGGCTGCCAACTAGACATGGAGCCATTGATCACTACCCATTGAACCCGACCATCTAGCCAGTTTTCTAACCACCTTACCGTCCATTCATCCTGCCCATACTTCTTTAACTTGTTGGCAAGAACACTGTGTGGAGACCGTATCAAAAACTAAAAAAAACACGGCTTTTCGGCGGGAGGTGGGAACTGGCCGGAAGGTGAGTTGGGTGCGGATGGGGGGGCCCGCGGGGAGCTGCTCACCCACCAATCTTTCCCCGGGGAGGAAGCGGGGGGGCGGGGATTTGGGGAAGGGGCAGAGCCGGGAGTGGAGTTAGGGTGGGCCCAGGGGCACGAACACCCACCGGTGCCTATGATCCGGCATGTCTGGGTACCTCCACTGACACGTCTCTCAGTGATTCCAGCTGTTAGTGCGGGAGCCTCACTGCTAGTGCAGACTAGGCAGTTTCTTACATCAGAGACACTCTCCCCAAGCAGGACTAATGCTGAGACCTGGTGATCAGTGATCTCAGATCTGTTGGGCTGCAGCAAGACTCGAAATTGAGTCTCAATCAGCTCGGTTGTTACACAGCAAAGACCAAAAGGGTCAAATGGTGCCTGGGCCCCTTAAGAAGAGCCCAGCCCATCAAGTACCAGGACTTGGCTCTCCCCTCTCTCAACTCCACTTAGCATTGTTTGGAGTCAATCCTTGCCTCTGTCAGCCTGGGGGACTGGGAGAAAAGCCCTGAACAAGGGCTCCAGTGGCGCAATGAGTTAGCGCCGTACTGCAGTACTTATACGGCAGTGCTGAACGGAGACATGCTGAGGTTGTGAGTTCAAGCCTCACCTGGAGCACTGGTTTTCATTAACCCAATGGCTTTGCCCACTTCTTTGGCCCCATGGACCCTAGAATTCCATCCCAGGGGACACTGAGGGGGGAGGAATCAAAAATGCCCCTTCACTTATCACCTCCTCTGCAGAGTGCAGGTCAGATACCACAAATCTACAATCCTTCCTCCCTCACCGGCCCCTATGCCAGGATCTCTCAAGCAGAGCCCAGAGCGCTGCCCATCCTTTGAGCCCCCCGACACCCTCTCAATCTTTGCTCCCCAAACCCTCCTTTCTACATGTGAAAATCCCCATTGGGGAGGGAGAGGAGCAGGGAGCCAGCAGTCTCGGTGGCAGGATTATCTACGGCAGCGCGCTGAGTGGGTGGGGGGCTGAGGTACACCCCTTCGGAGCTTTTCAGGGGTGAGATTTTGATGAATTGTAACACAAAGAAAATCTCTCCTGTTCGGGCCTGTTTGTCACCTTTTGCCCTTGTGCCCCCTCAGCCTCTGTTCTTCCGGATAGGGGAGGTGCAGAGACAAGCCCCAGGCTTTCTGTCACAAAGTCTGTATCCACCTCTGAAATATTGCCACTGGGAGAGTATGGCTCCCAATTCTCCCATAGAGGGATTGCAAGAGCGGCTACCCAGTTGGGCCTGGGTGTGTCAGAGATCCAGGCTATAGGGGGCTGGTGATCCAGGGCCTATAAGTCCCCTGCGTCAGGGGAGGTCTATGTATGTGGTGGCCCATAAGCACTACAGGTTTTAACCCTGTCCGCTTCCTCCCCCATCTCCCTTATTTACACAATATGGAAGTGCCCCTATGGCTGGGGATGTGAGTTTGTGGGCACAGCATTGTGCAGTGGGCTTCCAACACAACCTGTAATTCAGCAAGGGGTTTGCAGATGGTCTGTGGCTGGAGGTAATTTTCTCTCCACACTGCAGATGGGGGATACACTGGGACCAGCTCCTGGCTCTTTTTTGTGAACTGGTTCCCCGTGAGGACACCCCAGAGATCACTGCAATCTACGTAGGGGGCAACCACCTGGAAATATTCTCCAGCCGCCAGCTGATTTGGAAAGTTAAACACGATATTGCACAACATAGAACTATGGGGCCAGGTCCCATAGAAAACAAAGGGGAGCAGGGAAGAGAGAGCACAGAAGAGAAGAGAAGGAGAGATGGGATAGAAAAAAGCCTCTAGAGCGGGAGCAGATGGAGAGAACCAGGGAGTGCAGGGGACATGGTCAACCCATCGGGCTGCCTCCTAGGCCAGGCTGCAGCCCAGCTTCAGGACTCAGAGTAAATGGAGCTCACACCCCTACCTACAGGACTCCAGGCATGGCCAGACGTCTGGATCAAACGTCCCCTCTGGCGCTCAAGTCCCCTCTTGCACTCGGCAGCTTAGCCACAGTGCAGCTGTCTGGGACTTTTCTCCCAACTGCTCCATTTTTCATCAATGACAATGAAAAGGAAGGTGACAGGAGAGTAACTCTCCATTTCCCGCCAGACCTGCAGAGATTGTCTATCAGAGTCTCTGTGCGCAGACATCCCCAGCGAATCACAAGGACGTGTGGCACAGGCTCTCGTGTTGCACAAATTGCAGTCGAAGCCACCGCCTTGCCAATGCCAGTCACAGCAGCCTTTTCATCAGCTCCAGGCTCGTGATTTGATTCTTTCTAATGTTCCTCTTGAAAGAAGCCTTTTCCTTAGCAAGCAGTTACTTGGATTGCCAAGGGAGGAATCTTCTGTTTCCTAGAAAGACATAGGGAAATGTGAACAGAGGAGACAAGGCACCATTGGGAGTTGAACCCAGGATCTTCTGTTTACTAGACAGGTGCTTTAGCCAGCTAAGCCATGGTGCCTGCCTCAAGCAAAGATTTGCAACTGTTCCATTTGATGGTCCAAGACAAGACCTGCATATTCCAAAGTACAGACGTTCCCCATTTCCCTCAAAACTTGCAGACCTTGAGGTGTCTGGCTCTCTGCACACAGAAAATGCAGACCCAGAAGCCTTCCTTCCTCCAGACTGTGAGGCCAGTGGGCATGTGAGAAAGTTGCCCCGTTAGTCACAGGCAGAAAATGGCCCTTCCTAGGAAAGCCCAAGTCCTGGAAAGAACAGACTAGTGTGAAGGAAGGTATTGAAGAACTGCCTTTTGGAGGATATGATGCCTTTTTACACATGACCAAGGACTTGAACCCTGGACCCTCAGATTAAAAGTCTGACACTCTATCAACTGAGCTAGCCAAGCTCACATGAGAAAATGGCAAGTTAGGTGCAGAAGAGAAACTAGTCAAGAAAAAGAGGGTGGGAAACAATACAGAAAACCTGCTACTCTGTCTCCCTTAGCAGCCCTAGCCCCAGCCTGCTCCTCCATCTGGCACCCTGAGGCCTTCTTCTTTTTGTAGTTAAATCTCAGATCCAGGAGAAATGGATCTCTTTGGGATGTGGCTCCACTCCTCCCCCTCCCTTGCGCTGGCAAACAGCTGTTCGGCGGCAGGGAGAGGGAGAGCGAGGGGGAGGGGCGGGTACGTGGCATGCTGGGGGAATAGGCTGGGGAGGAGCTTCTGTCTCCGCAGGAGAGAGCCGGGGGTGGAAAGAGCAGCTGGGCTGGGCCCCTTCAGAGCATGGACCCGGCACCATGGTAAATCCGGTACTGATGGTATCTGGGCCAATCCTGCATTGAGAGCACCCGCTAATGTCCCTGTGTGCTCACGAGAAACCTGCAGGAACCGATACCAAAGCCTGAACACGAAACACAACCGCTCCCACTTCCCCAGTAAAACCCTTCCCTGCCCTCAATCAGAGACCAGCAGAACGGAATCAAGGCCCATCCCGGTCCCAGATCCCAGCCCCGCCCGACTCCGCTCTGCTGCTGACTCATGATGTTTCCCCACCATGGCCAGATGTTTAATGGCCACAGAACCCCGGAGAGCCACTGCTGCGGGTGTGACGGTGTTCCCCATAAAACTTTATGGGGAGATGCTTATAAATGTATATATGTAACTAGAATATGTTTTATGCTACATGTGCCATGTAACATATCTCTGTGAAAGTTATGACCTACTGAATTTATTCCTCCTGTTTGTATGCATGTATCATTGTTGTAGTTGAAGTTATGAATATTGGTTGTATTTCTTGAGAAAGGAATGTGCAGGTTAAGTGCCCAATCAAGAAGCACTTAACAGACAATAGAACTTGCAGTCACCAATCCACATCTGAACTTTGCCAGGAATGTGACTGGTCTGGAACTGAGTTGTGCAGGTGACTGGTCCAGGTGACCCCAACTCCATTTGGTAACTGGATGCTACACAGGGAGAGGGAGGGGTCTCCACCCAGAGGAGAAAAATCTATTTAAACCCCGAAGAAACCCCTCCATTTTGGTCTTCAGCTGGCTAAAGGAAGAAGCCCTCCACCCCCCAAGGAGACTTGAAAGAGACTGAACAGAGGACAAAGACATTAGGGGGGTGAGTGATTGCTGGACCCAGTGAGGGGCTTATCTGTACACAGGGTGATTAGACATAGAACTGCGTGTTCTCTTTTATTTTATTCGGTAATTCACCTTGTTCTGTCTGTCACTAATTGAACTCACTTAAATTCTATTTTCTGTACTTATTAAAATCATTTTTTACTTATTAAGTTTCCTTGAGTACGACTTAGTGCCTTGGGGAAGCGATCAGGGGTGCATATCTTTCCATCTTTGAAATAGAAAGCGAACTATCTATGAGTTTACCCTGTATAAGCTTTATACAGGGTAAAACGGATTTATTAAGGGTTTGAGCCTCCTTGGAGTTGAGCAGCTGGGTGTCAAAGGCAAGAGCGCTTCCAGGGGCCTTACAGTGGTGAGTGGACTTGGTTCGGACCTGGGTCTGTGTTTGCAGCAGATCAGTGGAATCTGGCTCAAAACAGACAGGATTCGGGAGTCCCAAGCTGGAAAAGGCCTGGAAGCAGGGGCAGAAGTAGCCTTGGCACACCAGGTGGCAGCACCGAGCCGGTCTCTGTGGTTCCAACCCGTCACAGCGGGGACCTGCCTTCGTCGCTGAAGATGCTCCTCACAGCAGCTCTGCCAAAGGGGATACGATGCTGTGGCATTGATTAGGCGCAGAGTGTCCAGTCATCCGAAGAGTCGGTGTCTTTCTTTGTGGTTGCCCCGCCATTCCCCTCGGGCCTGACCTGCCCTCCAGCGCAGCCTCCTGCTGACACTTGAAACATAATAGTAGAGTCATAAAAGGCTTCAACGCCCACCGTGCCCAACCCCCACATCTCGGTACTGGGATTAAAGGTGCACGGTGGGAACATGCCCACATTTTGCTATTAGCCACTGGACAGAGCTTTGATTTTCACAGTCTCCAAACACTTTCCCAGCATCCTGAAATCTAAGTGGGCATCTGACGGATCCACACACCTGCTCAAGGTACTGCTGATGTTCTAGAAGGGAGACAGAGAGGAAAAAAGCTCAATCCACAGTGACACTAATGAGCATGAATAGCCAATGAGCTTTGTATGTAGCTACTTAGTCAGTTGTGAACCTTCCTATCATTCTCCCTTTGAAATGATGATGATGATGATGATGTACACTTGACTTTCTATCCGAGTGTGCCATGGACTTCTACGGGTTGCATTAGCCAATCCAACCATTCGGCACTTGCAGATGGGTACCTCTGTATTGTGCCTGATTCTTGTACAGCTATAAAAGGCTGGTAGATGCAGATACTTTCCCCTCTTCTTAACCAGCAATAAAATGAGCCCAGCCCCAGGCTAGGGCTGGGAAGAAAAGAAAGAGCAGTAGGTTTTCCCTATTGTTTCCTGCTTCCTTTTTCTTGCATAGCTTCTCCTTCACACCAACTTGCTTTATTAATTTCATGAGCCTGGCTAGCTCAGTTGGTAGAGCATCAGACTTTTAATCTGAGAGTCCAGGGTTCAACTCACTTGTCAGGTGATTAACTATTCATTAACATCCTAAAAAATCTGTCTTTTGGGAGTCCTCTTTGATGTTACTTTTTCCCTTCAGGATTTTGCCTTTCCTAAGAAGGGCTTTTTTCTGTGTGGGATTGAAGGGGCAATTTCCTGATATCCCCACTGTCCCCGCAGGCTGGAGGAATAAAGGCCTCTGGGCATAAAGCAGGTTCCTCCCAGATGGCTGCGTTCTCACCTGGTGGAGGTGGAAGCTCGGTCTCCTTGCCTCTGTTGCTGCCTTCCCGTGAAGGTGCTGATCCGGCTGCCCTGTCTGACGCAGGATGGGAGGAATGTTTGGAGCTGCCCCGCCCCCGGCTCACAATGGAGCCAGAGCCGCGTCCCCAGGAGATGTCCCGCCCCCGGGCTGTGCCAGAGCCCCGACCCGAGGCGCTGCCCCGCCCTCGGCTCACAATGGAGCCAGAGCCCCGCCCCCAGGAGATGTCCCGCCCCCGGGCTGTGCCAGAGCCCCGACCCGAGGCGCTGCCCCGCCCTCGGCTCACAATGGAGCCAGAGCCCCGCCCCCAGGAGATGCCCCGTCCCCGGGCTCACAATGGAGCCACAGCACCGCCCCCAGGAGATGCTCCGCCCCCAGGAGCTGCCCCGCCCCCGGCTCACAATGGAGCCAGATCACCGCCCCCAGGAGATGCCCCACCCCCGGCTCAAAATGGGGCTAGAGCCCCGCCCCCAGACGCTGCCCCGCCCCCGGGCTGGGCCAGAGCCCCGCCCCCAGGAGCTGCCACGATCTCGGTCTGTGCCTGAGCCCCGCCCCCAGCAGCTGCCCCGCTCCCGCTCTGTGCCAGAGCCCCGCCCCCAGGAGATGCCCCGCCCCCGGCTCCCAATGGAGCCAGAGCCCTGCCCCCCGGAGCTGTTCCGCCCCCGGGCTGTGCCAGAGCCCCGCCCCCAGGAGATGCCCCGCCCCCGGCTCCCAATAGAGCCAGAGCCCCGCCCCCAGGCGCTGCCCCGCCACCGGGCTGTGCCAGAGCCCCGCCCCCAGGAGCTGCCCCGTCCCCGCTCTGTGCCAGAGCACCGCCCCCAAGAGCTGCCCCACCCCCGACTCCCAATGGAGCCAGAGCCCCGCCCCCAGGGGCTGCCCCGCCCCCGGGCTGTGCCAGAGCCCCGCCCCCAGGAGCTGCCCCGCCCCCGCTCTGTGCCAGAGCCCCGCCCCCAAGAGCTGCCCCGCCCCCGGATCCCAATGAAGCCGGAGCTGCCCCGCCCCCGGCTCCAAATGGAGCCAGAGCTCCGCCCCCAGGAGCTGCCCCGCCCCCGGCTCACAATGGTGCCAGAGCACCGCCCCCAGGAGATGCCCCGCCCCCGGGCTGTGCCAGAGCCCCGACCCCAGGAGCTGACCCGCACCTGGCTCCCAATGGAGCCAGAGCACCGCCCCCAGGAGATGCCCCGCCCCCAGGAGCTGCCCCGCCCCCGGGCTGACCCAGAGCCCCGCCCCCAGGAGGAGCCCCGCCCCCGGCTCACGATGGGGCCAGAAAACCGCCCCCAGGAGATGCCCCACACCCAGGAGCTTCCCCGCCCCCGGGCTGACCCAGAGCCCCGCCCCCAGGAGCTGCCCCGCCCCTGGCTCACAATGGAGCCAGAAACCCGCCCCCAGGAGCTGCCCCGCCCCTGGCTCACAATGGAGCCAGAGCACCGCCCCCAGGAGATGCCCCGCCTCCGGCTCAAAATGGGGCTAGAGCCCCGCCCCCAGCAGCTGCCCCGCCCCCGGGCGGGGCCAGAGCCCCGCCCCCAGGAGCTCCCCGATCTCGGGCTGTGCCAGAGCCCCGCCCCCAGCAGCTGCCCCGCCCCCGGGCTGTGCCGGAGCCCCGCCCCCAGGAGCTGCCCCGCCCCCGGCCCCGCCCCCGGGCTGTGCCAGAGCCCCGCCCCCAGGCGCTGCCCTGCCCCCGGGCTGGGCCATAGCCCCGCCCCCAGGAGCTGCCCCGCCCCAGGGCTGTGCCAGAGCCCCGCCCCTAGGCGCTGCCCCGCCCCCGGGCTGTGCCCGGGCCCCGACCCCAGGAGCTGCCCCGCCCCCGGCTCACAATGGAGCCAGAGCACCGCCCCCAGGAGATGCCCTGCCCCCGGGCTGTGCCAGAGCCCCGCCCCCAGGAGTTGCCCCGCCCCCGGCTCAAAATGGGGCTTGAGCTCCGCCCCCAGATGCTGCCCCGCCCCCGGGATGGGCCAGAGCCCCGCCCCCAGGAGCTGCCCCGATCTCGGGCTGTGCCAGAGCCCCGCCCCCAGGAGCTGCCCCGCTCCCGCTCTGTGCCAGAGTCCCACCCCCAGGAGCTGCCCCGCTCCCGCTCTGTGCCAGAGTCCCACCCCCAGGAGCTGCCCCACCCCCGGGAAGTGCCAGAGCCCCGCCCCCAGGAGCTGCCCCGTCCCCGCTCTGTGCCAGAGCCCCGCCTCCAGGAGCTGCCCCGCCACAGGGCTGTGCCAGAGCCCCACCCCTAGGCGCTGCCCCGCCCCCGGGCTGACCCAGAGCCCCGCCCCCAGGAGCTGCCCCGCCCCCGGCTCACAATGGAGCCAGAGCACCGCCCCCAGGAGATGCCCCACCCCCGGCTCAAAATGGGGCTAGAGCCCCGCCCCCAGACGCTGCCCCGCCCCCGGGCTGTGCCAGAGCCCCGCCCCCAGGAGCTGCCCCGTCCCCGCTTTGTGCCAGAGTCCCGCCCCCAGGAGCTGCCCCGCCCCCGGGCTATGCCAGAGCCCCACCCCCAGGAGCTGCCACGTCCCCGCTCTGTGCCAGAGCCACGCCCCCAGGAGCTTCCCCGCCCCCGGGCTGTGCCCCGCCCCCGGCTCACAATGGAGCCTGAGCCCCGCACCCAGGAGCTACCCCGTCCCCGCTCTGTGCCAGAGCCCTGCCCCCAGGAGCTTCCCCGCCCCCGGCTCCCAATGGAGCCAGAGCCCCGCCCCCAGGAGCTGCCCCGCCCCCGGGCTGTGCCAGAGCCCCGCCCCCAGGAGATGCCCCGCCCCAGACTCCCAATAGAGCCAGAGCCCCGCCCCCAGGAGCTGCCCCGTCCCCGCTCTGTGCCAGAGCCCCGCCCCCAGGCGCTGCCCCGCCCCCGGGCTGGGCCAGAGCCCAGCCCCCAGGAGCTGCCCCGCTCTCGGGCTGGGCCAGAGCCCCGCCCCCAGGAGCTGCCCCGCCCCCGCTCTGTGCCAGAGCACTGCCCCCAGGAGCTGCCCCGCCCCCGGCTCCCAATGGAGCCAGAGCCCCGCCCCCAGGAGCTGCCCCGCCCCCGGGCTGTGCCAGAGCCCCGCCCCCAGGTGATGCCCCGCCCCCGGCTCCCAATAGAGCCAGAGCCCCGCCCCCAGGAGCTGCCCCGCCCCAGCTCTGTGCCAGAGCCCTGACCCCAGGAGCTGCCCCGCCCCCGGCTCCCAATTGAGCCAGAGCCCCGCCCCCAGGAGCTGCCCCGCCCCCGGGCTGTGCCAGAGCCCTGACCCCAGGAGCTGCCCCGCCCCCGGCTCCCAATGGAGCCAGAGCCCCGCCCCCAAGAGCTGCCCCGCCCCCGGCACCCAATGAAGCCAGAGCCCCGCCCCCAGGAGCTGCCCCGCCCCCGGCTCCGAATGGAGCCAGAGCCCCGCCCCCAGGAGCTGCCCCGCCCCCAGGAGCTGCCCCGCCCCGGGCTGACCCAGAGCCCCGCCCCCAGGAGCTGCCCCGTCCCCGCTCTGTGCCGGAGCCCCGCCCCCAAGAGCTGGCCCGCCCCCGGCACCCGATGAAGCCAGAGCCCCGCCCCCAGGAGCTGCCCCGCCCCCGGCTCCGAATGTAGCCAGAGCCCCGCGCCCAGGAGCTGCCCCGCCCCCGGCTCACAATGGAGCCAGAGCCCCGCCCCCAGGAGCTGCCCCGCCCCTGGCTCACAATGGAGCCAGAGCCCCGCCCCCAGGAGCTGCCCCGCCCCTGGCTCACAATGGAGGCAGAGCACCGCCCCCAGGAGATGCACCGCCCCCGGGCTGTGCCAGAGCCCCGCCCCAGGAGCAGCCCCGCCCCCGGCTCAAAATGGGGCTAGAGCCCCGTCCCCAGGCGCTGCCCCGCCCCCGGGCTGGGGCAGAGCCCAGCCCCCAGGAGCTGCCCCGCTCTCGGGCTGGGCCAGAGCCCCGCCCCCAGGCGCTGCCCCGCCCCCGGCTCACAATGGAGCCAGAGTCCCGCCCCCAGGAGCTGCCCCTTCCCCGCTTTGTGCCAGAGTCCCGCCCCCAGGAGCTGCCCCGTCCCCGCTTTCTGCCAGAGTCCCGCCCCCAGGAGCTGCCCTGCCCCCGTGCTATGCCAGAGCCCCACCCCCAGGAGCTGCCCCGTCCCCGCTCTGTGCCAGAGCCCCGCCCCCAGGAGCTGCCCCGCCCACGGCTCCCAATGGAGCCAGAGCCCCGCCCCCAGGAGCTGCCCCGCCCCCGGCTCCCAATGGAGCCAGAGTCCCGCCCCCAGGAGCTGCCCCGCCCCCGGCTCGCAATGGAGCCACAGCCCCGCCCTCAGGCGCTGCCCCGCCCCCGGGCTGTGCCAGAGCCCCGCCCCCAGGCGCTGCCCCGCCCCCGGCTCGCAATGCAGCCACAGCCCCGCCCCCAGGCGCTGCCCCGCCCCCGGGCTGTGGCAGAGCCCCGCCCCCAGGAGCTGCCCCGCCCCCGTACTTTGCCATAGCCCCGCCCCCAGGAGCTGCCCCGCCCCAGGGCTGTGCCAGAGCCCCGCCCCTAGGCGCTGCCCCGCCCCCGGGCTGTGCCAGAGCCCCGCCCCTAGGCGCTGCCCCGCCCCCGGGCTGTGCCGGGGCACCGACCCCAGGAGCTGCCCCGCCCCTGGCTCACAATGGAGCCAGAGCACCGCCCCCAGGAGATGCCCCGCCCCCAGGAACTGCCACGCCCCCGGGCTGTGCCAGAGCCCCGCCCCCAGGAGCTGCCCCTCCCCGCTTTGTGGCAGAGTCCCGCCCACAGGAGCTGCCCCGCCCCCGGGCTATGCCAGAGCCCCACCCCCAGGAGCTGCCATGTCCCCGCTCTGTGCCAGAGCCCCGCCCCCAGGTGCTGCCCCGCCCCCGGGCTGTGCCAGAGCCCCGCCCCCATGCGATGCCCCGCCCCCGGCTCACAATGGAGCCTGAGCCCCACCCCCAGGAGCTACCCCGTCCCCGCTCTGTGCCAGAGCCCTACCCCCAGGAGCTGCCCCGCCCCCGGGCTATGCCAGAGCCCCACCCGCAGGAGCTGCCACGTCCCCGCTCTGTGCCAGAGCCCCGCCCCCAGGAGCTGCCCCGCTCTCGGGCTGGGCCAGAGCCCCGCCCCCAGGAGCTGCCCCGCCCCCGCTCTGTGCCAGAGCACTGCCCCCAGGAGCTGCCCCGCCCCCGGCTCCCAATGGAGCCAGAGCCCCGCCCCCAGGAGCTGCCCCGCCCCCGGGCTGTGCCAGAGCCCCGCCCCCAGGTGATGCCCCGCCCCCGGCTCCCAATAGAGCCAGAGCCCCGCCCCCAGGAGCTGCCCCGCCCCAGCTCTGTGCCAGAGCCCTGACCCCAGGAGCTGCCCCGCCCCCGGCTCCCAATTGAGCCAGAGCCCCGCCCCCAGGAGCTGCCCCGCCCCCGGGCTGTGCCAGAGCCCTGACCCCAGGAGCTGCCCCGCCCCCGGCTCCCAATGGAGCCAGAGCCCCGCCCCCAAGAGCTGCCCCGCCCCCGGCACCCAATGAAGCCAGAGCCCCGCCCCCAGGAGCTGCCCCGCCCCCGGCTCCGAATGGAGCCAGAGCCCCGCCCCCAGGAGCTGCCCCGCCCCCAGGAGCTGCCCCGCCCCGGGCTGACCCAGAGCCCCGCCCCCAGGAGCTGCCCCGTCCCCGCTCTGTGCCGGAGCCCCGCCCCCAAGAGCTGGCCCGCCCCCGGCACCCGATGAAGCCAGAGCCCCGCCCCCAGGAGCTGCCCCGCCCCCGGCTCCGAATGTAGCCAGAGCCCCGCGCCCAGGAGCTGCCCCGCCCCCGGCTCACAATGGAGCCAGAGCCCCGCCCCCAGGAGCTGCCCCGCCCCTGGCTCACAATGGAGCCAGAGCCCCGCCCCCAGGAGCTGCCCCGCCCCTGGCTCACAATGGAGGCAGAGCACCGCCCCCAGGAGATGCACCGCCCCCGGGCTGTGCCAGAGCCCCGCCCCAGGAGCAGCCCCGCCCCCGGCTCAAAATGGGGCTAGAGCCCCGTCCCCAGGCGCTGCCCCGCCCCCGGGCTGGGGCAGAGCCCAGCCCCCAGGAGCTGCCCCGCTCTCGGGCTGGGCCAGAGCCCCGCCCCCAGGCGCTGCCCCGCCCCCGGCTCACAATGGAGCCAGAGTCCCGCCCCCAGGAGCTGCCCCTTCCCCGCTTTGTGCCAGAGTCCCGCCCCCAGGAGCTGCCCCGTCCCCGCTTTCTGCCAGAGTCCCGCCCCCAGGAGCTGCCCTGCCCCCGTGCTATGCCAGAGCCCCACCCCCAGGAGCTGCCCCGTCCCCGCTCTGTGCCAGAGCCCCGCCCCCAGGAGCTGCCCCGCCCACGGCTCCCAATGGAGCCAGAGCCCCGCCCCCAGGAGCTGCCCCGCCCCCGGCTCCCAATGGAGCCAGAGTCCCGCCCCCAGGAGCTGCCCCGCCCCCGGCTCGCAATGGAGCCACAGCCCCGCCCTCAGGCGCTGCCCCGCCCCCGGGCTGTGCCAGAGCCCCGCCCCCAGGCGCTGCCCCGCCCCCGGCTCGCAATGCAGCCACAGCCCCGCCCCCAGGCGCTGCCCCGCCCCCGGGCTGTGGCAGAGCCCCGCCCCCAGGAGCTGCCCCGCCCCCGGACTTTGCCATAGCCCCGCCCCCAGGAGCTGCCCCGCCCCAGGGCTGTGCCAGAGCCCCGCCCCTAGGCGCTGCCCCGCCCCCGGGCTGTGCCAGAGCCCCGCCCCTAGGCGCTGCCCCGCCCCCGGGCTGTGCCGGGGCACCGACCCCAGGAGCTGCCCCGCCCCTGGCTCACAATGGAGCCAGAGCACCGCCCCCAGGAGATGCCCCGCCCCCAGGAACTGCCACGCCCCCGGGCTGTGCCAGAGCCCCGCCCCCAGGAGCTGCCCCTCCCCGCTTTGTGGCAGAGTCCCGCCCACAGGAGCTGCCCCGCCCCCGGGCTATGCCAGAGCCCCACCCCCAGGAGCTGCCATGTCCCCGCTCTGTGCCAGAGCCCCGCCCCCAGGTGCTGCCCCGCCCCCGGGCTGTGCCAGAGCCCCGCCCCCATGCGATGCCCCGCCCCCGGCTCACAATGGAGCCTGAGCCCCACCCCCAGGAGCTACCCCGTCCCCGCTCTGTGCCAGAGCCCTACCCCCAGGAGCTGCCCCGCCCCCGGGCTATGCCAGAGCCCCACCCGCAGGAGCTGCCACGTCCCCGCTCTGTGCCAGAGCCCCGCCCCCAGGAGCTGCCCCGCCCCCGGGCTGTGCCAGAGCCCCGCCACCATGAGGTGCCCCGCCCCCGGCTCACAATGGAGCCTGAGCACCGCCCCCAGGAGCTGCCCCGCCCCCGGCTCCGAATGGAGCCAGAGCCCCGCCCCCAGGAGCTGCCCCGTCCCCGCTCTGTGCCGGAGCCCCGCCCCCAAGAGCTGGCCCGCCCCCGGCACCCGATGAAGCCAGAGCCCCACCCCCAGGAGCTGCCCCGCCCCCGGCTCCGAATGTAGCCAGAGCCCCGCGCCCAGGAGCTGCCCCGCCCCCGGCTCACAATGGAGCCAGAGCCCCGCCCCCAGGAGCTGCCCCGCCCCTGGCTCACAATGGAGCCAGAGCCCCGCCCCCAGGAGCTGCCCCGCCCCTGGCTCACAATGGAGGCAGAGCACCGCCCCCAGGAGATGCACCGCCCCCGGGCTGTGCCAGAGCCCCGCCCCAGGAGCAGCCCCGCCCCCGGCTCAAAATGGGGCTAGGGCCCCGTCCCCAGGCGCTGCCCCGCCCCCGGGCTGGGGCAGAGCCCAGCCCCCAGGAGCTGCCCCGCTCTCGGGCTGGGCCAGAGCCCCGCCCCCAGGCGCTGCCCCGCCCCCGGCTCACAATGGAGCCAGAGTCCCGCCCCCAGGAGCTGCCCCTTCCCCGCTTTGTGCCAGAGTCCCGCCCCCAGGAGCTGCCCCGTCCCCGCTTTCTGCCAGAGTCCCACCCCCAGGAGCTGCCCTGCCCCCGTGCTATGCCAGAGCCCCACCCCCAGGAGCTGCCCCGTCCCCGCTCTGTGCCAGAGCCCCGCCCCCAGGCGCTGCCCCGCCCCCGGGCTGTGCCAGAGCCCCGCCCCCAGGCGCTGCCCCGCCCCCGGGCTGGGCCAGAGCCCCGCCCCCAGGAGCTGCCCCGCCCCCGGACTTTGCCATAGCCCCGCCCCCAGGAGAAGCCAAATATCCCCTTTATGCGCCTTACAGAAATGTCACATCTCCTGTCAGCGAGGCAAGTGGGCAGGTCGCTGACAGAGCTGAGCCCCACCTTTCTGCAGCCATCTTTAGAGAAGAACCCCACCCCAGAGTCACCCCTCCCTCCGTCAGCACCTCCACGGCTGTGGCTCTGAGTGGCAATAGGATGATTGGGGGGTGAATCCAGGGCTGGAAGCGGGGTCAGGTCAGCCTGTGAGGAGTAACCAGGTGGGGCAGACCCAGCGGGAGGCTGTGGGCTGCTGGTGGGATGTTGGGATCAGAGCTCTAGATCAAAGCTGCACAGCGACCTGACACCCAGGGTTACAAGGCCGACATAGCGACCCCCTTACCGGCCTCGTGAACCCCAAACCCTCGTTACTCTGGGCACTTAGGAGTCTCTGTCCCTTAATCACTTCTGGGAGCTCCCCAGCAGGCTGCGGGCGTCAGCCGCCTCCTGCCTCACAGGTGAGACTCTTGGCGCTGTGCAAGCCGCCCCCTCGCTTGCAGGCCCAGGGTAGGAAGCGGGAGGCCCGGTGCGAGCAGAAGAGGGTTTGATTAATCCACCTCTGTGTTATGGGCACAGCACAGTTCCCCTGGGTCCCTCTGCTGGCTTTTCGTAAGCAGCACCCAGCGGCCCTGGCTCCAGGCTGGTGCCTTGCGAGCTCTGGCACGGGCAGGGAGCGGTGCAGGGGGCTGGGCAGGGGCCCTGGCAAACCAGCTGCTGGGAGGCGTCTTTGAGGCAGCAAAACAGTCCCCTAAGAAGCCAGATCAGATTATTACCATCCCTGGGTGGGCTCGAACCACCAGCCTTTCGGTTAACAGCCGAACGCGCTGACCCATTGCGCCACAGAGACACACAGAAACAAAACTGCTGTTACCAAGGCTGCTCCGAGCAGCCGGCGCATCTCCCTGCTAGCGCTGGAGCTCACAAGGCGCTAGGCCGGATACTGGAGCTGGGGCTGAAGACCCAGCAGGGGGGCGCAGCAGAAGTGGGCTGGGCCCAAAACCCAGTGGCTGATGGATCAAAACCATCGTATGCTAGACCTGCACGTCTTCCTTTTTGCTCTGGGCAATCCAGCAAGGAGAAGTCAACAGAGGGCCGAGAGCCTAGGCCATGGGGCAAGAGGTGGCTGAGGCGGCGGCCAGCCAGGGAGTTAAATCAGCCCAACCCCCCCGAGTCTGGCTCAATGTCACAAGGTCCCAGCGTCTCCATGGAACACAATTTGTTAAATCCCAGATGAGTGGAGTTAAATCGGTTCTCAGCCTGAGTCCTTTGCTCTTAATCCTAAGGATATTGTCCCACCCTGGGGCCATTTCCCGCCTCTCTTTCAGACAGAAGCACAATTTTCTTTGCACACACGCAGGAACAGTGAGATCTGTCTCTGCCCCTTGTGCAAAGCAGGGGGGCAAATTCCCTGGACCCGTCCTCTACTGCAATGGAACCAATGGACAAGCAGGGGGCCCTGGGCCCATCCAGCCCTGCCAGTGAGATGTTCCCTCCCCTTCTCCTTAGTGCTGCTGTTGTTATTTCATGGAGTGTCTGGGACGGGGGAAAAGCTGAGTTCACTCCAGGTGGAGGGAAAAAAGGACTCTGAAAATCTCAGGGCCTCGGGGAAAACCCAACTGCTGCTACCGGGGTCGCTGAGGTGCTGGAGATCTGCACGGGACAGGGACTGTGTGAACTGTCCAGGTGGGGAATGAATAACAATCTACAGCTAGATCCACCTCATTAACCACCGACACAGGCTAATCACGCTGCAGAGAGACGGGAAACCGGGAGCGATTCTTTGCTGTTCAGCCATAGACACAGTGACCCAATTGCACCGCAGTGAATGTGCTGGGGAAAGCTGGACTTTACAGGCAGGTGGAAATAGCAGATCCTAGAAACAGCTGGAGCTCCCCACCCCACTTCTGCCACCAGGGGCAGGGATTGAGCTGTCCACAGAGCCCCTCCCCCCACACACACACACCATGGCAGCACCCCCCCAATACAGGCCAGAGGCTGAGTGTATCTCTGCACCCTGAGTCCAGGGCTCACACTCTCTCTGCCCCACACATAGAATCTGGCCCTGGTGCAAAGTGACCCCAAAGAACAAGCAACCTCCACGAGAGCATGATCGGGGGGTGGGGCGGGGGGGAGGCTGCTGTGGAAGGAGGCAGGCTCTGAGTGTGACCACGCAGGAAATCAGGTCTGTTTGGGGATGTAGCTCAGTGGTAGAGCGTGTGCTTCGCGTGTATGAGGTCCTGGGTTCAATCCCCAGTATCTCCAGGTTTGCCTTTCACCTGGCTGCTTTGCTCACACCCAGCTGGGATGTGGCTGACCTGTCTCCCTGCGCAAGTTTCAATCTGAGCAGTGAGGGCAAAGTACCAAGGGCAGGAGAGCTCTGGGGGGGTTTCACCAAAGCTCCATCCAGCCCAGTGTCCTGTCTCCTGACTGGCGAATGCCAGGTGCCCCAGAAGAGGGAATCATCAAGTGATCCATCCCCTGTTGCCTATTCCCAGCTCCTGGCCAACAGAGGCTAGAGACGCCATCCCTGCCCAGCCTGGCTAACAGCCATTGCTGGACCTGTCCTCCATGAACTTACCTAGTTCTTTTTTGAGCCCTGTTATAGTCTTGGCCTTCACAACATCCTCTGGGAGAAAGCTCCACAGGTTGACTGTTGTCGTGTGACCCCCCCTCCCCTTTCCCTCCCTCTCTATGGCAGCGGGTTTCAATTTTTTTTCTGGTGACCCAATTGAAGAAAATTGTTGATGCCCACGACCGAATGGAGCTGGGCATGAGGGGTTCGGGAGGGGCTATGGGCTGGGGCAGGGGATTTGGGTGCAGGGGTGAAGCCTGCAGTGTGGGGCAGAGAATGAGGGGTTCAGGGTGTGAGGGGGGCTCTAGGCTGGAGCAGGCAGTTGGGGTGCAGGGGTGAAGGCTGCAGGGTGGGCCAGAGAATGAGGGGTTCAGGGTTTGGGAGGGGCTCAGGGCTGGGGCAGGGGGTTGGGGTACAGGGGTGAAGGCTGCAGGGTGGGGCAGAAAATGAGGGGTTCAGGGTTTGGGAGTGGCTCAGGGCTGGGGCAGGGGGTTGGGGCACAGGGGTGAAGGCTACAGGGTGGGTCAGAAAATGAGGGGCTCAGTGTGTGAGGGGGGCTCTAGGCTTGGACAGGAGATTGGGGTGTAGGGGTGAAGGCTGCAGGGTGGGGCCAGGGATGAGGGGTTTGGGCTGCAAGAGGGGCTCCAAGTTTGGGGGGCTCCAAGCTGGAGCAGGGGGTTGGGGTGGAAAAGGGGGTCAGGGCTCTGGGCTGGGGGTGCAGGCTCTGGGGTGGGGCCAGGTATGAGGGTCTTGGGGTGCAGGCAAGGGCTCCTGGTTTGGGGGGCTAAAGTCTCAGGCAGGGGATTGGGGCACACGGTTGGGGTGTGAGGTTACCTCGCACGGCTCCTGATCAGTGGATGAACCCGGGGTGGGGGTGGGGGGGGTTGGTAGGGAGTCAGGTGTGGGCAGATACCCGGCCTTAGCCAGAGCCGGGCACTATGGCTTAGTTGGTTAAACCCCCTGTCTTGTAAACAGGAGATCCTGGGTTCACCTCCCAGTGGTGCCTGGGTGTGTCCCTTTTGGGCACCTGATAGTGGCTACTGTGAGAACAAAAGATACAGAACTAGATGGACCTTCGGTCTAGCCCAGTGTGGCTGTTCCTATGGTTTAAATTACACTCCCAGGCACTGATAACAGAGTTATTGGAAGTATCAGAGGGGGAGCCGTGTTGATCTGGATCTGTGTAGCCGTGTTAATTCTGGATTTGGGGCTCACCAACAGGTCCCGTAGTCACTGATCTGCCCCCCCCCCCCATAGGGGTGTTTCCTTGCCTGGGTGAATGAGACCCCAGTCTGTTGTCCCCATCCCCTTGGGTCCCATCACTCCCCTAACCAAAGACAGCTCAGTCCCCACAAGTGCTCTCAAGGCGGGGTGAGCGGCTCCTGGCGCTCCACTCCCCAGCTCCACCAATTCTGCTCTCTCCTCCCCCGGTCTCCTGATACTTCAGGCCTCAGCGCTGGGCTGGACCCAAGCCTGGCAGCGACTGGCAACACCCAGATACCTTCTGCCTGGGAGAGGCTCCCCACAGAGCCCACCTCGCGCTGCTGTAGGAGGGAGCCCGCAATCAGAAGCCAAAGCTCCAAACATTCCTCCCATCCTGCGTCAGACAGGGCAGCCGGATCAGCACCTTCATGGGAAGGCAGCAACAGAGGCAAGGAGACCGAGCTTCCACCTCCACCAGGTGAGAACGCAGCCATCTGGGAGGAACCTGCTATCTGCCCAGAGGCCTTTATTCCTCCAGACTGTGGGGACAGTGGGGATGTCAGGAAGTTGCCCCTTCAATCCCACACAGAAAAAGGCCCTTCTTAGGAAAGGCAAAATCCTGAAGGGAAAAAGTAACATCAAAGAGGACTCCCAAAAGACAGATTTTTTAGGATGTTAATGAATATTTAATCACCTGACCAGGGACTTGAACCCTGGACCCTCAGATTAAAAGTCTGATGCTCTACCAACTGAGCTAGCAAGGGTCAGGAAATTAATAAAGCAAGTTGGTATGAAGGAGAAGCTATGCAAGAAAAAAAAGAAGCAGGAAACAATAGGGAAAACCTACTGCTCTTTCTCTCTCTTCCCAGCCCTAGCCTGGGGCTGGGCTCATATTATTGCTGGTTAAGAAGAGGGGAAAGTATCTGCATCTACCAGCCTGTTATAGCTGTACAAGAATCAGGCACAGTACAGAGGTACCCATCTGCGAGTGCCGAATGGTTGGATTGGCTAATGCAAGCTGTAGAAGTCCATGGCACACTGGGATAGAAAGTCAAGTGTACATCATCATCATGATCATCATTTCAAAGGGGTAATGATGGGAAGGTTCACAATTGACTAAGTAGCTACATACAAAGCTCATTGGCTATTCATGCTCATTAGTGTCACTGTGGATTGAGCTTTTTTCCTCTCTGTCTCCCTTCTCGAACATCAGCAGTACCTTGAGCAGGTGTGTGGTTCCATCAGATGCCCGCTTAGATTTCAGGATGCTGGGAAAGTGTTTGGAGACTGTGAAAATCAAAGCTCTGTCCAGTGGCTAATAGCAAAATGTGGGCATGTTCCCACCATCCACCTTTAATCCCAGGACCGAGATGTGAGGGTTGGGCACGGTGGGCGTTGAAGACGTTTATGACTCTACTATTATGTTTCAAGTGTCAGCAGGAGGTTGGGCTGGAGGGCAGGTCAGGCCCGAGGGGAATGGCGGGGCAACCGCAAAGAAAGACACCGACTCTTCGGATGACTGGACACTCTGCGCCTAATTAATGCCACAGCATCGTATCCCTTTTGGCAGAGCTGCTGTGAGGAGCATCTTCAGCGACGAAGGCAGGTCCCCGCAGCAGTGGCTCTCCGGGGTTCTGTGGCCATTAAACGTCTGGACATGGTGGGAAAACATCGTGAGTCAGCAGCAGAGGGGAGCCGGGCGTGGGCTGGGATCCGGGACCTGGATGAGCCTTGATTCCGTTCTGCTGGTCTCTGAAGGATGGCAGGGAAAGGGTTTTACTGCGGCAAGTGGGAGCAGTTGTGTTTCGTGTTCAGGCTTTGGTATCGGTTCCTGCAGGTTTCTCGTGAGCACACAGGGACGTTAGCGGGTGCTCTCAATGCAGGATTGGCCCAGATACCATCAGTACCGGATTTACCATGGTGCCGGGTCCATGCTCTGCTCTCTCCACCCCCCGGCTCTCTCCTGCGGAGGCAGAAGCTCTTCCCCAGCCTCTTCCCCCAGCGTGCCACGTACCCGCCCCTCCCCCTCGCTCTCCCTCTCCCTCTCCCTGCCACTGAACAGCTGTTTGCTGGCGCAAGGGAGGGGGAGGAGTGGAGCCACATCCCAAAGAGATCCATTTCTCCTGGATCTGAGATTTAACTACAAAAAGAAGAAGGCCTCAGGGTGCCAGATGGAGGAGCAGGCTGGGGCTAGGGCTGCTAAGGGAGCCAGAGTAGAAGGTTTTCTGTATTGTTTCCCACCCTCTTTTTCTTGACTAGTTTCTCTTCTGCACTTAACTTGCCATTTTCTCATGTGAGCCTGGCTAGCTCAGTTGATAGAGTCTCAGACTTTTAATCTGAGGGTCCAGGCTTCAAGTCCCTGGTCACGTGTAAAAAGGCATCATATCCTCCAAAAGGCAGTTCTTCAGTACCCTCCTTGACACTAGTCTTTTCTTTTCAGGACTTGGGCTTTCCTAGGAAGGGCAATTTTCTGCCTGTGACTAACGGGGCAACTTTCTCACATGCCCACTGGCCTCACAGTCTGGAGGAAGGAAGGCTTCTGGGTCTGTTTTTTCTGTGTGCAGAGAGCCAGACACCTGAAGGTCTGCAAGTTTTGAGGGAAATGGGGAACGTCTGTACTTTGGAATAGGCAGGTCTTGTCTTCGACCATCAAATGGAACAGTTGCAAACCTTTGCTTGAGGCAGGCACCATCGCTTAGCTGCCTAAAGCACTTGTCTAATAAACAGAAGATCCTAGGTTCAACTCCCAGTGGTCCCTTGGTGTATGGCTTTTGTCTCCTCTGTTCACATTTCCCTATGTCTTTCTAGGAAACAGAAGAGGCCTCCCTTGGCAATCCAAGTAACTGCTTGCTAAGGAAAAGGCTTCTTTCAAGAGGAACATTAGAAAGAATCAAATCACGAGCCTGGAGCTGATGAAAAGGCTGCTGTGACCGGCATTGGCAAGGCGGTGGCTTCGACTGCAATTTGTGCAACACGAGAGCCTGTGCCACACGTCCTTGTGATTCGCTGGGGATGTCTGCGCACAGAGACCCTGATAGACAATCTCTGCAGGTCTGGCGGGAAATGGAGAGTTACTCTCCTGTCACCTTCCTTTTCATTGTCATTGATGAAAAATGGAGCAGTTAGGAGAAAAGTCCCAGACAGCGGCACCGTGGCTAAGCTGGCTGAGTGCAAGAGGGGACTTGAGCACCAGAGGGGACGTTTGATCCAGACGTCTGGCCATGCCTGGAGTCCTGTGGGTAGGGGTGCGAGCTCCATTTCCTCTGAGTCCTGAAGCTGGGCTGCAGCCTGGCCTAGGAGGCAGCCCGATGGGTTGAGCTACTGCCCAACCTTCTGCTGATGAACCTCAGCCCCCACCCGGGCAGGGTTTGATGCATCACTTAAATTCCAGGACGCTGAGGGATTTCAGCTCCCTTTGTCCAGAGGGAACCTTCCCCCCACTCCCAGCCAGATTCTTGTTCATGGGATCACTGTAAGGGGGCTGGGTCCCTCTTTGTCTTTTCTCTGTCTAGGTCAGGCCAGGGGACTATAACTGGGGCATCTGAGCACCCAGGACCTTCTGTGGAGCTGCCGTTTCCCTTCCCCTTCTACGGTCTCATCTGTCATTGACTCCAGCCTTTTTCTATCCATCCTCAGCTCATACCAAGCCAGCTGCCCTCGCCTCGAAAAGACAGTGTCCCCTGGTGGGTGTAAATCACTGACCTCTCTCCTTTCTGAGCACTGACTGCCCCTCCGTTTCCTGGCCTCTCAGTCTGTGCAGATGGGACCTTCCCCTCCCATACCTTCTCCTTCCCCATCCGCCATCATCCCAAGCAGCACAGCGGGTGGGAATCTTAAAAGTACCCAGGTGACTTAGGAGCAGAAAGCCCCACAGACCTTCCCTGCAATTGGCACTAGCTGAGCAGGATTGAAACTCACGCAGGGAGACTGCTGGGGAGCCTCCTCTCTGGGTGTGAGCAAAGCAGCAGGGTGAAAAGAGAACTTGGGGATTGAACCCAGGGCCTCATACATGCAAAGCATGCGCTCTACCACTGAGCTACATCCCCAGAAGGGCTGTGTTTACCCAGAGCATCCAGTGGCCTCACAGCAGCATGGGGGACACAGTCCCTGCTCTGAGGCCGATCCTGCTGTCCTGGAGGCTGCTGGTTCTTTGGGGTCACTTTGCAGCACAGTAGCAGCGGTTGGGTTTTCCCCGAGGCCCTGAGATTTTCAGGGTCCTTTTTTCCCTCCACCTGGAGTGAACTCAGCTTTTCCCCCGTCCCAGACACTCCATGAAATAACAACAGCAGCACTAAGGAGAAGGGGCGGGAACATCTCACTGGCAGGGCTGGATGGGCCCAGGGCCCCCTGCTCGTCCATTGGTTCCATTGCAGAAGAGGACGGGTCCAGGGAATTTGCCCCCCTGCTTTGGACAAGGGACAGAGACAGATCTCGCTGTTCCTGGGTCTGTGCAGAGAAAATTGTGCTTCTGTCTGAAAGAGAGGCGGGAAATGGCCCCATGGTGGGACAATATCCTCGGGATTAAGAGCAAAGGACTCAGGCTGAGAACCGATTTAACTCCACTCATCTGGGATTTCACAAATTGTCTTCCATGGAGACACTGGGACCTTGTGACATTGCTCCAGACTTGGGGGGGTTGGGCTGCTTTAACTCCCTGGCCGGCCGCCACCTCAGCCACCTCTTGCCTCATGGCCTAGGCTCTCGGCCCTCTGCTGATTGCTCCTTGCTGGATTGCCCAGAGCAAAAAGGAAGACGTGCAGGTCTAGCATACAATGGTTTTGATCCATCAGCCACTGGGTTTCGGGCCCAGCCCACTTCTGCTGCACCCCCATGCTGGGTCTTCAGCCCCAGCTCCAGTATCCGGCCTAGCGCCTTGTGAGCTCTAGCGCTGGCAGGGAGATGCGCCGGCTGCTCGGAGCAGCCTTGGTAACAGCAGTTTTGTTTCTATGTGTCTCTGTGGCGCAATGGGTCAGCGCGTTCGGCTGTGAACCGAAAGGCTGGTGGTTCGAGCCCACCCAGGGATGGTAATAATCTGATTTTGCTTCTTAAGGACCTGTTTTGCTGCCTCAAAGACGCCTCCCAGCAGCTGGTTTGCCAGGGCCCCTGCCCAGCCCCCTGCACCGCTCCCTGCCCGTGCCAGAGCTCGCAAGGCCCCAGCCTGGAGCCAGGGCCGCTGGGTGCTGCTTACGAAAAGCCAGCAGAGGGACCCAGGGGAACTGTGCTGTGCCTATAACACAGAGGTGGATTAATCAAACCCTCTTCTGCGAGCACCGGGCCTCCCGCTTCCTACCCTGGGCCTGCAAGCGAGGGGGCGGCTTGCACAGCGCCAAGAGTCTCACCTGTGAGGCAGGAGGCGGCTGACGCCCGCAGCCTGCTGGGGAGCTCCCAGAAGTGATTAAGGGACAGAGACTCCTAAGTGCCCAGAGTAACTAGGTTTGGGGTTCACGAGGCCGGTAAGGGGGTCGCTATGTCGGCCTTGTAACCCTGGGTGTCAGGTCGCTGTGCAGCTTTGATCTAGAGCTCTGATCCCAACATCTGTCCAGCAGCCCACAGCCTCCCCCTGGGTCTGCCCCACCTGGTCACTCCTCACAGGCTGACCTGACCCCGCTTCCAGCCCTGGATTCGCCCCCTAATCACCCTACTGCCACTGGGAGCCACAGACGGGGAGGTGCTGACAGAGGGTGGGGTGACTCTGGGATGGGGTTCTTCTCTCAAGATGGCTGCAGAAAGGTGGGGTTCAGCTCTGTCAGCGACCTGCCCAGTTGCCTCGGTGACAGGGGATGCCGACATTTCTGTAAGGCGCATAAAGGGAGCATTTGGCTTCCAAGCAAATGTGAGGAATGTGCAATTATGAGAGGGAATTTCCATTTCTCCATTAGTCGTATCCCAGTGGCCTAAAGGATAAGGCATTGGCTTCCTAAACCAGGGGTTGTGGGTTCCAGTCCCGTCTGGGGTGGGAAATTGCTTTCTTTGTGTGAATTGCAAAGAAACCTTGGTCTTATTTTCACCAAGGAAGCTGGGAGATGTTGGAACACAAAGTACTGGGTCTTGGGAACAATCCCCCAGAAATGGCATCTTCCACTCGACAAATGCTTTCTAAACCCATCAGTAGCAAACACTTAATACTAGTGTTTGTCTGAGAAGAGAGTGAAGGGGAGTGTTTACTCTGACACGTCAATGAACGAAACAGATAGATGAAGTGGACTGTAGTGCACGAAAGCTTATGCTGAAATAAATGTGTTAGTCTCTAAGGTGCCACAAATACTCCTGTTTGTTTTGCTGACACAGACTAACACGGCTGCTACTCTGAAACCAGAAAGAGCAAGGCCGTTCGGAAAGAGAATGGATCTGTCTGGAGACAAAGCAGATCCTGAGAATGAGCAACGGTGTGAAAAGAAGAGCTTCAAATGTGTGTTAGGTGTTAGTTAGGTCGGTTTGGCAAATTTAAAGAACATCCCAATGCCCGTAGCGTGATGCGGACACTGGCTGTTTCTGATCTTTTACTGAGAGCTCATTGAGAAATATTTTCCTTAATGATGTTATGGAATGTCGGGCGGGCTGTGAAGGCTCCATTCTTCCTGCTTTCGCCCTCACTCCCGACCCTCAGCCCCTTCTATCAGCCCTGAGCTCCCCAGTCACCGCTGGGACAGGAGGCCCTCACGATGTACAGGCCTAGCTCTCGCCTTCAGCCCAGACAGCCAGAGGGGCCGGGGAGCTCCCTGGCAGTCCCACACCTCAGCCACCTCTTGCATCATGGCCTCGGCTCTTGGCGCTCTGCTGGTCGCCACTTCGCTTGTGTGACGGAGTAGAGAGCGAGATGGATCTGACCTGAGTGACAACTGCATTAGGACAGGCTGCATTGGAAATGCGAGACTTTACCTGAGGCTGTAACATGAGCCAGGACGGGGGTTGGGAGGTGACACCTTTGGCTGGGAGAATGGTAACAGGCTAGAGGAGGGGCCCCGGGGGAGGGGAAGAGAGGCTGCTGGAGGGTTTGGCTTTTGGGTTTCAGATTGGAGCTGGCCGGAGAAGAGGGGAGAGAGGCAGACAGGGTCTGGCCTCCCTGCCCCATGTGGAGCTGTGGGGCGAAATGCAGGGAGCCCCAGGCTGGGGTCTAAGCTCCCTGCCCCCCGGAAGGACCCGACTGCGGGGTCCTGGATGTACTGACAAGCTCTGGTTGGGCTGTGTTCCTGGCATCTCTAATAAACCTTCTGTTCTACTGGCTGGCTGAGACTCCCAGTGAATCCGGGGAAGAGGGGTGCAGGGCCGGACTCCCCTATACTCCGTGACAGCTTGCAGGCCCAGAGCAAAAAGAAACAAGCACCTGCCTAGCAGAAGATGGTTTTGATCCATCGACCTCTGGCCAGCAGAGATCTCAGCCCAGATGGGCAAACACTGTGGGCTCCTGAAGCCTCTGCCCCCCTATGGATCCCCCCTAACCCTTCACGCTGCTCCTGTCTGTAGAATGTGAATGGGGCGGAGACAGTGCAGGAGCCTCTGGGGACACAGATCTGAGGCTTGGGGAGAGACAGATTGTCTGAGACGTCAGAGCGCTGTAACCCTGCAGCCACCCCCGAAATCAGGGGCCTGTTCCAGCCCTGAGTCTGGGCTCCCGGGATCCCTCCCACGGAGCAGCGTGACCACAGAATACAGCCTGGAAACAGGCATGTGAAACTAACTCCTGCTCTCCCTGACAGGGACTCCCCGAGACCAAATGACACCCCAGGAAAAAGATTATTTGCTGACCCCCCCATATGTTAAAATTCCGAATATCTTATTTTTTATTGCATTTGTAGCTCATTTTATGATTTTCTTGCCCAATTTGGATGCATGATTTTCTCTGTCATATAAGAGGATAAATTTACATGCCAGGATCTGTAAATCTGTATTTTTCATTCCATATCTGAGCAAATAAAAAAAATCCTTTAAACTGAGCACATAGAACCTTTTTAATTTGAACTATAACTGAAATGTACTAACATCTAGAAATTGAACTGTCACCAGCACAGGGTAGACCAGTATTAAATAGTGTCACAGTAAGAGACAGCGTTAGAAAGTTAACCCTGGAAAGACTCTTGCGGTAGAGACTGTCCGGTTTGGCCAATGTACATGGCAGAGGGGAATTGCTGGCACATGATGGCATATATCACATTGGTAGATGTGCAGGTGAACGAGCCCCTGATGGTGTGGCTGATGTGATTAGGTCCTATGATGGTGTCACTTCAATAGATATGTGGACAGAGTTGGCATCGAGTTTTGTCTCTACGCAAAAGAATAAATGGACACAAATCTGACATCAGGAATCATCACATTCAAAAGCCAGTAGGTGAACACTTCAACCTCTCTAATCACTCAGTGACAGATTTAAAGGGGGCAATTTTGCAACAGAAAAACTTCAAAAACAGACTCCAACGAGAAGCTGCTGAACTAGAATTCATGTTCAAACTAGATACCATTACCTTAGGTTTGAATAGAGACTGGGAATGGCTCGGTCATTACGTTAATTGGATCTATTTCCCCTCGTTTAATAGCCTAGTTAAATACTCTTAACACCTTTGTGTCAACTGTCTGTAATTGGCCATCTTGATGATCACTTCAAAAGTTTCTTTCCCCTGCTGGTAACAGTTCCTTTCAATTAATTAGCCTTTTACAGCTGGTAAGATTACTTCCACCTTTTCATGTTTCCCTGAATGTATAAATATCCTCCTACTGGATGTTCCATTCTATGCATCCGATGAAGCGGACTGTAGTCCACGAAAGCCTATGCTGAAATAAATTTGTTAGTCTCTTAGGTGCCACAAGTGTTCCTTTTCTTATGTTCTTTTTGCTGACACAGACTAACATGGCTACTACTCTGAAACCTGTATTGTTTCCTGCCCGCTTTTTCTTGACTAGTTTCTCTTCTGCACCAAACTTGCCTTTTCCTGATGTGAGTCTGGCTAGCTCAGTTGGTTGAGCATCAGACTTTTAATTCGTGAGTCCAGGGTTCAAGTTCCTGGTCAGGTGTCCAGAACATCATATACTTCAAGAAGCAGCTTTTCAGTACCCCCCTACTTGTTGTTACTTTTTTCTTTTCAGGACTTGGGCTTTCCTAGGAAGGGCCATTTACAGCCTGGGATTTAAGGGGCAACTTCCTCACATGCCCACTAGCCTCATAGTCTGGAGGAAGAAAGGCTTCTGGGTCTACAGCAAACCGCTGCGTGACGACTTGTTGAGCAAATGCAGGGCTGGCCAGAGAGGCCTTGAGCAAGAGAGGCAAAAAATTGTCCACCCAGGCTCTGCTACACCACAAGTCAGAAGAACACAAGGCTATCACCACCGGTCCCATGGCCTAAGGGCAGCACTCAGGGTTTTGAATCCTGCAATCTGAGTTCAAGTCTCGGTGGGACCTTAAGGCAGCTCTTTTGCCACCTAACACTACTGGGTGTTCCAAGGCTTCATCTTGCTCTCTCCAATGACGTGGGAGCCTGTCTTTTGCCCGCTTGCTGTTGTCACTTCAGCGCCAGAGGGGACGTTTGATCCAGAAGGCTGGTCATGCCTGGAGTCCTGTAGGTAGGGGTGCGAGCTCCATTTCCTCTGAGTCCTGAAGTTGGGCTGCAGCCTGGCCTAGGAGGCTGCTCTATTGGTTGACCTACTGGCCGAAATCACTTGGGCGGCGTTGGTGTTCCCCAGGAATGCTGACGGGCTGGCCTAAGGGAGGGAGGATTAATACTCCTCCCTATCAGTCAGGGCAGAAGACGAGGGCTGCGGGAGTGGGCACGTTGATGAGCTGGGCCTTCTAGCGTTCGGTCGGTGACGAGGTGGGGAACGTGACCTGGGAGAGGCAGCTGCTGGCCTGTCAGGAACGGCTCAGAGGTGGAGTTAGGGACCTTGTCATTAGCCCAGAAGGGTGTCATGTTCAAGATCTATCTTTTGGCTGCAGGTAATTTCCTCAGCCATGTAGTGCCCACTGCTCCACGCATGGTGCTGAGACCGAACACGACGGCCTTCCCCTTCTCGTGGGGCACTAGGACGTCCCTACCGAGCCAGGATAAGTGTGGCTTTTCTGCCGGTATTGGAAGGGGGGTGTGGCACGGTGGGCTTTGAAGCCTTTTATGGCTCTACTATTGTGTTATTCAGTTTTCAGCCCATGGCTGAGCTGGAGGGCAGGGCAGGCCCGAGGGGAACGGCGGGGCAGCCACAAAGAACACAACCGACTCTTCCGATCTGGCTGTTTTTATCTTAAACCCACTGGGTGCAGCACCGGGTTTGCGTTGGCTGATGCTGGTGGAAGGGGGAGGAGATTAGGAGGCCCCCAGCTCTCTGTAGTGTTCATCCTCTCCCACCTTATGTCCTCCGGGATTGTCAGGGGGTGGCCAGGTGGAAGGTGCTTGCATCCAAGTGCTTGGCTGGAGGTGCAGAAAGTGGGGGCTGGGACGGAGCTGCATGGGCAGCAGCACCCCAGAAGGCAGGCTGGGATCGAGGGGCCTGGGGAACATCTCAGTCCCTTTTCTGTAGGTACGATGAATGCAGCCCCCGCTCCTGGGTCTTCAGGGACAGGATATTTCTTTGCAAAATAAAGCTTTTAATCAAAAGGGGTAAAACGAAATGGGCACCCGATGGTGCCAGAGACTAAGGAATGAGAAGCCCCAGGATTCCTGAGTCCCCATTGACTCTGAAAAGGGATTTATTTAAACTCCCTTTATTTCTATGCTTGCTAAAGTATAAGGACCAAGCGATTTCAGTGGCTCTGACACAGGGGTTGCGGATGCTCTAACCGTACCTCAAATGGAATAATGATTGTATCCCTCAGTCATTAACGGCAGGCAGGTTCCCAAAGGCAATTCCAATGGGTTCCCTACAATTGGTGATGCTGGGCAGTAGGGGAACCTCTCTGGGTCCCACTGTCAGTTCTCCTCTGTTTTCCATCACTCCGGGTGCTTCTGACTCCTGGGTGAGGTTTTCCTTGTAAGGTCTGTATGTGACTCTTTGTGTGTAGGAAGTAAAGAGTGTGGGGCTCTCACTGAACTGAAGGAGGAAAACGGTTGGTTGAAAGACCTGGGGGAAGAATAAAAGAGGCCCAGAAGCACGGGTGCTGGAATGGGGAGGCAGGGGGCCCTGGCCCCCAACTTTTGACGGTAGGGGGAATATGCCCTCCAACTCTTTCCCAGTCCTAAGGGTGAGCAACAGCGGGAGAGGGTGGAGAGGAGCAACGGGTAGGTGGCATCTTGTGGAGATGGGGCAGTGTGGGGTTGGGTCTTGGGGTAAGGGCTCAGGGAAAAGGGGTGGGGCCTCAGGGCAGGGCCATGGTTTGGGTACCTGTGGACCCCACACTTTTAGGGGCTTCCACTGCTCCTGCCCACAAGGATGACAAAATATTAGCAGGCTATTTTTTTAACTACTTGGCCAGTTTGTCTAATGGGCTCATCCCTCTATTGGCCAGAAACCAAACCTAGACCTCCTTCTGTAGCTATATCTTCTGCTACTGAACCACCAATGCACTAACTCCTCTTGTGAGACATTTCCTTCTGCACAATACTGCTGCTATTCCAGCTATTGACTCCAGGAGACATTTTTCTTAGCCTGGTTTTTTGCGTCACTTGTGTCTCTAGCAAAGGTCAGTCCCTGGCCCTGTGGTCCAGACATCGTCATTCAAATCAAGCTTCAAGTGAACAATCCTTTCCCATTCCCACTCTGTGGGAGGGGAGACTTTTCAAAGCCCTCTCTGTGCTACTGCACATGGCTAAGCAAAGAGAACAAACCACAAATCCCCCCTGTGCTTTGGGAGCCGGGTTTGCTGTTTGATTTCTGTATTTCAGGTGATGTCAAGCCCAGGCATTGGGATTATTTACCATTTTCTTTGCCATGGGAGCATTACTGTGCTCACAGCTGTGATGGCCGAGTGGTTAAGGCGTTGAAGTTGAAATCCACTATGGTTCCCCTGTGCAGGTTTGAATCCTGCTCACAGCGAGGCCTGTGTTTTAGCCACAGTTTCTAACCAGGGCAATACATACTTCCCAGTTGCCTCACTGACAGGGGATGCCGACATTTCTGTAAGGCGCACTGGCAGCGGTGTGGATGTGGCTGCTGCCGCAGGCCTGGCTTTAACGGCTGGTGCTTCCTCACCTGCTTGGCTGTCTGGGGCCTTTGGTGCCGCCCTGCCGGCCGTCCCTCCAGCTGTGAGAGAAGCGGGCTGGTGGCTCAAAGGGTTTTTCTGGGGCTGTCGGTGAGGGTGAATCGCTGGCTGAGGATGGCTCTGTGGAAGAGCTGAGCTTTGCTTGTCGTTCCGGCCTGTGGTCTCCTCTGTCATGTGGCAGTGAGTTCCACAGCTCCGGCGGGAGCTCAGCCTCCTGTAAGCCTCCCTGTCTGGGTGAGCTGGTGGGACGCGGCTGTCAGGAGAAGTCGTGGTGGCAGGAGAAGGGACGATCTCCCTGGTGGAGACGGTTTGGACAGAAGCTGGAGCCTGGCCCTGGGCTCTGTGAGAAGAGTCGGAGCAGGGAGCGGGTGCTGGGGTGACCTGTGGGGCAGAGCAGGGAGCGGGTACTGGGGTGACCTGTGGGGCAGAGCAGGGAGCGGGTGCTGGGGTGACCTGTGGGGCAGAGCAGGGAGCGGGTGCTGGGGTGACCTGTGGGGCAGAGCAGGGAGCGGGTGCTGGGGTGACCTGTGGGGCAGATTGAACCAGCTGGAGCTGCTCAGGGCGTGTCGGTCCATCCCTAGCTGCAGGAAGGAGCCGCAGATCTCCCAGAGAGGTGGGGGCAGGGCCGTCCTTAGCCATGGGCAGAACAGACGGGCACGTAGGGCACCGCTATGCCTGGGGCACCAGACACTCTGCCGGGAGCCGGGAGGGACGGGAAGCCGTGGGGCAGGTAAGAGCAGCGCTGGGTCCTAGAGAGAGCCCAATGCGCTGCCTGCAGCACAGTCTGGGGAGGGGATTGGCTGCTGGGGTCTCTGGGAAGGGGGGGAGGAGCTCACCTGTGAGTGTGACTCTCCCCCGGCGTGAGGGGAGGCAGGCTGGGCGGCTCTGCCAGTGTCCTTTGTTGCCCCCCATAACATCCATTCTTCTCCCCCCCTACAGAGCACCCCCTTTCCCCTCCCCCCCACGGAGCACCCCTCTCTCCCCCCTCCCCTCCGGCAGGGCTGGGTTGGGTGAGGTGCTGGGGGGGGGGCTCGGGGGGCTGCGTGCTGAGGAAGTAAAAATGAAAGTAAGTCACTTCCTCGGCAGCCAGCCCAAGCAACAGGGGCCGGCTGGAATTACCACCCCCAGCTGGCTGGGCTGGGGACAGGGTGACCAGAGACATGTGTGAAAAACCAGGACAGGGGGTTGGTAGGGTGACCAGATGTCCCACTTGTATAGGGACAGTCCCAATTTTAGGGTCTTTTCTTTATATAGGCTCCTATTACCCCCCACCACCGTCCCTGATTTTTCACCCTTGCTGTCTGGTCACCCTAGGTGGGGGGTAATTGGTGCCTATATAAGACAAAGCCCCAAATAGCGGAAGTGGCCCTAGAAAATCAGGACATCTGGTCACCCTCGCTGGGGAGCGTCTCTCCCCCGGGCTGGCAGCGATCCACCTCATCCGGGGGGAGCTGCGCAGGGGAGGATGAGCTACTGTGGCTCCGTGGGTGCCCGTCCCTGAGATCAGACGCTGGGCTAACTCCCCCATGGTCCGTGGGGCTGGCGGTGGTGCCCAGTGGCCTGTGATCGGACCTGAGGGTTTGCTGCTGCTGTTGCCGCTCTGCTCCCCAAGAGATGGATCTGGGGGTCCTGCAGATTTCACCGATCTCCTCCTTTCCTGCAGCTGTTGGACCCGCAAGCCTGGGGGTGAGCCCAGCACGGAAGCAGGACTGTGTTGCCATTTACATGGTCATTTAACAACTTTGTTTTCCAACAATCCTGAATCCAATTTCAATATTAAAAAAAAATCAATATCTTAGCCAAAAACAGAAAATTAAGTTGTTGACAATTATCTGTGACAAGTTTGGTTTGGGGCGGGGACTGGGCCAGTTTTCATCAGAGAAACAAAAAATGTTGACTGGCTTCCCTCTAGCCCTGTTCCTGCTCTTCTATGGGAAGCACATTGCCCTGACTAGCCAGCAGGCGGGGCAATTCTAGGGGGGCACAGCAATGGGGGGGCATGGCCCCATCAGGTTTAAAAGGAGGGCTCTGCTATTCCCATGGATACCTCTCACGTCACCATGGTTCTGCTGCAGCCCCAGGTAAGCAATGGGTTCGGGTTGCTGGTTAAAGATTTCCTCTTTCCCCATCCCCGCCCCACGCGTCCAGCCAGCAGGAGGGAAGGGCTGGCCCAAGAGCCGTGTTAACATCATCCTGTCGACACTGCGGGGTTAGCAGAATGTCCCTGCCCGTGCACACAGCGAGCTGGACGCATCGTTCTCAGGGCAGAGGCTAGTCAGGCGCGGGAGGAGACCACACGCTCAGCCATCTTGGAGAGACCTGGGGACTAAGGGTCTGAAAAAGCTCTCAAGGACTAATTTTTTAAAATAATTTTTATCAATGAATTGGGAGATAACATCCAATCACTGCTGATAAGATTGGTGGGTGACAAAATACCGGCAGAGCAGTAATTACTGATGAGGAGAGGGCAGTGATACAGAGCGATCTGCCTCATTCGGCAAGCTGGGCCCATTTAAAGGAAACAAGTTTGACCAGAGCCAAATGCAAAGTCCGATACCTAGCAACAAGGCATGCCGGCCACACCTACAGAATGGGGAAGTGTATCCAGGAAAGCAGTGACTCTGGAAAGCATTGAGGGGCCATCGTGGAGAAGCCACTCAACATGAGCTCCCAGTGTGGTGAACAGGGCTAAAGCCATCATGAGACGTTTGAGCAGAGCCATGAGTAGGATGGGGGCGGGGGACACACAGCATCAGTGAGGCTGATATGGGAATACTGCATCCAGTTTTGGTGTCCTCATTTGAAAGAGATGTTGAGAAATTGGAGCTGGGGCAGCAAAGAGCCACCAAATGTTCTGAGGTCTGGAGAAAAATGCCTTCAAGTGAGCTATTGAAAGAGCTCCACCTGTTTAGCTTCTCAAAAGAAGATTGAAAGGTGACTTCCTTGAAATGTTGAAGTGCCTTAATGGAGGACTTCAATAGCTGAGACATAGGTGAGAGGATTATTCCAGCACTGGGTGGGTGAGATTCTGTGGCCTGCATTGTGCAGGAGGTCAGACTAGATGATCATAATGGTCCCTTCTGACCTTAAAGTCTATGAGTCTATGAGAGAAAATATTGGGTATTAAAGGGCTCTTTAATCTAGCAGAGAAAGGCATAACAAGACCCAATGGCTGGAAGGTAAAAAGAGACAAATTACAAATAAGGGAGGATTATTCAGCAGTGAGGATGATTCACCACAGGAACAAGGTACCAAGGGAAGTGGTGGATTCTCCATCTCTTGATGTCATTTAATGACGACTAGACATAGGCGCTGACTTCGTGGGTGCTCCGGGGCTGGAGCACCCACGGGCAGCTCCCCGCCAACCCCGGGGCCCGCCGCCATCTTACCTTAGCACCGGGAGACGTTGCGGGGCCCCGCCCCCGACGCTGGGCGTGAGCTCCCACCGACGCCAGAGAAAGTCGGCGCCTGTGCGACTAGATGCCTTTCTGGAATGTGTTTGCCCAAAAAGTAGCTCTTGTGGTACACAGGAGGCCTGTGAGATGCAGGGGGTCAGATTAGATGCTCTAATGGTCTCTTCTGACCATAAAGTCTACTAATTTCTGAAAAAGTGAGTGTAGCATTGGGAGCAGCCTCTGATGTTTTCCTGTCTAGCCGGCTTGCTTCCTAGAATGAACACTCATTGAGTGGGGTGATCCCCAGGGAGTCGCTCAAACCTCCCAAGTGTCTGGCCAGCGGCAGGACATTAGCACTGCAGGGGAGGGGTGGGTGAGGCAGTGACATCACAAAGGCCTTTTGCAGGACCTCGGCCTATTGGTCAAAGGTGGTGGGGAAGCGGTGACCTCACAGAGAGATGCTGACATCAGCCAGGCCAGGCCAGGGGCGCAGGGCCAGGGAAACCTGGGAGACCCCCGTGGCTTTGCTTCAGCAAGTCTCCTTGTCGAGGTCTCTCTGGGAGGACTGAGAGAGTATTAGGGTTCACGGACGTGAGCACGAGTAGGAACCTCTTTGGAGTTTTCTCCTTTCCTTTCACGCACTTTCCTAGAAAACAGACGTCCCTGGTGAGAAGGTACGAGCCTCCGAGAGGTTTGGAACCTGTTCAGTCTGATCCATCTGGTGCCAGCTGAATTCTAGGCATGGAAAACAGTCGCTTCAGGAGGCAGAATTTAATTCCCCACTTGGGATTTTGTCCCTCAGAATCACTGGGGACATTAGGGTTTGTCCTTTTTGTTTGACCTTTTCCTCCATCCCTCCCTCCTTTCTCTTCACCTCTTACTTCTTTTGTCCTTTCCCCTGTTCCCCTCCCACCACCAGGCGAGGTGTAGGGGTGTGTGTGTGTCTGGTGCGGGGTGCTCGGCAGTTCCCATTGTGGGCGATCTACCCAAAAATGTGGGCCTGAAATAGTGCTCGGACAGTGACCCCACCAGTGACCTGGGCCGTACTTTGGGCGCTCTGGTGAGAACCCTCAGCCTCCCACCCCTCAGTCTCTACCCTGATTGGCTGAGCAGGGAGTTATTGACAGGGAGGAGACTCGGGTCCTTCTTGTTCTCTTTTAAGACCAAGTAATAAGTCACAGCCAGTCACATGTGTGACGAATTTTGCTGTTTTTCTGCATTAATTGTAGAGATTGATGGATGTTAAGGTAAGAAAGGACCATTATGTGCATCCAGTCGCACCTCCTGTATAAGCCGGGCCCTAGACCAGGCCTGCACAACATGCGGCCCTAAGGACTCAGCAGGAGCAAGGGGCCTGTCCAGGAAATGGCCAGGGCTTCTGGGAACCCGGGGGTGGCTCTGGACACCACCAGGGATCATTTGGCTCCTGGCACACAAGGGAACTTAAAAAGCTGAGTGTCCAGACATGGGGCTTGAACCCCAGACTAAGAGCTTGATGCTCTACTGACGGAGATAGCCCAGTTTAGGGAGTGGAGCTGCCCCCTTCCACCACAAGTGCAGGCAGCTAAAACAGAGGCAAAAAAAAGGCCCAGGAGCCCTTCCTCTTTTTCTCCATGGCCACAGCCCATCAGCAGGATTCCTCCTGCTCCTCCCTCCTGTGCCCCAGTGCCACTAAATCTCTGCACCTAGACAGCCGGTCCAGCCTCTGCCCCCCAATCCCCCATGTTTAAGCCTCCCGACCAAATCCTGCCCCTGGCTCCATAGAACTGAGTCTCACATCTCGCTGGGAACTCAACTCCTTGTGCCCAGAGTGTCTCTGCCCCCTCCGTAGATGACCCGACAAACACAGTGTCCGTCTTTTCCAAAGAAGTGGCTTGGAGAGATTTTCTCCGTGTGGCCTAATGGATCAGGCGTTTGACTTCGGATCAGACGATTGAGGGTTCGAGTCTCTTCATAGTTGTGCTTATGAAGTTTTCTCTTTGTGCTGAAAGCCCCGCTCCCTTCAGGGCTGGAGCCTCTTCTTGGCCGCTCTGGCCAATGCTCTGGCTTCAGCTAGAGCCCTGGGAAGGAGGTTGTCAGTGTTCACTCTGAAGTCTAGTGTACAGATGTGGGGACCTGCATGAAAGACCCCCTAAGCTTATTTTTACCAGCTTAGGATAAAAACTTCCCCAAGGCACGTTTTTGTCCTTGAACGGCACGCTGCCACCACCAAGTGATTTAAACAAATATTCATGGTGGGTGTAACGAAGTGGGACTGTTCCTAAAGTTTCCTCTGAATACTGAGGGGGTCCCTCAGTTTCCCCTATGCCTCAGTTTCCCCTCTGCATTTCTTAAGTCTCTAGGTGGTGGGATAAGGGGTGTGACTGTTGCAAAGCCCTAGAGGGCCAGTGTGATGACACAGCATGGCCGACACCCTGTCTCCTGGCAACTCATAGCCTGGGCCCCTTCCCTGCAAAGGTTCCGGCTGAAGGTGTTGGAGAACAAAGGGATCAGGTGATCTCCTGGCCTGGGAAGGAGACAAAGGCAGAGGTGGGGCTGGAGAGTTTGGAGCTGGCTGGGCTCATGGAGGGAGGTCCAGATGGGCTCTGGCCGCCCCACCCCCCAAGATGGACCTGACTGAGGGGTCCTGTTCTCTGTACCTACAAGCTCTGGTTTAGATCCTGTTCCTGTCGTCTAATAAACCTCCAGTTTTACTGGCCGGCTGAGAGTCACGTCTGACAGTGGAGTTGGGGTCAGTGCCCTCTGGCTTCCCCACGAGCCCCGCTGGGTGAAGAAGGGGATGCTGAGGGTTAGGGTTAGACCCAGGAATGTCGAAGCTGGGGAAGCTTTTTGCCTTGGAGACAGTCGGCTCAGAGAGAGGAGCCTCCTCCAGAGTCCTGACTGGCTTCGTAGGCAGCAGTTCCAGAGCATCGCCCGGGGACTCTGTGACAGGGGCACCGGCAGAGCAGTGACTGGGGCGCTCAGGGCTGGGATAGAAGGGGCTGCGGGTCGGGAGTGAGGGGCACCGGCAGAGCAGTGACTGGGGAGCTCAGGGCTGGGATAGAAGGGGCTGCGGGTCGGGAGTGAGGGGCACCGTCAGTGCGGTGACTGGGGAGCTCAGGGCGGGATAGAAGGGGCTGCGGGTCGGGAGTGAGGGGCACCGTCAGTGCGGTGACTGGGGAGCTCGGGGCTGGGATAGAAGGGGCTGCGGGTCGGGAGTGAGGGGCACCGGCAGAGCAGTGACTGGGGAGCTCAGGGCTGGGATAGAAGGGGCTGCGGGTCGGGAGTGAGGGGCACCGGCAGAGCGGTGACTGGGTTGCTCAGGGCTGGGATAGAAGGGGCTGCGGGTCGGGAGTGAGCGACACCGGCAGAGCGGTGACTGGGGAGCTCAGGGCGGGATAGAAGGGGCTGCGGGAAATGTAGCCATGTTGTCTTGAAGGCTGAAAGCAGGAAGCATGGAGCCTTCACAGCCCACGCGATATTCCATAACATTATTAAGGAAAATATTTCTCAATGAGCTCTCAGTAAAAGATCAGAAACAGCCAGTGTCCGCATCACTCTACACAGCTTTTCTAGGGCCACTTCCGCTATTTGGGGCTTTGTCCTATTACCCCCAGCCTAGGGTGACCAGACAGCAAGGGTGGAAAATCGGGACAGGGGGTGGGGTAATAGGAGCCTATATAAAAAAAAGACCCTAAGTCTGGGACTGTCCCTATACAAGTGGGACATCTGGTCACCCCACCCACCCCCTGTCCTGGTTTTTCCCACATGCTCTCTGATCACCCTGTCCCCAGCCCAGCCAGCTGGGGGTGGTAATTCCAGACGGCCCCTGTTGCTTGGGCTGGCTGCCAAGGAAGTGACTTACTTTCTGTGATGAACTAGGACTGTAGTTAAGGTTTCCCTGAGTACTGTGTGGGTGCCTCAGTTTCCCCTATGCGGTGCTTGAGTATCTAGGTGGTGGGACAACGGTGCATGATTGTTACAAAGCCCTAGAAGGCAGAGGCCTGGACACAGAGAATGGCTCTGTCTCCTGGCAACAGATGGCCCGGCCCCTCCCCCGGCAAAGGTGAGAGCTGAAGGTGTGAGAACAAAGGGATCAGGTGACCTCCTGGCCCGGGAAGGAGACAAAGGCGGAGGAGGGGCTGGAGAGTTTCAGTTTGAAGCTGGCCGGAGAAGAGGGAGAGAGGCAGACAGGGTCTGGCCTCCCTGCCCCGGTTGGAGCTGTGGGGCGAAATGCAGGGAGCCCCAGGCTGGGGTCTAAGCTCCCTGCCCCCCGGAAGGACCCGACTGAGGGGTCCTGGATGTACTGACAAGCTCTGGTTGGGCTGTGTTCCTGGCATCTCTAATAAACCTTCTGTTCTACTGACTGGCTGAGACTCCCAGTGAATCCGGGGAAGAGGGGTGCAGGGCCGGACTCCCCTATACTCCGTGACAACTGGTGGCAGCGGTGGGATGTTCTGCACCCTGTGAACAGCGCTTCCTGCAGTAAGTAACTGGGGAGCAGTAGAACGAAGGGGGGCTAACGAGGACCAGGCGTGCTGAAGGCTCACGGAGGAGCGGTTTCGGGGAGCGGAGGAGCTACGCTTAACCCCTGGGAGTGTGTGACCAGCAAGAAGGACTGTGCAATGATGGGGTCCCCCTGGGGACTGCAGTGAGCAGTCCCAGGGGCGGAGGAGCCTGCGGCTTGGCCCTGGGAGAGAGAAGGAATTTTGCAGTGACAGGGTTCCCCTGGGGGTGCCGTGAGTGGACCCAGGGGCGGAGGAGCTGCAGCTCGACCCTGGCAAAGAGGCGGTGACCTGGAGAAGGGCTGGCACACTTGGGGTTCGTCCTGGAAACCGTGGGGAGCTAAGAGCACACAGGCCTGTGGATCCACAGCAACTTGGGAGCAGTGACGTGATGGCGTATCGCCTTCTCCTTAAGAAGAGCATTGTAACCCTGTGCAAAAAGAGAGGGATACCCATTGGAAAGCTCACTAAAGCCCAGTTAATCACGCGGCTGGAGGAAGATGACCATTCCAGGGAGCAGATTCCTGACCCCAATGGGGCTACAGCAGGATCTGGGAGCAGCTGGAGTGATAGCCTGGCATCCCCAAGAGTCTGGTCCCCAACCAGACGGGGGTCTTCACAATCGGGTTCCCCAGCAGGGGATCGGAGACGGATGGGACTGGAGCTGAGTCCGAGAGAGCAAGAGGACGGTGAGAGACAGCAAGAGCCCGAGAAAGACCTACAGAAGAAGCAGCAGTGTGAACTTGCGGTGGTGGAACGGAGAGGCATAGGGGACTGGCCAGGGGTAAGTGGGGACAGATCCCAGGGTGCCAGCTCCGCAGGGAACCTCGATCCTAAATTGCTGCCCCTGGTTAAGGAGGGTGGGGATGTGGAGGCCCACCTCACTGCCTTGGAGCAGGCTGGTGATTGGAACCAGGGAGACCCTGCGGAAAAGCCCCGGGATCTAACCCCCTTGCTGGGTCCCAAGGCCATAAACTCCGCCAGCCAGATGGGTGGGATGGTGGACAGATTTCCACTCCTGGCCCTGGACTCAAGCCCTATGGACCCCCAGTGGAAGCGGAAGGTGATGGTCAATGGAGAGACATTCACGGGGTGGCAAGACCCTGGGACAGAGAGAACTGTGGTCAGGCCCCGGGTGGTGTACCCCCACCAGATGCTGAGGGGCTGTGTGACCTGGGTGAGGGTCCCAGGGACGGACCCATTCGCCCTGCCTATGGCCCAGATCCCTGTGCAGACCCAGGAGGGGTCGGGCTGGCTGGTGGTTGGGGGTCTCCAGGATATCAGCGGTGAGGTGCTGTTGGGGGGTGACTGTGTATCTTTGGGACAGGATCCAGGCCCTGTAACGGCCGAGGATTTGAATTTGAACTCAGGAAACCAATTGGCTAAGAGGGAAATGGTCAGTGAAAATGCAAATGACCTGGCTGGCAGGGGGGAGGAGCTGCCAGGCCCCGGTTCCCTACCTGCCTGTAACCAGACCCCTAGGGCGGGGTGGGACAGAGAGATGCTCCCCACCCCCCTGCACAATGGAGAGGTGGCTCAGGCAGTCTCTGATGCTGTGACCAAAGCAGCGAGCTCGCTGCCTGGCCCCACAGGGACAGCCAGGGCAGCGCTGAGCCCGGGGGGAGCAGAGACCCCAGCTGAGTGGGGGGGGACACAGGCAGGGCAGGATGGCTGCCAACCAGGCTGGCCTGGTCCAGAGGTGCTGCCGGGAAGTGATTCCGCGGCAGGGAGGGAGCCACCAGGGACAGGGCTCAGTGGGGCGGTGACCCCAGGCCTGGCCAGTGAGCTGCAGAGGGATCCCGCTTTGGAGAAGCTAAGGGAACTTGCTGGCCACATCGCTGCAAACCCCCTTGGGGAAGACTGCAGAGACAGATCCCTGTGGGAGAAGGGATTCCTGTGCCGGGAATGGGCTTCCCAAGGGGAAGTAGAACTGCGGGGAATCAGGAGGCAGCCGGTGGGGCACCCGAAGTATCATCACCGGCTATTGGACCTGGTCCAAGGTAAGGGAGAAGATCCCTGGAGGTCCCTGCCCATTAGGGAGGAACCTTTCCAGAAGGTGGCTATGAATAGGGTGGGGCCCCTCAGCAGGGCAACCTGGTCAGGGAAGAAATGCATCCTGGTGGTGATGGATTTCGCCACCCGCTACCCAGAAGTGGTGGCTATGTCCTCCACCGGGGCAGACGCGCTGCTGACCATCTTCAGCAGGATGGGGGTCCCCAGCGAGGTCCTTACAGACCAGGGATCCGAGGTCATGTCAGCCCTGCCCCGGGGCATGTGGGAGAAAGGTGGGGTCTGGCCCACCTGGGCCTCTGCATAACACCCTCAGTCCAACGGGCTGGTGGAGAGAGTTCAGGGGACCGTGAGGCTGATGCTGAGGACTTGCATAAATCAGCATCCACAGGACTGGGACAAGTATTTGCCCCACCGATGGCACAAGGAAGTGCCCCAGGAATCACCAGGGGGCTTCCCTTTCAAGCTGTGGTATGGAAGGAGAGTAAGGGCACCCCTAGAACCGGTAAGGGACAATTGGGAGGAGAATGGGGAAGACCCCCTGATGGATCTCTCCCCTGAAATGGGAGCCCATCCTCCCATCAGGTGTCCCCCAGTCAGAGTAACTGGGAAAAGAGCCCAGAACCTGGAGAGAGAGGCCAAGGACAGGCTGGCTTTAGAGGTGAACCAGTCATTCAACAGCCCAGGGCTGGCCAAGGTGGAGGCGATCAGAGTTTGGCCTGTTCCCCAGACCAAGAAACAGGTCCAGGCCTTTAGCGGGATGGTGGGGTACTACCAGAGGTTTGTACCCCCCTTTAGCTCCCTAGCTGCCCCCACCACAGAGCTAGGTAAGAAGGGGAAGCCAGACGAGGCAGTCTGGACTGAGCAGTGCCAGAGGGCTCTCTGTGCGCTGAAGGAGGCTCTAATCCAGGGCCCAATAGATCGAGTAAACCCAGACGGGGCCAAGCCCTGTACAGTGTTCACCGAAGCCTCAGACACAGGGCTGGGCGCGGTGCTGACGCAGGCCTATGCGAAGCGGGGGAGACACCCCATCGGGTATCTGAGCAAGGAGCTGCTGCCCTGGAGGCAGAACGGTCCGGCCATAGAGAGGGAATGCCTGGCCATGGGGCAGGCCCTTAAGAAGCAGCAGCCGGATCTATTTGGGTGGCGCTTTACGGTGTATATTCACCACTTCGCCCCGACGTGGCTGCATCCAGGAAAAGGGGCCGATGCCGAGCGACTGGTGACACAGACACGTGGTCAGAGAGGGGACCAGATCAAGAGGGAGGCTCTTAACCAAGAGAGCCCGAACTACACCCCTCCAGACTGGAGCGCTGGGAAAAGAGCTCATCTCAGCTTGAACCCCAGGGGTTTTGGGATGGGAAAAGGGCATGGGCCGCATAAACCTTCCCACATGCGGCCTGCGGGTGCCATCCAGCCCACCCGACCTAAGGGAGCTCGTCGAACTGTAACGGCCTGGTGTGACCGGGTTCGAACTTCCCCAGGTCACTGGCTAAAGTGACCCCGCTCAGTTCGGTCTCGAAGGGGGGAGAGATGTGATGAACTAGGACTGTTGTTAAGGTTTCCCTGAGTACTGTGTGGGTGCCTCGGTTTCCCCTATGCGGTGCTTAAGTATCTAGGTGGTGGGACAACGGTGCATGATTGTTACAAAGCCCTAGAAGGCAGAGGCCTGGACACAGAGAATGGCTCTGTCTCCTGGCAAGAGATGGCCCGGCCCCTTCCCCGGCAAAGGTATGAGCTGAAGGTGTGAGAACAAAGGGATCAGGTGACCTCCTGGCCCGGGAAACAGACAAAGGGGGAGGAGGGGCTGGAGAGTTTCAGTTTGAAGCTGGCCGGAGAAGAGGGGAGAGAGGCAGACAGGGTCTGGCCTCCCTGCCCCGGTTGGAGCTGTCTCCTGGCAAGAGATGGCCCGGCCCCTCCCCCGGCAAAGGTATGAGCTGAAGGTGTGAGAACAAAGGGATCAGGTGACCTCCTGGCCCGGGAAGCAGACAAAGGCGGAAGAGGGGTGCAGGGCCGGACTCCCCTATACTCCGTGACACGCCCCAACTAGGGTGACCAGATGGCCTGATTTTATAGGGACAGTCCTGATTTTGGGGTCTTTTTCTTATATAGGCTCCTATTACCCCCCCCACCCCCATCCCAATTTTTCACATTTGTTGTCTGGTCACCCTAGTGTGTGTGTGTGTGTGCACTATTTGCATCCTTGTGCCACTTCCCTCTCCAATTTTTCACACTTGCTGTCTGGTCATCCTAGCTCCAACCTCCAAACCAGACAGTGCAAACGTTCCCATCTCCGGTGTATTTGCTGTCCCTCTTCCTCCCGCAGGAACCCACCAGCAACCCCCTGATAATCCCTACCTGGACTGGCTCCTCTGCAGCCATTTCTCTCCCCTGTCCCATGGGAGGACGGGATGAACTGGAGCAAAACACGGACATTATCCTGCAGCCTGGCAGGGTGAGAAGGGCAGTTGTGGAGGTTTCAGAACAGGCTTTAATTCATTTCACAGCACGATTGCCCCAGGCTTTTTCCCTGCAGACAGACACCCTAGAGTCTGCCATGCTGAGAAAATGCTCGATCTCTTTATTACAGTGGAGACCTGGCCACTCCTGCCAGGCTAAACCCACAGAGACATTTTAAATCTCTTTTCTCCCTCCCCCCATTCTGTAACAAAGCATCTGAACACAATGCTAGAAAAAAGCAGAGCCAAAGTATTTACTGTGGGGGATTCCCTTGGACACTGACCCCACGGCAGCCACACCCCAGTAGGAGGGATATGGAGTCAGGAACTGGGTCTTCCTCTGTTTGATCCTCATCTTTTCCACAGGAAAATGATTTCACCCAGGGTGCAGTAATACATCTGTCTGGGCAGATTAGAGATCTGGAAATCTCTCTCCAAACTCTTCTCTCCCATGGCTCCTTTCAGTCTCTCTTTCTCCTTTTCCCTGTCCCCTCTCCCTGCCCGTCTGGTAGGAAAGTCCCATTGCTGGGTTGTTTGCTTCCCCATGGCTGGATTTGCTCCTGCAATTGCTAATGGGACGAGAAATGAGGGGGGAGGGTCTGTCTGAGTAGAGTCATTTTAAGGCCAGACCCCAGCATTTTCCCTTCATTTCTTCCAGTTACCTGGAATCTCTGGCTCAGAATTTAGTATGAACAGGGCTCAGGGCTGCCCTAGGGGGCTGGTGGCAGCTGGAGAAAGTCATCACGTGGGCCGGGCAGAGAAGAAGGTTTAATTAAGGTCACTTCCCAGCACAGACCCCGCTGGGGGAGCAGCAGCTGCTAAGCCTGGTCGGCCAGGTCACGATGGAGGCTGCAGCGTCTGACCCAGGAAGCTGAACCCCAATATCCTGAGCAGAGAGGGACAGGGCGTTGGAGCAGCCTTCCCCCCTTGAGCTCTCTGGGGGGGCAGCTAATGAGAGCCCCTCCTCACAGGGGAATTGCTGATCTCATTTGCCCCACTGTCCATCTGGAGTCACTCCTCGTCTGTCCAGGCAGTGACTCTGGATTAACAGTGGTGTCCGTGACACCAGGTTTCAGGAAGAACGAGTCCAGAGCGCTGTGGGAGAGACCGTTGTGGGGCAGCGCGAGCCCCCTTCCCCCCTCCCGCACCCCCAGATCTAGGACAAGGACTCGGGGGATGAATTGTCCCAATGGAACCGGACGTTTCCGCAGTTTTCCAGAGGGGAGAAAAGCAGAATAGGGGATGTCACATTCCCAGCCCCCAGCCAGGGGCCCCCCGACCCCCCCCAGAGCCCAGCAAGGGGCCCCAGACCGCCGCAGAGCCCAGCCCCCAGCCAGGGGCCCCAGCCCCCCAGCCAGGGGCCCGAGACCCCCCCCCAGAGCCCAGACCCCCAGCCAGGGGCCCCACACCCCAGCCAGGGGCCCCAGAACCCCCAAGACCCCAGCCCCCAGCCAGGGACCCCAGATCCCCTCCAGAGCCCAGACAGGGCCCCAGACCTCCCCTGAGCCCAGACCCCAGCCAGGGGCCCCAGACCCCCCCAGAGCCCAGACCCCCAGCCAGGGGCCCAGAGCCCCCCAGAGCCCAGCCCCCAGCCAGGGGCCCCAGACCCCCCCAGACCCGCGCCCCCAGCCAGGGGCCCCAGACCCCAAGCCAGGGACCCCAGACGCCCCCCAGAGCCCAGACCCCCAGCCACAGACACCCGCCAGACCCCCAGCCAGGGGCCCCAGCCCCAGACCCCCGCCAGACCCCCAGCCAGGGGCCCCAGCCCCAGACCCCCGCCAGACCCCCAGCCAGGGGCCCCAGACCCGCCCAGAGCCCAGCCCCCAGCCAGGGGCCCCAGACACCCAGCCAGGGGCCCCAGACCCCCCCAGAGCCCAGCCCCCAGCCAGGGGCCCCAGACACACAGCCAGGGGCCCCAGACCCCCCCCAGAGCCCAGACCCCCAGCCAGGGGCCCCAGAGCCCAGCCAGGGGCCCCAGACCCCCCCAGAGCCCAGACCCCAGCCAGGGGCCCCAGACGCCCCCCGAGCACCAGAGCCCCAGCCAGGGGCCCCATACCCCCCACGAGCCCAGACCCCCAGCTAGGGGCCCCAGACCCCCCCAGAGCTCAGCCCCCAGCCAGGGGCCCCAGACGCCCAGCCAGGGGCCCCGGACCCCCCCCAGAGCCCAGAGCCCCAGCCAGGGGCCCCAGACCCCCCCAGAGCTCAGCCCCCAGCCAGGGGCCCCAGACGGCCAGCCAGGGGCCCCGGACCCCCCCCAGAGCCCAGACCCCCAGCCAGGGGCCCCAGCTCCCAGCCAGGGGCCCCAGACCCCCACAGAGCCCAGCTCCCAGCCAGGGGACCCAGACCCCCCAAGCTCGCAGCCAGGGGCCCCAGACCTCCCCAGAGCCCAGCCCCCAGTCAGGGGCCCCAGACCCCCCCAGAGCCCAGACCCCCAGCCAGGGGACCCAGACCCCCCCAGAGCCCAGACCACCAGCCAGGGCCCCCAGCCAGCGGCCCCAGACCCCCCCCCCAGAGCCCAAACCCAGCCAGGGGCCCCAGACCCACCCAGAGCCCAGACCCCCAGCCAGGGGCCGCAGACCCTCCCCAGAGCCCAGACAGGGCCCCAGACCTCCCCTGAGACCAGACCCCCAGCCAGGGGCCCCAGACCCGCCCAGAGCCCAGACCCCCAGCCAGAGTCCCCAGACCCCCAGCCGGGGGCCCCAGACCCCCCCAGAGCCCAGACCCCCAGCCAGGGACCCCTGACCCCAGCCAGGGGCCCCAGAGCCCCCCAGAACCCAGACCCCCCCCCAAGAGCCCAGACAGGACCCCAGATACCCCCTGAGCCCAGACCCCAGCCAGGGGCCCCAGACCCCAGCCAGGGGACCCAGACCCCCAGCCAGGGGACCCAGACCCCAGCCAGGGGCCCCAGACCACCCCCCCACAGAGCCCAGTACCCCAGGCAGGGGCCCCAGACCCCCCCAGAGCCCAGACCCCGAGCCAGGGGCCCAGACCCCCCACAGAGCCCAGACCCCCAGCCAGGGGCCCCAGAGCCCAGCCCCTAGCCAGGGGCCCCAGACGCCCCCCCAGAGCCCAGACCCCCAGCCAGGGCCCCCAGCCAGGGGCCCCAGACCCCCCCAGAACCCAGACCCCCCCCCCAGAGACCAGACAGGACCCCAGATACCCCCTGAGCCCAGACCCCCAGCCAGGGGCCCCAAAACCCAGCCAGGGGACCCAGACCCCCAGCCAGGGGACCCAGACCGCCCCAGAGCCCAGCCCCCAGCCAGGGGCCCCAGACCCCCCCAGAGCCCAGAGCCCAGCCAGGGGCCCCAGACCCCCCCAGAGCCCAGCAAGGGGCCCCAGACCCCCGCAGAGCCCAGCCCCCAGCCAGGGGCCCCAGCCCCCCAGCCAGGGGCCCGAGACCCCCCCCCCAGAGCCCAGACCCCCAGCCAGGGGCCCCACACCCCAGCCAGGGGCCCCAGAACCCCCAAGACCCCAGCCCCCAGCCAGGGACCCCAGATCCCCTCCAGAGCCCAGACAGGGCCCCAGACCTCCCCTGAGCCCAGACCCCCAGCCAGGGGCCCCAGACCCCCCCAGAGCCCAGACCCCCAGCCAGGGGCCCAGAGCCCCCCAGAGCCCAGCCCCCAGCCAGGGGCCCCAGACCCCCCCACACCCCCGCCCCCAGCCAGGGGCCCCAGACCCCAAGCCAGGGACCCCAGACGCCCCCCAGAGCCCAGACCCCCAGCCACAGACACCCGCCAGACCCCCAGCCAGGGGCCCCAGCCCCAGACCCCCGCCAGACCCCCAGCCAGGGGCCCCAGCCCCAGACCCCCGCCAGACCCCCAGCCAGGGCCCCAGACCCCAGCCAGGGCCCCAGACCCGCCCACAGCCCAGACCCGCAGCCAGGGGCCCCAGACCCCCCAGAGCCCAGCCCCCAGCCAGGGGCCCCAGACACCCACCCAGGGGCCCCAGACCCCCCCAGAGCCCAGACCCCCAGCCAGGGGCCCCAGAGCCCAACCAGGGCCCCAGACCCCCCCAGAGCCCAGCCAGGGGCCCCAGACCCCACCAGAGCACAGACCCCAGCCAGGGGCCCCAGACGCCCCCCGAGCACCAGAGCCCCAGCCAGAGGCCCCATACCCCCCACGAGCCCAGACCCCCAGCCAGGGGTCCCAGACCCCCCCAGAGCTCAGCCCCCAGCCAGGGGCCCCAGACGCCCAGCCAGGGGCCCCGGACCCCCACCCCAGAGCCCCAGCCAGGGGCCCCAGACGCCCCCAGAGCTCAGCCCCCAGCCAGGGGCCCCAGACGCCCAGCCAGGGGCCCCGGACCCCCCCCAGAGCCCAGACCCCCAGCCAGGGGCCCCAGCTCCCAGCCAGGGGCCCCAGACCCCCCCAGAGCCCAGCTCCCAGCCAGGGCCCCAGACCCCCAAGCTCGCAGCCAGGGGCCCCAGACCTCCCCAGAGCCCAGCCCCCAGCCAGGGGCCCCAGACCCCCCCAGAGCCCAGAACCCCAGCCAGGGGCCCCAGACCACTCCCCAGAACCCAGACCCAGCCAGGGGCCCCAGACCCACCCAGAGACCAGACCCCCAGCCAGGGGCCCCAGACCCGCCCCAGAGCCCAGACCCCGAGCCAGGGGCCCCAGACCTCCCCAGAGCCCAGACGCCCAGCCAGGGACCCCAGACCCCCCCCCCCAGAGCCCAGCCAGGGGCCCCAGACCCCCCCTGAGCCCAGACCCCCAACCAGGGGCCCCAGACCCCCCCAGAGCCCAGCCCCCGGCCCAGGGGCCCCAGACCCCGAGCCAGGGGCCCCAGACCCCCCCAGAGCCCAGCCCTCAGCAAGGGGCCCCAGACCCCTGCCCCCAGCCAGGGGCCCCAGACCCCCCCCAGAGCCCGTCCCCCAACCAGGGGCCCCAGACCCCCCCAGAGCCCAGACCCCCAGCCAGGAGCCCCAGACCCCCCCAGAGCCCAGCCCCCAGCCAGGGGCCCCAGACACCCAGCCAGGGGCCCCAGACCCCCCCCAGAGCCCAGACCCCCAGCCAGGGGCCCCAGGGCCCAGCCAGGGGCCCCAGACCCCCCCAGAGCCCAGCCAGGGGCCCCAGACGCCACCAGAGCCCAGACCCCAGCCAGGGGCCTCAGACGCCCCCCGAGCCCAGAGCCCCAGCCACGGGCCCCATACCCCCCAGAGCCCAGCCCCCAGCCAGGGGCCCCAGACCCCCCCAGAGGCCAGCCCCCAGCCAGGGGCCCCAGATGCCCAGCCAGGGGCCTCGAACCACTTCCAGAGCCCAGACCCCCACCCAGGGGCCCCAGACCCCCCCAGAGCCCAGCTCCCAGCCAGGGCCCCAGACCCCCCCAGAGCCCAGCCCCCAGCCAGGGGCCCCAGACCCCCCCAGACCCCCAGCCAGGGACCCCAGACCCCCCCAGAGCCCACCCAGGGGCCCCAGACCCCCCCAGAGCCCAGCCCCCAGCCAGGGGCCCCAGACCCGCCCAGAGCCCAGCCCCCAGCCAGGGGCCCCAGACCCCCCCCAGAGCCTAGCCCCCAGCCAGGGGCCCCAGACCCCCCGGAGCCCAGACCCCCAGCCAGGGCCCCAGACCCCCCCCGGAGCCCAGCCCTCAGCCAGGGGCCCCAGACCCCCCCCAGAGCCCAGCCCCCAGCCAGGGGCCCCAGACCCCCCCAGAGCCCAGCCCCCAGCCAGGGGCCCCAGACCCCCAGTCAGGGGCTCCAGACCCCCCCAGAGCCCAGCCCCCAGCCAGGGGCCCCAGATCCCCCCCCAGAGACCAGCCCCTAGCCAGGGGCCCCAGACCCCCCCCGAGCCCAGACCCCCAGCCAGGTGCCCCAGACCCCCCAGAGCCCAGCCTCCAGCCAGGGGCCCCAGACGCCCAGCCAGGCGCCCCGGACCCCTCCCTGAGCCCGGACCCCCAGCCAGGGGCCCCAGACCCCAGTCAGGGGCCCCAGACCGCCCCAGAGCCCAGCTCCCAGCCAGGGGCCCCAGACCCCCCCAGAGCCCAGACCCCCAGCCAGGGGCCCCAGACCCCCCCAGAGCCCAGACCCCCAGCCAGGGGCCCCAGACCCCTCCCCAGAACCCAGACCCAGCCAGGGGCCCCAGATCCACCCAGAGACCAGACCCCCAGCCAGGGGCCCCAGACCCCCCCAGAGCCCAGACCCCGAGCCAGGGGCCCCAGACCTCCCCAGAGCCCAGACGCCCAGCCAGGGACCCCAGACCCCCCCCCCCAGAGCCCAGCCAGGGGCCCCAGACCCCCCTGAGCCCAGACCCCCAACCAGGGGCCCCAGACCCCCCAGAGCCCAGCCCCCAGCCAGGGGCCCCAGACCCCGAGCCAGGGGCCCCAGACCCCCCCGAGCCCAGACCCCCAGCCAGGTGCCCCAGACCCCCCCAGAGCCCAGACCCCAGCCAGGGGCCCCAGACGCACAGCCAGGGGCCCCGGACCCCTCCCAGAGCCCAGACCCCCAGCCAGGGGCCCCAGACCCCAGTCAGGGGCCCCAGACCCCCCCAGAGCCCAGCTCCCAGCCAGGGGCCCCAGACCCCCCCAGAGCCCAGACCCCAGCCAGGGGCCCCAGACCCCACCAGAGCCCAGCCAGGGGCCCCAGACCCGCCCGAGAGCCCAGACCCCGAGCCAGGGGCCCCAGACCTCCCCAGAGCCCAGACCCCCAGCCAGTGGCCCCAGACCCCCCCCAGAGCCCAGACAGGGCCCCAGACCCCCCCTGAGCCCAGACCCCCAGCCAGGGGCCCCAGACCCGCCCAGAGCCCAGCCAGGGCCTCAGCCCCCCCAGAGCCCAGCCACCAGCCAGGGGCCCCAGACGCGCCCAGACCCCCCCAGACCCTTAGCCAGGGCCCCAGACCCCCCCAGAGCCCAGCCAGGGGCCCCAGAGCCCAGCCCCCAGCCAGGGGCCCCAGACCCGCCCAGAGTTCAGCCCCCAGCCAGGGGCCCCAGACCCCCCCCCCACAGAGCCCAGTACCCCAGGCAGGGGCCCCAGACCCCCCCAGAGCCCAGACCCCGAGCCAGGGGCCCCAGACCCCCAGCCAGGGGCCCAAGACCCCCCCAGAGCCCAGCCCCTAGCCAGGGGCCCCATACCCCCCGAGAGCCCAGCCCCCAGCCAGGGGCCCCATACCCCGCCAGAGCCCAGCCCCTAGCCAGGGGCCCCAGACGCCCAGCCAGGGGTCCCAGACCCAGTCAGGGGCCACAGACCCCCCCAGAGCCCAGCTCCCAGCCAGGGGCCTCAGACGCCCCCCGAGCCCAGAGGCCCAGCCAGGGGGCCCCATACCCCCCAGAGCCCAGCCCCCAGCCAGGGGCCCCAGACCCCCCCAGAGCCCAGCCCCCAGCCAGGGGCCCCAGACGCCCAGCCAGGGGCCTCGAACCACTTCCAGAGCCCAGACCCCCACCCAGGGGCCCCAGACCCCCCCAGAGCCCAGCTCCCAGCCAGGGGCCCCAGACCCCCCCAGAGCCCAGCCCCCAACCAGGGGCCCCAGACCCCCCCAGACCCCCAGCCAGGGACCCCAGACCCCCCAGAGCCCACCCAGGGGCCCCAGACACCCCCAGAGCCCAGCCCCCAGCCAGGGGCCCCAGACCCGCCCAGAGCCCAGCCCCCAGCCAGGGGCCCCAGACCCCCCCAGAGCCTAGCCCCCAGCCAGGGGCCCCAGACCCCCCCAGAGCCCAGCCCCCAGCCAGGGGCCCCAGACCCCCCCCAGAGACCAGCCCCTAGCCAGGGGCCCCAGACCCCCCCGAGCCCAGACCCCCAGCCAGGTGCCCCAGACCCCCCCAGAGCCCAGCCTCCAGCCAGGGGCCCCAGACGCCCAGCCAGGCGCCCCGGACCCCTCCCTGAGCCCAGACCCCCAGCCAGGGGCCCCAGACCCCAGTCAGGGGCCCCAGACGCCCCAGAGCCCAGCTCCCAGCCAGGGGCCCCAGACCCCCCCCAGAGACCAGACCCCTAGCCAGGGGCCCCAGACCCCCCCAGAGCCCAGACCCCCAGCCAGGGGCCCCAGACCCCTCCCCAGAACCCAGACCCAGCCAGGGGCCCCAGACCCACCCAGAGACCAGACCCCCAGCCAGGGGCCCCAGACCCGCCCCAGAGCCCAGACCCGGAGCCAGGGGCCCCAGACCTCCCCAGAGCCCAGACGCCCAGCCAGGGACCCCAGACCCCCCCCCCAGAGCCCAGCCAGGGGCCCCAGACCCCCTGAGCCCAGACCCCCAACCAGGGGCCCCAGACCCCCCAGAGCCCAGCCCCCGGCCAGGGGCCCCAGACCCCGAGCCAGGGGCCCCAGACCCCCCCCGAGCCCAGACCCCCAGCCAGGTGCCCCAGACCCCCCCAGAGCCCAGACCCCAGCCAGGGGCCCCAGACGCACAGCCAGGGGCCCCGGACCCCTCCCAGAGCCCAGACCCCCAGCCAGGGGCCCCAGACCCCAGTCAGGGGCCCCAGACCCCCCCAGAGCCCAGCTCCCAGCCAGGGGCCCCAGACCCCCCCCGAGCCCAGACCCCAGCCAGGGGCCCCAGACCCCACCAGAGCCCAGCCAGGGGCCCCAGACCCGCCCCAGAGCCCAGACCCCGAGCCAGGGAACCCAGACCTCCCCAGAGCCCAGACCCCCAGCCAGTGGCCCCAGACCCCCCCCCCAGAGCCCAGACAGGGCCCCAGACCCCCCCTGAGCCCAGACCCCCAACCAGGGGCCCCAGACCCCCCCAGAGCCCAGCCCCCGGCCAGGGGCCCCAGACCCCCAGCCAGGGGCCCCAGACCCGCCCAGAGCCCAGCCAGGGGCCTCAGCCCCCCCCAGAGCCCAGCCACCAGCCAGGGGCCCCAGACGCGCCCAGACCCCCCCAGACCCTTAGCCAGGGGCCCCAGACCCCCCCAGAGCCCAGCCAGGGGCCCCAGAGCCCAGCCCCCAGCCAGGGGCCCCAGACCCGCCCAGAGCTCAGCCCCCAGCCAGGGGCCCCAGACCCCCCCCCCACAGAGCCCAGTACCCCAGGCAGGGGCCCCAGACCCCCCCAGAGCCCAGACCCCGAGCCAGGGGCCCCAGACCCCCCACAGAGCCCAGACCCCCAGCCAGGGGCCCCAGACCCCCCACAGAGCCCAGACCCCCAGCCAGGGGCCCCAGACCCCCCCAGAGCCCAGCCCCTAGCCAGGGGCCCCATACCCCCCGAGAGCCCAGCCCCCAGCCAGGGGCCCCATACCCCGCCAGAGCACAGCCCCTAGCCAGGGGCCCCAGACGCCCAGCCAGGGGCCTCGAACCACTTCCAGAGCCCAGACCCCCACCCAGGGGCCCCAGACCCCCCCAGAGCCCAGCTCCCAGCCAGGGGCCCCAGACCCCCCCAGAGCCCAGCCCCCAACCAGGGGCCCCAGACCCCCCCAGACCCCCAGCCAGGGACCCCAGACCCCCCAGAGCCCACCCAGGGGCCCCAGACCCCCCCAGAGCCCAGCCCCCAGCCAGGGGCCCCAGACCCGCCCAGAGCCCAGCCCCCAGCCAGGGGCCCCAGACCCCCCCAGAGCCTAGCCCCCAGCCAGGGGCCCCGGACCGCCCCGGAGCCCAGACCCCCAGCCAGGGGCCCCAGACCCCCCCGGAGCCCAGCCCTCAGCAAGGGGCCCCAGACCCCCCCCCAGAGCCCAGCCCCCAGCCAGGGGCCCCAGACCCCCAGTCAGGGGCCCCAGACCCCCAGCCAGGGGCCCCAGACCCCCCCAGAGCCCAGCCCCCAGCCAGGGGCCCCAGACCCCCCCCAGAGACCAGCCCCTAGCCAGGGGCCCCAGACCCCCCCCCCGAGCCCAGACCCCCAGCCAGGTGCCCCAGACCCCCCCAGAGCCCAGCCTCCAGCCAGGGGCCCCAGACGCCCAGCCAGGCGCCCCGGACCCCTCCCTGAGCCCAGACCCCCAGCCAGGGGCCCCAGACCCCAGTCAGGGGCCCCAGACGCCCCAGAGCCCAGCTCCCAGCCAGGGGCCCCAGACCCCCCCAGAGCCCAGACCCCCAGCCAGGGGCCCCAGACCCCTCCCCAGAACCCAGACCCAGCCAGGGGCCCCAGACCCACCCAGAGACCAGACCCCCAGCCAGGGGCCCCAGACCCGCCCCAGAGCCCAGACCCCGAGCCAGGGGCCCCAGACCTCCCCAGAGCCCAGACGCCCAGCCAGGGACCCCAGACCCCCCCCCAGAGCCCAGCCAGGGGCCCCAGACCCCCCCTGAGCCCAGACCCCCAACCAGGGGCCCCAGACCCCCCCAGAGCCCAGCCCCCGGCCAGGGGCCCCAGACCCCGAGCCAGGGGCCCCAGACCCCCCCCGAGCCCAGACCCCCAGCCAGGTGCCCCAGACCCCCCCCAGAGCCCAGACCCCAGCCAGGGGCCCCAGACGCACAGCCAGGGGCCCCGGACCCCTCCCAGAGCCCAGACCCCCAGCCAGGGGCCCCCGACCCCAGTCAGGGGCCCCAGACCCCCCCAGAGCCCAGCTCCCAGCCAGGGGGCCCCAGACCCCCCCAGAGCCGGCCCCAGACCCCACCAGAGCCCAGCCAGGGCCCCAGACCCGCCCCAGAGCCCAGACCCCGAGCCAGGGGCCCCAGACCTCCCCAGAGCCCAGACCCCCAGCCAGTGGCCCCAGACCCCCCCCAGAGCCCAGACAAGGCCCCAGACCCCCCCTGAGCCCAGACCCCCAACCAGGGGCCCCAGACCCCCCAGAGCCCAGCCCCAGGCCAGGGGCCCCAGACCCCCAGCCAGGGGCCCCAGACCCGCCCAGAGCCCAGCCAGGGGCCTCAGCCCCCCCAGAGCCCAGCCACCAGCCAGGGGCCCCAGACCCGCCCAGACCCCCCCAGACCCTTAGCCAGGGGCCCCAGACCCCCCCAGAGCCCAGCCAGGGGCCCCAGAGCCCAGCCCCCAGCCAGGGGCCCCAGACCCGCCCAGAGCTCAGCCCCCAGCCAGGGGCCCCAGACCCCCCCCCACAGAGCCCAGTACCCCAGGCAGGGGCCCCAGACCCCCCCAGAGCCCAGACCCCGAGCCAGGGGCCCCAGACCCCCCACAGAGCCCAGACCCCCAGCCAGGGGCCCCAGACCCCCCCAGAGCCCAGCCCCTAGCCAGGGGCCCCATACCCCCCGAGAGCCCAGCCCCCAGCCAGGGGCCCCATACCCCGCCAGAGCCCAGCCCCTAGCCAGGGGCCCCAGACGCCCAGCCAGGGGTCCCAGACCCAGTCAGGGGCCACAGACCCCCCCAGAGCCCAGCTCCCAGCCAGGGGCCCCAGACCCCCCCAGAGCCCAGCCCTCAGCCAGGGGCCCCAGACCCCTGCCCCCAGCCAGGGGCCCCAGACCCCCCCCAGAGCCCATCCCCCAACCAGGGGCCCCAGACCCCCCCAGAGACCAGACCCCGAGCCAGGGGCCCCAGACCTCCCCAGAGCCCAGACCCCCAGCCAGGGGCCCCAGACCCCCACCAGAGCCCAGCCCCAAGCCAGGGACCCAGACCGCCCCCAGAGCCCAGACCCCCAGCCAGGGGCCCCAGACCCCCCAGACCCCCACCCCCAGCCAGGGGCCCCAGACCCCCAGCCAGGGACCCCAGACGCCCCCCAGAGCCCGGACCCCCAGCCCCCCGCCAGACCCCCAGCCAGGGGCCCCAGCCCCAGACCCCCGCCAGACCCCCAGCCAGGGGCCCCAGACCCCAGCCAGGGGCCCCAGACCCACCCAGAGCCCAGACCCCCAGCCAGGAGCCCCAGACCCCCCAGAGCCCAGCCCCCAGCCAGGGGCCCCAGACACCCAGCCAGTGGCCCCAGACCCCCCCCAGAGCCCAGACCCCCAGCCAGGGGCCCCAGGGCCCAGCCAGGGGCCCCAGACCCCCCGAGAGCCCAGCCAGGGGCCCCGGACCGCCCCGGAGCCCAGACCCCGAGCCAGGGGCCCCAGACCCCCCCCGGAGCCCAGCCCTCAGCAAGGGGCCCCAGACCCCCCCCCAGAGCCCAGCCCCCAGCCAGGGGCCCCAGACCCCCCCAGAGCGTAGCCCCCAGCCAGGGGCCCCAGACCCCCAGCCAGGGCCCCAGACCCCAGTCAGGGGCCCCAGACCCCAGTCAGGGGCCCCAGACCCCCAGCCAGGGGCCCCAGACCCCCCCAGAGCCCAGGCCCCAGCCAGGGGCCCCAGACCCCCCCCAGAGCCCAGCCCCTAGCCAGGGGCCCCAGACCCCCCCGAGCCCAGACCCCCAGCCAGGTGCCCCAGACCCCCCCAGAGCCCAGCCTCCAGCCAGGGGCCCCAGACGCCCAGCCAGGCGCCCCGGACCCTCCCTGAGCCCAGACCCCCAGCCAGGGGCCCCAGACCCCAGTCAGGGGCCCCAGACGCCCCAGAGCCCAGCTCCCAGCCAGGGGCCCCAGACCCCCCCAGAGCCCAGACCCCCAGCCAGGGGCCCCAGACCCCCCAGAGCCCAGACCCCCAGCCAGGGGCCCCAGACCCCTCCCCAGAACCCAGACCCAGCCAGGGGCCCCAGACCCACCCAGAGACCAGACCCCCAGCCAGGGGCCCCAGACCCGCCCCAGAGCCCAGAACCCTGAGCCAGGGGCCCCAGACCTCCCCAGAGCCCAGACGCCCAGCCAGGGACCCCAGACCCCCCCCAGAGCCCAGCCAGGGGCCCCAGACCCCCCCTGAGCCAGACCCCCAACCAGGGGCCCCAGACCCCCCAGAGTCCAGCCCCCGGCCAGGGGCCCCAGACCCCGAGCCAGGGGCCCCAGACCCCCCCCGAGCCCAGACCCCCAGCCAGGTGCCCCAGACCCCCCCAGAGCCCAGACCCCAGCCAGGGGCCCCAGACGCACAGCCAGGGGCCCCGGACCCCTCCCAGAGCCCAGACCCCCAGCCAGGGGCCCCAGACCCCAGTCAGGGGCCCCAGACCCCCCCAGAGCCCAGCTCCCAGCCAGGGGCCCCAGACCCCCCCAGAGCCCAGACCCCAGCCAGGGGCCCCAGACCCCACCAGAGCCCAGCCAGGGGCCCCAGACCCGCCCCAGAGCCCAGACCCCGAGCCAGGGGCCCCAGACCTCCGCAGAGCCCAGACCCCCAGCCAGTGGCCCCAGACCCCCCCAGAGCCCAGACAGGGCCCCAGACCCCCCCTGAGCCCAGACCCCCAACCAGGGACCCCAGACCCCCCCAGAGCCCAGCCCCCGGCCAGGGGCCCCAGACTCCCAGCCAGGGGCCCCAAACCCGCCCAGAGCCCAGCCAGGGGCCTCAGCCCCCCCCAGAGCCCAGCCAGGGGCCCCAGACCCGCCCAGACCCCCCCAGACCCTTAGCCAGGGGCCCCAGACCCCCCCAGAGCCCAGCCAGGGGCCCCAGAGCCCAGCTCCCAGCCAGGGGCTCCAGACCCGCCCAGAGCTCAGCCCCCAGCCAGGGGCCCCAGACCCCCCCCCCCACAGAGCCCAGTACCCCAGGCAGGGGCCCCAGACCCCCCCAGAGCCCAGACCCCGAGCCAGGGGCCCCAGACCCCCCACAGAGCCCAGACCCCCAGCCAGGGGCCCCAGACCCCCCCAGAGCCCAGCCCCTAGCCAGGGGCCCCATACCCCCCGAGAGCCCAGCCCCCAGCCAGGGGCCCCATACCCCGCCAGAGCCCAGCCCCTAGCCAGGGGCCCCAGACGCCCAGCCAGGGGTCCCAGACCCAGTCAGGGGCCACAGACCCCCCCAGAGCCCAGCTCCCAGCCAGGGGCCCCAGACCCCCCCAGAGCCCAGCCCTCAGCCAGGGGCCCCAGACCCCTGCCCCCAGCCAGGGGCCCCAGACCCCCCCAGAGCCCATCCCCCAACCAGGGGCCCCAGACCCCCCCAGAGACCAGACCCCGAGCCAGGGGCCCCAGACCTCCCCAGAGCCCAGACCCCCAGCCAGGGGCCCCAGACCCCCACCAGAGCCCAGCCCCCAGCCAGGGACCCCAGACCGCCCCCAGAGCCCAGACAGGGCCCCAGACCTCAC